>CM042142.1:131320370-131487870 GCA_023376005.1 Doryteuthis pealeii | reverse complement strand
AAAAAACTGTGTGCAAATTATTCATACTAGATAGGAATACTTGATATTATATAACTGTGCAAATAAATGATTATTATCGAATAGAAATAATTACTTGAAACCATATAATTATTTGTATTAGATAGAAATACTTGAAACTATACAATTGTGTGCAAATTATTCATACTATTATTCATACATGATATTATATAACTCTGCAAAAAAAATCTCAAAAAACATCTACACAAAAAATGTAAATATAAACGTACAATCACTTTGTCAAGTAATTTGGTTGTTTTTTTTTGTTTTTTTTTTGGGGGGGGTCTCCCATCACCCCCACCCCCGAAAGAATAAAGTTTTATATGATGATCATACAAATCATTTGGGTTTGAGCCTCACAGGATACTCCATAAATGTAGCCTTTTGGGGGGTGGGTGGAGGGGATGTAGGCCACAGCAACTCTCACACCACTGCGATCCTACCATAAACCACTATCACTCAGATTTAAATAATAAAAGGACTCCTATTTAAATAGAATGAGTTCTGAGATATACAGATAGTGAACTTTATAATATCCATTCATACAGGTAAAAAATACTAAGAAAATTTGGTACAGCCGTGGGGGGGGGGGATTTGGTAGGCAAAGAGTTAAAGTAATTATGCAAGTATGCATTTACCCAACCCTTCCACTTTTGGTAAGATGTTAACAAGTTGAGTAAAGCTGGTTTTGAATTCAATTTTTTTCCCTTCTCCTCGATTGATTAAAGAACCCAGTCTGCTCCTACTAGAAGTTCTGCTTGTTTGTTTCATTTCGTTTGTCATTTATGTATTCAAGAAAATGTATATTATTTGATGTGAGGATTTCTTCAGAAGTGAAGGCCTATCTTGCGCAAACTGAATAAAGATTAGAAACCTTCAAATTCAATAGTGATTATCAGTTTATTGTCCTACATTTTATATTGTACTTGATCTGTTCTCTACCAAAACTAAATTTCTAGACTATTCTAATACCACAACAATTCTTACTACTACTACTACTACTACTTTTCTACACCTGCTCTGCTCTTTTCTTCTCTCTCTCTCTTTTCTTTGTCCTCATTTCTCTTTTTATCTTTAACTTCCTTCACGTGTACCTTCTTGTCAAACCAGCTGCCTCTCAGCTGGTTACATTACACAAATGCTCGTCTAGTTGCTTTGTACCAATGTTTTTGCACAATCCTGTCCCTCTGCGATTACACAAAAGCTGTAAAGCCAAACAGAAACGGGATGGGGGCCGTGAAAAGTAATGAGGTTTTTTTTTTTTTTTTTTTTGTTTTTTAGAAATCCATGTGACTGTGAGTGTATCTGTTTCGTTTTTGTGGTTGAATAAGAGCAAGTGTTGAGACAGACCAAATGTGAGACAAACTCTGTGACCTAACATTGTTCTGTTGATGGTAACAATTGTATAACAATAGTTTGAGTACCTGTAGTACCAAAATATGTTCAGATTTGACACCAGCAGACAAACATCTCTCTCTCCTCTCTCTCCTCTCCTCTCCTTCCTCCTCTCTCCTCTCTCTCTCTCCCTCTCCTCTCTCTCTCCTCTCTCTCTCTCTCCCTCTCCTCTCTCCTCCTCTCCCTCTCTCTCTCCTCTCCTCTCCCTCTTCTCCCTCTCTCCCTCTCTCTCTCTCTCTCCCTCCTCTCTCTCTCCTCTCTCCTCTCTCTCCCCTCTCTCTCTCCTCTCTCTCCCTCCTCTCTCTCTCCTCTCTCTCTCCTCTCTCTCTCTCTCTCTCTCTCTCTCTCTCTCTCTCTCTCTCTCTCTCTCTCTCTCTCTCTCTCTCTCTCCCTCTCTCTCCCCTCTGTCTCTGCCCCTCTCTCTCATTGAATGGATTTATGTACCATTCTTATTCGACACCACTTATCATTGATGTCTTGTATGCAACGCTTGTTTACTACGTTCGTCAACCCAGTGCCCCAAATTCTCTGCGACACAACACTCTATTTCTTTCTTTCTACCCTATTTTCCAATTTACTCTGCTTCTTTCTTTAAAACTGCATTTTTGTGGATGTTTGTAGAGGATCTGCTTAGGAACCACAAGGTTCTGGGTTCAATACTGGCCCTTGCCAACTCAGCTCATGAGTAGCACAGCTTGGATTTGTGCGGTAAAGTTGGGAGCTGATGGTAGGTGTGGCACTCCACATCAGATGCAAAAAAATTCTCCCTGGTCTAGTGCTAGTGAAAAGGGGATAGACTCCCTCACTGTCTGGCTGATAGTGATACCCACAATAGGCCACTCTGCTGATTTTACTTACTTTATTATATCAGAAGAGATCATCATCCAATTGAATAAAATTTAATTTCTCAAAAAAAAAAAAAAAATCTTTAAAATAAAACTTGGACTGATTTGATATAGCTTTTACTCTCTACATCATTTTAGATGTTTCGATTCAATTGATCTTTTTCTTATTGGTGTTAATGGCATGTCAACCCGTCTAGAATTATTTTATGCCTAGAGATTAGAAAATTGCGTTCATTGTACAATTCATACATTTGTTGTGTAGTTGTTTTAAGTGTTGGTTTTATTGTTGGTTTTTTTTTTGCATACAATCAAATTGAATATGAATACTCATTAAACAAATCTAATTTGGCTTATAGGTCCCTACAATCAGTGGACCTGGGAGTAATGGCAATGAAGGGGTACTTTAACTCTCTTTAATCTTTCAAAGCCTCCATGCTGTAGTCCGCCGACACTATACCTGATGCCACTCTCCACATACATATGCACACACACGCACACATACATGCATATTACTACTGTGAACTGTTCATGTTCCTGACACTAATATATTATTCTGTGTACTTGACATGAGACTTTGATGAGTTGTGGTGCACCTGAGCCACCTGAGCACTGTACACAATAACATTTCATTATTATAAGACAAATGATCACATTTCTGGGCACAATTTAATGGTTTTAATTTTTCATTAAAGAAAGAAAAAAAAACCCTGTGGTATAGGAAGAAAAATGTGAAAATATTCAAAGTAGATTAATAAGTTTGATACTTAGTTATTTTATTTTTTATTTTTTAGTCGGTTAACTCTTTGCTTACCAAATTTGCCTGATATTTTTTATCTGTAAGATGGGATATTTCAAAGTTCACTATCTATTCACCTCACAACTCATTCTATTCAAAGAATGTCCTATTATTATTTTAATCTGAGTCCTTCTGCTCAATTATAATAAACTAAGCATCAGCAGTTTATGATAGGATTGCAGTGTAGTGTTAGGAGAGCCGCTGTGAGCGGTTTAAAGTAGGCAGAGAGTAAGTTTTCCTTTTTTTATGAGATTAATAAGAATGTTTGTTGTGTTTTTGTCCTTAAATGTTATTTAGAATTTAGTTTTAATTCTATTCAAAGAGATTAATTTTTGCTTATTCCGCAACAGCTGTCATATTGGGGGGAGGGGGGTACAACCTTTATTTATTTATTTTTTTTTTTTGTTATTTTTTTATCATAATTGGTGAATCTTTTTTTTATTGATTCTAACATTGAATAAGGAAAGAAAATAAGCAACAGTTTTGGTATATTACGTTTTTGTATTTTAAGGTAAAAGTCAATTCAAACATACACAAAAAATATTTTTGCAGGTTAGCTCAGTCGGTAGAGCGTTCGGCTAGAAACCACAAGGTTCCTAGTTCGATATGGCCCTCGCCAACTCAACGTTATGAGTAGCACAGGGATCTGTGCAGTAAAGTGAGGAGCTGATGGTAGGTGTGGCTCTCCAACTCGGACACAAAAATAATCTCCTTGGTCTAGTGCTATTGAAAAGGGGATAGACTCCCTCGCTTGTCTGGCTGATACCGACATTAGGCCACCCCGACGACTTTACTTACTTTTTTACTTATGGAAAAGGTACCCCAGCAATACCTCATGATACCACCAGGTTTTGTTTGGTATGGAAGTGCCAGATTTATGTAGATGCAGCTTCTGTTCGATCTTAGAGGCTCTTGATAGATTTTTGTTTTTGTTGATGACAATCCAAGTTTAATGAGATACGCAGAAGTCAAATTAGCAATAAAACTTTGGTAACTTCAATGGAAATCATATGAGAAAAATGGAAATGAATCCCACAGGTTGAAAAAATAATAAATAAATATGCATTTAAGGTGGACCACCACACTTACCATTAGCTCCCACTTTACCACACAGATCTAAGTTGTGCTACGTTGGCAAGGGATGGTATCAAACCCAGAACCTTGTGGTTCTGAGACAAATGCTCTACCAATTTAGCTAAACTCTCCATTTTATGCAATAAATATTTTCTTTTAATTCTATTTAATGAACAAACCTCTTGGCTAACAAATCATTCCTTAATTCAAACATTGGAAGATTCTGTAAATTATATTTCTGTACTTTTAAATATTAAAACACATGGAGAGCACATGTGAAGAGACATATTTATATATATATATATATATATATATGCGCGCATGTGGACACACACTCTCTTCTTTCAACAGGTGCTTTGGTGTTTTTTTTTTTTTTTTTTTTTTTTTTTTTTTCTTCATTTCCTTCTTCTTTATCAACCATTCAATGCTCCTCCTGCCCACACAATATTCCATTGAAGTAATACCCCACCCCACCCCTAACTAAATGTTTTAATCTGGCATTGCAAAGTTCCTTCAATTCTTGTCTCTTTATCAATATATATCAAGATTTTTGTTTTGTTTTTTGGGGTTTTTTTTACATTCAGAAAAACCTGCTCAATCTGTTATTTCAGTAAATACAAAGATATATATAAACGTAGACTTTATGTAAATTCCTTTATGTTACACAAATAGTTTCTGGTTTCTCAGTTCATTTCTATTCTTTTATTCTCAACTGGATTTAACCTTATAACCTTTTTAACATACCTTACCTAATTCTAAAGTTAAATATCTCTACTTTCTACTCTTTATTCAACTTCTATGAAAGTAAGTAAGCAAACAATGTGTTTATTTTTTATATGGCTTTTAGCTGACAATTTTTGGAGGATGTGTGCTTAATTGAAGTCTACCTAATTTTGAAAATTAATTAGTTAATAATTAATGAACTTAGGTGGCATATATGTTCAAATGTGAGGCAAAACAAATCGAGAAAATGTCAATCCCTGTATGTACATTTTGATCTATTAGGTCTCATCAGCAAGGTTATAGACATGGGAGACTGCTCAGTGTGTGACTTGAAACCTCAACTGCCAAGCTGACAGGCGGGGTTCTAACCATTACACTAGCTGGCCATCCCAGATTTTTCGTTTGTTTTGAAGTTAGTTATATTCCACTTTTTGGTGACATGTAATAAGCAAAGGAGAAACAGCAGCACCCCCAACACCTACAGAAAGCATCACCTTTTGTTTGCAGCCATTGCACCAGAGACTGCCATTCGAGGATCGGTCTGTTCAGCCACTCACGTAGCTGTAAGTGAGAGAGAGAAAAAACAAAAAAAACTATGCCATCATCTAAAATAGACGGAAAGTTTGCCAACCAATAAGCAATTTACTAGTTCTTACATTTCTGATGATTTTGTCATTTCTTTGTTGAAACTATTTGAATCTGTTTAATCTCAATTTAATTTTATGCTGGTGTCGTTGGTTTCATTTTTTTTTTCTTTAGAATTTGTCTTGTGTTGTAGAGTTAGTCATGTAACCTGTTTATCTATCCACCAAGTTTATAGGCAAGATTTATAGGCAATGAAATATATATAAACAAAATTTTAATTTTTTTTTAATGTTTGAGATGAGGCTTGATGATTAGTATTATCTGCGTTATTCCAACTATTGTCCCCATCTTCATTGTTATCTGTACAACGTTTCGGCCGATATGCCTTCCGGCCTTCTTCAGGTATTTCTTGTCGGACTCGGGAACTTTCTTGTCGTAATCGGGAGCCATCACGGAACTTTGAACCTAATCTTTTATTCAGTCCACGGAGGGTTAGCGGAATGAGAACAGGATACCCCTGTGGACTGCATAAAGGGTTAGGTTCAAAGTTCCGTGATGGCTCCCGATTACACAAGAAAGTTCCTGAGTCTGAAAGAAATACCTGAAGAAGGCCGGAGGGCATATCGTCCGAAACGTTATACAGATAACAATGAAGATGAGGACAATAGTCCGAATAACACAGATAATACTAAAATTTAATATTTAGAATTCCAACAAAGTAAAGATTTGTAAGTGAGGCCTATAATGTTGCTTGAGCAACATATTTAGATTTTTTTTTTTTAATTTGGGCATATTATGCTTTTGTATAGTTGGTTTGGTTGGTTTTTACAGCATGTCAACACTTGTTGGGTTATTTTATGCCAAAGACATTTTTTTTTCCTTCATTCTTAATGGTACTCAATTTTTTAAAAACTCAATTTTGCTTTAAACACTTTTTTTTTCTATTCAACTTATAAATGGGACCCTAACATGTACTACCACTCCGGATCAGAGTGGACCTGGGAGTAATGGTGATGAAAGAGCACTCTATACTCCCCAGACCTCTAGAATTGGAACTTCATCAGATAGTTTAACATCATACTTAGGACATTAAAACCCTCAGCCACGGCCTTCTAGCACATACATGATAAAAAGGGTTGAGGGTTGCCATAAGGGCAATAGGATTGGGGCAATCATATAGGAGCTAGGATTTGACGTGACCAGCTGATTGATCAGAGGGGGCCTCTCTGACTGATTGTCTAGCTTAAGTAAAGGCCAAAGTGGAGTGTTGCATGTCATGGACTGTTCAGCCACCAGGGTTCCATCCTTAAGCATCATGTGTTGCCATCCACGGCCAACAAGTGGCTCCATTGGTGGGGAGGAGTCTTACCCCTCTGCAGCGATGCAGTTGGTATATTCTAAAGCCACAGCCAACAGGGTTACTCTTGTATAGTGTTAAATCTGTTTAGTATATGAAGAAATAAACGTAAGTCCAAATTTATTTAACATTATCTTTTGTCCCATTGTGAGACTGTACCTTTGTAGTCAGATTTGCAATTACATATTTACCAACCCCTCCACGGGAGCAGGATGTGACACAAGGACAATTTCTTAAGCAGAATTTAACAGGTTTCAATTCAGTTTTCCTTCTTCTAGACTGGTTGCCTCACCTAGGTTAAAGAACCCAATTTGCCCTTCTATTTACCCATAGCTGGAGGGAGAATAGTTGGATTCATACCTTTCCCTGAAATACAAAAAGCCTTATCCAGGATTTGAACTCGTCTCACAATGTCCATTTGTTACAACAATAACTACTACACACACACACCTCCAGTTTTTCAAGATTCTATTTCACTTTAGACTTTCTATTTATTCTAAATTTGTCATGGATGTTTAATTATAGTTGGAATAAATACCAGAGTATGTGAAGTTTCCTAAAGTGCATGTAGACATACCATGGCCTTGAAAATATTAAAAAAAACTTTCTTAAAACAAAAACAGATTAAATGCAAATAAGACAAAGTTTTTTTTTTTTATTAAACAAAATATCACCACTTAATGCAAAATCTGACACACAACGTTATTTTACAATGCACTTTTAAACCCACAAAATGAGGTGTGTCTTGTAAAATAGTTATTGTCAATGAAAATGGAATTGGCAACCCAAGTTCAAATCCTGAAAAGGCAAATGAATATTGATATTTAGAAGAATTGGTAAACTTAATTTAGACCCCCCCCCCCACGATCCACAATATTTATGGCTCTTTCATTCGTGGACAATAAAAGAGGATTTTTTGGATAGTTCAATTACTTATGAGCAGTACTTTCTACTGGATGACATTGCCCATAAATGATTATGTATGTATGTGTGTGTGGAGAGAAAAATGTATTCCATTACCCTTTTGAACTTTGGTCTGCAGATCTTTTTCTGCATTTGAACTATTACTATCATCAGTTGCTTGATAATCAGTTGTGTGTGCGTTTGTGAGCTTGTAGTAAGTTGTGTGATATATATATTTTATATATATGTTGTACACATCTTACTAACTTCAAACGTGATTCAACACAATGGAAAAATAACGAAGTCGTATTTAAAATAAACAACCTGAGTTGTTTGTTTTAATTCACACTAATGCTAATCACAACAAAGTCAGGAATCTATTTGTTCACTCCCTAACTGTGGCTAAAATAGTAGGGCAGGCTGGGTTATTTTAGCCCTGCTAAGGCAACCAGTCTAGGAGATGAAAAACTCTGAATTCAAACCAGTTTTACACTGTTTAAAATCTGACCTTGTGTCACATCCAACATGTGACAGAGGTGTTGAGTAAATTCACCCAAAATACCTTTGCACTCCAGTAAAGCTTTTATACATCAATGGTGTATGATATGTGGTTCTTCTTCCCTCTTCTTAGTATAATGGGAAGGTACTGTCTATGGTTTAGGATCCCAGGTCATAGTATTTTATTCTTCAAGGTTCAAAGGTCAGTTGGATGCTAACTGGAGACCTACACATTTGCTACAACATTAGTTGAAAACAACACAGATAATGTTATATATATACACACACACACACTATACTAATCCTATTACTAAACCCTTGCAGTAAGGAAAGACCCTGGCAAATGATTTGTTAGTAAAAATATATTACAAAAAATTGCCGGGGGGGGGGGCTAGAGAGTCGCACCAACCCAAAATAATTGATTAACCCTATATCACTTAGTCAAAAGAAGAAAAAATGTGTGTGTGTGTGTATATATATATATATATACCCCGCTAGGTTTGTCTAAAGCTAAAATGTGACGAGTATTCAACTGATATTGGGCAAATAGTAATATTTGCCCAATATCTAATGTGACTAATGAGTCAAGTCTACCAACTAACAGTTTCACTTACTAGCTTTATCAGGGCAAGAAAAACTGATCAATGACACAGTCGTGTATGTGTGTGTGTATATATATATATATATATATATATATATATATATATATATATATATAACTTGTATGTCATTAATCAGTTTTTTGTCAACTCTTACCGCCAGCCAATCAAAATACTTGAGAATGGATTTACTAAAAGGACTGGCTACTTTATACAAACAACAATGATAATGTTTGGTTTATACTGATACTAATTCTAGTCTTGTTTTATTTGACTATTTTTGATTTTTAAAGTTTTATCAACTTTGTCTTTTTTCTTTTTTTCTTTTTTTCTTTTTTTTTTCCATGACTTGTTCACTCTTTACAAATATTTGGGATTTCATTTCTTTTATGAATGTTGGGTGGAGCTTTCCATTTTCTTTACTTTTGGCAAAGAAACAACTATTTATTATGCAAAAGATGTTAAGAATTCAAAGAGTGTTTGCTACAAATCTTTTTGGTCTCATTTTAGATCTGATTTCCTTACAGAATAAATCATCTTAACAAAATCACTATGGTTACATTATGGGATGGGATGTTAAAGGATCATTTCTGGTTAATGGAAAATCTAGAGACGTGTGTGTATATATATATATATATGTGTGTGTGTGTATATATATATATATATATATATATATACACACACAAAGATGCTGATAGGTATGCGTCCTGCGTCCCTGACGCTCAAAAATCTAAAAGGACCCAGTAAAAGTCTGTGTGTCCCAGTGTTTTTCTTTTTTCTTCCCTCACCATCACTGTAAATACATTTCAATAATGTCTATTGAAACGAATTACACAGGATAGGTTACAAGGCAGGAGTTAGACGGCTTTAGTTGTTTCCCTAGATCATATATAAAAACCCTACAATCTATTAAGAAACTTTAGTTCCCGGAGACTCATTCAATGCAAATATGTGTGTCCCAGGACGCACTAAATTATAAAAGCTATCAGAATCTGTATGTATGTGTGTGTGTATATGTATGTATAATATGTGTGTATATGTATATATATATATATATATATATATATATATATATATATATATATATATATAGGGGGCCGGTTTAGCTCAGTCAATAGACCATGTGACTAGAAGTCACAAAGTTCCGGGTTCAAAACCAGCCTTTACCAACTCAGCGTATGAGTAGCACAAGGATCTGCGGTAGGTGTGGCGCAAAAACAATCTCCTTGGTCTAGCACTAGTGAAAAGGGGATAGACTCCTTCGCTGTCTGGCTGATGCTTACTTTAGGCCACCTCGATAACTTTACTTACTTTATATATAATGTATAAACTTCCTGTCAGAGGAGCTTAGAATATGCTGTCTGTATAAGACCTGCTCCCGCCTAAAAAAAAAAAAAATGGTGTGTTCTATTACACTAAACTGCATCTGATGGTGAGGTTCCACTTTTGGAGATCTGGGTGAGTATGGAGTACCCGAAATTAACCTCAAGTTCACTTTGACCCAGAGTGGTAGTACCTTTTAGGGTACCATACATAGGTAAAATTGATCTATTTGAAAATTATATTCGATAGAACCATATGCAAAAAAAAAAAAACTCTTAAAAAATAACTATACAAAAAAAATGTAAATATGATCATACAATGAATGTGATTCCCTAACCTCTAGATGTAAAATAACCCTAGATGGGTTGACATGCCATTAAAATCATATATATATATATATATATATATATATATATATATATATATATGTGATGGATTTTGGGAAACTTTTTTGGTTGTATTGGAAGCATGGAATAGTATAAGATGAGGAATAATAAGCAAAATTCAAAGTATTGTTTTACTTTTAATCTTTATTAATTCTGATGTTTACCTAAAATATTAGAATTAATAAGATAAAAATTTTAATTTTGGTTATTATTCTTTATCTTATAATTTTCCATGCTTCCAATACAACTCAAAAAAGTTTCCCAACATCCATCACTTATATCTAAAAAGAAGCATATGTGTGCACTCTCTAACATCACATATATGATCTCCAGTGTTCATTACTTTGTAATACATAAAATATATTTCATTATGTTTCTGATTTGTGTGTAGATCAAATCCACTTTTCATATTTAGTAAATGGAAAATAGAATTGGTAAACTCAGTCTGGGGTTGTTTGTGTTTATTTATTATGTGCTAATAATCTTGGCAAAGGCATCAATTTACCCCCCACCCTCTCCCCTCTTCCTTCATTCCCCTCTCCCCCTCCTACTCCTCCTTCTCCCCCTCTCCCCCATGCTCTTTTCAATCACTAAATAGTTTGATAAAGGTCATATCACATTGTCATATTCATGATAGTTGATGGAGGAGGGTGCAATCAGGTCAGATGGCACTTAGTATCTGTTGGTATCACATGACACACTATTATCCGTCACATGATACTTGCAAGAAAGAGATGAGCAGTAGCAAGTTAACTCTTTGCCCTCTTCGATGCCATAATGGTTTAAAAAAAAAAAGAAGAAAAAAACTAGTGTGGGATGACATTTGACCTCCAACTTATATAGCCAACCAATCTTTGAATATCATTTAGTGTGTGTGTGTATATAATGTATCAACTGAATATTGCAAACTAATAGAAAAACTAAATATCTGCTAGAATCTGTGTTCTCTTTTTCAGCAAAATAATATGGCATCTTTATTTTTTTAAATTTAGAGATTACATAAAATATTTCCTAAAAAAAATGCACCAAAATAACTTTGTCTTGTAAGGAACCAAGAGTTATGCCCCCATTGATTCTTTGAAATAAAGATAAAATCTGGAAAAGCACCTACAGAATCAGATTTTTTATTTTATTTATTTATTTATTTTTTTATTAATGGCATGTCAACTCTTGGGTTATTTTATACCCAGAGTTTAGGGTATTCATTGTACGGTCAAATTTACTTTTTTTTTTTTTTTTGCACACAGTTTTTACAAATATGAATAATTTTTAGATAGATCTATTTTATCTGTATATGGGATCCTATGTAATCTAGGTGGGACAAACAAGAGATGCTGGACACTAGAGAAGCAAGGACGAACTCATAAGTGACTTTCTCCTGCTGATACCTACACATGGGCTCACTATCATCAGTGTTGGCTGACCAACTAAGATCTACATCAATCAACTCTGCACAGATTCTGGATGCCATGTGGACGACCTGCCAGAAGCGATGACTGATAGGGACGGTTGGTGAGAAAGTCATGGTAATCTGTGCTAACAGCATGACATGATAATGATGATTGAACCCTAACAGGTACTACCATCCCAGGCCAGAGTGGACCTGAGAGTAATAGCAATGAAGAGGTACCCCAGACTTTCCAGATCTTCAGAACATTAGATGCAGTTTAGTGTCATACTCAGGACACCCCCTTTTTTGGAGGGGGTGGATCTTACCTTTCTGCAGGGGAATACAGTCTGCGTTATTCTAAGCTCTACCGACAGGCCAATCTACAGAATCAGGTATTCTCTTTGACGAGGCAACAATGATTTGTGAGTGACAAAGTCCTAACACCTGACTTTACCAAAAATAATCTCCTTTTTGTGCCTTTTCTATCTAATTTTCTTATGCCATAATTGATGGCTTCATCATACTATCCATTACTGTAGACATCTAAGAATCTATTCTTCTTATGTCCTGGTTCCTGGAGGAAACCAGATACAACGTAGATTGTCTTGCAACAAAAAATAAATAAAAGGGAATAATAATTTATATTTTCTGCAGAACTTTTCCTGTTTATCTTTTTGTTTTGTTTTTTACTCTCTCTCTCCCTCTCCCCCCCCCCTTATTTTATTTTATTGTTTTGCTTTGTATTTTGGGTTGATTCTTATTTTTCTGTTTTATTTTTTATAGAAAAGAAGGCGGAGAAGAATAGATGCAAGTATGATAGGTCAGCCAACGAATTTCCAACACACAGGTCACATAGGATCTGGTGAACTAGGAAACAGATCACGTGTAAGTTTTCTCTTTCTTTTTTCTACCATTTTGTTCTCCCCTATTCCTTCTACTTTCATTTACATACAAATCTTCCTTTTCCTACTCCTCCTACTCCCTCCCTCCTCCTCCTCCTCCCTCTCCACCACTTTGACACTCCTTTTCATTCTTTTCCAATTTGAATCTATTTTTTACTGTTTTTTTTTTTTTTTTTTTTTAGTTTTTTTTTTGTTTTTTTACTCCTTCATATTTTTCCTTTCATCCCCCCCCCAACTTGTTATTTACTCTTCGTTTACTTATGCTTTTTTTTTTTTTTTTCTTGGTACTCTTTTTTTTTTTTTTTTTTTTTTTTTTTTCTTTTTAATTAAATCTTTTGTTTTCTGCACTTTTTTTCTTTAAAATATACATATATTTCAGTTCTGTTTTGTTTAATGTTTTACTGTTTTGCACTATTTTCTCTCTCTCTCTCTCTCCCTCTCAATATTCTGGAGCATGACTCAGATATTTATACCAGAATAATAACCCACAAGCATGGAAAAAGCTAACCAATTTAACCTTTTTTTTTTAATCTTTTTATCTTTTTATTTTAGTCAAAATTTGGTCACTCCAAATATTATTGAATAAATAACCCTTAATAAATTTATTAAAAAGAAATATCAAACTTTACTAATCTATGAGTTTGGGGAAATATATTTTTATTTAAAAAAGAACAAACTGTCAAACAGCTTTATTTAATATAATTTCTGGAATGAATTTCTGTTTTGTTTATTTCCTATTTGTTTTATTTATAAGGAAGAAAATTATCTTAGTTTAAAGCTTACCATTTCATTGCTTAATAACCTGTCATATAGTACCTAAATAATGAGAATGGAATCATCCATTTTTCCTATAAATAACATCTGATAAAACTTCAGAGAAACAAGATCTTATGGAACTTGTTAATTCAGCCTGACAATTGTTCACCTTGTATCTTTGCTTAGTAAACCTTTTCCCCTATCTTTAATACTGATTGTGTTTCTTCCTATTATTTCTCTTTTTAACTCTGATATTGCGAGCTACAACATAACCTAAACTGAACAACTTTTTGCTTTGTCCATTGCATATTAATATATAGATGTTTAAAATGAAACGTTCATTTCGTATTTTATTCCATCTTAAAAAAAAATCAATGTGCTGCTAATCATTCATCAAACCTTCATTCACATATTTGACAGCTTGATTCAAAAAATGTTTTTTTTAAATAAACCTTACAGGTAGTCATTGTATCAATATTAGTGTGAGTGTCAGTTCATTGTGTTGGTGATGGAGTTCAATAAGCACTGGGTCTATGTTGAATGTTGTGATATTAAATAGTATTACAAAATACAGAAAATAAACTTGTGAAAATGGTTTTAGTTCCAGTTAGCTCACAAATGATTGGTATCAAGTGTCTAGTCGATAAAGATTATGGGATCCAGGTTTGAATCCAGAAAGGGTGAAGTTTCAAATAGGTAAATCCAATATGGATTCTTTTCCTTGCAGGAGACTTCACATTAAATGGCTTATATGAATTAGTTGTTTTTTTTGTTTTTTTTTGTTTTTTTATAGTACTTAGTCATTTTTCCCAGAATGCAATATTGGTGGTTATTTCAGACAGGAAGTTATTTATGGATTCTGCTCAAGAGAATAATCCAATGATTTATCTGTTTATGTAAGTTGGTTATCTCTAAGATAACATTTCCCTGTGTATGATAAACTACATCTAGTGGTAAGGTTCCAATACTGGAGCTTTGGGGAGTATCAAGTGCCCCTTTATTGCCATTACTCCCAAGTCCAGCACCTGTTAGAGTCTCATCTATGAGTTAAATAAAAATTAGATTTAAAAAATGAGTTTTACAAAAAGTGTTTAAAAAAAATTGAATACTCAACAAGAATGAATAAAGCAAAACTTGTTCAGCATGAAATAACCCTACAAGGGTTGAGATGCTATTAAATCCATCCAACCATCCAAGATAACATGAGAATATTTTGCCAAATTTTGAATGGTTGGTCTGTAGCTTAGATGTCTAGATGTCATTAGGTTTCTGTATATCTGTATCTGTGATGGCATTCACCCTGGGTCAGTTGAGCCGACTCTACCCAACGAATTCAGACTGTGCACGATGATCCAACACAATTGAAGATATGAGTGTCAGCCATTTGTGGTTCCATTGACAAACTCCATAAAGGCTTGGGCATCCAAGATCATCTTGGCATCTTGGTTGACTGTTTTGAGCCAAGTTTTCAGTTGATCCCCTTAATATTTCTTCCATCCCTGAGGTGGTACTGGGTCGATGGATTAACGGATGATGTCACCAGGTTTTGTTATCTTTAGACTTGAAAAAAATTAATTTAGTTTGAATTTGCATAATTCTATGGAATAAATTGAACTTGAAATTAGAAGTCAACTATGTACAAGAATCAGAAACCTCATTTTTGACAGGTTTTCTCTTTCTTTTGATATTTTTGTATAGTCTTTTTTTTTTCTTTTCTTTTTTTTTTTCTAAATTAGAAAATAAATGATTAATTGGCTTTTTTTTTTTCTAAAAAGCATATACAAGACAATTTATCATATAACCTTGGCTGGTCATGAGGGTGTTACTCATGTAGCCTGTCTTGGATAAGAATCCATGGCGGAGACCAGGAGATTCCCCGTGACATAGTAGTTAGTGATGGACTGAGACATCATAGTAAGCGAGTTCAAACTCCAGTCTTGCTATTATGTTCACTTTTGGACTAATACCCTTGGGAAAGGTATACCCCCCCCCTTCATACCCTCAACTATGGGTTAAATAGTACCACTACTGTTCATCTGCAAGGATGGTTTTGGCATTAAATAACCCTTGAAGATTGATATACCATTAAACAAAGAAATCCAACCCACCTTACAGACACCATCCCTCTCCAGATTTTGGTAATTTATGAGGAAGTGCGTCCCGACCCCCTGCCTCCGAAATTGCTGCCCAGTGAATTTTAAAATAATGACCCCAAGCTTCTGCAAGTTTCATTGTGTTAAATATAGGGGGGAGGTAAATTTCACGGGGTAAAATAGGTGTTACCTATTGTTTATCTATCTATCTATCTATCTATCTCAGTCTATTCAAAACTATCCATCTTCATATCTATCTATCTATTAAATACTAAGATTTTCTTTTATTACGATAAATAAATAAGAATTACGATAAATAAACAAGTTATGACAAATTACGGTAAATAAACCAGAATTACGACAAATTACGATAAATAAACACGAATTACGACAAATTTCTATAAATAAACAAGAATTAAGACAAAAAGAGACCCCCCCCTCTAAAATACATTTAAACTCTAAGTTGGTTGTTTTCTTTCAAGTAATACCAATGTGGCGCCGAAGCTTGGGGGTCGTTATTTTAAAATTCACCAGGCAGCAATTTCGGAGGCAGGGGACCGGGACGCACTTCCTCATAAATTACCCAGATTTTAATTCAGTTTTCTCCTTCTCCTAGATTGGTTACCATACACAAGGTTAAAGAGTCCAGTCTTCCCTACTATTTACCCAAAGTTAGAGGGAGTGTAGTTAGATTCATATCTTCCTCAGTGATATTAGAACTGTGTAAAATGCAAACACTCATTGAATATTATGTGAATCCCCCACCCCACCACCAATTTGTATTGTTCTTTTTGCTTTCCAAATTTGGTGATAACCATATCCGTAATTGTTGTATAGCTGTCAGGACAGTCAGCACAGTCTTGCCAAAATCAATGGAAAGAAAAATGATTTCACTATGTGAGTGAGAGTAACTAAGTTTTATGTTCAGAGATGACTACTGTAGATCAGTGCTTGGTAGATTTGGCTCATAAGCTATTGTTAGTGAGTTCAATCCTCACTGGGTTCTCCACAATTGTGATTTTATTCTAGAGAAGGACTAAGTTTTTAAAATAACGTTTCTATTTGAGATGCAATAATGAAATTGGAGTCAAAGATGTTGAAAGATAATATTTATTGATTTATTAAAGAAATTGAATTCTCTGATGTCAAGCGAATGACGTCATCAAATCTTTTTATTGATGTCTTTTTTTTGCCTCGTATTCTTAAATCATGTCTTGGCTATGACGTTAAACTGCATCTAGTGGTGAAGTTTCAATTCTGGAGCTCTGGGGAGTGTGGAGTACCCCTTCATCATTGTTCCCACGTCCACTCTGACCCGGAGTGGTAGTACCTGTTAGTGTTATAAAATTGACTTTAAAAAAAATTTGAATACCTATCAAGAATGATTAAACAAAATGTCTTCGGCATAGAATAACCCAACGAGGGTTGACATACCATAAAATCTAATCAATCAATCAACCAACCATTCTTAGATCTTATCAAATATTGTACACACTTGTGGTGCTCCACGTCAGATGCAAAAACAATCTCCCTGATCTAGTACTAGGGAAAAGGAGATAGACTCCCTTGCTGTCCAGCTGATACTGACAATAGGCCAATCTGCCAACTTTACTATTATCATAGCAGATTTACATAATTCTGAAAAGTCCACTTAAAAGATTATTTTATTTGTTAATAATAATTTCTTCAATTACAGGCAATTCTTGTTCATTTGAATATTAATGTATTTCTTTTAATGATTGACTTAGTATTGTTTCTCGTGAAGATAATTATATATATATATATATATATATATATATAGGGGTCAGTAGAGCGATTGTCTAGGAATCCCAAGGTTCCAGGTTCAATACCGTTCCCCACCAATTCAACACAGATTGGATAATCTGATCTGTGCAGTATAGTAAAGAGCTGACAGTAGCTGTGGCGCTCGACTTCAGCAAAAACAATCTCCTTGGTCTAGCACTAGAGAGAAGGGGATTGACTCCCTCGCTCTCTGGCTGGTATTGACAATAGGCCACTCTGCCAACTTTACTTACTTACTTATATATATATATATATGTATATGTAAGAATGGAAAGGGAATTGAATCCGACAATATGAGGAAAAATGAGTAAAGAAAAGAAATGTAGATGGATAAAAATGAGTTTAATCGATTAAAAGTGATATCGATTAAATTCATTTTTATCCATCTACATTTCTTTTCTTTACTCATTTTTTACTCATATATATATATTAGCATGGACATAGTCAATGGTGCTTGGTGACTGTCCATTTCTCACCTATGCGATTATCGTTGGTTCGGTACACTGCAATCATATCCTTCACTTTGCTTTTGGATTACCTGGCTTTAGATGTACACACACACGCAATTATTCCCAACATGGAACTTTCCATACCCCTTTAAGCCATAACCAGTTTCTGTTCTTCCGTCTTTGTGATAGTCAACATTTCACTTGTGTATAACATTACAGATAAAATGATGTTATTGAAAAGTTTTATCACATAGGATCTTGTCCAACTTTTTCTTTGAGAACATCTTTTATCATTTATTGACTGGAGGATGGTAATGTTAACAATCAACAGTAAATTACGTAAGTAAAGTAGATTTCCATATTCATGTCTCAGAATTTCTAGTGAAATTTCACAATCAAAATAGAATACTAGACATTATTTATTACCAAACTCTACAATATTCCCAACATGGAACTTTCCATACCCCTCTATGCCATAACCAGTTTCTGTTCTTCTGTCGTTGTGATAGTCAACATTTCCCTTGTGTATAACATCACATATAAAATGATATTATTGAAAAGTTTTGGCACATAGGATCTTGTCAAACTTTGCCTTGAGAAAAAATTTTATAATAGTTTAAAAAAAAAAAAAACGTTTTGGCACTTAGGGTCTTGTCCAGCTTTGCCTTCAACACATCTTTTCTCATAGTAAATGCTTTTCACTCTGAAAGTTTATTCTACGCAAGATTTCTGCTTCCTTTTCTCTATTTTATAACAATATATTTCAAGGGAAGTAACTTTTTTTTTTTTTTCTTAAATTATTATTACTAGCAAGAATATACACCCTCCGGGTATAAGTATTTAAGTTTTAATGTAATGAAATATATTCAATTAGAAAGACTAACGAAATTAGATAAAAACACATATAATAAGATTACATTTATTTTAATTATATTTCAATACGTTTCTACATAAAATCATTCATAGGATTTATTTTAATACATTTGAGAATAAAAGAATAATATCTGAGATCAATAACACCAATTACTTACATATTAAACCCGATTATGTTAAAACCGGTATGCAAATTAGCCTCACAATATATTAATAAACCTTTATTTCTTAATGATATATAACACACCTTCCAGGATTTTAAACGCACTAATAACATGGGCTGTTTTGAGGCAAATCTAACTCTAATTTTCAGACATTTTTAAAAAATAAGATTTATTCTATGTATTATTGATTATTTGTGTGTGTGTGTGTGTGTGTTGAAAGCAAATATAAAAGACAAGTGTATGTTGTTTTTTTTTTTTTTTTTTTTAAATAAAATTAACCAACAGATATTAGTGATGACCTTGAAAACTAAGCAGACATTATTTTGAATAACCTTTAAGATAAACACCTAAAACTTTTTAAAAAAATTAAACTCAACCATTGTTAGGCTGGTTTTGTTTTGTTTTTTGCTTTTTTCTTTTTTTCCAAACCCAAATTTGTCTATTTGTTTCCCTTTTCCTTCTTCTTCTACCCCCCCCCCCCCCGGACCGGGCATTATCAACCTTGACCCAATTATATTCAGCACCCATTTTGCAAATCTTTGATTGGTGGTTTTGTCTCTTCTGACACATTTTGGCTGATTGCCTTGCTGCTACTTGTGGCATTCTCTTCAACTTAGAAATGGCCGATCCCAACAATTCAGATAATAATTGAACAAAAGATTTTACCAAGGAATCAAATAAGTTGTGGTTTCCAAGTTATTATCCTATTATATATTGTGTATATATTATGGAGGCATGTGGTTCAAATCCTGGATGAGGCTGTTTGCTTTTCACACACCACTATTACCCTTCAGAAAAGTATAAATTCAACTATTCTTTATCCAGCTAAAGGTGAATAGTAGGGCAGACTGGGCTCTTTAATCTTGGTTAGGCAACCTGTCTTGGAGAAGGAAAACTCTTAATTCAAACCTGTTAAACTTTGCTTAAGAAATTGACCTTGCGTCACATCCTACTTGTGCGGGGAGGGGTTGATAAATATGTATATTATATAATATTGTCATTTATTAAACAGAAATTTTTCTTCCTATCTATCATGTCTTGTAATTCTCACCTCTCCCCCTAAATTATGATACTTTCTTTCTCCACCTCTCTCTTTCACTCTCCTATGCCTCTCCCCTAAATTCAGTTTTTTTTTTCTTTGTCCCTTGATTGTGACACAAATAGATAATGTTTAATGCAACTCAAAAAAAAAAGTCATTATTTTAGATTTACCTTTTCAGAATATTAAATGCTATTTATTAACTATTCCTCCATTAGATTTTTTTCCATTTCATTTTTCTTTCTTTTTTTTTTTTTTTTTTTTTTTTGTCTGCACTGTATATATTTACATTTAAGTGAAAAATATAAGTAAAATCAGTGGAATAGCCTATTGTCAGTATCAGCTGGACAACAAGTCCACTTTCACTAGTACAAGGCCAGAGTGATTGTTTTTTTTGTTTGTTTTTTGTGTATGAGGTGGAGTGCCACGTCTACCATCAGCTCCCCATTTTACCATGAAAATCCAAGCTGTGCTGAGTTGGCAAGGGCCAGTATTGAACCCTTATCCTTTTGGTTCCTAGACAGATGCTCTACTGACTGAGCTAAATCATCCTTTATGTGATTTGCTATTCAGCATTATTTGATTTTTGAAAAAAAAAGGTGAAAATAAATTTGTGCCCTTTAGGCTCTGATATTCACTTTGCTTTTAATGGGGGGGGGGGGTTTAAGATATGCCTCCTACTCAGATTTTCAAATAGGTCATCCCATCGTGGTGTAATTATTAGCAAACTAGTCTCACAGATCCATTACTACTGAATAGTGAGTTTGTTCCTCACAGGATGACCCATAATTGAAACTTTGTGTCATATCCTACCTGTGGCAAACATGTTGGGTAAATATCTACTCAGATTTACAAATAGATTTTTTTTCTTTCTTACATTCATAGTGTGTGTGTGTATATATATATATATATATATATATATATATATATATATATAATACTATACAATTAAAAAGCGTTTGTTACCCTTGGTTTCAAAGCAGCATATTAGCCACTTATCTTTAAGACAAATCCCTTTGAATTAGTATTCAAAGTGATTTGTCTTGAAGATAAGTGGTTAATATGCTGCTTTGAAACCAATTGTAACAAACGCTTTTTAATTGTATAATATTTCATAATAAATAAACATAGCTCTTACACCTGTAATCAAGCACTTCATTTTCCTTTCTCCAATACAAAACACACACACACATTATATATATATATATATATATATATATATATACTGATCATGTGTTAGTCTGAAATAAGAAAATGAGTCAAGTTGGGTGAAAACTGGTTTTAAGAGTTAGGGAAAGACTTTTATTTATTTATTTATTTTAAATTTAATCATTTGTCAAACTTTATTTTATTATTTAGTGCTTTAGAAGGAATAAAATAAGAAAAATAAACTTTCTTTCGGTTATTTTAAAATCCATTTTTATCTCAGCTTTTTATTCTCACCCTACCTCTTATAGGATTTTTTTTTTAAACTATTGACTATTAATGGAATAAAACACACACACACACACACCTACTTTTGATATATCAAATAAAAGAAACCAAGTAGATATACTTATGTTTATATAGGAATCTACATGAACTGTGAGTGAGTGTGTAATTCACTGTCATGCATAAAAGTGGCCAATGTATCTCAAGGGGTGTTTATGAGTAAATATTTTTAAGTACATCTATAAAAAAAAAATATATATATATAGAATAAAAAAAAAATTAAAAAATTATTGACCCAACCCATTTACAATGGTTAGGATTTGTCACAAGTATGGAGTATTCAGTGAGGATTAAACTTGCATTTCAGTCATTATAGATGTGAGAGACTATCTTGTTAACCATTACAACAACAATGCGACACCTTTCTATATGTCCATCCTATAATAGATTTAGGGTTTGAAATTTATATGCAAATGTACCCAAGCAAATTCTAAAGAGTTCTGTAATTTTTATAATTTTGACTATAAATTAAATACTCATTGATAAACTTACACAATTCCTGAGGGTATTGTGACATAAACAGTAACCTAGTTTCAGTTACAGAGAGGCAACGAATCTCCATTATAATAAGTATATATGTACACGTCGTGTACATGTGTGCATATACTTATTATAATGGAGATTCAGTGCCTCTCTGTAACCAAAACTGTCAATGCTTATGTCACAATACCCTCAGGAATTGCATAAGTTTATCAATGAGTATCTAATCTATAGTCAAAATCATCAATACATAGAATAAATCTTATTTATTAATGATAGCTCTATAAAAATCTGACTTAGATTTGCCTCAAAAAAGCCCATGTTATTGTATTTACTACGTACCCCACATGTACAGGTCAGGTACAAGGCCCTATTAATATGGGACCAATCATGAGGGTGGGGGCGTCTCAGGCACTGGGCAATAAACCCAGCCCTGCCCCTTTAAATCAAGGGGGCAGGTATTGCCTGCGAGGATAGCCTCCTGGGATCATTCCATTAATTTCATCAATAGACACAGGCCCCAAAGAGCCCATGTTATGAGTGCTTTTAAAATCCTGCAATCTGTCTTGTATATCACTAAGAAATAAAAGTTTACATAATATATGGTGTGGTTAATTTGCATACTGGTTTTAACAAAACCGGGTTTAATAAATAATTTGGTGTTATTGATCTCCAATATTATTGTTTTATTATCGAATGTATTAAAATCAATCCTATGAATGATTTTATATAGAAACCAATTAAAATATAATTAAAATAAGTGTAATCTTTTTATATGCATTCTTATTTAATTTTGTTGGTTTTTCTAATTTAATATATTTCATTACATTAAAACTAAAATACTTATGCCTGGAGGGCACATATTCTTGCTAATACATACAATATATATAATATACACACATATATATGGAGTACACAAACAGTTTGTTTGAGATGGCGATAGCCTACAATTTTTCACACACACACACACACATACATACATACATATATATATATATATATATATATATATATATATATATATATATCTATTTTTCTCACACACACACACATATATATACACACACACATTGTACTTATAGTACTGAATCTGGGCTCCTAAATTCAAATCAGAATTTAGCCATCATGTCTGGTTTCTAAGTTAAAAACATTTAAATGTTATGTGCACAATCTTATTCCAAATAAAATCTGACCATCGAGATGAATTTTCAGTTTAAGAAAGGAGGAAATTTAGATGGAGTTAAGTTTAGTGAATAGGGAAGGTTCTGCGATTATGAAATTTTGTTTCACCACAAACTGCAGATCGCACAAAGTACAGAGAATTCATGTTACATGGTATAGTCACATTGGATAGCAAATCTTAGAACTTCAACTCCATAAACGTTTTATTACTTTCCATTCTTATATTTGCATTATATTCATTATCAGTTATGAGAATTTTTTTCTTACATGAGTAATAAAACATGTGAGCCAAGTATAAGCATTTAATTTAAGTGTTGTTCAATAGCCACATCTTAAACATATCAATATAAGAGACAACTTTAAAAACATATTTGTATATTCCAATCATTTGTTGTTTTGGAATCAGCTGTATCTTTTAGTGATTAATCTTCCATTTGATGGTTTATTTTATTTATTTTAAGAAAATATCTTTTGGGGTCAGTAAATACAGAAAATACATGTGGGTGTGAGCAAGTATGCATATGTAATATATAATAGAAAAAAAGAATTGAGGTTGCACTTAAAAACTGTAAGACTGAGATAACAATTTTTTATTTTTGTCTAGATTTATTATTATCCTCAATTTGAATTGGACTTGTTCTGAACAAAAGATTTTAAATGGGCGACAAGTTGATTAGCAACATTTACCTTATCTTTCCAGTTGCTTATATATATATATATATATATATATATATATATACACACACACACACACAGGGGTGTTCAGGATAAATTTGACTGTTTCATAAGAAAAAAAGTGCCTGGTAATTACAAAATTTAATAGATTGTAAAGAAATTCAACAGGCAGGGAAATTACACTACTGTCAACAAGTTTCACTTAAAATAACCGCTATTAGCGTCGATCACAGCCTCAATCCTGCTCTGGAACCTGGAGCAAGCTGATGTTACAGTTTCCCTGGGAAGGGTCTCAAAAACTACCTTAATTCTGTCCATTAACTGGGCTTTTTTAGTACTGGCACGGTGATTGGTGTCTTTCTCAACAGCGCCCCATACATAATAATCCATGGGGTTAAGATCTGAGGAGTTCGGAGGCCAAACATTGGGACTAGTGTAGTTGTAAAAATTCAGACAACCATTTTTTGACTTTTTCCAGAGGTTTGGCAGGGGGCCAAATCCTGCTGCCATACATATGGCCTACCATTGATTACCCTTGGTATCCAGAGCATGACTACAGTGTTTAGCAACTCCACATGGGCATCTGAATTCAACCTGATACCCTCTCTGAAAAAATGTGGAGACATCACATCGCCCTTAGAGGACACACATCCAAAAACCATCACAGTTTGGGGAAATTTAGTCTGCATGACACAAGGAGTGTCCTTTGGACTGTATACAAGCCATCTGTTATTCTGTGTGTTATGCTTGGCAAAAGTTTTTCTCATCGGAAAAGAATCAGATTGTGGTTCAGCAGGATGTTTCACTTTGCTCAGAAGTTTCTTCGCCTTTGTCAGACGATTTTCATGGGCCTTTTCTAGCAGCAGTTGATTTCTGCGACAATAGTATTAGTAGCGAAGGTCTTCATTGAATGCAAGCTTCATGGTAGAGGCTGAAACATTCATGTGACAGAGCCCAAAATTTCAATCCAAGACTTTTTTTTTGCAAATTTTCAAGGAATTCTGTTGTATGAATGCAATCAGATCATCTGTTATGTTGCTTTCTTCTTGCCACAGCCTCATAGTCTCCATTGCAATTCTCCAGTTCATGCCTGATTGTTTTTACAGTGTTCAGGGAGCATTGAGCAGCAACCATAATCTCCTTATTTTAATGGTCAGTGCAGATCATCATGATACAAGTGGGTTCCAGTCATCCATTCTGGCATCACGTATATGAATGAAGAAGGGTCCAAGCTTTTAAATGATGCGTAGTTTGCATCAATACCTCAAACCTACAGAGAAAATTAACCAAATATAAATATGTCAAATTTATCTCGAACACCCTGTGTGTGTGTGTGTGTGTGTGTGTGTGTGTGTGTGAAAGGACATTATTAGTAGTAAAGTCTACTGATTGGCCTATTGTCTTTATCAGCCGAACAAAGAGGGAGTCAATCCCCTTTTTGCTAGCACTAGACCAGGGAAATTGTTTTACTAAGTTGGAGCACCTCACCTACTGTTAGTTCCCAGATGGTTTTATCGCACAGAACAGATTATCTAAGCAGTGCTACTCACATGCTGAGTTAGCGAGGACCAGTATTAAACCCAGAACCTTGCCTACCCTGTCGGCTGGGGCGTTAGAATGCACCAACTGCACCTCTGCAGAGGGGTAAGACTCTCCCAATGGGGCCACCTGTTGGCCATGAATGGCGACCCATGATGCTTAAGGATAGAACCCAGGCGGATGAGCAGTTTATGACTTGCAATACTCCACTTTGGCCCTATCTCGGGCTAGACGAGCGGTGGGAGAGGCCCCCTCCGACCAATCGGCTGGTCACATCAAGCCCTAGCACCTATATAATTGCCCCAACCCTATTGCCCTTATGGCAAGCCCCAACCCCTTTTTATCATATGGATGCTAGAAGGCGGTGACTAAGGGTCTACATGTCCTGGGAATGACGTTAAACTCTATCTGATGGTGAGGTTCCAGTTCTGGAGGTTTGGGGAATGTGGAGTGCCCCTTCATCACCATTGCTTCCTGGTCTACTCTGACCCGAAGTGGTAGTACCTGTTAGGGTCCCATCTATGAGTTAAATAGAAAAATGTATTTATAAAAAAATTGTATTATCCATTAAGAATTGATTTATTTCAAAACTTTATCTGCATTAAATGACCCACTGAGGTTGATATGCCGTAAAACAAACCAAACCAGAACCTTGTGATTCCTAGCCAACTGCTATACCGAACTAAGCTAAACTGGCCCATGCTTTTTTAAATTTTTTATTAATTTTACAAAATCTTAATTTCAGTTTCTTTTTATCACTACTTCTCAAATCTGTCAGCAAGCAACATAAAGAATAAGCCTCTAACATTCCTTTTTTCTTAGCAAGCTGAGTATAATGGCTGCCTTATTGATAAATCTGCAACAAGCAACAATTTATAGAATCTCAAATCACCATTATAGCTCTGTATTATATGGTTAGATTTTAAATTCAATGTGTTAGAATAGAATTTTCAAAATTATATGGTAAAATAAACCATGTCATTTTGAAAATTCAATAATTCAAAGTATTAGAATTGAATTTTTAAAGTTATATGGTTAGATTTCAATTTCTGTAAATGTTTGCTTTTCCTGGCTCTATCAATAAAGATGTTACAAACTCTCTAAGAGGGTGAGGCAATACAAATTAATGTCTCATCAAAGGCTTATTCATTATTTTCTCTGCTGCTTCTACTCAACTATAAAATGACTAATAAGTTATGACACTGAAATTAAGATGAAAGAATTACTCCATTAAAAATATTAGTAATAATTGACATTGCTCTATTTAAATTTAAGATAAGTGTTTATTTATGTAAATTGTTTTTTTTTTTTTCTCACTACAGAAATTTAAAAAAAAAACAATGAGCTTTTTGTATATATTTATATCACCCTTAGTTTGGTTGTAGAAAATATATTTTAAAGATGAAAACTGAAGCATTTATATAGTGTGTGTGTGTGTTTACATATATATATATATATATATATATATGTGTGTGTGTGTGTAAAATGGAAATTGGAAATGAATCCGACAATATGAGGAAGAATGAAAAGAAAGAAAAAGAATGAATGGAAATAGATAAAATAGAATGGATTAAATTCATCTTTTATTATCCATTCTATTTCTTTCTTTTCTTTTTCATTCTTCCTCATATATATATATATATATATATATATATAAGAAGAAAAATATAAAATCTGACAGTATAATAAAGTTTTGAAAAAACACCAAAATTAAGTCAATCTTTAACTTAATTTTGTATATATATATATATATATACCTTTGTGTACTTTTTGAATGCAAAAGTAACTACTAAATTTTTAAAAAGGTGTTAATAAATCAGTGTATTTATTTTCCATACTTATGTTAAATACTTATGTCAATCCAATTTCTAAAAAAATTGGAACTACTGCCTTTATGAAACTGTTTTTTCATTTTTCTCTAAATTCTGATCAGTAAATGCCAAATTTTGGCAATTTGTTTATAATTGTGACATGTATTCTTAATTTTAGACACTTGTTATTTAAGTTTGTGTCTTTTATTAAAAATAAAAAAATGTATATCTTCTACTTACACTTGATTTGTAAGACCACTTTATAAATTTTAGTTTATTTTTATGCACGTGTAGTATGTCAGTTATAATTACTGATTTGGGTAAGTACATTATTTATATACAATGTGAATATTGTAACCACCATTTACAGTCCTGAAAATGGGGTAAAAATTCTACTCTCTTATATAACCTAATACTTTGCAAGATCTTGATATGTTTACATCAGAGTTGAGATTTTATGTAACATTTTTATATATAATGTTTTAAAAAATTGATATCATTTGAGATGTACATATTTGAGTAACTATATAGTCTAGGTAAATGAAACTAAATGAGCAAAATAAGATTAATTCTTCAGAATTTTAATGAGAAATTCAAAATTATATGGATTTCCTGAACAATTTCCCAGATTTTCCACCATTTCTTCCGATTTCCATCCAGATTATTTTCCTCTTTGAACTTTTTGTACCATGTCCAAATCTGAATTGCAATTGGTGCAATTTTAATGAATTCTCTCATAAATGCATCAGCTGCACAGTCTATTTCAACTCAAACACAAAAAACATTTTTCTTTTCCAGTGAATACCATTTTGATACCTGAAAAGAAAAAAAAAACATTAAACACTGGATTTTGAGTTATTCCTACACACGCTGTTAAAATTTGAGATCATTTGAACAAAACTTGGTCAAGTTATTAGATTATGAAATGATATCAATTTTTCTGAAATACCCTGTTTAATATACTCAACTCTTCATATTACTATTGTAATTAGTTCAGGGACACAATGGCTAGATATTTCTTTTTGAGTGAATGCCACTTCTGTAAATGAAAAGAAAGAAAAAAAAAAAGGATTTTGAACCAAAATTTGAAATCATTTGAATGAAAAAGTTATTAGATTTATATTAATTTTTCTACCACATCCTGTGTGTGTGTGTATACATTATTAATTTTCAAAATTAGGTACGACTCCAATTATTATTCTCCCAAAAATTGTCGGCAAAAAAAGCCATTCCAAACAAACCATGTTTACAACTTTATATATATATATATATAGTGTGCTAGATATCATTGATAGAGCATATATATCTAAGTTATGGTAGTGTGAACATGAAGTATGTAATTCTCAAACCAAGTTTAAAAATAACTTAGGCAAGAAGAAACTATCAGTAACCAAATGTCATTGACTTCATTTCTATGCTACCCTAACTTGTATACTTGAGACTAGTTTTGACATAATTGAGTATTAAAAGCTAATGCAGAAAACAAACTATCAAAAAAATAAATTTAAACCTTTTTAATTTGAATGCTAGAATGATAATTATATATACTAGCAAATATATGCACCTTCCGGGTGCATATATTTAAGTTTTAATATAATAAAATATCATATTAAATTAGAAAGGCTAATGAAACTGAATAAGAATGCAGATAAAAAGATTTGGAACAGAGGGGGTATGTTTGATAAAAAAAAACAACTCTTCCATCATTTTCCATTACTCCCGTCTTTCATTGGTAAATTTTCCTAATTTAACTATTTAGTTAAAATAGGAAGTAAAGAATAATATTACAGTTATTTCTTCTGGTTAATGGATTTCTTTTCAGATTTATCCCCGAGATTTTTGCTCATATTCATTAAGATAAAACCAAACAATTAGAAATCAATAATACTAAACATATATTTATTAAAATCAAATTTTTGTTATCAATATGCAAAGTAGCCTTTCCGTTCACACTGTAAACCAATATTTTGTTGTATATATAAAGACAATTGCATATCATTAGTATGTAGATATGGTCAACAGTCTTAACGATGTAAAACAATTTTATTAATAATTGAGGTTTAAATAAAATCATGGAGATGTGATGTATATAACAAAGGGAATTGTGACTTGTATAGTAATATAGTTTCGGTTACAGACAGACAAACCCACAATCTCCATTATAATAAGATATATATATATATATATATATAATATATATTTATTATTATTATTATTATTATTATTATTATTATTATAATAATAATATATGTGTGTTATTGAACTATAAGAAAAATGAATCAGTTATCTAAACATGATGATCATCCACAGCCGATAGACATTTGAACGTCTTCAAAATCTGATTATTCATTATCAGATCCAACAAATAAATCTTTTCTTTCTCTTCATCTTTTCATGAATGTCCAGTCCAATCATATCCATTAGACTTATCTTGTTCTTCTCCTATCTTAACACTAATCCTTTGTCTCACAAAAAATGTTTTGACACAGCAATGATTATTGTTAATCTCAAACCAAAATAACTCTCAACCTCCTGTGTGAGGCTTTCCAACACACTGCATACCCAACAGTGTTGAAATTGTTCCTCAATTTCAGTTAAGTAGTTAATATGATTATGTAAATTGACACACAATCGGTGTAATGATAGCCCTTAAGCTTTAGATTACCTTTCATCAATTCTGCTAAGATACATTTTAAGAAGGTTAATTAACTGAGACGAGAAAGGTTTTAGCTTGTATAACAATGACATTGAATTTTTACTCAACTGAAACTTTTAAGTGCCTTATCAGTGTGTTTTTGTTTTCTACAATTTTAAAAAGACTTAATATGAAAAAAAAAAAAAAATTAGGTTATAAGAAATAATGTCTTTTTTTTTTTTTTTTTTTTTGTCTTCTTTTTTTTTTTTGTTCTACAATTGTCAGCCATTTTGTTGATGAACACTTCAGTTGAGTAGATTCAGTGTTATTTATACACACTTTTTATACTCGTATGTGAGTGTTTCAAATTTACTCCAACTTTTAGTGCTGACTTCCTTTGTGAAGAGGGAAGTATTTTTGCTAATTTATAGGCATTTTCCTTGGGAAAATAAACAGCTCTAAATGCACACATATTTAAAAAATAAAAAAAAAAAAATTGCTCAAATTTTAAAAAGTGAATACTATACACCAATATGGAATATATAAGATTCTAAAGAAAACCTAATGAACCCCCACTAACCAATGCTGGAATAATACCTATAATTACCTATAGCTTAGGGCCATGTGTTTCCTAGTTCGATACTGGCCCTCGCCAACTCAGCGTATGAGTAGCACAGGGATCTATGCGGTAAAGTAAGGAACTGATGGTAGGTGTGGCGCTCCGCCTCAGAAGCTAAAATAATCTCCTTGGTCTAGTGCTAGTGAAAAGGGATAGATTCCCTCGCTATCTGGCTGATACTGACATTAGGCCACCCCGACGACTTTACTTACTTACTTACTTATTAGGGCCACACACCCTTCGGGCCAATATATTTATATCATTAGTTTTTGTTCTTAACATTAATTCCTCAAAAATTATATATACCCCCCCCCTCCATTTGAACAGGATGTGAACAAAAGGTCAATTTCTTAAGTGGAGTTCAACAGGTTTGAATTCAGTTTTCCTTCTCCTAGACTGGTTGTCATAAGGTTAAAGATCCCAGTCTGCCCTATAATTTACCCATAGCTGGAGGGAGAATAGTTGGATTCATACTTTTCCCAAGGGTATGAGTGCTATGTGAAATGCAAACAGCCTTGTCTAGGATTTTAACTCAGTTCACCATGTCCATTTCCTACAATGATAACCATTACACCATATACACACATGTAGATGTTCAAGTCTTGGTTTCTGTATATCAGAATCCAGTGGGTAGAGAAAATGTCCCATATTTTTTACCCAAGCGCTTTCAACCATGTCACTGGTCATCCACAAGGAGATTATTGCTTGTAATTATTGTTTGTTTGATGCAAGTTTTTTTGGGTTTTTTTTCATGTAGAATTTTTTTAAAGATTTTTTTTTTCTCATGGTTTATTCATATTAGATGAGCCTATTGTAGTAGAAGGGTTTCTAAAAAAAATTTTTAAAAACTTCCATCAAATAATCACTAAAACCAATAATCTCCCTCAGGATAACCAGTGAAATGGTTGAAAGCGCTTGGGTAAAAAATATAATTTTTTCATTACCATTCTTTTTTTACCCAAATTATTTTAGAGAATGGCTTCAAATTTTATAACTTAGGGCCTCAGTAGGTGAAAGTTGGGTCTTGTAATTAATAATACCAAGGATTGATCTTCATTTAAAGTAGGTGATGTTGTTGGTGGATTGGAAGGAAACTCCTCTCATCTTGCTCCCTGGGCATGAATTCGTTGAAACTTAGGTGTCTGTCAACTGACTTAGTAAACACTCATAACCATCTTACCAACAGCAACCTTGAGCAGCTTTTTGATATCCATGTGTCTAACACACGTGGGCATGCCTACAAAATCAGAAAACAGCATTGCTCACATGACTTTCAGAAACATTTTTTCACACTCAGAGTTGCTGAGGCATGGAATAAACTGCCTGCATCTGTTGTAGACTGCAGAAACACTGCATCTTTCAAAGCCTCCATGCTTCCTGTAATTTGACAATACTATACCTGATATCCCCAAAACATACACAAATATGTGCACACACACACATACATGTATATTATGACTGTACGCTATTCATTTTCCTGACATTAGTACATTATTCTATGTACTATAAATGAGCCTTTGAGGAATTGTGGTGCACCTTAGCACTGTTCGCAATAATTTCTTTATTATTTTTATGATGAGCTTCTTACAAATAAACTCCAAATAATAAACAAATAATTCCAAAACCAACTGAAGACAGCCATTGACAAAGAGAAAAAGAAAATATTGAGACTTAGTTAATGGAAAGATTAATATTTCATTAAGGTGATACTAGAACTGTATTTTTTGGTGTGAGTGGAAAGACGACCAAATCAAAAACTGTTACAATTTGTCTGCAAAGTTTTCACTGTTACCATATTTATCAGATGTATATTTTCAGTCACCATTTATTCTGGAAGATTACAAAAGACAACCAGGATAGATATGACTAAAAAAAAAAAAAAAGTTCTGTGAGGATGGAATTGGAAAGTTGCCTGATAATTGAAGTCAATGGAACAAAATGATGGATATGTTGTTCAATAAAATTCTTGATAAAAATAAGAAAAAATTGTATTTCATTTTTACTTAATAATCCAAATAATTTTTTTTTTTTTTTCTAACCCTATATTTACAGAATTGCCTAATTTAGTCTAAATTAAGTAAAATATATTGATGATTGGAGACCGGTTAGCTCAGTTAGTGGAGCATTTGCCTAGGAATCACAACGTTTAGGATATAATACCAGTCCTTGCCAACTTGGCACATGAGTAGCATAGCTTGGATAATCTGATCTGTGTGGTAAAGCATCTGGGAGCTGATGGTAGGTGTAGCGCACCACCTTAGCAAAAAGGAGACAGACTCCTTCACTGTTTGGGTGATAGTAACAATAGACCACTCCACCGAATTTACTTATATTGATAAATTTTTAGATTTTTTTGTTTGAATATTAAATTATAATGACCAGAACTGATAAAATTCTTTCTTTGTGTTTTTCTCAGATATAATAATAATGAAATTTATTGTGTACAGTGCTCAGGTGCACCACAACTCATCAAAGTATCATGTCAAGTACACGGAATAATGTAGTGTCAGGAACATGAACAGTTTACAGTAGTAATATGCATGTATGTGTAGCGCTTGTGTGCATACGTATGTGGAGAGTGGCATCAGGTATAGTGCCGGCAGACTACAGGAAGCATGGAGGCTTTGAAAGATTCAGTGCTTCGGCAGCCTACAACAGATGCGGCAGTTTATTCTATGTCTCCGCAATTCTAAGCGTGAAAAAATGTTTCCGAAAGTCACGTGAGCAGTGCTGTTTTCTGACTTTGTAGGCATGCCCACGTGTGTTGGAAAGATGGTAAAGTTTCATAGTTTATAAGATAACGTTTTAAAGAAAAGTGACATTAGATTATTGTTTCATTTTCAGATTCACAAATATTTGATTTCTATAGATGTGTATTTACTCATTTAAACTTACTTTTAAATTCTATTATAATTTTCAAATGATAGTCTTACAGTCGACAACCATTCAGTTCTTCTCAGTTAAAATATTCATTTATTCTAAGATTAAACAAAACAATTTATCTGTGTTTGTTTTTTTGGGGGGTTTTTTTGTTTGTAATAAATAACCTTTTAAGTTTTAGATATATTATGTAAGAATTTATCAAGTTTAAATTTATTTTATTTTATTTATTTTTTTTTTTTTTTTGCACAATGCACTCTCCACCCTTTCCTTTTTTTCTGGGTTTTTTTTTTCTTTGGTTATTTTTAATTTCTTATCACCAGTTCCTTTTAATATACATTTTTTTTTTCTGTTTATTTTTTCATTGCTAGTGTCATCCATTGATGGAGAATGGAGTGAGTATTCTGTTTTTTCCCTTTTCCCTTTTCTAGACTGCATCAATCCCCCCACTTTTAGTGATAAAACATTTTATAAGAGGAAAAAAAAAAAGATTGTTGGATATATGGATAAATATATATATATAAAAAGTGAACACTCAAGAATAAATCAACATTTGGTTTCAACATGTTCTTGACATGATGTGCTGATATTCTAATTTAAAAAAATTATATATGTATATATAAGATAAGTTTTCTTACCATTGCCAGATTATATGAATCTAATTAGAAATTATAAATATTGTTATAAGAACTGTGTATATTTATTCTTCTCTGTAAATATGATTTATAGGTGCTAAATCTAATCATATAAGTGTGTGTTTATATATATATATATATATATATGGTAGTGTAAAACTTAACATTTTAAAAATTGAAAAACTTTGAATAAAAAATGTTGATAAATTTTCCTTTTAATTCTATTTATTATGACTTTTAGAAATTCCTTAGAACTAATTGTGGAATATAATATTCCTCAAATGAAATAGATTATATATTTTTTTTAAATAAGTGACTTTTGTGCTACGATGTGTGTGTGTGTGACTAGCTTTATGTCAAGGTTAATAATGGATGCAACAACTTTTTACTGTTACTACAGCTTGAAAGAAGTCTACAGAAATGTCCTACCAGTGATAAGACCAGATCAAAATAAATGGTTGAAAGATTTGGGTATGCGGTTTCTGTGTTGTGTGTTCTGTTTGAGAGAAGTGATTCTAATTTCAATTCAGTGACTCTTTTAAAATTTGTGAACATTTGACTAAAACATAATCAAAAGAAGAAATGAACAGAGAGAAATAGAAGTTTAATTCTCAAATTCATTGGCTCAAAATGAACTGGTAATTATTTGTTGTTTGAGACTCAAAGAATTTCTATTATTCTATGGACTTAGATTTTTGAAAAAGGTTTTTTTTTTTCTCATCTTTTTGTTGCTTATTACTACAATTTTAACAGATCTTTGTCCTTTAGCCATCAAATGCATGAAGAGTTTTGTGTTAAATTTTTACTATTTTCAAATCCTGTCCAAAATGATCTGTGATTTTAAAAAAAAATAGATGAGCTAAAAGTTTTTGTGGTGTAAATGAACAAAAATAAAAAATATAAAAGACTCAGCAGTTATCATTCAGAATTTAACACTTACAGTCAAGTTGAAAACATGGTTTCTTCTAGATCAACAAAGTTAAGCAGTAATGAGCCTGTTCTATACTGTAAGCAACCTGTTATCAAAATGACTACTTATATAACTTGGGCAGGAATGATCTAGCAGAGCCCATCCCTCTCCAGGTGTACAACTGGTTTAATTTTGGAATTATTTTTTTCCTAGACCATTTGCCATACCAAGGTTAAAGAGCCTAGTCTACCCTACTATTTACCCATAGCTGGAGGGAGAATAGTTAGATTCATACCTTTCCTAAGGGTATTAGCACTATGTGAAATGCAAAGAGGTTCATTCAGGATTTGAACTCTAGTAGCAGAATCCACTTCTATGATAATTGTTATGCCGTGTGCACCTTCAACATAGAGAACAATTAACATCCTATAACATAAATTTCTTATTACATGATCGTCACACCTGAAGTTACTCAGCATGCTTATAAAGTGTAAATGAAAAAGAATTTAGTGCTAATTGTGTTGGGAAAGGCATACATCCAACTATTCTCCCTTCAGCTATGTGTAAATAGTAAGGCAGACTGGGCTCTTTAACTTTGGTTAGGCAATCAGGCTAGGAGAAGGAAAACTCTGAATTCAAACTTGTTAAATTCCACTTAAGAAATTGATCATGTGTCACATCCTACTCGTGTGGAGGGGTTGGGTAAATATGTAAATGAAAAAGAATCCTCATACAGAGCAAAATGTTATTATTTTGAGATGACACTTGATGATTTGGATTATTCGGACTATTCTCCTCATCTATGTTATCTATATTGTTAGTGTAGATAACAATAAAGATGAGGACAATAGTCTGAATAATCAAAATAATAAGGGCAAAATGTTTTTTGCTTTCTTAAAATAGATTTTTAAAATTTTATGTAATTGTTGTTATCAAAAAGAGAAACAATTGCATCCAAATTCTATATATCATCATCATCATCACCACCATCATCATAATAAAATTTATTGTGTACAAGTGCAGAGGTGAACCACAACTCATTATGATCATCATTATTGTTGTTGTTGTTGTTGTCACTTTTAGGGTTTTGGTTAATTGTTGTTAATATTTGTCTATACTTGAACAATGTTTACTAATCCTCACAGCTTTTAATGGTTTGGGGTTGGGTTTTTTTGGGGGGGGGTTTACTAACCCAATCAGAGAGAAAAAGATTCTTGCATCCTTTCAAGTTTTTACTTTCTTTAGCTTTTTTCTTTTATTAATGTGTTGTTGCTAGCATTTTGGTTAAAAAAAAAAAAAAAAAAAAAAAAAAAATTTTATTTTTTTTAATATATATATTACATTCTTAAAAAAAAAATATTCTGAAAGAATCAAGTGACCTATTTAATTGAAATGCATTCTAAAACATTTCTCACCCCCCCACCCCACCCCGGTTTTAGCAAAAGGTTGTATTACCGTCAAGTCACGCTGAAAACACCGGCTACTGTTAAATCACTAAAGTTGAGAAGCAATGAGCTTATAAGCTTAGAATATACTGTGTGTGTATTCCCCTGCAGAGTAGTAAAACCCTCCCAAAAAAGGGGTGTGTCTTAGGTATGACTCTAAACTGCATCTGGTGGTGAGACTCCAGTTCTGGGGAAAGTAGAATATCCCTTCCCAGGTCCACTCTGACCTGGAGTGGTAGGTCCTGTTAACTCTTTGCCTACTTTAAACCACATAGCGGCTATTCCACCACTGGCAGTGGCTCTCACAGAAGGATTCGGATTACAATAATAATAGGACTTTATTTGAATAGAATGAGTTTTGAGGTGAATAAATAGTGAATTTTGAAATAATACCTTCATACAGGGGAAAAAAATCACAAGAAAATTTGGTACAGTCGTGGGGGAAATTTGGTAGGCAAAGAGTTAAGGTCCCAACTATGGGTCATATAGATCTCTTTAAAAATGATTTTTTAGATAGATATATTGTGTGCAAAAAATGTCTTATGAAACTACACAAAAATATAAATATGAATGTACAATATAGGCAATTAACTAATTAACTCTAGGCATGAAATAACCCCAGATGGGTTGACATGCTGTTAAAATCAATCAACTCCATATCAATATCCAATTATGTATTTTAGCAAACTGTTAGATCTTTCAATTTTTAAAACCTGATAAGAATTAATATTAATCATTAAAATTGATCACAAATTAAAATTTACTTTATGAAGCAATTTGCTGTTCCAATTATAAACTAATAATACAAATAACAAAAAGAAAATAATTTTCTCCTTTTTGTTAATTCCAAAATTTAGATTCCAAAACTGTCAATTAAAATAGTCTGTTTTGTGAATGCAGCATGTGCATGTATGAATGCTAATGGAATGCCTCTAATTCTATGCTTAATTCTTATTTAGCAGTTTTTTGGTCAGGGACATCGAATTGATGTATGTTTTAAATTAGATGACTAAAAGTTGTTTTAATTTAACCTTTTAGTGCTAGGTAGGTGAGGTTCAATAATCTTTATTGTATTATGTGATATGAGGATAGTCTCTTGGAAATCATATAAAGATCTCTTTAGAAATTCAGTTTCATAAATTGTTTAAAAAAATAAAAATAAAAAAAAGATCCTAAATTTTATGTTAAAGTTAAGTTAAATTTATCTCAATTTATGGAGGCATTCTTGTGCAATGGTTATCATCATAGGAAGTGAACTCAGCTATCAGAGTTCAAATTCTGAATGTACCAGTTGGTATTCACATAGCAGTAATGTCCCTGAGAAAGATATGAATCCAACTATTCCTTCTCCAGCTATGGGTAAATAGTAGGGCAGACTGTTCTCTTTAATATTGGTATGGCAACCAGTCTAGGAGAAGGAAAATTGAATTCAAACTAGTTGTAGACCTGGATAGGGATGGGCTCTGTCATGCTATTCCTATCCAAGACATGCTATAAGAGTAGCACCCCTACAACTAAAGAGATAAATCTTAAGTCTTATCTCAAATTTACTCGATTCCGGAAATAGAAATTTTTAACATTTTCCCTTGAATTAAAGGAAATATTCTGATAACTATTTTTGCTTTGTTCCATAATTAACCTTTTTCCCATGGGAGATTTCAGTTTCACTCTGACTCTTATCTGACTCTGAGCTACTAGGAATTTTATCAGTCACATTCGGCTTTTGAATTTCAAAGTTCTCACATTAAAGTGACCTGTTGATTGATTTCTTAACTCGGTCAATAGAGCATCTGCCTCATTATTCAGTGTTCAGCACATGGGTAGCACAACTCTGATCTGTGCAGTACAGTGGGGAGCTGATTGTAGGTGTGGCGCTCCACTTCAGATGTAAAAAAACAATCTCCCTGGTCTAGCACTAGTAAAAAGGGAATAGATTCCCTCACTGTTCAGCTGATACTGACTATAGACCGTTCTGCCGATTTTACTAGTAAAGAATTCTACTTATTTACACTACCTCTGCTATGGATTAAATCATACCACTACTGTGGCATTATTGGCATTAAATAACCCATAAAGTTTGATATGCCATTAAACAAAGAAACCAAACAAAGCAAGATTCGTTATGCTTGTTTCATATCTTAAAAAAATGTGATAAATTTTGGTAATAAGAATGGAAAACTGCAATGAAAATAGAAATTTTGAGAATTTTCTTGACTGCATCATTATAATGTCTAGATTTAATTTTATTTGGAATGTTAATAACTCAGTTTTTTCTGTGTTTGTTTTGTTCTCAATGTTTGGTCTGTCTTTTTATTTTGTAAAACATTGTTGATGATTTCAAGTTTTATATTCAAAATAAGATTAAAATGTATCATAAAATGAAATTTTTTTTTTTTTTTTTTTTTTTTTTAAACAAAAATCTTATCTTAGTGAATAATTATCTCATTTGTTAATTTTTCTTTATTTTGTGATCATTTAAAAAGGCAAAAACTTTAATCCTTGTAGTATGTAAATCTGATATTTTAGGCTGTTGAGTGCAACTTTACTATACATAAATATTTCAAGCCCAGAGAGATCCTATTGAGATACTAATAATAAAAAGGCCTATAGCAACTAATCATTGCCTTTCTTTTAATGGAATGATGGGATAGCTTTAAATAGATGCCTGTTTGCTAGAATGCAGTTTGTGCATGTCTTTTGTGCTTGATTTTTTAATTTTTTTTTTGTGAGCTCAGATACAGGGGATCTGAAAGCCATTGGTCTTAAAGGTTCAGAATATTAATACAATTTTCAAATATGATGAATATAAGTAATATTAGTTTATTAATACTATTTCACATAAACTATTAGCAATAATTCAAATTAAATGAATGTATATACTTTATCTCAGTGATTCTCAAACTTTTTTTTTTAGCTGTGATTCCTTTCGATTTCAATTTTACTCTAGTCATTCAATGTTTAAAAATCCTATTGTATTTTTATAATTGAATTTCTTTGGGAGGGGGGGGCAGGCAAGCAATGTTATATGGTCCTTAGTTGAGAAACACTTTTTCTGCTTTATATAAGTCTTTAAATTCAAATTATTTTCCCATCTTAAAAGCCATGAAATACATTTACTAATCATACCAAGATATACAAATGTTTGAAAGAGATTAGTACAAAAAATAGTTTTGCTTCTTTAATTAAATTTTAAAGAAGAAAGTTTTTTGGTTTTTTTTCTTCATCATCTAACCAATTGTCCATTAAATTTGTGTTGTAACAGAATAAAATATAAATTTAAAAGTTTTGATTGGTTGATATTAATTTTTTTTTAAATTGGCAATTCTTAAACTTGGAGGGAAAAAATGTAACTGAATCTCACAATTCAATGGGTTTCTCACTTGTATTTAATATTTTCTAATTTATTTATTGTTTTTAACTTCTAGACAGAATTAAAAAAAAAACATTTCTTTTTGTGACCGTGTGTGTGTGTGTGTGTTATATTTGTGCTGTTGTGTTTCTCTCAAGTGGTTGGGAAAAAAAATTAATTTTGTGGTTTGTGTATTTTTCCTTTGAATTGTTTGCTTTAAATTTATACTTTCCTAAAGAATTAGATGATTCAGTTCTCATTTAATGTTGCTTTCTTTTGTGTGTGTGTGTTTGTTTTTGTTGTTTTTACTGTAAGAATTGTCTAATTTTTTAAAAAATGAAATGAAATCTGATTATTGTAAAGTTTGCAGATTCTTTTTCTATACAATCAAAGAATAACATTCGTTATATGAACTTTATTTTGTATATAAAACTTTTATCATAAGTCAATTCAGGGATTGTTCTTTGCTTTTGGTACCCAGTTCAACTTGTCACATGTTATTTGGAGAGGAGATGGGCATTACCACCTACATTGATCTGAGGAAATTATTCTTAACAAAACATCCTTATGACCAAAAGCATAATACCTACATATCTATATTTAGTGTTATCTATTATTTATTTTGGTTATTTCCTATAAGTCTAACATGATCAAAGGGGAACAACTTTTGACTGATAAATTATTTATTTATTTTACCATTAAACTTCTTTTTTCCTAGTAGATTAACAAATAAATGATTTATCAGTCAAGAGTGGTTCCCCTTTGATCATGTTAGACTTATAGGAAATAACCCTTATTTTGAGAGTCAAAGAACCACAAAAAAACTCCATATAGCAAATAAGAAAAATATTGATGTAACTGAATTGTTTGCTGTTGAGATCTTACCTGACTCTGGTGTTGGATCAATACCATTTTGGTCACCTTAGGTGAAGGTCAATGATGTTGTAAGACCTGAAAAAAAACCTAATGATCAATGGGGTCAGGTGCACTTTTCATGTATATTTCGTAATCTCCCCTTTTAATTTTAACAATTTATAGGAGTTCATAGGAGAACATCACTTTGAGTTTATTCTTACTTCTACAGCAATCCTCTGTATGTTGTCTTCATCTTACATAGATGGTTTGTGAGATGGGAGGTAAGTGGCTGTACAACACCTGTTTTGTATGGTTCTGCTTCCAAGATTTGTTAAAAAGAGCACACAGCAGTGTGTGTGTGTGTGTGTGTCCCGTCTAGCCTTTTCATTAAAGTCCATGTGGTACAACCATACAATAGTACTGACACACCTACAGCTTGGAAGCCTATAAAAAAAAGTAAAGTCAGTGGATTTGGCCTATTGTTGATATCAGACAGAAAATGAGGGAATCTATCCCCTTTTCACTAGTGCTGAACTAGGGAAATTTATTTTTTGTCTGAAGTTACTGTCAACTCCCCACTTTGCCAAAGAAGTCTAAGCTGTGCTACTCATGTGCTGAATTGGTGACGGCCAGTATTGAACCTGGAACTTTATGGTTCTGAGGTAGATGCTTTGAATTATTGATGATTAAGCCAATAATTTTTCAGCACCAACTAAATAAAAGGCTTGTCTCTTTGTTTTTTGTGACCTGTAGACAAGACAATGTATTTTGGCAAACATACTCATGGGGCTGGTTAAGCATCTGCCTAGGAATTGTGCAAGGTTCCAGGTTCAAAACCAGTTCCTACCAACTCTGCGCATGAGTAGCATAACTTGGGTAATCTAATCTGTCTGGTAAAGCTTCTGTATAGCACTCCATCTCAGGAAAAAAAAAAACAATCTCCCTGGTCTATCACTAAGGAAAAGGGGATAGACTTCCTCGCAGGTCACCTGATACCAACAATAAGCCACTCTGCAGAATTTACTGAATATTATAAACATGATTTTATGTTTAATAAGTTGATTTATTATTGATTCTCTTTTTAAAGAATTTCAGATTTATTTATTATTTTTTTTAATTTGAAAAGCAACTTAACTGACATTTTTCTTAGCATAAATTTTATTCATTTTCAGTTTTTTTGATATTGTCAAATCTATTTTTAATATGGAAAAAAATGAATTGATTGTATTTTTATTATTTAGATTTTTCTCATACTCATCTTTGTCTTACGTAAAAAGCACAATGTTTCCACCGCTGTATCCTCCAGTCTTCTTCAGGTTTCCCCTGTCTCCAACCTGGGAAATGTTTAATCAACAAAAAGTGTCAAAGAACTTTTAAAGATCTCATTCGACGACTTGTTTGATCAACCGTCAAACTATTCAAAATAATTTCCCAGGTTGGATTATTGTTTTGCTTGAATAGACAATGTCCTGGGAATGACGTTAACCTCTATGTGATGGAGTGGTAGTACCTGTTAGGGTCCCATCTATGGGTTAAATAGTATTATCCATTAAGAATTGATTTATTTCAAAACTTTATCGGCATTAAATGACCCACTGAGGTTGATATGCCATAAAACAAAACAAATTAGATAGATAGGGGAAACCTGGAGAAGGTCGGATACAACAACTAAGACATTGTGTTTTTAGATACCACAATAAAGATGAGGACAACAAATCAAAGTAATACACATCATGCCTCATTTCAAAAAATTCCGAACAAATAACTGATTGTATTTATTTTTTGTTTTTCATTTCAGTTAAATTCGGTACAGAATCAAATGTCTTCAAAAGGAGGTTATGAACACCATATTTCTGACATCAGCCATCAAATTCCGGTAAAAGATTCACAAAAAGAAAACTTGGAAAATCACACTTAACTTTTTTTATCGTAAGTTTTTCAAGGCTGTTTAGTTACTTGTGTTAACTCTTTGCCTACCAAAATATCTTTGTATTTCTAATTATCTGTATGATAGAATATTTCAAAGTTCACTATCTATTTATCTCGGAACTCATTCTATTCAAATAGCAGAGTGGTAGTACCTGTTAGGGTCCCATCTATGGGTTAAATAAAAAATGTATTTATTAATTTATTTCAAAACTTTATTGGCATTAAATGACCCACTGAGGTTGATATGCCACAAAACAAACCAAACTATTCAAATAAAGTCCTATTATTATTGTAAACGGAGTCCTTCTTCTCAGTTATAATGAACTGCTTGTAAGAGCCACTAGCAACTGCTTATGGTAGGACCACAGTGGTGGGAAAGTCACTGTAAGCGGTTTAAAGTAGGCAAAGAGATAAGAGATGAAAAACTAATCTTATCGCTTTTGATCACATGTTTAAAATATTGCCAGAAAAAGCCATTTATTAAAGGGGGGAGAGTCTCAATTGCAGGATCTCCTTGCTAGAAATGCCAATAGAATTATTTGGCAGACTTAGGGAGGAAGGGGGCTTAATCCAGTCATTTTAGTATTTGCAAAGAAATAAATACAGTAAGAAATACTTGTACAAAGTATTGATTCATGTGAATACTTTTAATACAGGGATGAACATAAAACTGTTTTTCTCATGTATTGTGCACTTTGATAGATGATTTGAATATTCTTAAGTTGAAAATGGGATCATATTTCATTTGTCCTATAATAGTTATTAGATTTACTAGCAAATATATGCACCCTCCGGGTGCAAGTATTTAACTTTTAATGTAATAAAATATTGTATTAAATTAGAAAGGCTAATGAAACTAAATAAGAATATTAAGTATTTAGTTATAAGAGGAAGTAAAGAATAAAATGACAGTTATTTTATCTTGTTAATGGATTTCATTTCAGATTCATTGAAGAGATTTTTGCTTATATTCATTAAAATAAAACCAAACAGTTAGAAATCAATAATACTAAGCACATATTTATTAAATTCGATTTTTTGATATTAATATGCTAATTAGCCTTCCCGTTCACATTGTAAAGCGCTATTTTGTTGTATATATAAATATAATTGCATGTTGTTAGTATGTAGACATAGTTAACAGTATTAATAATGTAAGACAATTTTATTAATAATTGAGGTTTAGATAAAAATAAAATCATGGAGAATGTGATGTCAATAACTAAGAGAATTGTGACTTGAGTAGGAATATAGTTTCGGTTACAGACAGAAAAACACACAATCTCCATTATAATAAGATTTATTAGAATTTATGACAATTAGCTAAAATTTCTCCCATCTATGGGTTAAATAGTACCACGACTGTTCTTTTACAAGTATAGCTTTGACATTAAATAAGCCATGAAGGTTGATATGCCATTAAACAAAGTAACTAAAAATAAAGTTTTTGGAATTAAGAGGAAACAAATTTCATCAATTACATCAGATGAAGCCATAATCAGTAGTAAAAGACCATCCTGTTGGCAAGGGTTGTAGAATACACCAAGGGTTGACATGCCATAAGATCTAACCAACCAGTAGTAAAAGAATTGGCAGTAGAAACAGGGTTTTTTGTTTTTTAGTTTATTTTTTTATTTTGTTTTGTGTACTCCTCAAATGTGTCTTTCATTTTGGAAGAATAAAATTTATTTTGTCCAATTATTTCTAGCATCTCCAATTGCACCCATCCATCCCACATTTTTTTTTCTTTTTGTTCATCCTTTTTGACATATTGTCCTTTCTCTAAGGATGTGATATAGTCAGCCATGTCCTCTGAACTTCCTCATTTTATACACACAATGTCAATGTAACCTATTCACTTGTGAGTGTCACATTAACCTGTCAAGTGCCAAAATCATTTTAAGCCATTTTGTCTCATTCTTTTATATACTCTCTCTCTCTCTCTCTCTCTCTCTCTCTCTCTCTCTCTCTCTCTCTCTCTCTCTCTCTCTCAATTTAGTAAATTTGAATTACTTAGTAGTCACATGATGCAAATATTTTAATACAATTTCTATGATAGAATCCTATTTAATTGATTGATTCCAATTTAACTCAAAGAAGACTAAACATATCAATATATGGATATACCACAGTATGATAACATAAGAGCTATTGCAATTAGTTCAATATGTAAAATGTATAATAATATTGATTTAACTCTGTCACTCTTTTTTTTCTTTCTTCCCTTTTTATCATCTTTTCATTATATTTGATTGAAACTGATTAGCGTTATCACTTCCTCCCTCTCTCTCTCTCTCTCTCTCTCCCTACTCTCTTTATATTTTTTCTGCGTAGCACGTTTTCTTTCTTCCCTATAAAAAATGGAATGGTCCATTATTTAGCTCATAAGAATTTGATGGATAATCGACACCAGATAATCAAGACTTACATTTCATCTTGGATGATTTGGGCAGTTGCAAGATGATAATAGTTGTACTTTTAAGGAACACGAATATTATTAATATATAGATTTATATTTCTCTACTTCTGTTTGTATAGTTGTTTTATAGTCTCCTTATCATTTGGACTTTATGAACTTTGCATGTGGCCTCCTTTGCTCCCTGGGAGGTTTAAGGTATCCACAAGGTATTCTTACCTTTTGGAAAAATCTCCTACGTTTTTAAAGAATGAAAGGGAAACAACTCTAAAACTATGAATATTTAATAAATGAATTACAAAAACTAAATGCTACATTATTCATTTTAATTGAAAAAGAATTATTAAATGTCCTCTTTCTGAATTGTAAGAGTTAAAATTCTAAAGTATACTAATTAAGCTTCCAGATTTAATTTTATCTATGTATTAATACTCATGTTCTTTAATTGTATGACCGTTATCATCTTGCAACACCCTCTTGGTAAAAATGAGACTGTCCAAATCATCCAAGATGAAATGCAAAAATGTAAATCCTGATTTTCTGAATAATCCCAATTAAAATATCTTTTTAATTGAGATTTTAATTTAATCAAAAGCATCACAAAAAATAAGAACATGGGAGTGAGTAAAAAATAAAAATGTATTTTATCCTCCCCCATTTCCGAATTCGCTCCAATCATCTGAGATTCCACTTTATGATAAAGGGAACTCCTCAGTCCTATTCTTAGGAAACCTAGACACCCCACCACCCCCATCTTTACAATAGCATCAGGTTGATTATAAAAATGAATCAATATATTATTGAATTTCAACCTTGTAGTGAAACCCAAGAAAATATTATTTCTCCTGAACAACATTAGGTATCCCAGCTAGTTCATTATAAACATTTTAATGAAGAATGTTTTATCGTTTCAACTGATGTTTTTTCAAGGGAGGTAACTTTTAAAAGGAGGGGGGGTAATATCTTTTAAAATGAATAATTGATAAATGTCATGATTTTCATTTACTCTAAATTTTTATTTCTATTTATTTCAGATAAACAACAAACAAGAGTTCCTGGTTCATTTTCTCTGACCCTCAGTAATCTCCATTTCATGAAAAAAAAAAAAAAACCCCGCACCAGACATGGAACTGAACACACATCAACAGAACTGCTCTTTTTCCTTCTTCTTCTTCTCTCTCTTCAATGACTGATATTCTCTTTTTCTCCAAACTCAATCCTTCAAAAAAAAAACAAAAAAAAATGCAATTTCAAATTCCCAAACTTGCTGACAGCTACACTAACATTTTCTCTCTAGAACATAGCACAGATTTTGACAAGTTTTGTGCTTTTTCTATCAATTTGCATTAAAGAAAAACAAACAAACAAACAATAATGCTCCTTGTGGAGATGCTCATTTCAAATTTATGGGTTAATGGGTACAAAAGGAGAAAAAGAATAAAACCAAAGCGCAAAAATGGCAAATGACATACAAAGAAGATTTTTAGTTATTTCTATGAATTTCAATGAAAAGGAAAAAAAAAAAAAAAAAAAAAAGATTTAACTAAATTTGCTTCTTGAATTAAAATAAATAAATTGTCATTTAACATGTTTTTATCTCCCTTTATCTGGACATTTTGAAAGGAATATCTTTTTTGAAAAACGTGTGATTTAAGTTTTCTTTTAAAGTTTTTTTTTAATTATCACTTTTGATAATATGAACAGTTGATGAATGGGTAAATTGAATAAGATATGAAAATTTTAATTCTAGAATTTTTTTTTTTTTTTTAATCTTTATTACCGACAAATCATTTTGTATTTCTTGCATTACAAAAAACAACAAAAAAAAAACTGCATATATCTTTTAGATGTCTGACTTTTTATGATTGGTTCTTATTGTATATTAGATAATTTCAAAATCTCCTTTTTAATGTAAACTCAATCAAAATCAGGCTGTTTTGTTTTTTTTTTCTTTTTTTAAAAAAACATTTTTTTTTTTTTTAAGAAAAAAAACATTTTTGTTTTACTTTTTGATGTAACTAAAATAAGAATAGAAAATTTTTTTCTTTATTGTATAAAACAAAACGAAACTCCCTCATACAAAATAATCCTGAATTTTCTGGGTGATTTGTGCCAAAGTAAATGTTTATGATTTTAAGAGTAAGGAACTTTTTGAAACTTTGGTTTCTTTTTTGAAGTATTTGAATATTTTATTTCAGATACAGATTACGGCCAAACATTACTTTCTCTTTGATTTTTATCATTTGTACAAAAATCTGTCTTGGTGCAACAAGATTTTTATCTCATATTAAAAATTGTATAAATGCAAATCTAAATAGGAAGAAGAATAAATCGGTTTAAATTTTAAAATAAATTGTTCACCTTTTTGAATTTGGTCTCCAGATGATATGGTAAATTTTACTTTGAAAATCTTTTTGCAATTGAATGTATTATACATTAAATGATATATTTTAAGATGCATATAATAACCTTTTTTCTTTTTTAGATTTAAATCATGTGATTTCATGCTAGTGAATTACTAATAATATATTAAGATTATGGCTAAATTGGCTGCCTTTTTTTTTCTTTTTTTTTTCTTTTAGTATTTTATTCAGATTTTACTAATCAAACTTAAATCAATTCATTGATTTGTAAAAGGAGAAAAGTACCAAGGAGTTATCTCCCTTAGAACATACAATATTGAACAGTCGTGCATTGCATAACATACCATCACAGATACATTTTTTTAATTTTTTTTTTTTTTTAAAGTTCAGGTGTTGTACAATTTGGACACTATGTAAACAAAACATCTTTCTTTTTTTTTTTTTTATTACTCTTAAAAAAATGATAAAAAGGAATAGATTAATATACTGAATTTTCAAAAAATCTATCCAATTTTTAACCCTTTATACAACTCTTAATTTGTAGACCACTTAAATCTGCTAATGCTGCTGTTTTGAATTTAATTTTTATTGCTGTTAGCAGCAGACATAAGCGAATGGACGTTGTTCAGTACAACGTTATGCAACGCTTAACTGTATAGAAGAAAAATTTGATAAATGTTACGTCTATGGACATATCTTTTTCTCAAAAGGAATTTTTTCTGATACGTTTTCTGTAAAATTTCTTGTTGGTTATTTCCACAGATTTCTTCAATTGTTTGTTGTTCATTGTAGACACTACTTCAGACTTTTTAGGCTTTACACTCAGCTCTCTTTTTAATGCTGATTTTTCGTTTGTTTTATGTTTGATACAAAACATAAATTAAGGCAAGAAAGTAGTTTTCTACCAAAATTTAAAAAATCTTTTTGTATATAAATTGTCAGATTTAGTCTCATAAGGAATATGTTTAATTTCCTGAAGTTTTCCTTTTTTAACAAATCTTTTAATATTAACAAATTTTTAGATTTTATTGTGTATAATTTTGATTTTTCTTCTTCAGACTGTTGTTCTCACCTTTATTGTGATATGCAAAAACACAATGTTTGAGATCTTCAAAAGTTGTTTACACTTGTTTGATAAAGTCAAACTATTCAAAATGATTTCCAACTTTGGGCCATTGCTATGCTAAAATAAACAGGGAAACCTAAGGTAGGCTAAAGGAGATACAGCAGCCAAAATGTTGTTTATAGCATACCACAATAAAGATGACAACCGTTCAAAAAATCAGAATTATACAAAACTGCAGTACAATGAATTGTGTCAGTAAAATATTCTGATAAGTATACATAAGTAGTAAAAATGATCAAATCATTTTTAGGTTTAATAAACAGGATATTTAATATAATTGGTTCAGAAATTGCTTTATACTTAGGATTTTTTATGTGAGATATATATATACTCATACAGTGACTTCTGTTTTTGCACAGCAGTATTGCATCCAACCAATCCTTCATCAGATAATGACTCTAGGTTCTGACAATAACACCAGACTTTGTTGGATTGTTTTGTCACTCTGTGGGATTACCCATCCACATTGATGCAATTAGTCTTGTTCTGGACTGTTTTTTAATGTACTTCCCTTGTCTGATGGAGAAAATCCAAAATTACATATATGCCAATACACATTAAGAATTAATTTAGATTATTGAAACATGTTCTTTGTATTATGAATTAAATCTGCGATTTAGTTTTTAAAAAAATGTACATCTTGTGTATTGAACCAATTTTGATATAAGATTCCATTATAGTTTAAAACAAACATTTAATAATTTTACAATTCATATTGGTACTTGCAACAAAAATATACAATCACTTTTCTTTTTTCTTACTAAAACAATTGAAAATTCTATTCTTAGAATCATTAAGGAAACCAAATTTCAATACATTTATTATCACTTTTATTATTTATTTGTTGGTCAGTTTATCTCAGTAAAACAACTCAATAGAATTTAAAAAAAATTAGTAATCTTATTTTTTAAATCTATCTATGCATCATGATTCCTATTGAGGATAATATACAAGATGATGGGTAACACTCATCGACTACAGGAATGCTGATGTAGATCTTTAAAAAGCTGGAGAAATTTGGCTGATACCAACAATAGGTCACTCTGTAGACTTTTACTACTTTTTATTGTATTATAATAAAAGTGATAATAAGAATTTCAACTTGTCCATAGATAAGTCTGATTTATATTAACATCTTTTAAAAGATTCATTTTATTTTATTTTTCTAAGTTAAGGTGGGTAATTTTTTTTTTTTTTTAATTATGCAATGAATTGATTTTTTTTTTTGTTTCATGTAACATTTATTTGTTCTCAATATGGCAGCAATGGCTTTTTTTGTAACCTCTTTAAAAAGAAAAACTTGTTACTTAATCAAACCAGTTGAATGCTGGATGTTTGTTGGAATTCTGCCTATTAAAAGTGACTTGTCCATTTTTTTAAAGTTTTACAAGTCAGTTTCTTGTAGCAGTTAATAATATAATCCATACACATCACATGGTTAGATTGTCATGAAACCTTAAACTGCCTTATTTTTTAAAAGTGCACTTGTAATGTTGCCTTTTTTTTTCTTTTAAGTATGGAAGTAAATGTTCTGAAACTTGTTTTTATTTAATATTTTGGATGAACTCCTCACCATCAATTTTGTACTTTTCACCTCTATCATCTTAAAACCCAAATTTATAAGCATAAACTTTTTTCCAGCAGATTTGCAATTAGTTTTATTATTTTGATTTAAAAAAATATAGGAAGGGGACTCAAAGTCTGATTCAAAGTTGTTGCCTTTAAAGAATATGAATATTATTTGTTTATGAAAGGAAGTTTAACCCTTTAGAATCCGAGTGGGTGGTTTACCAGACTAATCCAGTTTGTCTAGTGACACTTTAACTGGCCTGGGGAATCGCCTTCTGAATATTTGCCAAAAACACTACAAATTCCAGCCAATCAGCATTAGCCTTACATTGAGGTCTTTGGCAGAAATACACAGTGGGTATATGGTAAACCACACACACTGGAGTTGTAATGGTTAAGATTTAATATCATTTATAAGGTTAGCCCTAAAATTCTTTTAACGATGGTGAGTTGAGTCCAGCTTGGTAGAATCTGATAACTTAGAATAGTTTGGGGAGAATTTCTATATAGGATTTTTTTTTTGTGTACATAATTATTTTAAAATATGAATTATAAAGCTGGGAAATTTTGAACACTTTAATTGAAGATTTTATTTTTACGATTTCATATCTCAGTTGCTAAAATTTACAATTTCTCCCTCAAAGTCTTCTGACATCATCTGAATGATGTTTGTGTTAGCTGTTAATTTATTTGTAAAGTCAACTATACTCAATAGCTCTTGGTTATTTTTTTTTATTCAACTGGGAAATGCATTAATTTCAAAATATTATTCTAAAAGAAAAGATTTTAAAATATTTCTTAACTGAAATAAATAAAATGCATTTTTGCATACTTCAACTAAATGTTTTAATGAATTCAAAAATAAAACCAAAAATTTGACGTACACTCAACATGTACGGTTCAAAATTATCCCACTTTTATGTTGTTTTAAATTGTCATTTAATTACTTTTTGTTTGTTTTGTATGTCATAAACTGAAACACTTCATTGTTTATATTTTCTCCGGAGAATTCTTACAAATTGCTCAACTTTAGTTGATTGCGAATATAAAAGAAAAAAAAAAAAATGAATGGTTGCTTGATTTTTAAAAATGTTTTTTTTTTTTTTTTTTTTTTGACCTTTGAATGAGAAAATGAATGCCTATTTAATTCCTGGTTGAAGAGTTGATTTGTATTAAAAAAAAAAAAAAAGTTAAATGTTTTCTTTGAGTTTGTGCCAATATCTTCCAGATAAAAATGGGCAAAGATATTTTTTTAAATGAAAGCTCAGGAGATGGAAGAAGTCAGAATGGCATTGAACACACAGACACACACAGTCTTGTCTTTAAGATTACAGTAATTATTCTATGTGATCTAATCAAATAATAATAATAACAGTAAATAAATATTAGATCTTCATATTTTTGGGAACATTACCAAATGAAATGATGAATCTCTAATCTTTCTTTCTTTTGTAATGGATATAACACTGTCTAATATGAAATTCTGTTCACTGTTTCCTGGGTGTAACCAACATTTTTTTACATCAAAGCATAAATAATATAATAATAAAAATACATAAAAAATGTCTTTTTTAAATTCTTGTATCCAGAATTTTTTTTTGAAATTCTCATCAGAATTAAGTTTTTTCATTCAAAAAAAAACTAAACTCTTTGATATTTTTGGGCTGGGAGGGGCCGGGTTAGCTCAGTCGGTAGAGTGTTCAGCTAGAAACCACAAGGTTCCTAGTTCGATACTGGTCCTCACCAACTCAGCGTTATGAGTAGCACAGGGATCTGTGCGGTAAAGTAAGGAGCTGATGGTAGGTGTGGCGCTCCACCTCAGATGCTAAAACAATCTCCTTGGTCTAGCGCTATTGAAAAGGGGATAGACTCCCTCGCTGATTGGCTGATACCGACTGTAGGCCGCCCCGTCGACTTTACTTTACTTTATATACACTTTAAACCCAAATATTTCAGCCTCTGGGAGATCATGTCAGATACTAAAAAGTTTTAATATATTAACCTTTCACAGATTTTCTTTTAATTATCAGATAGCTTTAAAGATGTCTGCCATCCGACAGAGTAATTGAAGATTAAGGTTCTAATGAGTTAATAAAAATTGACTTAACTTTTAATACAATCCACTATTTATCTCTAGTTCGCATAACCAATGAAATTGGCAAAAATGACATAATAGAAACAGTCTGAGTTCTACTATTTGACCACCATAATTTAATTTTAAAACTTTTCTTATATTAAGTCATTTTATAGATTCCATGAATAGAAAAAAAATGGCCAGAGAGGGGAGACAACTTACAAAAATAAAAACTGAGACATGATTTTATTACATTTTTCTTAGGTCCACTGATATTGTTTATGCACTTCAAACTAATATTATATATAAAGAAATTATGGGTCTACCAAGGTTTAGATCTTGTCAGGACAATGAGCTAAATTGCATTATTGCTATTTTTATATATTTGCTTGTAGGTAGGGGGGGGGGTACTGATATTCTAATTAATCTTATTTCCTTTTGGGAGGAGAAAAGATTGATTAGAATAAAAGTAGCCCAAACCTAAAGTAGGCAAACAGTTAATGTCTTTCTTTTTATAATTTAATGAATTTAAATTTATTTAAAAAATAAAGTACAAAGAGTCTTACATATGAATTTCTAATGATAAGTCTTAACAAAAATCTAAATATCATTATGTAATGGTTCAAATATCTAATGTGGCAGTGAATGTGTTAATCCATTAAATAATGAACAGAAATAAGTTTTGATGTCAAAATTGAAGAAAAATATTGTAGATTTTTTTTTTTTAATATGAAGAAAAAAAATTCTAACCTTAAAATATTCTTTCTGCACCACATGTACATAGAATAATTAAAATCAGCACTTGTAAAATTTTAGAGAAGAAATCTAAAATAGTTTAACATAAAACTTTTTTAAATGACCACCTGCATTTAAGGTTTTTTTCTAACACTTTTGCTGTAACTTTTATTTCAAATTTAGTGGATGAGTTAACATTTGTAAATTTCTTTTAAAAACTCTTATTAAAAATTAACTTTTCTTTAATCTCTTAGCAGAAAAAAATTCAACATTTTGACTGTGTGTTCTGTTTTTATTTACTTTTTATTATATTGGATTTTTTTTATTTCTAATTTTTATGTTATTTAAAATAATTGTGAAACTTGCAACTACTATTAAGAACTGGCTCCCTTTTTTGTTGTACCCTAGAGAAAAGTTTGAATGAATGAATGTGCATGGATGAAATTGTGTGGATTTTTTTTTTTACTTTCCAAGGAAAGTCATGGAAGTTGTTTGTCTCTTCTTGTCAACAATTTTAGTCTGTCTGACAAATTCAGAGAGCAAAACAAACTCCTATGCACATTTCAAGATGAAGGGAATTTTTCAAGAAATTTTTTTTATTCACATTTTAAATGACAAAAAAGAAAATGATTGTACATAATGTACTGTGAATATACAACAGTTTCATGTAGCTGGCTATGTACTGGGATTCTTACAGTTAATGAAGAATGAAAATAATAAAAAGGTCTGGAATTTAACAAAATTAATTCTTTGTTATTTGTTCATTATTTTATTTAATGACAGCCATTTTTTTTTTGTTCATTTTCCCCAGAAAAAAGGAATCCTGATGACTGAGCAGTCCATGCCATACAAGATTCCACTTTGGGGCCATACGCGCAGTCAGAGGCCCACACTAAGTCAATCAGCTTGTCACATCAAGCCCTAGCACTGATATGATTGTCCTGACCCTATTGCTCTTATGGAAAACCCCCAACCCTTTTTATCATAATTCTGGAACTCTGGGGAATGTGGAGTACCCCTTCATCACCATTACTCCCAGTTCCACTCTGACCCGGAGTGGTAGTATCTGTTAGGGTCTCATCTATGGGTTAAATACATTAAAAAAATGAGTAAAAAAATTGATTACCCAACAAGAATGAATAAAACAAAAACATCTTCAGCATAAAATAACCCAACAAGATTTGGTTGGATTTTATGGCATGTACAATGTAAATTTATGTAATATGTACAGTGCTACCTTTTACTTAGAAGTGACCCAACTGATGAGTTTTCCCAAGTTATTAGATGTCACTCGGTCAATTTTTGGTAATCTGAATACATAAATGAGAGTAACCTCCCCTTGTTTCTTTCACTTTGAAGAAGCCATCTGTTTTAGTCGGCCATTTTCATTTCACCGTAATCAATACAACTGCATGTTTTAACACGAAAATATCATAAAATGTTCTTAATAACAATTAAGTTCATTTCAAATGCACAAGCACAATTACAAACATTTTATGATATTTTCGAGCTAAAACATTCAGTTGCGTTGAATCAAACAAATTCGTATTGTCAATGTAGATTTATGGTGAAATGAAAATGGCCAACCAAAACATATGGCCTCCTGAAAGTGAAAGAAACAAGGGGAGGTTACTCTCATTCATGTAGCTAATGTTCAGATTACCAATATTCTTTGCTTTTGGTTGAGATTTAAATTTTGAGGTAAGAGCGAGCTTCAGATATGCTTATGTTAATAAGTTCACTAAAAATATTTAAGTATCCAAATTTATGAAGCCAAAGGAAAATATCTTCTTTTTTTTTTTTTAAATCATTAAATCATATTACAGCACATAAATCATTACATCCTATTTCATTATATTTTTATATAATACAGGACTAATTTTCCTTTTGTTGAAAAATAACGTAACTAAAAAAAAATCGGGGGGGGGGTGCTGGAACGGATTAATGGTATTTCAGTTCATTTCAATGGTGAAAATTGATTTGATAAACGAGCAAATTGAGTTACAAGTGGAAGAAATTAACCTCATAAGTCAAGTACAACTGCATAGGTTTTATTAACCCTTTAAAGCTAAAAACCTGATATTTTGACCTGTGCTATTTTACTATACACTATAAGCCCAATATTTTGGGCTCTGGGAGATCATGTCAGATTCTAATAACTTTGTTTTTGTGTGTGATCCCAGGTATCTGTGGAGTTATGGTTTTAAAGGATTAAAGTAAATTAATCAAACCTTTCATTCACTAATAATTACATTCCATAATTATTTACATATAAGGCACTCTATTTTTCCATATGTTTCTGTTCAAAAGTTAGCTGAAACTACATCCAATGGTGGCATTCCAATTCTAAAGTTTGGAGAATGTGGAGTACCCCTTCATCACTATTACCCTCAGTTCCACTCTGACCCAAAGTGGTAGTATGTGTTAGGGTCCCATCTATGGGTTAAATAGAAAAAATAAGTTTAAAATAGTGTTTAAAAAAAAAATTGAATACTCATCAAGCATAAATAAAATAAAACATCTTCAGCATAAAATAACCCAACAAGGGTTGACATGCCATAAAATCCAGGCAACCAAAAGCAAGCAGTGGTTATTATACACAAAAAGTATAAAATTAACTTTTTTTTTTCAGCCACATGCCTCACCATATTTGGAAAGGGATGACCAAAAGTAAGTTTATATCTATAGTCCAAACTAATGTATTTTACACTGTTACAGTGAAATATCCACTGGAATGGGTGTTTGTTTATCATCTTGTTACTCTTAATGTGAGTTTATTTTCACCACAAACTTGTACTTTTCAGTGAACATGTCCATGTGTTTGCTCTAAATACTGTGGGAATTTTGTGTTTTAATACAATGTAAACTATATAAATTCTTATTTTTAATCAATATGAAATGATAAAAAGTTGGAAAAAATGTTAAATTTAGCTGCCACAAATTCTAAGAAGTTGGTGTGTATTATATACTAATGCCCTTAGGAAAGGTATGAATCCATTTGTCCTGCCCCTCCCCAGCTATGAGTAAAATAGTAGGGCAGACTGGGTTCTTTAGCTTTTGTTAGGGAACCAGTTTAGGAGAAGGAAAAAGGAATTCAAATGAGCTTAAAGAAATTGATTTTGTGTCTCATCCTATCCGTGGCAGAGGGGTTGGGCAACTATATATTTGCAAATAAACAAGTAAATAAATAAATGAAGGTAATTATATCAGTTCAGATTTAACTTTTAGTCTATTTTCTTAAGAAAAAAAATGTTTTTTCTTAAACTTAAATAAATGCACCACTAATAATTTTTTTTTTTTTTTTTTTTTTTTAAATCCTCCCTCTGTCCTACAATATTTATATTTGATATATAAAATACATAATACAAATATGGTTAAAATTGCAAATTGTCATCAAAATTAAAACAGTAATAATTAAATTCATTAAAATCTATGCCCTAGCCAAATTTTTCTAAGGACACAATTTGTGTTATTTTTTACTTAAATTTTAACCGTTAGTTTTGTTTTTAACTGTTTTTCATTGGACGTTGTTTTCCTACAGAAGGCCACAAAAGAACTATTTTTTAAGGGAGATAAATATTTTCCGAGAATTTATTAACATAAAAAACATGGATTATTACACTTTTGGTCATCCATACACACATCCCCTGTAACATTGAAATAGAAAGTGTTTTTTGTTTGTACTTGTTTATTAATTCTGAATAGTCTTATCATTCATCTGTTTTATGTTATCTATTTTTTTCCTTAAACACAACTAACGGTTAAAATTTAAGTTAAAAATATAAATAGTGTCCTTAGTAAGGATTAAATTCATTAAAATCTATGACCAAGCCAATTTTTTCCGTTTTAATTTTGACAACAATTTGCAATTTTAACCACAAATAAATTATTAAATTTAATAATTTCTATCAGGTTAATTCTAATGTGTTCAGTATCTGAGAATTGGTTTTATCCGTTATATTTTGATATTTTCTCTGGATATATTACACATTATGCCTATTCTACATACATAGTCGATACCAACAACTTTACTGAGGTTCTGGGTGATCTTCAGCGCACAAAGTATATTAATTGCAAGGGAGATAACTCGGAAAGATAACTTATCTCGGGGAAGTAACTCTGTTTTACTACTTTTAAAATACGGCGTCTGGTTTTACTGAATTGTTATTGAATCATCATCATGTCACGCTGATAGTACGGATTCTCATGATGTTCTCTCTCACCATGCTTCCCTATCGGTCATCACTCTTGGCGAGTCCTCCTCAAGGTATCCAGTTAGTAAAAAGAACAAGACACTGCTAGAGAAGAAAGAACAAACTCATAAGTGACGTTCTCCTGTGGATACCCACACACATGGACACACAAGTGTTGGAAATCCAGCATTGGATGTTACTGAATAGAAAAATAGACACCCTATTTAGTTTTGTATCAACCACATGTTCTGATTTTAATTTAATTCGACTTGGGGGCGGACATGAAATTTAAGAAGATAGGAAATATCGTTACAGTTGTTTGAATAAATAGCAATTTAAATATCACAATTTTTATATTTTATTTGTAATAACAGATTTTTAACTGGAGTGAATGACTCAGATGAGTTCATCTATTTGAATGTACTGATTGGAGATAAAGATCTTAAATATTAATTTTCCTTTGAAAGTTAATCAAATACTCTTAAAAGTTTGCATCTAGAAGAACTAGCAAATGTATGCACCCTCTGGAAGTGCAAGTATTTCAGTTTTAGTGGAATAAAATATATTGAATTAAAGAGACGAAATTAAATAGTAACAAATATAAAAATATTACACTTTATTTTAATTGATTTCTATATAAAATTATATATAGGATTATTTTTCATACATTTGAGATAAATATTTTCCATGAATTTATTATACATTGAGAATGAAATGATAGTATTAGAAATCAGTAACAGCAAATAATTATTTATTAAACCCAGTTTTGTTAAAATCATTATGCAAATTATTCTCACCCTATACTATGTAAATCTTTATTTTTTAGAGATATATAACACATATTTCAGGATTTTAAATGCATTAATATATTGGCACTTTTGTGGCAAATCTAATAATAATAATGAAATGTATTGTGTACAGTGCTCATCAAAGTCTTTTGTCTAGTACATAGAATAATGTATTTGTGTCAGGAACATGAACAGTGTACAGTAATAATATACATGTATGTGTGCATCTGTGTGTGGAGGGGGTATCAGGTATCTAACTCAGCTAGACTTTAATAGATGATCATCATTAATAAATAAGATGCTAATTAAGATTAAATAAGGACTATTTGATAATTGTTGAGAATATAACTTAAATAACTAAGGAAATTATGACAGTTTCAGTTACAGACAGACAGTTACATAATCTCCATTATAATAAGATGAGGCACCTAGTGAGAATCAAACTCATTAACAAAGGTTTGCTAACCTAGATCACTAACCCTTTCACCACAGGAGGCGCCCTATAAATTTGTATCTATATAAATATAAACACACACACACACACACATACTGTGTCGGATAATGTGGCAAGAGGAGAAACAGATTACCTCAGGTGCACATGTACATATTCCCTTAACCCTTTCTTGCTATCTGTCTCTATCAGCCATCATTGGTAAGTCCTCTAAACAGCATGCAGTGTCCATACTTTCCCTGTAGTGCCCTGCATTCCTTGTTCATCTTACATGGATGGTTTGTGAGATGGGAGGTAAGTGGCCATACTGTTATTTTGTAAGGTAATGCTTCAAGAAATCGTTCAAAACAGCATATAGTATCCTGTGATAATCTGAACATTAGCTACATAAATGAGAGTAACCTCCACTTGTTTATTTCACTTTGAGGAAGCCATATGTTTTGGTCGACCATTTTCATTTCACCGTAAATCAACACTAAAAATACAAATTTGTTAATATCATAAAATGTGTACTTAATTGTGCTTGTGCATTATTTGAAATGAACTTAATTGTTATTAAAAACAAATTTTATGCTATTTTTGTGTTAAAACATGCAGTTGTATTGATTACGGTGAAATGAAAATGAACGATCAAAACATGGCTTCCTCAAAGTGAAATAAACAAGGGGAGGTTACTCTCATTTATGTAGCTAATGTTCAGATAACCTAACCTGTGTAGTTCCCATCTAGCTTTTTTTCTAAATCTTTCGTTAGAGTCCAAGTGGTGCAGCTATAAAGTAGTACTGACATGGCTACAGCTTGGAAAAATTTGCATTTTAAAAAAAAAAGAAAAAATGTGTGGCCTAAAGTTGGTATCAGCCAGACAGCAAGGGAGTCTATCCCCTTTTTACAAGTGCTAGACTAAGGAGATTATTTTTACGTCTGAGGTGGAGTGCCACACCTACCATCATCTCCTTTACTGCACAGATCCCTGGTGAGGGCCATATCGAACCAGGAACCTTGTGGTTCCTAAGCAGATGCTCTACCAACTGAGCTAAACCTCTTTATCATGAAATAGATATCCAGCATACTTTTCACAGTAATAGACTGACCACTGAGAAAAAAGGGTTCTTAAACAATTTACAAATGATCAGTAATTTCTCATAGACAATATACAAAACATTATTTTCTCACTTGGTAAGAGCCGATATTTCAAATTGAAACAATTGTCTCTTTTTAGAGTAAAGAATAAAATCTAAGGAATAAAAGTTTACCATTTATGTGAGGAATGGTCATACATGTTAGGGTATCATCTATGGGTTAAATAGAAAAAATGAGTTTTTAAAAAAGTGTTTGAAATAAAATTAAGTTTAAAAAAAAAAAGAATTTTCAATACCCACCAAGAATGAATAAAATAAAATGTCTTCAGTATGAAATAACCCAACAAGGGTTGACATGCCGTAAAACCCAACCAACCAACCATTTATATGAGAGGAAATTCTTCTTTTATTTGTATAGCCAGCTATTTACTGTATAAATGGCAATTTAAAATTTACAATTTTTTTTATTTCATTTGTAATAACAGATTTTAACTGACAGTAATATAATTGATTGATTGATTGACTTCAATGGCATGTCAACCTGTCTAGAATTATTTTATGCCTAGAGGTTAGGGAATCACGTTTATTGTACATTCCTATTTATATTTTTTGTGTGGTTGTTTCTCAAGGGTCTTTTTCTTTTTTTTTCTTTCTTTTTTTGCACATGGTTATATGATATCAAGTATTTCTATCTAATACAAATAATTTGCAAACAGTTGAATGGTTTCAAGTAAACAACTGAACAGATCTATTTGACCCATAGATAGGACCTTAACAGATATTACCACTCTGAGTCAGAGTGGACCTGGGAGTAATGGCAATGACAGGGTAATCCATACTCCTCAGATCTCCAGAACTAGAGCCTCACCATCAGATGCAGTTTAGTGGCATACCCAAGACTCCTATCCCTTTTTTTGGGGGGGGGTTATAGGTGGAGTATTAGCCCTCTTCATGGGATAAAGCCAACATATTCTAATTACCACCGACAACAGTGATAGGAGTAAACCTGTTAAATGCTAATTCTCCCTTAAAAACTAATCAAAAACTCATAAATTTGCATCAAGTTATTCACTAAATTTAGCTTAATTTACAGAAAGAAGTATGGGGTACCCAGTAAGGGTTAAATTCACTAATATCCTGGCTATGACGTTAAACTGCATATACTGATGAAGTTCCAATTCTGGATTTTTTGGGGGAGTGGAGTACCCCTTCATCGCCATTACTCCCAGGTTAACTCTGACCTAGAGTGGTAGTACCTGTTAGGGTCCCATCTATTTGGTTAAATAGAAAAAATAAGTTTAAAATAATTTGTTTAAAAAGAAAATTTGAATACCCATCAATAAAGAATGAAACAAATCGTCTTCAGTATAAAATAATCCAACAATGGTTGACATGCCGTAAAATCCAACCAACTTAACTCAGTAACCAATGAAATGACTTATAAATTTGTATATATATAATTTAAGAATGGAAATTCGTTATTTATAATGGGAGGTAACTGTACATGGGATATAGGAGTTATTTCCCCTTAGCTCTTAGCCACAATGATAGTTTTAATATTCGTATTTCGTTTTCGTAATTCTCTTTAGGTTATTTCCTATAACTCCAACCTAAAAAAAAAAGTGGAACCACTGATTGACTGATAAATTATTTATTTATTCATTCATTGATCTACTAAGAAAAAAGAAAACGGGTTTAGGGTTAAGTTTAGGGTTAGGGTTAGTTTAATGGGAAAATAATGGGTAGATTAATTAACAGATAAAATTCATTCAGAGTGGTTCCCCTTTTTTAGGTTGGAGTTATAGGAAATAACCTCTCTTTGCTATTTGATATACAAATCCGAAAACAACAAACTACACTCCAGCCAACTGATCAATGTAAATACCCATTCTAATATAAAAATCTTTCTTGCTTGTTTGCTTTTTTCTTTAATTGTATATCAACCTTCGTGGGTTATTTAATACCAAAGCCATCCTTGTAGAAGAACAGTAGTGGTGCTTTTTAACCCATAACTGGAGGGATGAGGAGGTTCCTACCTTTCCCAAGGGTATTAGTCCAAAAGTGAACATAATAGCCAGACTGGAGTTTGAACTCACTTACTATGATGTCGCAGTCCTGTATGTTAACCACTCCACCATAGAAACTCTTCTTACAAATCCTTATCCTACTTTTCACTAAAAGTATTTATAGGCTATCTTCTGTAGAGAGAGGGTTAATGACCTCATATTATAGACCATCTAATTTTACTGGATACTCCATTATTGTGACCTTGTGCCAGTTCAATCCCCATACTTGTAAGTTTGTGTCACATCCTACCCATGACAAACAGGTTGGGTAAATTTGCAGTGCATTGTGCTACTTTGTATCCAGCCCAGCAAGCAACCTAGGACCCTGACAGATGCTACAACTCCTAGTCAGAGTGGATCTGGGAGTAATGGCAATAAAAGGGTTACTCCATGTTCCCCAGAGCTCCAGAATTGGAACTTCACCACTAGATGCAGTTTAATGTCATACCCAGGACACTAAGACCCTCAGCCACAGCCTTCTAGCACATATATGATAAAAAGGGCTGGAGGTTTTACAATTGTGGAATACAGCCAGGACACTTATATAGGAGTCCACTGGATTTCTTTGTTTATTGGTACAGGAATTTAAAAGTAAAACATCATTTGAAGTTGAATTATGTAGAATTTTGTCACAACTTTCCAAGTCACTTTGATCGTTTTCAGTTTCATTTTTTTTGTTTAATGGCATATAAACCTTCATGGGTTATTTAATGTTAAAGGCATCCTTTTAGAAAAACCATAGAAGTACTATTCAAAAGGGCTGGGTTAGCTCAGTTGGTAGAGTGTTCGGCTAGAAACCACAAGGTTCCTAGTTTGATACCGGCCCTCGCCAATCCAGCGTTATGAGTAGCACAGGGATCTGTGCGGTAAAGTAAGGAGCTGATGGTAGGTGTGGCGCTCCACCTCAGACGCTAAAAAATAATCTCCTTGGTCTAGCGCTATTGAAAAGGGGATAGACTCCCTCGCTGTCTGGCTGATACCGATATTAGGCCGCCCTGACGATTTTACTTACTTACTATTGAACCCATAGCTGGAGAGAAAAGTGGGTTCATGCCTTTCTCAATTGTATCAGTCTGAAAATGAACATGATAGTATGATTGGAGTTTGAACTCACTCACTACAATGTTGCACATCAGCGCATTAGCCACTACGCAACAAGAATTCTGTAATCCAATTTGACGTTATCTTGTCATATAATACAAATTAACATCATTGAATTAACAATTCATTATTGAAATTGTAGAAGTTATCCCCCAGATATAGAAACAAAACAATACTCACCATCACAGTGGGATTCTAACTTAGTCCCTTCAAACAAAAAGGTGCGTGCAGTAGGGGGGGTTTTCATTGGTGTGTGAAGTTGGCTGCCTGTCAAGTTCACGATTGGAGTAAGGACCACAAAACAGGCACTGTATATATGCAAAAAAATACAAGTAATATATTTCAGCAAGACAGCCTGCATAGATGTGGGTATATTACCCCCGTGCTTTCCTAAACCCATGACAATACCACCATATCCTGCAATCAATTCTGTAACGTGCAAAAATGTACTCCCAGAGTCCCGACATCACAAACCAAACCTACCGGCCCATAAAATACAATCAGATTATCCCACTGCGACGGTGAGTATTGTTTTGTTTCTATATCTGGGGGATAACTTCTACAGAAATCTTGTAAAGTGACTTTGTATGAGAATTTTACTGATATTCTATTCTTGTTCAGTGTATTGACATGTCATCTTGCACAGAAGAATATACAAACTGCACCTCTGCAAAGGGATAGAAATCCTGCCAATGGAGCAGCAACCTGTTTACTGTGGGTGGTGACCGCAGATGCTTAAAGATGGAACCCTAGTATCTGAGTAGTCCTAGACATGCAACACTTCATTTTGGCCCTTACTTTGGCTAGAAGAAGCAGTCAGAGAGGGTCCACTCTAATCAAGCAGCTGCTCATGTCAAGCCCTAGCACCTATATAATTGTCCCAACCTCTTTGACCTTATGGCAACCCCCAACCCTTTTTATCATATATGTACTAGAAGGCAGTGGCTAAGGGTCTTAGTATCCTGGGTATGACATACTCCCAGGTCCACCCAGAGTGGTAGTACCTGTTAGGATCCCATCTATGGTTTAAATTTAAAAAAATGAGTTTTAAAAAAATTGAGTTTAGAAAACAAATTTGAATAGCCATCAAGAATGAATAAAACAAAAAGTCTTCAGTATAAAATAACCCTACAAGGGTTGACATGCCTTAAAATCCAACCAACCTGAAGAATAAGTTCCAATTACCATCGAACTGGGAAGACAAGGCAGCAAGCGATTGTAACTTAAATACAAACTCGAATGCTACAAAGTCCACTGCAAAATGACAAAGTATATATAAGACTCCACAATGTCATTCAAATCAAGCAGTCAAGCAACCAATCAGAACTCAAGGAATGGAATGACCCAAATCACCTTGATTCATGAATGGATCATTCTTGATTCCTATTTATACCAACTGTCTTGGACACTGCTTGAGTTCTACTTAGCTGCTGTTATTAAAACCAACAGTAGACTAACTGACTTCAATACAACCATCCTTGTCTGTTGTAGGCTGCCGAAACACTGCATCTTTCAAAGCCTCCATGCTTCCTGTAGTCCGCCAACACTATACCTGATGCCCCTATGCGCATACATACATGCATATTACTACTGTAAACTGTTCATGTTCCTGAGACTTATACTTCATTCTGTGTACTTGACATGAGACTTTGATGAGTTGTGGTGCACCTGAGCACTGTACACAATAAATTTCATTATTATTTTTTTTTTTCAGTGTGTTGTCATTGAAGAATAATCAAAGTTCCAAATACCGTCGAATTGGCAAGACATGGCAACAAACGGTTGTAACCCAATACAAACCCGAATAGTTGCAACGGCTACTGCAGAATGACAGGGTATTTATAGAAATCAAGAATGATCCATTCATGAATTTGGGTGATTCCATTCCTTGAGTTCTGATTGGCTGCTTGATTTGAATGATATTGTGGAGTTTTATAAATACCCTGTCATTCTGCAGTAGACCTTGTGACTATTCGGGTTTGTATTGGGTTACAACCGTTTGTTGCCATGTCTTCCCAATTCGACGGTAATTGGAACTTTGATTATTCTTCAGTCATCTTGTTAGTTAATTCAAAATCTTACATCATTGAATTAATGCTTCATTGCTGGAAATTTGTGAATACACTAAAAGTTTTATACGTAGAGGATTCATCTTTATGTGATGTTCTCATGAAGTGATAGAAAAACCAACAAAGTCTTCAGGTGGTATTGTATACATACAACTGGAACTTTTCAGGTTAGTAGTAAGGGTTGCTTTGGCCCCCCCAAAATGATGCCTCACCCCAGGGATAGAATCTGATGATGGCTTTATTGGCAGCACAGCTATTTGTTGTCAGTATGTCTAAATAATAATAATGATGATGATAAATTCTAAAAAATTGATTTTACAATCTGTCTAGGATAATTTTATACCTAGAGGTTAGGGAATTACATTCATTCTTCATTCATATTTACACTTTTTGTGAAGTTGTTTCTTAAGGGTTTTTTTTTTACATAGTCCTATCAAATACAAATGATTTTTTAACAAATTTATTTGACCCATAGATGAGACCCTAACAGGTACTACCACTCAGGGTCAGAGTGGACCTGGGAATAATGGCAATGATCTCTAGAATTAGAAATTCACCATTAAATGCTGCTTTATGTCATAGCCAAGTCAACCTAAGGAAATGTATGAATCCGACTATTCTCCCTCTAGCTATGGGTAAATAGTAGAGCTATATTTTTAAATAGATTTATTTGACCTGTAGATTAGACCTTAACAGGGTCAGAGTGGACCTGGGAGTAATGGTAATGAAAGGGTATTTCACATTCTCCAGATTTCCAGAATTGGAGCCTCACCATCAGATACAGTTTAGTGTCATACCCAGGACACACCCCTTTTTTGGGGGGGATGGGGGTGGTCTTATCTCCCTGCAGGGGGGGGGGTTACAGCCAGAATATTCTAAGCCTCACCAACAGGACTGAAACAAAAGAAATGATAATATTTATATTATGTTCTATTAAAGTGCATAAATTCATAGTGGAATTCCAATCGGTTTTGCTCGTTAATTTTAATATTAATATAATTAAGGGGCTGGTTTAGCTCAGTCAGTAGAGCATCTGCCTATGAACCACAAGGTTCCAGGTTCGATACCAACTCTCACCAAATAAGTGCATGAGTAGCACAACTTGGATCTGTGCGGTAAAGTAAGGAGCTGATGGTAGATGTGGAGCTTCACTTCAGATGCAAAAACAATCTCCCTGGTCTAGTGTTAGTCAAAGGGGATAGACTCCCTCGCTGACCAGCTGTTACCAACAATAGGCTATTCCACCAACTTTACTTATTTATTAATATGATTACTGCTCGTCATATGTCTCTTCTTAATTGTTTGTGGCATTTTTAGGTAAATGCTACTTTCATACCAAAGCTAACTGTAAAATGTTAACGCAGGCTTCCATTAAACAACAATAACAACAAACAATAACAACAAAAAAGAAAAAAAAAAAAAACGAAATAGAATGTCTTTAACAATAATAGACTTGGTGAGGCTTTCAATGGCTATTAGCATTGATAAATAGTCTTAGTCAGTTTGCCGGCCATTTTATTTGGTAGGAAGAGGCAAGGTCACAATTTTAGAATATTTCTAGTAAGTCCACTATTGGTTGTGTGTGTGGGAGAGGGAGAGAGAGAGAAAGTAAAAAGAGAGAGAGAGAAAGTAAAAGGGAGGGAAGAGAAAAAGAGAGAGGGAAAGAGGGATAAAGAGAGAGAAAAGTAAAGAGAGAGAGAGGAAGAGAAAAAGAGAGAGATAAAGAGAGAGAGGGGGAGAGAGAGAAAGTTAAAAAGAGAGAGGGAGAGAGGGAAAGAGAGAGAGAGAGAGAAAGAGAGAGAGAGAGGGAAAGAGAGAGGGGGGGAGGGAAAGAGGGAGAGAGGGGGAGAGGAAAGAGAGAGAGGGGGGAGAGGGAAAGAGGAGAGAGAGAGAGAGAGAGGGGAAAAGAGAGAGAGGGGAGAGGGAGAGAGAGAGAGAGAGGGAGAGAGGGAGGAGAGAAGAAAGAAAGAAAGAGAGATAAAGAGAGAGGGATTGGTGGTAAGAGGAAAGATTGCAAACCATATATTTTGAAACATTATTTAGATTGTTGACTGTCATCAATAGATTATATGTATAGATGTTGATTAGTTGGAAATTAAGACAATTTTCCAGTACAAGAAAAAATAGCATATATATATATATATATATATATATATAGAGAGAGAGAGAGAGAGAGAGATAAATGATAAATAAATAAATAGCTTTTTTTATTATCATTTGAACAATTATTGCCACCATTCGGTTTCTTGCTCTGTGGCAATCATCAGGCAAATGAAATTGTTTTTGAAAATGATACAAATGGTATAAATATACACCGAACGATGTAGATTTATAAATATACACTGAATGGTGGCAATAATTGTTCCAATTATAATTTTAAAAAAGCTAAACCTTTTATTTATTCATTTATTTATCTATTAACGCTCTATCACAGATATTGAGCACTCTTCTAATAACACTGTACGTTGGATGACTACTACTTTTTCAAGTATAATAGTGCCAACTATACACATTGATATATATATATATATATATATTAATCAGAGTGTATATATATATATATATATATACTCCACACGAGTAGGATATGACACAAGTTCCATTTCTTAAGCAGAGTTTAACAGGTTTGAATTCAGTTTTCCTTCTTCTAGATTGGTTGCCCAATCAAGTATTAAAAAGTCCAGTCGTCCCTACTATTTACCCATAGCTGCAGGTAGAGTAGTTGATTTCATTGTAGGAAATAGATACAGCAATTTGAGTTCAAAAAGGCTGTTTGTATTTCACATAGCACGTTTATACCCTTGGGAAAGGTATACATCCAACTATTCTCCCCCTAACTATGGGTAAATAGTAGGACAGACTGGGCTCTTGGTATGGCAACCAATCCAGGCGAAAATTTGAATGAAAAAATCCACTTAAAAAAATTGACCTTGTGTTACATCCTGCTCATTGAGGAGGGGTTGGGTAAATACATACACATCTTGTTTAGGATTAGACAAACAAACTTTAGATTTTTTTAAATAATCTGGTGAAATAAGTGAAAATTCAATATGCTATTAACCCTTTTCAATGATTTGCCCAAGTTAAAGAAGGTTTTTTGTCCTGGGTATGATGTTAAACTGCATCTAATGGTGAAGTTCCAATTCTGGAGCTCTGGGGAGTGTAGAGTACCCCTTCATTGCCATTACTCCCAGGTCCACCCTGAAATTGGCCCTTACTAGACGGGTGGTCAGAGAGACCCCTCCAATCAATCGGCTGGTCATGTCAAGCCCTAGCACCTATATGATTGTCCTGGCCCTATTGCCCTTATGGCAAACACCCAACCCTTTTTATTATATATATGCTAGAAGGCAGTGGCTGAGGGTCTTAGTGTCCTAGGTATAACATTAAACTGCTTCTAGTGGTAAAGTTCCAATTATGGAACTCTGGGGAATGTGGAGTACCCCCCCCCATATCCATTACTCCTAGGTCCACCCTAACCTGGAGTGGTAGTACCTATTGGGATCCCATCTATGAGTTAAATAGAAGAAAATAAGCTAACAAAAATGGGTTTTTTAAAAAATGAGTTAAAAAATAAAAAATTTGAATACCCATCAAGAATGAATAAAACAAAATGTCCTCAGCATAAAATAACCCAACAAGGGTTGACATGCCATAAAATCCAAAAAGATTGAATACCCATCAAGAATGAATAAAACAAAATGTCTTTGGCATGAAATAACCCAACAAGGGTTGACATGCCGTAAAAACTAACAAACTAAAATAAAAGAAAGTTTTTTCATCTAGTCTGTATCAGTCTAATGTCATGTGACATGCACCAAACATTCTTCTTCCTTTTCCAGATTATCAAGAGTTTTAACATCGTAACTTTCAACCTCAAAATTGAAGCTAAGGATAAATGAAAACAAATAACTGAGGGTTTTAGTTATTTCACACCCTATCAAAAGAGAAATTTCAGGGGTGCTTCAACCAATGAAATACTCAATGGAATTCAACCATAAGAAATGTATGAATCCAACTATTCTCTCTTCAGCTATGGGCAGATTTTTAAACAGTTCTAATGAGGTCAGAGTGGACCTGGGAGTAATGGGTAACAAAAGGGTACTCCAGATTTCCAGAACTGGAGCCTCACCATCAGATACAATTTAGTGTCTTACCCAGGACACACCCCTTTTCTTTTTTTTTTTTTTGCCAAGGGGACTAATGTCTCATTCATTGTTTATTTCTACAGTTTCAGTCTTGATACTTTTTGAACACATCTCATAATTCTAAATTATTGCCCCCATATATACAATCTTTATATCAAATGATTCATCGATTGAGTTTGATGACATGTCAACATGTCTAGGGTTATTTTATGCCTAGATGTTAGGGAATCACATTCATTGTACATTTTTATTGACATTAGGAGTATGAGTAGCACAGGGATCTGTGAGGTAAAGTGAAGAGCTGATGGTAGGTGTGGCACTCCACCTCAGACTCCAAAACAATCTCCTTAATCTAGCGCTAGTGAAAAGTAGATAGACTTCCTTGCTGTCTGGCTGATACCGATACCAAGCCACCCTGACGACTTACATATGGAACTATCTGCAATAGCTCTTAAGTAAACATATCAAACATTGTAATAATCAAATCATCTTACTGCGGTATATCCACAGGTCCTGCTAGTATCAATGATTGACTGACAAGTGGGTTTTTTTGTTTTTTTTTGGTTTGTTTTGTTTTACGGCATATCAACCTCAGTGGGTCATTTAATGCCGATAAAGTTTTGAAATAAATCAATTCTTAATGGATAATACAATTTTTTTTATAAATACATTTTTCTATTTAACCCATAGATGGGACCCTAACAGGTACTACCACTCCGGGTCAGAGTGGACCAGGGAGCAATGGTGATAAAGGGGTGCTCCACATTCCCCAAACCTCCAAAACTGGAACCTCACCATCAGATATAGTTTAACGTCATTCCCAGGACATGTAGACCCGCAGCCACCGCCTTCTAGCACCTATATGATAAAAAGGGGTTGGGGCTTGCCATAAGGGCAATAGGGATGGGAAAATCATATAGGTGCTAGGGCTTGACGTGACCAGCCGATTGATTGGAGGGGGCCTCTCCAACCGCCCGTCTAGCCCAAGATAGGGCCAAAGTGGAGTATTGCAAGTCATGAACTGCTCATCCACCTGGGCTCTATCCTTAAGCATCACGGGTCACCACCCACGACCAACAGGTGGCCCCATTGGGGGAGTCTTACCCCTCTGCAGAGGTGCAGTCGGTGCATTCTAACGCCCCAGCCGACAGGGCGGTGACAAGTGGGTGTGTTTAATTTAAAATATTCAGACACAAAAGATGGCATTCTTGAACTTTCTTGAGCATATGAGTGGTGTTCTGTAAATTCTTATACCTTAAAAAAATAAGACCGTTAAGTGATAGATAGGTTTGAACAATGCTTTATAGTGAGGCAACTATATCATTAAGAATTTGTTATTTTGTCAACATAAGTTGGAAAATTTTAGAACACTTCACCATACACTGGTTAGAGTTAGGGTTAGGAGTTAGGGTTAATTCATTCGAGCAGATATGCTAGATTCATATGTTTATGAATTCTTGTGGCGAGAGAACAGAGAAAATAACACTTTCAATCAAATGATAGAGTTGATTCACAATAAAGTATTTTTCAAACCCGTCTATTGTTTAATGGTCTTATTTTTTTAAGGTATAACAATTTACTGAACACCGTTCCGACGGTCGAGAAAGTTCAAGAATGCCCAAAAGATTATGAGAAATAAAAGAAATGAGTTTTTTTTTAAATTATTGATTGATTTTAATGGCATGTTAACACATCAAGGGCTATTTTATACCTGAATAATATGAATCACCTTCATTGTTCATTGATAATTACATTTTTTTTTCAGGGTAGGGGCTGCACACGGTCCTATGCGAATGATTTTTAAACAAATCTATTTGACCAATAGATTGGACCCTAACATTCTGGTCCCCTTTGACTCAGAGTAGTCAGAATGGACTGAGGGTAATAAGTATCGAAGAGGTACTCAAGATTCTCGAGAGTTGGAGCCTCAACATCAGATAGTTTAGTGTCAAAGTTTGTATCGTCCAACACAAATATTATTTCTTTCTACCCTGTCAGCTGAGACTGTAGAATACAGAGGTCTGCACTTCTGCATAGAGGTAAAATCCCCTCAATGTGACCACCTGTTGGCTATGGATGGCAAACCATGATGCTTAAAGATGGAATCCTTGTTGCTGAGCAGTCCATGATCTATAACACTCCACTTTGACCCTTAAGCTAGATGGGCAGTCGTAGAAGCCCCCACCTAATCAATTAGCTGGTTACGTCCAGCCCTAGCACCTATATGATTGTCCCAACCCTACTGCTTTTATGGCAAACTCCAAAGCTTTTTATCATATATGTGCTAGGAGGCAGTGGCTGAAGGTCTTAGTGTCCTGCATCTAGTGATGAAGTTCCAATTATGGAACTCTGGGGAATGTGGAGTACCCCTTCATTGCCATTACTCCCAGGTCCACCCTGACCTGGAGTGGTAGTATCTGTTAGGATCCCATTTATGGGTTAAATAAAAAAAAAATGAGTATTAAGAAATGTGGTTAAAAAGATTTGAGAAAAAAAATTGAATACTCAACAAGAATGAATAAAACAAAATGTCTTTGGCATAAAATGACCCAAGAAGGGTTGACATGCTGTAAAATCCAATCAATCTACAGCTTTTTTATCTCCTTTTTTTTTTTTCTAGTCCTTCATCTTTTCTCTCCTGATCAAGATTCTTTGTTAGATTGGATGATTTCAAGAGAATTTTTCTTTTTATTCTTTTAATGTTGATGAAATAAACATCAGTCTTAAAATAAAATGATGACAAAAAGATTCTAATGGATCTGCACATAAATCATTCATATAATTGAAATACAAAACTCATCTTCTTATTTTTTTATATCTAAACAAAATCCTAAATTTAAAAAAAATCTTTTATGTCCATAAAATTCTTGAAAAAGAAATTATTTTTGCAATGAACTAATTGAAATTCTGACCTGAATTATTCCATTAATTTCATTATTGTTAATCTGATGAGAAATGGAATGGACAACGACAAAAAGGTTGAGTTGAATAATTCATTGGATTATCTTTTATTGATAATTATTATTCTTCTTTCACATTTACTTTTAACCTTTTCATCACGAAAGGCTACTTAGAATTTATGACAGATTATCACATACCAAATTATTTAAATTTTCAGCATCCAGATCGACAGAATTTTGTTTGTTTTAGTAAACTATGTAAAAAGCCGACATGGTCAAAACACTACAAGTGTAACACTAGGTGTATATGGTTGGTTCGGTGGTTGGTTGGATTTTACGGCATGTCAACTAATGTTGGATTATTTTATGCCGAAAACGTTTTGTTTTATTTATTTTATTTTATAAACAACCAACTCAGGTTGCTACAGTACCAGCTGTTGCTTAAGTGGTCACCCAATTAATAATATATCATTTTTCAAACAACTTTTTTTAATGTTACCTTCATGAAAGGAATGGATGAATTGTCTGAAAAAGTTTTTATTTGCAAACCATTATCAAGGCTGTTATTATGTTATTATTTGTTATTATTGTTTTGTTTTTGTTGCTAAGCTGATGCTAAATAATGCTAGTGGTTTATTTTGTAAGATTTAGATAATTGCTTAAGTGGTCACCCAATTAAGTATTGAACAGGCTCATCACTGCTTAACTTTGGGGATCTAGTGGGAACAGGTGATTTCAGCGTGACTTGACCATCTAATGCTGAATGAAGTCATTTTGATAAACAAAGGACTCAGGTTGCTTACAGTACCTGCTGTTGCTTAATGGTCACCAATTAAGTATTGAACAGGCTCATTATTGCTTAACTTTGGGGATCTAGTGGAAACAGGTGCTTTCAGCGTGACTTGACAATAATGAAAGATTGGTGGCGGCCAAATTCTCACGGTCTAATTTTAAGAGAGTAACAAACATTTTAGAAATTGGAAAACACAAAAGGAAAAGATTCAAAAGGATTGATAAAAAGAGAATTAGATGAGTGGGTAGGATAAAGCTGTCCTTCATTATCATACAAGAATAATCCCCAAAAATGTAAGGTCCCCAAAGTGCTGGAGAGACACAGGGGAACTGTTCATGTGACTATTGTCAACACTGTTGTGTTTGTTGTGCATTTGCATGCAGGGGCAGCCGCATGCACAACAAACACAACAGGCTCGGCAGGTGGCGCTCCTGGCTAATGCTACCACCAAGTGCAACGTTCACACAGTTATTCAGTTTTAGAATACAAAAGATTAAACCAATTGAAATCCATCGCCGATTAACAGAATTGTACGGCAAGTCATGCATGGATGTCAAAAACGCCTACAAGCGGTGTAGAGAGTTTGCAATGACAACGAGGTTCAATGATTTCTCAACAACATGGTGATGAGCTGGTATAACATGGGCATACAAAAACTGCCACGACACCTACAAAAATGCAACAATTGAAATGGCGATTATATAAAAAAAAATCGATACATGTTTAAAATTTAAGATGATGTAAACATCATTGAGAATAAGCAATTCTGTGATTTCTAAATATTTTGGAGATCTTACCTTTAGGATTATCCTCGTAGATATGGATTATCTCTTTGATAAGATTTGTTTAGTGTGATTGAAGTTTTGATACTTAAGATGAAAGAAATATTAGCCAAAAATTAATTTTAGATATAAAAAAAAATCAGTATATCTATCTTCTATTAATAATGGAGATTCGTTGTCCATTTGTCTGTAACCGAAACTATGTCACTGCTTACATCACAATGCCCCAAATCGTCAATACATCAAATAAAGAACAACCTTGTAATCAGTTTTAAAAATTATTTTTTGCTCTCACCCTTTTTTCATTAACAAGAAGTTAACTAAAGTTAACTAAAAAGTTTACTAATAAATAAATACCTACGATTTTGTGTAAAATTGATGTGTAAAATATTCAGAGTAATTATTTGATTAATAATAATAGATACACGCAACATTTTCTTTGAGGATGACAGAACTAAGTTTCCATTTCAAATTGTTTTTTTTTTTTTTTACTTCTTTAGTAAATTGGTAATTTATGAGGAAGTGCATCCCGGTCTCCTGCCTCAAAAATTGCTACCCAGCGACTATCAAAATAACAACCCCAGCTTGTCGTAATTCTTATTTATTTATCGTAATTTGTCGTAATTCTTGTTTAGATATGAAGATGGATATATAGTTTTGAATAGACTGAGATAAATAGATAGATAGATAAACAAACAAAATAATATAGATAGATAGATATGAACAAATGGAGATAGATATATTTTCGACAAGTAAATGTATTTGGGGGGTGTCGGTTCTTTTTTGTTGTAATTCTTGTTTATTTAAACTAAAAACAAGACATTAAACAAACATGAATAAAAAAATCTTGGTATTTAAAGTAATATAGATAAATATGAACAAATTAAAATAGATAGATAGATATGAAGATGGATAGTTTTGAATAGACTGAGCTGGGTTGTTATTTTAATAGTCACCGGGTAGCAATTTTTGAGGCAGGAGACCGGGACGCACTTCCTCATAAATTACCAGTAAATTTGATGATTTTACTTACTTATGATACAAACCCTCTGACATTGAATATTTAACCCCCCCCCCCCAGGCAATATTCATTTTTACACCACCGAAAGGGCGTTTTTATAAAAATTTGTACTCATCTTCTACTTAAATAAAACAAAAAAACAGCTTATTCAATACTTCAGTCAGCCTCAAGAATGTCCTTCAGTCAGCCTTAAAAGTGACCACATAAAGCGGATTTGGTGGTTTTCATTTGTGTGAGACATCACATCTATAATGGCGATCTTTAACAACAATCCTTTGTGTTTGTTGGGCTGTGGGTTGGTCTCCTACTTGATAATGCCCCCCCCCACACACACACACACATATGTATTCACCCACAACTCATCACCACAAACAGGATGTGACACAATGTTAATTTTTTAAGTGTTTTAACAGATTGGATAACCATTACACAATGATGTCCACCACATAAAAGATTGGAGAGATAATACGCTACATGATGGGGGGGGTGGAAGTAGACATCTTAAAACTCTCAATACATCTGAAAAAGAAATGAAAATGTTAAAATTTGGTAAGTTTAAATATGTTTTGTCCTTTTTTTTTCTTTTTTTTTTCTTTTTTGGATTTTACAGCACGTCAACCCTTGTTGGGTTATTTTATGCTGAAGACATTTTGTTTTATTCATTCTTGGTGGTTGGTTGGATTTTATGGCATGTCAACCCTTGTTGGGTTATTTTATGCTGAAGACATTTTGTTTTATTCATTCTTGGTGGTTGGTTGGATTTTATGGCATGTCAACCCTTGTTGGGTTATTTTATGCTGAAGACATGCTGGCTGATTTTGTTTTATTCATTCTTTATAGTATTAAAAATTATTTTTTTAACTCAATTTTTTTAAACACATTATTTTAAACTCATTTTTTCTATTTAATCCCTGCCCTGTCGGCTGGGGCGTTAGAATGCAGAGGTGCAGTCGGTGCATTCTAACACCCCAGCCGACAGGGCAGTCACCCAAGTTAAGCAATAATGTACCTATTCAGCAACCTGATATCAAAATAACTGTATTCAGCATTAAAACAAAACAACCAAATTCTTGAGCTCTGGGGAGTGTGGAGTACCCCTTCATTGCCATTACTCCCAGGTCCACACTGATACAGAGTAGTAGTACCTGTTAGAAATCCAATCTATGGGTTTAATAGATTTTTAAAAAATGTTTGGAAAAAAAAATGAATACCCAACAAGAATGAAGATAACCAAAATATCTTCAGCATAAAATAACCCAACAAGGGTTGACATGCTGTAAAGTCCAACCAACCAGCCAAAAAATCTCGATCCTCTTTTGCTTTGTTCTTTAAACAGTATAAATGTTGTCTCTTGCCATTGCCATGGAATAGTAAAGACACATATTTGAAATCCAGCTTTGAAAATTATTTGGTGCAAATATATCGTATACCGCCTCATTCCACTCGTCTGGAAGTCACATTCATTTTCCTAATCTGTCCTAAACAATAACCTTTGTTTAAATGTAATATTAAACATATTTAGAAGTCTTTGTTTTAAAGGAAATAATTCAGGTTAACTTTAAATGAAAAGGCCATTTGTAGCCATTTTTTTTTTAATCATTATAGGAATGAGGCTCTGGAATTCTCAACAGGATGTTAAGAGTTAATGTATGACTTCCACCAAAATTAAGCCAAAAAATTCAACCAATCTCGACCCTCTTTGGCTCTGTTCTTTAAACAGTATACATGTTATCTCCTGCCATTGCAATAGAATAGTAAAACACTGAAGAATAATTAAAGTCCAATTACCGTCGAACTGGGAAGACAAGGCAGCAAACGGTTGTAACTCAATACAATCCCGAAAGCTACAAAGTCCACTGCAAAATGACAGAGTATATATAAGACTCCACAATGTCATTCAAATCAAGCAGTCAAGCAGCCAATCAGAACTCAAGGAATGGAATCACCCAAATCACCCAGATTCATGGATGGATCATTTTTGAGTCCTATTTATATCAGCTGTCTTGGACACTGCTTGGGTTGTTCTTAGCTGCTGTTATTCAAACCAACAGTAGGCTAACTTACCTCAATTGACACATATTTGAAATTCAACATTGAAAATAATTTGGCCCAAATTATAGTTGTTTTAATGACTTCCACCAAAGTTAAGCAAAAAAAATTCCAACCAACCAACCATCCCATTGACAAGATGTGTCAAAGAAGCAACGTTTTTTTACTAAATGAGCCACAGTCCCAATTGTATTTGATTTTTCTCATCTTGCTGACTTTTAGCCAAACTCATAAAAAAATATTTCTTATATTCCCGGTTGACATTCATAAAATATGCAAATGCAAAAACTTTTAGACTCTTGAGATTTTGGAAAAAAGCGAAAAGCCTATTTGAGTAAATCAATAAAAATGCTTTCAACTAAATGGCAATAGTTGAGTTTTTGTTTTCTTCTAGTCTATGGCTAAAGCCTCCAGGCGCGACAGCATCGTTGGTATTATCAACATTATTGTTAATAGGAAATATATAATGTCAATATGATGTTTTTGGAATGAGTGGCTCATTAGAAGATTACAATCAGCTCACCTACCCCCAACCCCGTAACAAACAAAAAACCCAACAACCCCTAGGCTGCTGCTGCTGCTGCTGATGCTGATGCAGACAGAAGAAGAAAATGGAAATATGAATGGCTGAATTTTATTGATTCATTGATAAATCCACTTTTGCTTTTTTTTTTATATTACAAAAGAAGGTTGGTTGTTTTGCGGCATATCAAACCTTTTTGGGTTATTTAAAGCTGAAATCATTTTGATATACAAAAAACTTAGGTTGCTTACAGTACTGACTGTTGCTTAAGTGGTCACCCAATTAAGTATTGAACAGGCTCATCACTGCTTAACTTTGGTGATCTAGTGGAGACATGTCCATTCAGTGTGACTTGACCATTTAATGCCAAATCAAATCATTTTAATGAATAAAGGACTCCAGTTGTTTACAGTATCTGCTGTTGCTTAAGTGGTCACTGTAGAATACTGATAATTGTCATTCTGTGTTACTTTCACCCTTAGCCAGGATTGAACCTGCAGTCTGGAAATGACTGTTACAGATTATTAACTATTGGACAGTAGGACAGTCAAACACCTCCTCAGCTTAATGGACTCTTCCTGGCAGCAGTGGCAGGAATTATTTAAGCTGTTATAGTGGGTTCATTAGAGAACTAGTAACTTCATGTTAGGCTTGGCCAGTCAAACCAATTGTTGACTGTCTAACTGACTGACTTCAATAGTCACCCAATTAAGTATTGAACAAGCTCATGGCTGCTTAACTTTGGTGATCTATTGGAGACATGTCCATTCAGTGTGACTTGACCATTTAATGCCAAATCAAGTCATTTTAATGAATAAAGGACTCCAGTTTTTACAGTATCTGCTGTTGCTTAAGTGGTCACCCAATTAAGTATTGTCATTGCTGCTTAACTTTGGGGATCTAGTGGAAACATGTGAGCCAAATCAAGTCACTCCATATAACTTAAGTATTGAACAGGCTCATAACTCTAGTGGAAACATGTCCATTCAATATGAGGTCATTTTAATGAATAAAGGACTCCAGTTGTTTACAGTATCAAGTGGTCACCCAATTAAGTATTGAACAGGCTCATTGCTGCTTAACTTTGGGGATCCATGTCCATTCAATATGACTTAACTATTTAATGCCAAATCAAGTCATTTTAATGAATAAAGGACTCCAGTTGTTTACAGTATCTGCTGTTGCTTAAGTGGTCACCCAATTAAGTATTGAACAGGCTCATTGCTGCTTAACTTTGGGGATCTAGTGGAACATGTCCATTCAATATGGCCAAATCAAGTCATTTTAATGAATAAAGGACTCCAGTTGGCTGTTGCTTAAGTGGTCACCCAATTAAGTATTGAACAGGCTCATCACTGCTTAACTATCTAGTGGAGACATGTCCATTCAATATGACTTGACTATATAAATGACTGAATTCTAAACTTTCTTATGGGGTGCTGCTTCCAAGATTTCTTCAGGATAGCATGTAGCATCCTTGCGTAGCTCTCATCTAGCTTTTTTCTAAGCACTTCTTTAGAGTAGTGCAGCTGTACAGTAGCACTGATACTACTATGGCTTGGAAGAATTTTCACTTTATTTTATCACTGAGATCAGATTTCCGTATAATCGAAAATTCGATAATCTCTCTATAGCAGTCCTTGCTTTCCTATGCATACATAAGATAGATATATATATATAAATATAAATGAAAACTTTAGTTTATCAGATATAACTTTATTTCGGCTTAGTTAGCCTCTTCAAATCAGATTTGAAGAGACTAACAAGGCCGAAATAAATTTATATCTCATAAACTAAGGTTTTCATTCATTTATTGATACTATACTCTATATATATGAATATATGCACATATACAGATATTTATATGTATGTACACAAAACTTTTTAGTTATACATTTGAGTTCTTCAATTTGGTTAAATCCTATCATGAAAATACTTGATAAAATTCACCTATATATATTATATATATATATATATATATATAGCTGGAGATTCAATGTCTTGTTATCACTGGTTTCAAAGCATTAGCTGCTTTTCATCAGACAAATCACTTTGGAAAAATATGTTTTTTCTAAGGTGATTTGTCTGATAAAGAGCAGCTAACTTTTTGAGACCAGTGAAACAAAAAGCCGTTAAAAAAAGTATTGGTAACAGAAAGCCGTTAAAAAAAGCCATTAGTTTATAATAATAAACAAAGCTCTTACATCTGTAATCAAGCACTTTATTTTCCTTACTACTATATATATATATATATATATATATATATATATTATATGGATATTAATGATTTAAAATGTTTTTTTATTGCTCTATTTTTTGTATTCCTATTATCTCTGTGTTTTATTACTTGAACATATTTTTGTCAACATAATCTTTAGTCTTTTTTAGCCGTTGTTTCACTTTTAGAAATTAATATTTCTTCCTTATTCTTTTCTTCCTGTTTTTATCTAGTGAATTAGAACACCACACAGGATCTAATAACCTCTTCAGTCCGCCTACTATAGAAATAATCACCATATGGGAACCTTTGATTAACAAAGAAATACTAAAGAAATTGAATTACCTGATTACACGAGGGGGGGGGAGTACATAAAGACTCTTGCGCATTTGAAGCTACAGACAAACAACATCGGGTTCAAGGTTCTTAAGTTATCATCATCAGATTGTCTTGTGGGGGCGATGGTCTAGTGCAGAGTTTTTCAACTGATGCGCCGCGGCACACTAGTGTACCATGAAGCTTCCGTGGGTGTGCCGTGAGTGTGGAGGATGGTTGATCATCCTCTTATATTTTTATTCTATTACTTTGATATTCTTTGTTTTAATTAAATATTTTTTGTTTTAATTATGCTACACTTGTAGCACATTCTCGCTATTCCTTTTCTTTTAAAATTTAAATGATAAAATAATTATATGTTTATATACTGATGGTGTACCTCGATCAATTTATTACCCAGCTCACTATGCAGTGAGATGAAAAAGGGTTGAAAAACTCTGGTCTAGTGGATAAAAACATTGATAATCTATTAATAATGGAGATTCGCTTCTGGTTTTGTCTGTAACAAAAACTACGTCACTGCTTATGTCACTATACCCGAAATCGTCATAACAATAAGAATAAATACACTCAAAATTTGAGCATGCAGCATTAGATAGTCCTCATTGTTTTTTAAAACAAGTTTTAATAGATACATCCCCAGTATCATATGTTTATATATAGTTTGTTTTATTTTAATAGATATTCAAAGTTAATAGAACTTAGTTTCGATTTCAAATTGTTTTATTTATTTTTACTCCTTTAATAAATTTGATGATTTCATGATTTATGGTTCAAACTCTCCGACATTTAATTTTTAACTTCCACCTCCTCAAGCAATATCTTTCAAAAATTTACTTTTACATCGACCGGAGGGTGTTTTTTATTTTGCTAGTATCACTAATAATAAATGCAAATGTCAGCATGTCATATTTTTTCAACTTTACTCCTAGAGGCCATAGCCCAACATATCATACCACTTTGGAATCAGACCAACTCCATGAGCAAATCAAAATGTTCTAGGCCAAATCCAGACCCACAATCCTGAAATTTTGGATTCCCAAGTTTTAATTACTAAAATTATTTTTGGTGATTTTTTTTTTTTCCCCAATTTTTTTTTGTATGGTTGGTTATTTTGTTAGTATAACCTTTTTACATTGTTTAATGTTGAATCAAATTATTATTGATATTCAGTTACTTACAGTACCTGCTGTTGCTTAAATGGAGAGAGCAGACTTATAGCTGCTTTTACTTTGGTGATCTAGTAAGAACCAATGCTTTCAGTATGACTTAGGCCATATTTTTTCATATGATCATTTTTATAACTTTAAAAAAATAAAATATAGAAAATAATCTTTATTAATCAATATATAAACAAAAATAACAGATTTATTCTTAACTCTGGCGTCTGCCAACTGACCTGGTAAATGGTCATAAGGTCATTAATCATCTTAACAACAGCAACCTTGAGCACCTTTTTGATCTCCATGTTTCTAACACACATTGGCATGCCTACAAAGTCAGAAAACAGCATTGCTCACATGAGTTTCGGAAACATTTTTTCACGCTCAGAGTTGCCGAGGCAAGGAATAAACTGCCTGCATCTGTTGTAGGCTGCCGAAACACTGCATCTTTCAAAAGCCTCCATGCTTCCTATAATCCACCAACACTATACCTGATACCTCCCTCCACACACATATGCATGCACACATACGTGTATATTATTACTGTATGCTATTCATATTCCTGACACTAATACATTATTCTGTGTACTAGACATGAGACTTTGATGAGTTGTGGTGCACCTGAGCACTGTACACAAATTTCATTATTTTAATTTTTTTTTACTTTTTAAATGAAGAATATATTTATATTGTTTCTTTTCTCAAAACAGAATATGTTTTATCCATCTTTATGAGCCAACAAATACAGCACTCTCAGTGGTGGTTGTTGAGCAGAAAGGTAGAACTATATATATATATATATATATATATATATATACCTGTGAATATGCATAGAAATAATTGTCCGAGAAGAGGATATGAATAGTAAAAAGTAAAATCAGTGGAGTGACCTTTTGTCAGTTTCAAGCAAACGGCATTAGTGTGAGACCAGAGAAATTGCTTTGCTGAGATGGAACACCACACCTACTGTCAGATCCCAGATGCTTCAAGAAATTTTGATCAGGTAGCAAAAAACTTTGATGATGAGGAAAGGTCAGGTAGGCCAAAAACTGTCCATTTTGACGCTGTGCTCCAAGCCATAGAGACAACTCCAGTGAGTAACACTTAGAGAGTATCAGGCAAGCTTGGCAACTCACAGCCCAGTCTATGACCTCAGCAAAAGCATATGCCTCATTTTTACAACCTAATAGCTTAAAAGTTTGATGGTAAGTGTATAATACAGTAAGTAATGAAATTAGATAATTTTGTTGTCACAGTAATCATAGGTTTCAACTAATACTAAATATTTATTGAACTAGCTGGATCTGTGGATATATCTCAGTATGATAATTTAATTATTACAATGTTTGATATGTTTACTTAATAGCTATTGCCAAATAGTTCTATTGAAGTCAGTTAGCCTACAGCAGCTAAGTAGAACTTTTTCTTCACAATGGTGAGTATCATTGTTTCTACATCTCCCCTCTCCCTCCCCCGCGTGCAGGCAAGGCTCTATGAGGAGTGAGCTGTTCTTTAAGGCCTGTCCTGTTATGCGGGAATAACCTGGACAAGGCTCGAGGGATTTTCGATGGACGAAGGCAGGTTGATGTATCAGTGCTCACTGTGGGGTGTCGAATTGCTGTATGCGCATCATTTCTGGGAGATGTTGGGAGATTGGAATGCATAGATGAAGTATTGCTTGCAGGGCTTGTAAATTCAGGCATTGCACTTGGCATTGGAGTGGGTTTTGCTTTGGCCTCCAACTTCCTCAAGAAACGGCGATTCCTGAGGGTGACTCTTCCTGATCCATCGACCCTGATTTGGTACTGACGATCTGGAAGGACAGTAACGATCCTGCCGTAGTGTTCCACCGGCGATTAAGTGGATTCTGAATGGTTACTGTATCGCCAGCTTGTAGTGGGCAAAGGGGGTGGGTATGTCTATTGTACCGTTTAATCATTTTGGCATTGCGGTGGTGAAGGATTTCCTCACGGCGTTGTGCTGCTGCTATCCATTCAGGTGTGGCCTGTAGAGGATAGGTTGTGAGGGAATGGAATCACGAAGTCGGCGGTGGAGTAGGAGTTGTGCAGGGGATAGGCCAATACCTTGGATGGGGGTATTTCATGGGTTTGGGAAAGTATTGGGGTAATATACCCACATCAATGCAGGCTGTTTTGCTGAAATATATCACCTGTATTTTTTTCAAATGTACAGTGCCTGTTTTGTGGTCCTTGCCCCAATCGTGAATTTGACGGGCAGCCAACCTTCACACACCAATGAAAAACCCCTACTGCACGCACCTTTTTGTTCGAAGGGATTAAGTTCCTCTCTGAGAGTCCATGTGCCATAAGTGTTTTGGCCCACCAAGGCATATTGATGCACCACTGTCAGGGTAGATTTTGAGCCTGGTTGAGCGATGGCAGGAATGTTCCTGGCTTGTCTTGGATCCGGGCATGGGGAGAACGGGTCAATGTTGCTTCCACTTCTTCGCGGTCGTTGCACAGCTCATAGGTGTCATTAGCTGGGTCAAACATCACATGTGCAATGAGAGCGTCCATAGTGGCTCCTTCATCATTGAAACACCTTACGGCACCTCGTTCATTTTCACCCTTTGACTGGCAACCTTTGCGAAGTGGTTTTGCTTGCCACATGCGTTACATGTTTGACCCCATGCAGCACATCTTTGCGGTCGGTCGCCTATTCCAGCTCCACCATGCTGGTAGCTACCACAACCTCGGCACGCATTACGTTGCATACCTATGGTCTTTCCCTTGATTGCGGCTGGCGTCCGAACGGGCTGTATTTTGGGCCTGCCTCTGACGGCGATAAGCTGATGTTCGCAGTCTTGCTACATCCGTGACACCGGACATTTTATTCTGGTCTCGCATGGCCATTTCAAATGCTCTTGCATGGCTTACATTATCGTCTAATGTCTTCAGCGATCCTGCCTTAGCCAGCATGTCCGTTTGTAGCACATCATTGGCTATACCCGGATAAACTGATCCTTGATGTATGTACTGGATAGGTCATGATCGCAGTTGGGGCATATGAAGTTGCAGTCCTGTGCTCCTGACCGTAGCCGGATCAAATAATCCTGTATGGATTCGTCTTCATTCTGCAGAATGGTTGAGAATGATATTCGGTGTACCATAGGATTCGCTCTTTGTGTGACCAATGTCTCTACTATCTCTAGCAGCTGGTCTGGGTCGGTGGTGAAGAATTTGGGGTGGGTGTTGATTATAGCATTCTGGACAGACTCGTCCGCACAATTGTACCACTGGATGCTGGTCTGAGATGTCGCATATCTGTCATCTTCCTGAACACTTCCCAATCAATTCGGAATTTCCTGAATTGTTGAGGGTCATCTCAAAGTGAAGTTGGGGAAGCTTGGCTGCGGTACGGTACTTTCGCATAAGCCGTCTGGGTAGAGGTCTCCTTAGCCTGCTTAAGGATAGACAGGGCTTCTCCCATTGCCGTGATTCCCAACTCTTTAAGCATGGCCCGATCCATCATCTTGAGGTTCTCTCTTGTCAGCTTCTCGCTTTGCGAATGTTGTAGCATATCTCCTAGCTGAGTCGGAGAGATCCCTACTTGGACAAAATATTCTTCCCAATCTTCAGTTTTAGATCCTGTTCGCAGCGCCATATTGAAGTCAGTTAGCCTACAGCAGCTAAGTAGAACTTTTTCTTCACAATGGTGAGTATCATTGTTTCTACAAGTTCAATATGTAAAAAGTATAATAATCTTGATTTAACTATCTCACTCTTTTTTTCTTCTTTCTTTCTTTCCTTCTTTTCATTATGATATTCTCTGGTTTCCCCACAGAAAACAGAGTGATAGGTACAATCATATGAACTAGCGGGACCTGTGCAGATACCACAGTATGATAATTTAATCATTACAACATTTGATATGTTTATTGCTAAATAGTTCAATATGTAAGAAATATAATAATCTTGATTTAACTCTTTCTCACTCTTTTTTTCTTTCTTTCATTCTTTCCATCTTTTCATTATGTTCGATTGAAACAGATTAGCGTTATCACTTCCACACGCTCATTCCCTCTCTCTATCTTTCCCCTGCTCTTTCTTTCATTATATTTTTTCTGTGTAGCATATCCTTTTTCTTCCCTTTCTTTCTTTATAATAATAATAAATAAATAATGATCCATTATTTAACTGAGGTGACAACACTCATTAGAAATAATTTGGTGGATAAGCAACACCAAATGATCAGGATTTACATTTTTGCATTTCATCTTGGATGATTTGGATGGTCTCATTTTTAACCAGAGGGTGTTGCAAGATGATAATGGTCATACAATTAAAGAACATGAGTATTGATATATAGATTTGCTTCTTGATATTCCATTCCAAACCCCAAAAAACTACCAAATCATCCAGAAAAAAAGTAAAATTGTCACCCACACCCTTCAATTTTTCTGAAATTTTTTACAAATGTAGACTGTGTTAAAGTTAGACATTCCCCAAAATTTGAGCTTCCAATTCCAAAAATTAGCAGAGTTATGTCAATTTTTAGCTCTCCAAATTTTAGGGGGGGTGTTATGAAAAATGGCGACTTTTTGTAACCTATTTTTGTCCACACCTGTACAAAATTTCAGAGAAATTGAAGGGGTGGGTGACACGGCCTGGATGATTTGACATGGAATCACCCAAATGCAAAATATAAATAAAAAAATTTTTTTTGTTTTTTTTTCATATTCAAAATAGCAAAAGCAATATAAAATAGAACATACTATGTTCTTTAGTCTTGGCAAAAGAATCCAAAACTGTTGAATTATGCCTCATATTACCAAAATATTGCAAAACTTTTGAATCATCCTTGTTTTGTTGAGGTGGAGCACCACACCTATCGTGTATAAATAATAATAAAAAGCTATAAAACTCATGTTTAAATTGTTGTTATTCTTATTTCTATCTATCTGTATTTAAGCTTTTTATTTTGTATAGAGTTAATAGATTTGAATAAAATAGACAATTCAAAATTGTCTGATATTGTCTGGGAAATGCCAATAATCTGGGTCTGTAGAACATTGGGTTGACCTCCATAAAAAGAAACAAAAAATTTGAAAGCTTTTTTTTTTTTTTTTCAAAAAAGCAAAACATGTGACTGTCACTTATTGTTGAACTCATAAATTCTCTTCAGTGAAGTACGAACATTTATTCACTTTGTATTTACTAAAGATAATGTTTTAAATTCAAACAAAGAGAAAAAAATATTCACATAGATTTTGTTGAGAGTAAGTATGGTGTGTGTATGTGTGTGTGTGTGTTTGTGACTGTCTGTCTGTCTGTGTGTCTGTCTCAAATGAATGGATGTGTTATGTCATCAATTCATTTTTCATCACTTCTCTTATAGCATATCAACTCTTTTTAAAAACTGTTTTAAAAACTTTCTAAAAAAACTTTTCTCCTGACAATGACCTAAGGTCCAAAATAGTTGAGAACAATTAAAAAATAATTAACAAAAAAGAAATATTCCTATTTGTCTTATCAGTTTTGTTCATCTTATATATATATATATATATATATATATAGAGGTTCTTCACGGAACGAATGAACATGCTACTATCAAACACACTCGCCTACCCGGATTTTAACAGCATGTTAAACCCACTATAACACTTGAACATTTATAACTCTTCTATAATGCTCGCTTTCCAATAATGTATCAACAATTTCTTCAAGTAAGAAATTTTCTCCTGAAGATGACCGAAGGTCGAAACTAGTTGAGATTAAACAACATACAAGAAATATTCCTGATTGTCTTAATAATAATTTTTGTTCACACTATATATATATATATATTAAAAGAAAGGAAATGAATCTGACGGTATGAGTATATATAAAAAGATATGAAAACACCACAAAATGCTGTTAAAATGTTTTCACTTTAACAGCATTTTGTGGTGTTTTCATATCTTTTTATATATACTCATATATATATATATATATGAAGTAATGGAAGTGAATCCGACAGTATGAATTTAACATTTTTAGAAAAAACAAATGACGTTAATAGTTTGCTGACAGAATCTGTTTCGACCTTTTAATAGAGCAGTCTTCATCAAGAGCAAAATATGAAGGAAAGACGGAATAAATAACCGTTAGATAGGAGGTGTACAAACGAACGCTGATGTTCGATGCTGGAATTTTTTTTTAAATGTGTATTCTGTGTTAAAAATAAAATAAATTATATTTTTAAAAATCAGAAGTATTATAATCCATACTAAAAACTCAAAAGAGTTTGATGTAAAAATATATAAAAAAAGTGTATAATAAGTATCAAAAATGTTCATGATGTATTCCAGCTACAAAAAGTAAGTTAAAAGTCCACAGCCCAATTGAAGAAAGATGGAAAGTTTCAAGAATTTATAGTGTTGACAAATCCGTAGTGTTGTAGATCATATCAGCCTCCGGAGATGTAAAAATCCAGATATTTTGTTTTTTCAATGAAAAAAAAAAATATCTGGATTTTTACATCTCCGGAGGCTGATATGATCTACAACACTACGGATTTGTCATGATGATGATGATAATGATGTATGTAGTTTAAGCTTTTATTTTATAACAGGTGTTTCACTATTATAGCTCACAAATATATTCTACCACTTAAAATCTAGATTAATAAAGAATGAAAATGTGTACACACTCATACATACATACATGCACATACACACACATACATACATGTACACAGTCTCATACACACCTACATGGCAATAGCATAATCTTTACAGATCATTGCCGTCCCCCACAACTCCACCACCAGAACCCTTCCTTGCATGAGCCCTCTAATGACTCATCAAACCTGCTGCAGATCCACAAAGTTTGATGCAAATATGACATTGAACTACATACATATATACATACATGCAGTCACAAACATACATAGACATGCAAGTATTGACAGTGATAAAAAAAAAAGACAGAGCAGACAAACCCATCATCTCTTTAATACAATAACAAATATTTTGTTATTGGTACTAGCAAATATATGCACCCTCCGGGTGCAAGTATTTAAGTTTTAATGCAATAAAATATTGTATTAAATTAGAAAGGCTAATGAAACTAAATAAGAATACAGATAAAAAGATTTAAAACAGAGGAAGTATAATTGAAAAATAGAACAACTGAAACATACTCTTCCATCACTCTCGTCTTTCATTGTTATTTTTTCTAATTTAAGTATTTAGTTAAAATAGGAAGTAAAGAATAAAATAACAGTTATGTTTTCTTGTTAATGGATTTCAGTTAAGATTCATAGAAGAGATTTTTGCTTATATTCATTAAAATAAAGCCAAACAGTTAGAAATCAATAATACTAAGCACATATTTATTAAAATCACATTTTTAATATCAATATGCAAATTAGCCTTCCCATTCACACTGTAAACCACTATTCTGTTGTATATATAAATATAATTGCATGTTATTTCTATGTAGATATGGCCAACAGTGGCTTTGGCCTCTGGACCATTGATATAATTAATAGCGTCGATCCCAGGGGGCCATCCCCCCAGGCAACACCTGCCCCCTTGATTTAAAGGGGCAGGGCTGGGTTTATTGCCCAGTGCCTGAGGCGCCCCCCTTGAGGGGGAATGCCGACGGGATCGACGCAATTTTTCACCTGCCACTCCATGAGCTTCGGCTCGTGGGTGGTCCCACGTTAATAGGGACTTTGTGCCTGACCCGTACAAGTGGGGTACGCGGTAAATATCATGTAGATATGGCCAACAGTATTAATAATGTGAAACAATTTTATTAATAACTGAGGTTTAAATAAAAATAAAATCATTGGGAATGTGATGTCAATAACTAAGGGAATTGTTACTTGAATAGCGATATAGTTTCGGTTACAGACAGAAAAACACACAATCTCCATTATAATAAGATTTCACATATGACCATATAAGATCAAAGTGTAGTATTTGTTTGATTTTATTCTATACACATTGCACGTTGCTATACTCGTCTTGTTTACTTTACTCACAACATTTCAGCCACTCTACTCTCCAATGTTCTTCAGGTGATTTTTGACATGCTCAGTATAATTTCAGAAATCCAGAATCCATTATTTGAATCGCAGGGGTACCCCATTCTCATTCCGCCAGAGTAACTTGTATTGGCCCCTTTTTGCCATTTTCACTGCTATTGCGACCAGAAGCAAGGATTGAACTCACAAACCCCAGTTTATGGTCTTGTAGAATATCTTAATTAACATCTTAACCCTCTCAGGTGAATTAGTAGAGGGCACCCGACCGGTAGGGAGACCACGCCTTCGCTTTAAAGATGTCTGCAAGAGAGATATGAAGACATGCCACATCGACATAAACACATGGGAGGCTTATGCAGATGACCATACGACCTGGCAACTCCTTGTCAAACAAGGAATGAAAAGGAGTGAAAAAGAGAGGAAAGAAACCGCCGCAGAAAAGAGAGCTAAAAGGAAGGAGAGACAACAGCAACTCCAGCAAGCATCATCGTTTGTTTGCAATCACTGCACCAGAGATTGCCATTGAAAAATTGGTCTGTTCAGCCACTCACGCAGTTGCAGATAAAAAAAAATTTAAAAAGTGGAGACCACGCCTTTGTCTTTAATAGATGGAAGGATGCCAACACACACAACCCTCTCAGCCATTACTCTAGGCCAGGGGTCCCCAAAGTGGTCAATATCGACCCCTTGGAGTCAATGAGAGTTCCCTGGGGTTTGATTAAATATAGGACAATCAAATGGAGGTCAAAGGTCAAGATAGCAGCTGAGCCTTTCTTACTTGCATTCCCAACGTTGTATATGGTTGAAGCTGGTTTTAGCCATGCTAACACAATTTTGACAAAACACAGGAATAGATTAAACCTGGAGAACCGTGGTGATTTAAGACTTAAGCTTACCAATTTTCAACCTAATATCAATAGTCTTGCCACTGCTCATCAAGCACATCCATCTCATTAATGTGGATTATTATAATAAATAAGTATTTTTCATATCAGTGAACTTTTTTAAATTATTTAAATAAAAAAGTAGATTAACTTATTTCAAAAATGATTTAATGTTTTCATTAAAATTAAGTAGGGGTCGATGATAAAGTAAATATGTCATAAAGGGGTCGACCAGTTAAAAAGTTTGGGGACCTCTGGTCTAGGGGGCGACCATTCAGACTAGATTTTCTGGGACTTCTAAACTTAATGTATCGATTAATTTCCTGTTGTGTTTTTTTATCTTAATTGTTATTTTCATTTCTGAGGTCATCTGTACTTTTCTTCTTTAATTATTCATTCCCAGATTTTATTGATCTCTATTCTTGACCTACTCAACAAGTTGGAATGACGTAGTATTTATAGGCTGATTCTTATTCTCCAATATTGTTCCCTATCTATCATTCTGATTTCATTCCACAAAGGCTGGGGCTGTAGAATATTCTGACTGCACTTCTGCAGAGGGGTAAAATCCCCCAATAAGAAGAATCAGCATATATGCTATATTCAATTTTTTTGTCAAAACAAATTTCATTAATTCTCATTTTTTTTTATCTATTTAATCTATAGACTGTGCCCTAAAAGGTACTACCACTGTGGGTCAGGGTGGACCTGGGAGTAATGGCTATGGTACTCCACATTCCCCAGAGCTCTAAAATTGAAACTTCACCATTGGGTAATTCCATGTCAATTCATCCAGGCCATGTCACCCACCCCGCTTTAATTTTTCTGAAATTATGATAAAGTTAGACAATACCCAAAATTTATGCTCCAATTCCAAAAATTGGCGGAGTTATGTCAATTTTTAGCTCCTCAAATATGAGGGGGGGGTCATGAAAAATGGCGACTTTTTGTAATCTATTTTTGTCTGTAAAATGAGTTCTAGTGCTTCCGTACTCTTAAAAATTGGTTTATAAAAAGCATTTTTGCCCAAGGAATCCAAAAATGCTACCAAAAAAGTCTTAGAGTCAAACAAATTTAAGTTATTGATGATTTCTGATTTTTTCATAGCAAGATCAACATTTCACATTGTTACCTTAATTCTGTCGATTAACTGGCTTTTGTAGTATTGGCATGACGATTAGTGTCTTTCTCAACAGCGCCCCATACATAATAATCCATGGAATTAAGATCTGGGGAGGTTGGAGGCCAAACATTGGGACTGGTGTAGTCGTAGAAATTTGTCAACAACCATTTTTGATTTTTCCCAAGGTGTGGCAGGGGGGCAAAATCCTGCTGCCATACATATGGCCTACCATTGGCTACTCTTGTTATCCATGTAGCTTGACTACAGTGTTTAGCAACTCCACGTAGGCATCTGAATTCAACCTGATACCTTTTCCACAGATTTTTGAGGAATTCTACTGTATGAATGCAATCAGATCATCTGTTATGTTGCTTTCTTCTAGCTACAGCCTCGTAGTGTCCATTGCAATTCTCCAGTTCATACCTGATTGTTTTTACAGTGTTCAGGGAGCATTGGGCAGCAACCATAATCTTATTTTGATTGCTGGCGCAGATCATCATGGTACAAGTTATTTTCTTCCATGATTCAGGTGGGTTCCAGTCATCCATTCTGTCAACACACATATGAATGAAGAAGGGTCCAAGCTTTTAAATGATGTGTGGAGTGCATCAGTACCTTCAACTTACAGAGAAAAATAACCAAATATAACTATGTCAAATTTATCCCCTGTGTATGTATGTATATATATATATATATATAGTTAGGGTTCGAATCACACACAAAGCGGCTTCCAGTCTATAACTCTGCTGATGAGGCATAATAGGCCAAAATTTACATACAGAGATTGACTTTTTCTCGATTTGTTTACGTCTTACATTTGAACAGATATATTCGCCTAACTCATTAATTATCAACTAATTAATTTTCAAATTAGGTAGGACTTCAATTAAGCACATATTATCCCAAACATTGTCGGCTATCGCCATATCAAACAAACTGTTTGTGTACTCTCATATATATATATATATATATATATATATATATATATATATATATATATATAGATAGATAGATATGTGTGTGTGTGTGTGTGTGTGTGTGTGTGTATTTGGGCAGTATTCTTTTATTTTCAGTTTATTTTTTTAAAGTTAGTAGTAGTGAGAGTAACTAGGAGAGGAAAAAAACTGGAACATAAACACATCACCCCTGATGATGGCACTTCAAAGTGCCAAAAGTACTTGGGATAAAAACTTTGGTGGACTAATCCACAGATTCCATCCAAATGTAAAAAAATTGGTCAGAAAGCTCGAAAAGATCGTTAATAAAATTGTTAAACAGGAGACGTGTATTTTGTTTAATTCTACGTGTGTGTGTGTGTATATATACATATATATATATATATTTGTAGTCACCTTTTTTTTTTTTTCCTTTCTTTTTTCCAGATTCTTTTCTTGTCTTGTCTATTGTGAAGAATCGATTGATGAAAATAGGATTCTGGGTAATATTGGTCTCCAAGGTGACCATTAAATCATTCTCTTAAAGGTTTCTTCTCTCGTCCTTTGATCTAAAAATCACAAGTTTCCCTTTTCACAAAAAAGTCATTCATAATTCATTATTTTCTCCTTAACTTTCTTTCCTCATCAGAAACATCAATATCAATTCTTTTCTTTCTTTCTTTCTTTTTATCATATTGCACCAACACAGAAAGTTTTGAGGCTTTTATTCATTTAGCAAATTTAAATTACTTTGACTAGCAAGAATATGCACCCTCCAGGCATAAGTATTGAAGTTTTAATCTAATGAAATATATTCAATTAGAAAGACTAACAAAATTAAATAAGAACGCATATAAAAAGATTATACTTTAATTATGATTTAATTGGTTTCTATATAAAATCATTCATACGATTGATTTTAATATGCTAGAGAACAAAACAATATTACAGATCAATAACATCAAGTAGTTATTTATAAAACCCAGCATTATTAAAACCAGTGTGTAAATTAACGACACCATATATTATGTAAACCTTTATTTCTTAGTGATATACAAGACACATTGCAGGATTTTAAATGCACTAATAACATGGGGTGTTTTGAAGCAAATCTAACTCAGATTTTCATAGAGACATTGTTAGGTTGAAGCTATAGAATAAGCTGACTGTACCTCTGCAGAGGAGCAGACCCCCCCCCCAGGGGGCCACTTGTTGGCTGTGGGTGGCAATCTGTGATGCTTAAGGACAGAATCCCTGTGGCTGAACAGACCATGACCTGATCAATCAGCTGGTCATACCAAACCCTAGCATCTATATGTCTGCCCTACAATTTACCCATAGCTGGAGGGAAAAAGAGACAGATCCATACCTTTCCCAAAGGGCATTAGTGCAAAATGAAATGCAAAGTCTTGCCCAGTATTTGAACTTGATTACCTTTTCTATGGAAGTGGTAGTACCTGTTAGGGTTCCATCTATGGGTTAAATAGAAAAAAAGGTTTTAAAAAATGTATTTAGAAAAAAAGATTTCAATACCCATCAAGTATGGATAAAAAAATGTCTTTGGCATAAAATGACTCAACAAGGGTTGACATGCCATTAAATCCACCAACCAACCTATAAGTCTTATCACTTTTGTTTATTTCTCATACACTTTTCATGGCTTCTTTTGTGTCTTATCAACTACTTTGAAAACTTTTTTTTTAAATTTCTACTATCATTTTTTTCACAAAAAATTATCTTAGTGAGACTCTGAACTTTTCAGCCTATGAGGACAACCATTACACTAAGTACAGCTCCAACTTTATTAATGTTCATAGATAATTTTCTGGCTGAAGAAATGCAAATATACACCTTTTTTTTTCTACAATATATCTAAGGAATCAAATATTTTGAAAGTTCCCAAATTGAGAGAGAATTTTGTTTACGGAGAAATGAACAATTTCCAAGGCCGGATCTATTTAGCCAACGGTTAAGCCTCAACAAAAATTTAATAAATCAGGTCGACCGAGCCGATATTCTATCTGCCTGACAGCTGCACTCAAGAGAATAGCTCAAAGCCATTCTTATCTCTAGTGTCAGCTGTGTCTCCTGGACAACATGACTTTTAGTGTTGCAGTTGCTATCTGCATCAGTTTTGATGCAATGTGCTAAGAATGCATACTGTGAATATAGTTGTATTGTTGACAGTAGTTCTGTCAACACAAAAACCTTTGACTCTGACTCCTCTATTTTTGGCACCTCCGATTCTGACTCCTCTTTATGAAATTAAGAAATTATGGCCAACAAATCTCATAAAACTTATACATACACTCCTAACTTGGGCAGGTCTATATCGTTATAATTGGTTTATATCAAAGAACAAAGATATTATGACTTTTGGTATGAACCTAATTATGCGTTTATTGAAGTCAGTTATTCTACTGTTGGTTTGAATAACAGCAACTAGCTAAGCACAACTTATATTTGAAGTGAGCACACTCATGTACTCACTCCAAATTCTTTATTCAAAAAATATGAAGTGAATACATGAGTGTGACATCACAACTCGGCATATAGCCGGAAGGTTTAGTTTGGGGGAGGGTAACAAAGCTGGTCATACCACTACATGGATCTAGCTAGCTAGGTTCACTTGCCGACCGATCCATTCAAAAATAAACCTGGCATTCTCTCCTTGCACAGCCTACTTGCACCAAAATACCTCTTTCGCTCTATGGTTTTATCCTACTTAAAATTTTCCCTTTCGAAGCAGTGTCCAAGACAGTTGGTATTTATAGAAATCAAGAATGATCCATTCATGCATTTGGGTGATTCCATTCCTGAGTTCTGATTGGCTGCTTGGTTTCTATGATATTGTGGAGTTTTATAAATACCCTGTCAGTCTGCAGTAGGATTGCAACAAAACGGGTTTGTATTAAGTTACAACTGCTTGTTGCTGTCTTACCAATTCGATGGTAATTGGAACTTAGCTTCATTATTCTTCAGCTTTAATATTTTCTAACAGAATCTTTGAAAAGATATGGAAGAAATAACAATAAAAATAAAAAATATTGGAAGAGTTTTAACATCTTACAAATAAGAAATATACACAAAGATAAGAGGATAAGAATTATTACAATTCATGATAAATATAAAACCATAATTCTTAAAAAATCTATTTATAAGGAGTGTACACTGTATAACTTTACAGACTAAACTAGGGCCATATATATATATATATATACACACACACTTGATGATTTGCTTTTGAAGCATTGTTAAGTAAAGTATATTATTATTTATATTTTTGAAGGCAAGTTGATTTGGTGAGTTTCGTGTGTGGCGTACCGGTGGCCAGGGGGTAGAGTCTCTGACTCTTCATTCTGGGTTCTCCGGTTTGATATCTGTCGGGTGGAGATCATAGGTATACACTGCTGATGATACCTAAAGGTTGAAACAGCTGTACAGTGTTCCACATGTCGCATTCGCCAAGTTTGCTTGTCGTGATTATTTCAATTATAATTATCAAATTCTATCTATGTATATGTTGTGGATGCAGCTATACTATATACGCATTGTAATTGCCTTCAAAAATATAAATAATAATATAATATATATACACATATACATAGGTTTACATATACCAATCCCTCCGTATGAGCAGGATGTGACACAAGGTTGATTTCTTAAGTGGAGTCTAATAGGTTTAAATTCAGAGTTTTCCTTCTCCAAGACTAGTTGCCTAATCAAGTTTAAAGACTCCTGTCTGCCCTGTTAATTACTTATAGATGGGGGGAGAATAGTTGGATTCATACCTTTCCTAATGGTATTATAACTATGTGAAATGCAAATTCCGCCTTGTCTATTTCCTATGACGGTGATCCCATGTGCCTCAATTAGGGGGCCATACAAAGTGTAAATTGGAGTCGGAGTCTGTATATTTTTGTAGACTCCAACTCTGACTTCAGTGACCCCTTAATTGCTTTTGACTCCGACTCCTCAGCCCTGGTTAACAGTGAGGGAGTCTACCCCCTTTTACTGCAACTATTCTTAGATATTGTTTCAAGGCAAAAAAACATAGCTGCCATCATTAAGACTGAGAAGAGTCAAAAGAAATTGCGAACACATGGATATTGTCTTTATTTACGAAGATAAAAATATCTTATCATAATGGAGATTCAGTGTGTCTGTAACTGAAACTTCACTGCTTACATCACAATACCCTCAGGAATTGCGTAAGTTTATCAATGAGTATTTAATCTATAGTCAAAATCATTGACACATAGAATAAATCTTATTAACGATACCTCTATGAAAATTTCTATGAAAATCTGAGTTAGATTTGCCTCAAAGCAGCCCATGTTATTAGTGTGTTTAAAATCCTGCAATGTCTTATATATCACTAAGCAATAAAAGTTTACATAATATATGGTGTAGTTAATTTGCATACTGGTTTTAACAAAACCAGGTTTAATAAATGATTACTTGGTGTTATTAATCACAAATATTATTCTTCAACATATTAAAATCAATCCTATGATCAATATTGGTTTCTATATAAAATAGAAACCAATTAAAATATGACGAAAATAAGTGTAATCTTTCATATGCATTCTTATTCAATTTGTTAGTCTTTCTAATTTAATCTAATTTTGGAGCTCTGGGGAGTGTGGAGTACCCCTTCATCGCCATTACTCCCAGGTCCTCCCTGACCCAGAGTGGTAGTATCTTTTAGGGTCCCATCAATGGGTTAAATAAAAAAATGAGTTTTAAAAAATTCAGTTTAAAAAAAAGAATTTTGAATACCCATCAAGAATGAATAAAACAAAACGACTTCAGCATAAAATAACCCAGGGGTTTGATATGCCACAGAATCCAACCACCCAGCTAACTAACTATACTGAATACCCAATTACCAACAGAATACCTGAAATAATATACAATTAACTTTGCAAGGAATAACAATACCCCACAAAGAATGAATTAAAAAAAAGTTTTTTGTATAAAATAACCCAAGGGTTGTGCCATGCCATAAAATTCAACTAACCAACCAGCCAGTCAACTAACCATACAAATACCCAATTACCAAAAGAAGTAATACCTGAAATAATATACAAATACCTGCACAAGGAACAACCATATCCCACAGAGAATGAATCAAACAAAAACATCTTCAGCATAAAATAACCCAACAAGGGTTGACATGCCATAAAATCCAACCAACCATTTAAGTTAAGCTTAATAAATATCTAGAGACCCAATTAAGTCTTTGGCATAAAATAACCCAACAAGGTTTAACATGCCGTAAAATCCAACCAACCATTTAAGTTAAGCTTAATAAATATCTAGAGACCCAATTAAGTCTTTGGCATAAAATAACCCAACAAGGTTTGACATGCCGTAATATCCAACCAACCATTTAAGTTAAGCTTAATAAATATCTAGAGACCCAATTAAGTCTTTGGCATAAAATAACCCAACAAGGTTTGGCATGCCGTAAAATCCAACCAACCAAACTTAGATGTCCAGTTTGAAAATGCAAATAATGCTCAAAAGGTTAAAACTGATTGCTTATCACACAAATGACCATTCGATTGAAGTTGTTGTCCATCATCAGAGACAAAGGATTTTGTTCCTTTGTCAATAAAAGTGCCTTGGCCACTAAAAAAAACTAATCTGTATTCATATATAGAATGCACTGCTTGGCTCTTTGCACCAAGTGCCCCCTTCTTGTTGGCTATTTATGTCGTACCAAAAGCCATAAACAAATAGACGGTTGTTTCCTAGCGAGAGACAGAGTAACATTAGCAGATGACACACGATGATGACACGTAAGATCTTTCACCTTCTTTTGTATGAGTCCACGTTTGCCTTACGTTACAATCCGTCAATTGTTGATGGGGTTCAATTGTATCTTATTCTCAATATGATGATGATGATGATGGCTGACAGTGTCTCCTGAGGACCTCCCCCGCAAAAGAGGCGGTGTTGGTTTGACACTAAACAACATCTGGTGTTGAGGCTGCAGTTCTGGAGATCTGAAGAGTATTGAGCACCCCTCCATTGCCATTACTCCCAGGTCCAAACTGAATCAAAGTGGTAGTACCTCTTAGGTTTCTACCAATGAGTAAGATATTTTGGTTTGAAAATTATTTGTATTAGGTTGTGTTGTAACTCTAGTATCAGAGTTAACAGAGAAATCATAGGAAGAAACACAACAAGTATTAAGGATAGGGAAAAGGTTTACTAAGCAAAGATTCAAGGTGAACAGAGTAATTAGCAATTGCTAAGTTGAATTAACAAACTTTTGTTAACTCTGATACTTATCAGTTAACAGAGAAATAATAGGAAGAAACACAAGTATTAAGGATAGGGAAAAGGTTTACTAAGCAAAGGTACAAGGTGAACAGAGTAATCAGCAATTGCTAGGTCGAATTAATAAATCCAGTGAGATCACCTTGTTTCTTTCTCTTGAGGTTTCATCAAACATTATTTGTAGGAAAAACAGATGATTTCATTTTCATTATTTAGGTACTATATAACAGGTAGGAATATTTGATATCATATAACCACTTGCAAATAAACTACAAAAAATATAAATATAAATGTACAATATATGCAAGTTTTTTAACCTATAGGCATAGAATATCCCCTGATGGGTTGACATGGCATTAAAATCCATTTAAAGAGCACCTATGGTATAATAGTGGCCTGTGTACAAGTCATGATAATTTTGAGAGTGAGTTCACTTATCAGCGATCAACCATTTTGAAAAGCAAACAGAAGAATGAGATTCCATATAAAACCCTATAAAAAAATCAAAAGAAATCACCTCATACATTTAAGTAATAGGGATGTCCAAAAACAGGCACCTGTTAAAGAACCAGTATTTTAAGCAATAAAAAGACGGTACTATTCGCAAAATTGTGTCCCTGCCTCCTGTCTTTAAAAACGCTAGGCGTTGATAGCTGAAAAACAACCCCACCTACGAATGAAGTCCCCAGCTGAAGCAATGCCTGCTGAAATAGAATCTTTTTATTTGTAATTGATTGTGGAAAAAATTTTAAACTAAAATTAAAATACCCCCCCCCAAAAAAAAAATAAAGATTTTTTTTAGCTGATTGAAGGCGTTTTTATCGACAAATTATATTTTTTTCTTAGTGGTTTGAAGGCGTTAAAAGTAAGCCAAATTTTTATCGACAAGTAAATGTAAATATTTAGCCAACCCCCTTAAAATATTTTAAAAGGGGGTAGGGTTGAAATATTTACATTTACTTGTCGAAAAAAGACTGGAAAAAAATATTGTATCAACTTTTCGGGAAAAACGCCTTAAGTGCTGGTTGTTTTTTTTCAGCAGGCACCACTTCATAGGTGGTGTTATTTTTTCAGCTATTACTGCCTAGCGTTTTTTTAAAGCAAGACACCGGGACGCAATCCTGCGAATAGCAATAAAAAGACCTTTTTACTCAAAATTCTGAAGACAATATATTATTTTATTTTTTTATTGTCAGGTAGTATCTGTTAGGGTCCCATCTATAGGTTAGAGAGATAAAAACTAAGTTTTAAAAAAAAATTGAATATCCAATAAGAATGAGTAAAACAAAATGTCTTCAGCAAAAAATAACCCAACAAGGGTTGACATGCCGTAAAACCCGATCAAACAAGTAAACCGAACCACCTCAGACAGAAAACAATCTCCCTGGTCTAGCGCTAATGAAAAGGGGATAGACTCACTCGATGTTCAGCTGTTGCTGACAAAAGGCCACTCCACTGACTTTGCGCTGTGCCTTACAAAGTCAGCTGTTGCTAATATTGTTGTTGAAGAACTTTAATGTTAATTAATCTTTTTATCACAATTTCGTTAAATGCCTCAGGAGAATTTTCATTTCAGATTCCAAAAATCCTTCTCAATTGTTGATTTTTAACACATTTTGTAAAAAAAAAAGAAGAAAAATCAATTAATTGGAAAATTTTAAATGCGTTTTAATGATGACAGTTTTCTGTATTATACAGTACCAGCAGGACCTATGGATATACCACAGTATGATGATTTATTCATTACAACATTTGATATGTTTACTTAAGAGCTATTGCCAAATACTTCAATATGTAAAAAGTATAATAATCTTGATTTAACTCTCTCTCACACTTTATTCATTTCCTTCTTTTCATCTTTTGTTATCGCTTCTGCGCACTCACCCCCTCTCTCTATCTTTCCCCTACTCTCTTTCTTTATTATTATATTTTTTTTGTGTAGCATGTCCCTTTTCTTACCCTTTTTTCTTCATAATAAAAAACGGAATGATCCATTATTTAGCAGAGGTGACAACACTCATTAGAAATAAAAATTTGGTGGATAACCAACACCAGATAATCAGGATTTACATTTTTGCATTTGGTCTTAGATGATTTTGACCGTCTCATTTTTAACTAGAGGATGTTGCAAGATGGTAATGGTCGTACAATTAAGGAACACGAGTATTAATAAATAGATTCTTAATTTTTTTTCTTGAATCTAAAACAATTTTCAATTTCATTCACTACGAACATTTTTTTTTCTTCCATCAACTCATTCTTATAATTTATAAAATCGTAAAATAATTTTCTTCAAGCAAACGTCTTATTTTTATTTTTCGGACTATTGTCCTCATCTTTATTATCACATATAAAAAAAAAAACAGGCTAAACTTGCAAATCGGTCGGAAAATTAAAACATTACAGGGTGACCCAGAAAAAACAGAACCCAAATTATTTATTTATTTTCCCATTAAACTAACCCTACCACCACCCCCCCCTAGTTAAAATTAATAGTTTTATTACAAAATTTGTGGGTTCTATTTTTTCTGGGTCACCCTAATTTTCCGACCGATTTGCAAGTTTAGCCAAAAAACATAACGTTTCGGTCGTTGTATCCTCCGGTATTTATAAGTTGAATCATTGCTATGCTCGGATTGTCAAGGGACACCTGAAGAAGGCCGGAAGATACAACGGCCGAAACATTGTGTTTATATAGGGATGTGCAGAAATTGGTTAGAACGCTTGTCTCTAAAGGTTAGAACTCTCCTGTTTTTTTTTTACAATAGGTGAAAAAAGATATGGAGGCCCAATGTTATTTAGAGTGACATAATTCTATTTCGTATGTTTCAAATACCCAGATTTGAACTTCGGTTAAACATTGTTGAATAATGAATTTTAAAAGTATTGCGTCAATTATGATTAAAAAGTAAAGATTAATTTTTAGTTTAAGAAAAAAGCGCTAAGTGTTTAAAAAAACAAAAAAACAAACACGTAAAATAATTTTTTTTGTTTTCATTTTTTTTTTTTTTTACTTTAAAACGGAAAATGTTTAAATCATGAACAAAATTTATTTGTTAAGCACAACAATTTAAAAAAAGAATCAGCAAAATTAAAATAATAATCCGAATTTAATGAAATGATCGGTATATCAAGAATTAAGATCTTATATTTGAAATAAATCTTTACTTTAAATTTTAATTTAAAGTAAAGATAAAGTAGTAGGTATTTTTTTTTTTTTTTTGTTTTTTGTAAAAACAAACACGAAGAAATGTTTAAGTTTTTTTTTTTTTTTTGAGGAAAATTAATTTTACATTTCTTGAATGAAAATTTAATGACGAAACATATTTTTTTAAAAAATCGCTGTTTATAAACTTTATGCATAAAGTTATATTTTGCCGAAAAAACAGAAGCCACAATTTTTTTAATAATACTGTTAATTAATAAAAATTATGGTTTTAGCACCGGAAAAAAATTCCAGACTGAGCAATTACAGAATAAACGATATTAGGAAACTTTAAAAATTTCAATAGCGAATAATTTCAAAAAAAAAGAATTCATTTGCCAATAATTTCTGTTAACGCGAATGAAAATTTACATGAAAACAGCCAAAATTTAACAAGACTTTAAGTGTTATTTGTTTGTGGTTGTTTTTTTTTTTTTTTTTTTTTTTTGTTTATTTATTATAACTACAAAAATGTTTAATAGTTAGTGTTAAAGTGTTATTTGTTTGTGGTTGTTTTGTTTGTTTGTTTTGTTTTGTTTTTTTTTGTTTTTTTTAAATATAACAACAAAAATGTTTACTAGTTAGTGTCAGTATAACAATAAAAATATTCGTGTAAAATATATTTTTAAGAACATTCAGTTTAATTTCAGTGTTCAATAATTTAATTTTTTTATTTTAATTAGATTAGGTATTAATTTCCAGTTTACTATTTTTGAAAGGAATGTAAAAAATAAATAAATAAATAAAAAAACAATGTACTTTTTGAAATAAAGTCTTCCTTTATGAATGAATTATAATAGCTTGTGAGATGCGTTGAATTCGTTCACAAACTTGTGAGATGCGTTGAATTCGTTCAAAAATCACGTGGTCAGAGAGCAAGATAAATGGCTCTTTTAGGCTTCCATAATTTAAATTGACGATTTTTTAAAAATCGTTTTAATTCTTTTAAAATATGTTGCCAGGTTATGCATGGTTTTTAACTTAGATTTTTTCAAAGATAAAATTCTGGGCTATCTTTTGGTTAAAATTGATAGTTAGTCCATAATAATCTTGCACATATATAATGGACCTTGAAATTTTTAAGGTAGTGAAAAACTCAGTTTAACTTAGATAGAATAATTTTTTTTTGCATCAATTTAAAGAAAACTACATTTTTTAATACTATGGAAAAAAAAAACTTGCTACATTATTTATTTTTTGAGTTTTAAGAAAATGAATTTTAAATTTTAAAATCACTTTTTTAGGTTATTGAATTTATATTTTTTATTTTTTTATTTTTCTATATATTCTTCAGGATATGATCTTTCAAGAAATGTAAAAATTAGGGACTGGGATTTTTTTTTCTTCAAATGGTCAAAGGTCAACCCCCCCCCCCACATTCTGAATTTATAAAAAAAGTATTTTTTCAAGTTTCTTCCATAAAATAAACTAATCCTTATAAAATTAAGTCGTGGGAAAATAATTTGGTGAAAATTTCATTAAAAGCGGACAATTCCCTGATTTTTGGTAATTGTTTTAAAATTAAGAAATTAAAAAAAAAAAAAAATTACTTCCCTTTGCACTTCCTTGCACATGGCTATGTTTATATATCACAATAAAAGATGAGGATAGCAGTCCGAAAAAGCAAAATAATACATCTAAAAAGCCTCATCTAAAAAATTCAGACAAACATGTCTCATAAGAATGTATTTTTATGAAAGTAATTGTAAATATTTTAACCCCACCTTCTCGACGATAAGTTAATGCGATAAGAAAGCGATATTTTACAGTCCCCCCCCCCTCGTTTTAAAAAAAAAAAATTTATAATTACTTGTGTCGATAAAAAAACTTGGGGTGGGGCTGTAAAATATCGCTTTCATATCGCATTAACTTGACGATAAAAACGCCTCCAAAACGCAACACGGTTCATAACTAGCACGGTTCACTTTTTCAGTAGGCGCCGCCTAGCGTATTTTAGGGCAGGAGACCGGGACGCCAGAATCCGAAAATCACCGCTCGTTATAGCAATTTTCGTCAGTTGATCTAAATTGTTCATTTCTTCCAAGGCGTTATCCCGTTGAGGAACCTTATTTTTGATAGCCCCATTTAAGTGTACCAGAACGACTGTCGCATTATTAGGTAGTAGCTTCAAGTTAAAAAATTCTACTAACACAAAATATATATGAGTAGTTCAGTAGTATGTTTGCGCAACTAAGATGGTAATTTCCGTTCGTTAATATTGTTACAACGGCTGTGAGTAGGGTTGCCCATAGCACTGAAACGAGAGAGAGAGAGGAGAGAGAGAGAGAGAGGGGGAGAGAGAGAGAGGGGGAGAGAGAGAGAGGGGTGTTGTTTTTTTTGGCGGGGGTCAAAAAATGGGACACTAGAACTCACAGGAAATGTGATAACAGTGTAAAATTAGGGAATAGGTAGAACTGACTTGTGGCAGAGAGTGAGAGGGATGGAGAGAGTGAGAGTGAAAGAGAGAGTGAGTAAGAGAGAGAGAGTAAGAGAGAGAGAGAGTAAGAGAGAGAGAAAGAGAGAGAGTGTGAGACAGTGAGAGAGAGAGAGAAAGAGAGAGAGAGAAAGAGAGAGTGAATGAGAGAGAGAGTGAATGAGAGAGAGTGAGAGTGAATGAGAGAGAGAGTGAGAGTGCGTGTGTGTGTGTGAGGGCGTGCGGGGGAGAGAAGAAAATAAGTAAGTTAGAACGCAGAGATTGCAATGTATATTCAACAGTGAGAGTCAACTGAGCCCTGGAAACGGGTCTTATATAAGGGGACAGAAGTCCAGCAGCCATGCTGGGATATGACCCCCCCCCCAAAAAAAAAACAAAGCCCCGGTGAAAAGGTTTGTTTCGAGAGCGGGGGGGGGGGTGAAAATGAGGTGGAATATCAGTTAGAGAAATATAGTCTGCTCTTAATTGGGATGTACAAATTCACGCATCTGTCGATCGGGAGATCAAAGGAAATTCTTTTTTAAAATCAACAAAAATAAATTAATAATCCGATTTTAATAAAATTTTCGGCATATAAAGTAATAAAAGAGGTAAATTAGAACAATTTCCTCGTAAATTCCTACCATAAAATAAACTGAACCCTCATTTTATGTCCGTGTTTTTGCAATAAATGTTTTATTTTTCTTGCACCCGTTATTTACAATACTAAATTTATTTTCTTGATTCTTTAACAAATAAAGAAAATATATTCAGTATTGTCAAAATAACGGGTGCAAGAAAAATAAAACATTTATTGCAAAAACACGGACATAAAATGGGGTTCAGTTTATTTTATGGTAGGAATTTACGAGGAAATTGTTCTTTTTTTTAACCATAAAAGAATCCCTTTTATTTCAAATAAATGTTTACTCTAAATTAAAAAGGCTAAGTATTTTTTCATTAGTTTTTGTTTCGTGCATTGACCCTTCCACCCTTATACAATAAGTTTCTTCGTCATTTTTTGTTGTCCGAAATTGAATTCAATATTTTGGGAAAGAGAATTCTATGACGGAAAATATACAATTTTTTTTTTAATCGATGTTTTGATAAAGTCAGTAGTAGGGCGTCTTACATTTTGAAATCTAAGTCTCGTAAATAAGAAAAATGTTGTTTTTTTTTAAATTTCATTATTTTGTTTTTTTAAATCGTTGGCTTATTCTTTAAGGAATGTGATATTAAAAGTTTAACTTATCAACCGTTTTATATTTTATTTTAGAGATGTTTTAAAATTTATAAATGTAAAATAGATTCTCCCATTCACTTCTGACAAAGGCGTATTTATTTAATTAAAGATAAGATTGTATCATAAATATATAGTTAAAAATAATGAGATTCCATTATGATAGTCTTAATGAAAAAATATTGAAAATAATTTTTGCAGTAAAAATGGTTGTTTTTTACAGGAGCCGTTTGCACCAAATATTTGTATCTGAAACTGTCTCTTTTAGGAGAATACGAACTTACATTCACAGTACTGACAACTGCTGATAACATATGCTAATAATATGCGGCAAAATTACACTTATGGTCTGCCATAGAATATAAGCATGGTTTATATTATGGCGAGAAAAATTATTAAACTATATGAAAATTTTTTTCATTTTTCATATTTTTCAACGAAAAATGATTTTTTTTAAATGTACGCTATGTGCAAAATAAATCTTTTTTTTCTTTTTTAAACACAAAGTTGGAATTGTTCTTTATATTAAACCTAAAAGAAAACAGGAAAAAGATCATTTTCAATCTTTTATTAACGTTCTAGAAAGGTTTAAAAAGTCGCCCACTTCTTGTACGTCCCTATATGTGCTTTCCTTGCTATCTTTATTACCGTACTTTATTTATTTTATTGGGGGTGGGGGTGTAATAGATAATTGAGAGTTACTTCCCCTGTTTTATTATTACCTCACCTTTGAGTAAATCTTTAACTTGCTGAAAGTATATAAACTCCCAAGAAACTATAACTGTATTTTAAATAGAATAAAGCTTTCTGAAGCCCAGCCGTGTGTGTTCATTTATTATTACAATTTATTCTACTTAGAATACAGTTGTAGTTTCTTGAGAGTTTATATACTTTCAGAAAGTTAAAGATTTACACAAAGGGGAGGTAATAATAAAACAGGGGAAGTAACTCAATTACTTATTACAGGGAGTCGCCTTTAGATACCGAGCTGTCGTATATCAAATAACCCCAACAATAGTTTCCCCTTAAGAATGTAATATATAAACAATTAACAACTCAACATATTCTATTGCCGGATCAAAACTTAATAGAAAAGGGAATACATAAAGAACTAAGATACAAAAAGAGTTAATGAAATATGTTCGTAAAAAATTAATAAGTTATAAAAAGCATGAAAGTTCGTGAGAGACTTACATATTTGAGAATTTTACCCTGTCAGCGGGACTTAGAATACACTGACTGTATCCTCTGCAGAGAGGTAAGACCCCTCTCCACCACCTAAAAAAGAGGATGCCCAAGATATAACACTAAACTCAGCACTCCCCAGTTCTGAAGATCTGGGGAGTGTTGAGTACTCCTTCATTGCTATTTCTCCCAGGTCCACACTTACTCGAAGAGGTAGTACCTGTCTAGGATCCCATCAAATAGATCTGTTTAAAAATTATTAGCATTCAAAAGGACCGAGCGTAAAAAGAAAAGAAAAAAATGTCTTGAAAAGCAACTACACAAAAAATGTAAATATTAACGTATAATGAATGTGATATCCCTAACCTCTAGGCACAAAATAACCCTAGATGGGTTGACATAGCATTAAAGTCAATCAATCAATCATATCTGAGAAGAGTCCCTTAGTTGTATGGAATTATTGAATGTGTCTGTATGTAAATAGTAAGCTTACTCTTACAGTATTGTAAGCTGCGTATTAATGTGTAGTGTTGAGTTCAGTGCAACACGAGACTCATTGGGGATTAAACGTCTCCCAGGACGTCTCTGTCAGTATTTTTCTTTTATACTAAGCTCTGTTACTCTGGAAACCCCATCTAGCGGTCATTAATATACATTCTTTAGTAGACGAGAGAGAGAGATAGAGAGAGAGAGAGAGAGAGAGAGAGATAGAGAGAGAGAGAGATAGAGAGAGGAGAGAGAGAGAGAGAGAAGCAGTGGCGTATCTAGCACAAGTACCCCCCACGGCGGATGATTGTTTAGCCGCCTCTTAAAAGTTTTAATTGTGGCGTGACGCGAAGTTGAAATACTGTTGACTATAGAAATTCCGCACGGGCAGTGCAGAGTGGGAGTAGCTCGGATGTAAACAATTACTGAATATTTAAGGCCTACCCTCCCAGACCAGGGGGAAGAAAACTGTAGTCGGATCTTGCTGTCGAAAAGAGGGGCGTGTGTAGTACTACTGGAAGATTGTTGCATATAGAACACTTTGGCCGTTGGGAGAACGGTACGCGCACCTGAAGAGACTAGAGACGAGTGAGCCTATGCGTCGGACTAGAGACTGGTGAGCATATGCGTCGGACTTGATTGCGTGACCCTTGGTAGTAGAAGTTTGGGGAAACTGAGTTTGCTTTCATTCTTGTTACATTAATAATACTTTAAAAAGCTGAAAATGGAATAATACATGTATATAAATATGCAAAATAAGAAAACAAACAATAGCAACTATTTATTTTCCCACAATAATTTTATTATAATTGTAGAATACTGATAATTGTCATTCTGTGTTACTTTCACCCTTAGCCAGGATTGAACCTGCAGTCTGGAAATGACTGTTACAGATTGTTAACTATTGGACAGTAGAACAGTCAAACACCCCCTCAGCTTAATGGACTCTTCCTGGCAGCAGTGGCAGGAATTTTTTAAGCTGTTATAGTGGGCTCATTAAGGAACTTGTAACTTCATGTTAGGCTTGGCCAGTCAAACCAATTGTTGGCTGTCTAACTGACTGACTTCAATATGGCGCTGCGAACAGGATTCGACCTAGCTGGATGGGAAAAGCTGTTTATTGAGGCAGGCATATCTGTTGCCTCTGCCAAAACTTATGCCCAGACATTTTCTAGTGAGGAGATTGCAAGGTCCAGCTTGCATATGCTAGACCGTGCAATGCTTAAGGAACTGGGTATCAAGACTATGGGTGACATGCTCACTATACTAAAGCTAGCCAAGGATCCCCCAGTGACACTCCCATTATCAGCTAATTATGCAAGAACACCAACTGCAAAACTTCCTCAAATCCGTTCGGAAATGACCCCACAACAATTCAGGAAGTTCAGGATAGACTGGGACGTATTTACAAAGATGACCAATCTTCCCCCCATACAGACTAACATTCAACTGTACAATTGTGCTGATGAAACCGTCCAGAATTCTATCATCAATACTTACCCTGACTTCTTCAACACCAACCCTAGCAAACTGCTTGATATGCTAGAGGTGTTGGTTACACAGAAATCGAATCCCATGGTGCACAGAATCTCCTTTTCATCCATCATACAGAGTGACCATGAGTCCATCCAGGATTACTTGATTCGTCTACAGTCAGGAGCACAAGATTGCAACTATATATGCCCCAACTGTGATCATGACTTGTCCAACATATATATAAAGGATCAGTTCATTCGGGGCATTGCTAATGACACACTACAGGCGGATATATTGGCTAAGGCAGGTTCACTGATGACCTTGGGAACAAAATATAACTCATGCAAAAGCATTCGAGATGGCCATGCGAGACCAAGATAAGATATCTGGTACCTCAGATGTTGCAAGGATTCGAACATCTGCATATCGCCGACAGAAATGGGCCCAAAATTCAGCCCGTTCAGGCACTACCTTCAACCGTGGAGACATGGTGAAAAAAAAAAACCCAACGTAATGCATGCAGAGGTTGTGGTAGTTACCGGCATGGTGGGGCTGGAATAGGCAACCGGCCACGGATGTGTGCGGCATGGGGTCAAACGTGCAAAGCTTGTGGAAACGGAACCACTTTGCAAATGTCTGCCAATCAAAGAATGTAGAAGGTGCTATTAAGTGTCTGGAAGATGAAGAAGCCAGTATGGATGCCCTGATTGCGCACCTAATATTCGATCCAGTAACTGACAGTTACAAACCAGATAGCCACAATGGCCGCGAGAGAGTGGAAGCCCCATTTTCCCCCCATTTTCCCCCTGACCCTGACAAGCCAGAGATATCCCTGCCGCTTGTCCTACCAATCTCAAAATCTACCCTGACAGTGGTGCAACCATATGCCTCGGTGGGTTGAAATCATCAGTACATGGGACTCTCGGAGAAAAATTTAGTCCCCTCTAAAAAAAAAGTACGTGCAGTAGGAGGTTCTCATTGGTGTGTCAAGGTTGGCTACCCATCATGTTTACAATTGGGGAGAGGACTACAAAACAGGCACTATATATATGTAAAAATATACAGGTGATATACTTTAGTAAGGCAGCCTGCATTGATGTGGGTATATTACCTCCATTCTTTCCTAAACCTATGGCAGGGCCTCCCGCCCCTGCAAGTAATTCAATAACATGCAATGCGGTATTCACGGATTCCAGCATAACACACCAAGAGCTCCAGCCTAAAAATCCAATATCCTAAAACCCTCCATTTCCACCAACCAATGAAAACGTAGAAAAAATTAAGCAATGGTTGTTAGACCAATTCGCTACGACAGTTTTCAACAAAAACGGAAAATTTCCTGCTATGGCTGGGCCCCCAGCCCACATACACCTCAAGGAAGGATCAACCCCCAAAGCAAGACATAACCCTATCCCAGTACCATATCATTTGAGAAGGTACGACAGGCCCTTTGGGATGATGTCAAAAGGGGTATCCTCGCCCCAGTACCCATTGGCACCCCCACTAACTGGTGCAGCACAATGGTAATAACTGCAAAGAAAGACGGGAGGCCTAGAAGAACGGTAGACTACCAATATTTGAACTCCCAATGCAAGCGAGAGACACACCACACCAGCTCGCCATTCCAATTGGCATTACAGGTACCTTCCAACACTAAGAAAACGGTCTTAGATGCTATGGATGGCTATCATTCAATCCCTCTAGATGAGGAATCACAACCACTCACTACCTTCATCACTGAGTGGGGTCGTTTTATGTATCTGCGAATGCCCCAGGGATATTTAGCCTCCGGAGATGCCTATACACGCAGATATGATGAAATAATCAGAGATGTTCCCCGCAAAGTTAAGGTAGTTGATGATACCCTACTCTATGACGAAAATATAGAAGGTGCTTTTTATCATACCTTTGATTATTTGTCACTGTGTGCAGAAAATGGGATCACGCTCAACAAGGAAAAATTCCAATTTTGTCAGGATGTGGTTCAATTTGGTGGTCTCCAAATAACACCAACAGGAGTTGCCCCTTCCAAAGAACTACTCAATGCAATAAAAAACTTCCCTATCCCAAAGAAACATAACCGACGCAAGGTCATGGTTTGGGTTGGTTAATCAAGTGGCATGGGCATACTCCCTAAGCCCCATAATGGCTCCTTTTCGAGACCTGGTCAAACAAAATTCACACTTTACGTGGAACCAAGATCTCGAGAACGCGTTCCGCAAATCTAAGGAGGTTATCGTTGGCTTGGTAAAGAAGGGAGTTACAAGCTTTGACATCAATCGCGCAACCTGCCTTGCCCCAGACTGGAGCAAAGAAGGTATGGGTTTTTTATTGCTCCAAAAACACTGCACATGCCCACAGACAAGGCTCCAGTTTGTTGCACAGAGGGCTGGCGCATCATATTGCAGGTAGCAGATTCTGCACTGACGCAGAGCGCCGATATGCACCCATTGAGGGCGAAGCAGCTGCAATCGCCTGGTCATGAGACAAATGCCGCATGTTTATCATGGGATGCCCTAATGTAAATAGTGGTCACAGACCACCAGCCTTTAACAGGGTATTTGGTGATAGGGACCTTAGTAAGATTCACAACCCACGCCTATTTAAACTGAAGGAGAGGTCCCTAAGATATTTCTTTACCATTCAGCACTGCCCCGGCAAGTGGCACAAGGGTTCTGATGCCATATCCCGCAACCCAGTTGCCATAGTAGAAGCCCTTACTACTTTATTCTCAACACAACCTTCTAACCAGGACACACACCTCTCTGACGACATAGATGACTTAATGGAATCAGTGACCCATCAGGCAATGACGAATTGTAGGGATAGCAACAATATCATATCACTTGACCATATTCGTGCATCTGGCCAGAATGATCAGCATTACACATCACTTTTAAAGGTGATTGAACAAGGATTTCCTTCTATACGTTCTCAGGTCGAACCAGAAATCCGCCATTTCTGGGAGGTACGTCACAGACTCACCACGGACAGAGGCTTAGCACTGATGGACGAAAGAATTATCGTACCTAGGACCCTACAAGGGAAAGTGCTACATTGCCTACATTCAGCTCATCAGGGTGTAGAAGGCATGAAAGCTCGTGCAAACGATTCAGTGTATTGGCCTGGTATGAACGCATCCATACGCAATTTCAGGAATAATTGTCGGTGTGCACCAGTATCGCCCCATCCCAACCCCTCGAGCCAATCACTTTAACAGCAACTCCAGATTGGCCCTTCCAACAAATAGTAATGGATATATTTTACGTTGGGCATATTGCATACCTTGTTTGCGCAGACCGACTCACGGGCTGGATCATTTTATATCACCTAAAACCTGGTCATGCCACCACTAAAAGATTAATATCTATTTGTAGGAAACTCTTCCACACTTATGGTACTCCTGAAGAGCTGAGTAGTGACGGTGGCCCTCCTTTTAAATTCTGAGCAATTTCAGCAGTTTCTCAAGTCATGGTGTGTAAAACATAGAAAATCATCAGTAGCATACCCTCAATCCAATGGCCGAGCGGAACTCGCTGTCAAAACTGCCAAAGGATAATCCATGGCAACACAGGCCTCAGGGTTCACTAGACAACGATAGTGTTGCCCAAGCAATCCTCCAATACCGCAACTCCCATTCAAGGCATCGGCCTATCCCAGCGCAGTTGCTGCTCCACCGCCGACTCCGGGATTCGATCCCATTGAGACCTATCCTCTACAAACCACATTCTGAATGGATAGCCGCAGCACAACGTCGTGAGGAGAGTTTTCGTCAACGGAATGTCCTGCTGTCGGAAAGATACAATAGGTACACACACAGTCTTGACCCGCTACAGAATGGTGACAAAGTAGCCATTCAAAAACCCATCAAACCGCCGGTGGACCACTACAGGCACCGTCATTGAGGTTCTCCCACATCGGCAATACCGGCTCCGAGTGGACGGATCAGGTAGGATCACACTCAGAAACCGACGCTTCCTGAAAAGCTGACCACAAAACCCAAACCCACACCATTGCCTAGTGCTATGCTTGATCCCATTGGCTCCAACTCTAAACACCCCACACCTCAACATTAGGGACCAGGCCTCACCCAATGACACCCCGCCCCCAAAACCAAGGCCGACGAAATACCCCGAGCATTGTCAAGATTGCTCCCTCTAATCAGCCTGGCCGAAAGGAACTAATTTCTCCTCAAAGGCCAATACGCCTGCGCAATGGGAGAGGGGGGGGGAGGAAGGGGAGATGTAGAATAATGATAATTGTCATTTCTGTGTTACTTTCACCCTTAGCCAGGATTGAACCTGCAGTCTGGAAATGACTGTTACAGATTGTTAACTATTGGACAGTAGAACAGTCAAACACCCCTCAGCTTAATGGACTCTTCCTGGCAGCAGTGGCAGGAATTTTTTTAAGCTGTTATAGTGGGCTCATTAAGGAACTTGTAACTTCATGTTAGGCTTGGCCAGTCAAACCAATTGTTGGCTGTCTAACTGACTGACTTCAATAATAATATATATATATATATATATATATATATATCTTATTATAATGGAGATTGTGGGTTTGTATGTCTGTAACCGAAACTATATCACTATTCAAGTCACAATTCCCTTTGTTATTTACATCACATTCTCCATGATTTTATTTTTATTTAAACCTCAATTATTAATAAAATTGCTTTACATCATTAAGACTACTGACCATATATACATACTAATAACATGCAATTGTATTTATATATACAAGAAAATAAGGGTTTACAGTGTGAATTGGGAGGCTAATTTGCATATTGATCTTAAAAATTTGATTTTAATAAATACATGCTTAGTATTATTGATTTCTAATTTTTTTTTATATTAATATGAGCAAAAATCTCGGGGATGAATCTTAAAAGAAATCCATTAACAAGAAGAAATAACTGTAATATTATTCTTTACTTCCTATTTTAACTAAATAGTTGAATTAGGAAAATTTACCAATGAAAGACGGGAGTAAGGGAAAATGATGGAAGAGTTAGTTTCAAAGTTGTTCTATTTTTCAATCATACCCCCTCTGTTCCAAATATTTTTATCTGAATTCCTATTCAGTTTCATTAGCCTTTCTAATTTAACATTATATTTTATTATATTAAAACTTAAATACTTGCACCCGGAGGGTGCATATATTTGCTAGTATATATAATATACCAAGCGTGTTGGTAAATCCTTGCGGTGAGAAAAAAACCAGTGAATAGTTTGATTGTAAAAATATACTACCAAACATTAACCAGGGAGAAAAAAAATTTTGAAAAAAAACCCAAAAGACCAAGATAGTCGTATCAACAAAAAATAATCTATTGGTACAGTATTTGGCCAAAAGAAAAAACAATTAATATATATGTATATATATATATATATAACCGCTAGGAGAAAGCTAATAAGTAAAAAGTGCTCGATACCCAAGTAGAGCCAATAATAAAGATAATCTAATGAGTCAGACGAACCTACTATTAGTTTCGCATAAAGCTCTTCATGGCTAAAGTCAGATTTTAGCCCTGAAGAGCTTTATGCGAAACTAATAGTAGGTTCGTCTAACTCATTAGATTATATATATAATATATATATATATATATATATATATATATATATATATATTATACTCTTTATTTTTTTATATTTTATCATATATAATTATTTTATTATATATAATTATTATAATTTTATTATATATAATTATAATTTTTATTATAATTTTATAATGTTTATACACAAAAAATAATAGGTAAGATATGTTTAAAGAACAGATGAATGAATTACATAAACGATTTAAAAATGGATTTTACATGCCTTCCTCTTTGCAAAATCTTGAATGACTTCATCAAAATCAATTTTTTATCTGCAAGGTAACGCTCTATGGATAATATTGCTAGACGTGTATGTTACTGGATAGGACAGTGATTTTTTTAATGAGAGATGGGAAGTTGTAAACTTATCAATTTTTACTTTCACCAAATGTTCACGTAACACTGGATCGAATTTAACACAATCAATTGAACAAGCTCCAGAAAATTTCCTTTATTTTCATTTGCCCCATCAACTCGAATGGGCCGCCTCGTAAATCGTGCCTCTCCATCCCCGGGGGCCTGAACGCCCTCCCCACCTATTTTGGTACGCCACTGTGTACCTGTATGCATGAAAGTAAGCTTACAGTATTGTAAGCTGTGTACTAATTTGTAATGTCGTGTTCACTGCGATATGAGGGTCACTAGCGATAAAAAGCCCCCCCCCCCCCCAGGACGTCTTGGTCAGTATTTTTCTTTTATACTAGGCTCTGTTGCTGTAGAAACCCCATCTAGTGGTCACTTGTAGAAATTCATTAGTAGACGAGGGTGGAAAATAAGTAAAGTTGTCGGGGTGGTCTAAAGTCGGCAGCCAACCAGCGAGGGAGTCTATCCCCTTTTCAGTAGCGCTAGACAAAGGAGATTGTTTTTTTTTTTTCATCTGAGGTGGAGTTAGCCAGGGCCGGTATCGAACTAGAAACATTGTGGTTTCTAGCCGAACGCTCTACCGACTGAGCACCCAGAAATAGCAACGATTAAAGACCGCGAAAGCGTGGCCCATCGATCCTTTCCGAGCGGAGAGCTCTTTCCGCCGAGAGGTGTCAGAAAAGTTACCACAGGGATAACTGGCTTGTGGCGGCCAAGCGTTCGTAGCGACGTCGCTTTTTGATCCTTCGATGTCGGCTCTTCCTATCATTGCGAAGCAGAATTCGCCAAGCGTTGGATTGTTCACCCACTGACAGGGAACGTGAGCTGAGTTTAGACCGTCGTGAGACAGGTTAGTTAACACTCCTTACTTACAAATGTAACAATCTATATTATATATATATATATATATATATATGATGTAGAAAACTAGTCATGGTCTTAGATATGTCCATAAAGAATGGTGAAGGTTATTATAATTTGAATAACAATGATAAGCAATCATTCCCTTTCATAATTATGGAATAAGTTTTAATGCAAGAAAGAACGGAACACTTTATAAGCTTTATGCCTCAGACGATGTGATTATTCAAATGGATAATAATAATAATAATAATAATAATATGCACAAGGCTCTCCACCCTAGAGATGATAGAGATAGATTATATGTGTCAAGAAAGGAGGGAGAAGAGGTCTTGCCAACATAGAGGAATACGTAGAAACCACAATCCAACAACTTTGCGGTAATAGAGATGAGACTGTAAACCATATACTCTGCGAATGTAGCAAACTAGCACAACGAGAATACAAAACTAGACACGACTGGGTTAGGAAGGTGATCCACTGGGAATTATGCAAAAAATTTAATTTTGACCATACAACAAAATGGTATATGCATAAACCAGAATCTGTTCTTGAGAACGAAACGCATAAAATTCTCTGGGACTTTGAAATAAAAACGGATCACCTTATCCCAGCAAGAAGACCAGACCTAGTGTTGATAAACAAAAAAGAAAGAACTTGTCAACTGGTGGATTTTGCAGTGCCAGCAGATCACAGGGTGAAGCTAAAGAAAAATGAAAAAATGGACAAATATCTAGACCTTGCCAGAGAACTGAAAAAGTTATGGAATGTGAAAGTGATACCAATTGTAGTTGGTACACTTGGAACAGTCCCAAAAGGATTAGAAAAGGGTTTGGAAAGTTTGGAAATCAGAGGAAGGATTGAAACCATTCAGAACACTGCACTGCTGCAATCTGCCAGAATACCCAGAGGAGTCCTGGAGACCTGAGGAGACTCGCTGTCACTCAGACTCCAGTGAAAGACCATCAGCTAATGCTGATGTGAAAACTCAAAAGGAGCAAATAATAATAAAAATGAACTGAATTAAAAAGAATAAAAGCCAAATAGATATATAAATATTTCGACGTTATACATATTCACTCTATATGGTGCCTTATTTAATTTGATGAATGTGACATGATTGAGAAGGATGGGAAGTAGTTTATTTTTATTTTTTTAGAAAAAACACATGGTTTTTTAAAACATTCATTAAGGCTATGAGAAAAAAAGAAACTGCTCTGTTGAGACATCTGTGAGCAAAAGAAAAACTTAAAGAAAAAAAGAAAGAAGAAAGAAAGAAAAAAAAATATGCTTGAGATAAAAACATAGTCTGTTGTCTCTGAACGTGGGCTCTGAGGTTTGCTAATCGTGAGAGATAAGAGCTCGTCGCCCCCTCCAGTGGCCAATGATTAAGAGTTTTCAAAGCTTCACCCAACGCCCACTTTCAAATTCTACGCATTTATAGTTCAGGATTATATTGGCAAAGGTGTGTGTGTGTGTGGGGGGGGGAATATATTTCAATACTATAGCAACGCTAAGGCTTTTGGATTTGGGCGTTTTTAGGGCGTATATAATCTATACACCCATATATATATATATATATATATATATATATAACTAAATTAAAATTCTTTTTAATGTTTTTCACCGACACGTTGTCTTGATGAGAAGTAGCTAGTTAGCTGCTTTGAAACCAATGGTAACAATCACCTTTTAAATAATAATATTAACTCACAGACACACACATATATATATATATATATATATATATATATATATATATGATAATATAGTTTGTTACATTTGTAAATAAGGAGTGCTCAATATCACTGATAGAGCATATATATCTTACTTATATATATAAGCCACAACATACTAAAAAAAAATTATAGACTACTGTTTTGTAAAGTTTTTTTTTTTTTTTTTCAAATAAATGAATGCTCTGGCGATAGTTTGCTAAATAAACCAAAACGTTATAACATCGGCTCTTCTATTAGAATATCATCCATCTGAACACGCAAAGATATATATTACAGTTAAGTAACTTTTCATATCTCTTTTCGAAAATATGTCATGTAGAGCGTGTGAAATAATTTTATTCTGAAATTTTCCAATGGCGCATAAATATTTTGACAATGAAATTAACGCACCCGTCTCACTCCCCAGGGGTCAATTTTCTGTCGACATTTTTTAAATACTTAGAAACCAATGATTGTCATGTTTAAATCACCACCACAATATATATATATATATATATATATATATATAATCCCAGATTAGTGAGTGCTTATCTGTTTTTATTTGATCACTCTCAATATGTGCGTATTCATCGTCATTACTCCCAGGTCCACTCTTAACCGGGGTAGTAGTGCCTGTTAGGGTTCAATCTATGGATTAAATAGATTTAAAAAAAGTTTTCAAAATGATAGTAAGTGTAGCACTCCACCCCAGACAGTCCTGGGTATGACGTTAAACTGCATCTAGTGGTGAAGTTGCAATTCTGGAGATCTGGGGAGAGTGGAGTACCCCTTCATCTCCATTACTCCTCGGTCCAATCTGACTCGGAATGGTAGTATCTGTTAGGGTCCCATCTATGGGTTAAATAGATAAAAAATGAGTTTGAAAAGAATTTAATTAAAAAATGGATTTTTTTAAAAATTGAATATCCAACAAGAATAAATATAACAAAACGCTTTTGGCATAAAATAACCCAAGGATTCACATGTCGTAAAATACAGTCAACCAGCCAATCATTAATCCCAGGTCCACTCTAACCGGGAGTGGTAGTATCTGTTAGGGTTCCATCAAATAATAGAATATAGCCTTGTCGGTGGGGTTTAAAATACGCTGTCTGATGAGTAAGAACTCCCACCACACACGCTAAAGGGGGTATTCTGGGTATGGCACTAAACTACATATGGTTTTTATGGTTAAGCCTTTTTATAAACCAGCTTATAAAAGGGTAACTGTGAATTCTTTAAGCGAGAATAAAACAAGTCAACACTCTTTGACAACAGGATAACAACTGGATTTTATTTCGGAAATTTGGCGCCTATCGGTGTATGTATGTGTGTGTGTATGTCAAGTATTTGTGTGTGCTGATGACCGGAAATGAATCAGCTTTATTTATGAGGTCACAACAATGGCGAGTGTATAATAAGCAGTAATAGACATTACTGATATTGTTACATCCGGGTTATACGAGTTGAGTATCCTTGTTTTATTGTTGATTCACTTTGTAATAAAGGGTTCAACCTAACAGACCTGTTAACGTATTGTGATTGAAAAAGCTCTGAATGAACGAACCCAACAACATATAATAAGATAGAACAGTGAGGCTCCAGTTCTGGAGATTTTGGGAGTAAGAATGACCCCTTCATTGCCATTACTCTGACCCAGAGTGATAATACCTGTTAAGGTCCTATATATTGGTCAAATCGATCTGTTTAAAAACATTTGTATTCGATAGAACCATATGCAAAAATTTAAAAACAAAACTCTTGTGAATATATAAATGTGAACGTACAATGAACGTGATTTCCTAACTTCTAGCATAAAATAACCCGATACAGGTGGACATGCCGTTAAAATCATTCAATCAAAGCAAAATGAAAAAACATTATAAGTCATTTATATTTTCATCTTTTCGAAACCTTACAACCCTAAAATAATTCAGGTAAGGGTAACCCGAAACCCAACTTTTTTTAGACCTTATTTTTCCAATGCAGGTATCATTGGGGAACGAGGAAAGTTTTGGTATGAGGGCCAGGGCTCGTTTACCAACACCTGCGTTACCAAAGTATTTCACATTTTAATCATATGTAGTAAGCAAAGTCTCCGAAGTTGTCTATTGTCGGTATTAGCCAAATTGCGAGTGAGCTTATTTCCTTTTCAATAGCACTTGACCAGGGAGATTGTTTTTGTAACTGAGGAAGAGTACCACACCTACCGTCAGCTCCCAGATACTTTACCGCACAGATCAGATTACCCACTCTGTGCTACTCGTGTGCTGAGATGTCAGGGGTCAATATCAAACCCGGAACCTCGCAATTCTGAGGCGAATGCTCTACCGACTGATCTAACTCGAATATTATTATAGTAATGGATCTGCGTGACTATCTTGCTAACCATTACACCACGATGAGATGAGAGTGTGGAAAAAAAAGTGTAGATTGAATTTATAAGAAGAGACAAACGATTCCGGTGTTTGTTTTACACGGTAGCAACAGGATTTATTCGTGCTGCTTGTAAAAGAAGAAGTTGCGTCGAAATTGACGTAGGTAAGAAAATGCATCATTTTGTTTATATCAGCGAATCTGACTGATGATCAAGGTCAAAAGAAGGTTCATTGAAATTTATGAAACGAACCAGTTGTAGAAATAGAAAGGAATGTACATAGATACTGCATGATTCTTCAAACGAGTTAACAACCCGGATGTAATGCTTTGGTGAAAATAACCAACTGAAGATTCTCGGCTGGAATCTCTTGGGGTTTTTTTTTTATACTACAGGTTGGTCCGAAAGTCTTGTCACACTCCTGATTAATCAACTATAATAACATTCATGGAAGCGCGTGGTGAAATGGTTAAAGTCGTGGGAAATGGACTCGTCGCCCCGAGTTCAAATCCTGGATGTGGTAACTGCATTTCACTTAGCGCTAATACCCTTGGGAAAGGTGTGAATCCCACTTTCCCCCAACTATGGGTAAATAGTAGAACAGACTGGACTCTTTAACCATGGTTAGGCAACCGGTCTAGGAGAAGAAAAACTCTGAATTCAAACCTGTTGAACTCCGCTTAAGAAATTGACCTTCAATGTTGGCGAGGCCTCTTAGATCTTCTTTTCTCGACACATATAGCCTGTCTATATCATCTCTTGGGTGTAATGCCTTGTGCATTGTCATAAGTTTCATTGTCCTTTGGTCCATTTGTTGGAGTTACCCTCTTGTCCATTTTAAGAATGGTCCAGAGTATCTCAAAAGGGAGACAGCCCAGGTGTTCATTCCCTTGGCGAGATTTCTACAGCAGAGTTTAGTTTCTAGCAGTTTTTTTTAGTCCTTCTGAGGTACTCTTTTCTCACTTTTCCTTTCATCTGTTTGTTTGATGGTTTCCACTTCCAGTATTCTCAGGTATCCTTATTTCTTCTTAATTCGGTAGTTCTTTTCCCTCTGCTATCCCCCCCCCTTTTTTATCACGAGCATGACACATTTGTCGATGCCGAATTCCATTTCTATGTCCTGGCTGTATATTCTTTTGGTTTGTACAATAATTTTCAGTCCCTTTTCATTTTTGGTTTGGTTAGTTTTGTTTTACGGCATATCAACCTCAGTGGCTCATTTAATGCCGATAAAGTTTTGAAATAAATCAATTCTTTATGGATAATACAATTTTTTTATAAATACATTTTTCTATTTAACCCATAGATAGGACCCTAACAGGTAATACCACTTCGGGTCAGAGTGGACCAGGGAGCAATGGTGATGAAGGGGTGCTCCACATTCTCCAAACCTGGAACCTCACCATCAGATAGAGTTTAACGTCATTCCCAGGACATGTAGACCCGCAGCCACCACCTTCTAGCACCCATATGATAAAAAGGGGTTGGGGCTTGCCATAAGGGCAATAGGGTTGGGAAAATCATATAGGTGCTAGGGCTTGACCTGACCAGCCGATTGATCTCCGACCGCCCGTCTAGCCCAAGATAGGGCCAAAGTGGAGTATTGCATGTCATGAACTGCTCATCCACCTGGGCTCTATCCTTAAGCATCACGGGTCGCCACCCACGGCCAACAGGTGGCCCCATTGGGGGAGTCTTACCCCTCTGCAGAGGTGCAGTCGGTGCATTCTAACGCCCCAGCCGACTTTTCATTTTTGGCAAAAAATCTTGATATCATCCGTGTACATTATTATTATTATTATGAATGTTTTTCACATCAACCTAAGCTGGTGGTTCCCTGGAGACTGAGTGACAACAAGTCTCTTCAGGTCTCCATCACTCTTCTGAATATTCTAGCTAATCTTAATTGTGCTGTTGTTTGGATGGTCTCGATTTTTCTTTGGATTTCCAATTCTTCCAGACTTTTTTTTATTACTCCTTCCGAGTTTTTATTTATTTATTTATTTACACCAGTGTAAGCTGAAATCTTTCACTGGAGTGTAAATGACAGCCGGTCTCCAGGTCTCTCCTGAGTATTCTAGCCGATCTCATCAATGCTATTGTCCGGATTGCCTCAATTCTTCCTCTGATTTCCAATTCCACTCGTGTGTTTTCACAGTTTTAGTCTTTGGTGTGCCTTCTGATTAGCAAAGAAAAGACTCATTTTTTGTCTTGTTATTCATTGAGGTTAGGGAATCGTGTTTATTGTACGTTCATATTTATATTTTTTGTGTAATTGATTCTTGAGATTTTTTAAATTTTTTGCACCCGGTCCTATTGAATAGGAATAATCACGTCAGCCAGTGAGACATTGAATGGACAACAGGCCGTTCTATTTTTTGACCGCGATGAGTCAGAAAGAGAGAATCGACTTTATAGTGTAACTAATATTAACTAAGGTAGGAATTCAAGGTGTCCTTATTTTTCTATACAAAATTGCTGGACCGAGGAAAAAAAAAAGTAAAAACAACAAAACAATAGGGGTAGGGGTGGGGGTAGAAAAATACACTGAATCAAGATTGGTAGCTAAAAATAAACAAAAAGCAAATAAAAAACCGGATATCTTGTTTTCAGTCACAAGGTTGTGGAAATTATATAGGTATGGTGAAAAATTTCACGTGTTTTACCCTCCTCTCCACAGGAATTCAAGAAAACTCTGAGAAAATCAATGAAACTTAACGTAAATTTTACTGAATTTTGAAGAGGGAGGATAAAAAAAAATCATATGTAAAAATTATCATTTATATTTCTTTAAGTCTTTAAAATGAGAGAATATTATAAATTAAAATCTGTATCTGTCAAAATGGAGCATTTTTGCCGTTTTTTTTCTCTATAAAAGGTACTTTTTAACGTGGTTTATTCCATTATTATAATTGTAGGAGCGCGTGGTGTAATGGTTAAAATCATGGGAAATGGACTCGTCGCCCCGAGTTCAAATCCTGTACGTGGTAATTGCATTTCATTTAGCGCTAATATCCTTGGGAAAGGTATGAATCCTACTTTCCCTCCAGCTATGGGTAAATAGTAGGGCAGACTGGGCTCTTTAACCTTGGTTAGGCAACCGGTCTAGGAGAAGGAAAACTCTGAATTCAAACCTGCTGAACTCCGCTTAAGAAATTGACCTTGTGTCGCATCCTACTCGTGCGGATGGGTTGGTAAATATATATTCCATTATTATAATTAAGAAATTCATAGAAAGAAATTGTAAGTTTAGGTTCTGTTCTTAAGAAGAAAAAGAAATGAAAATTTACAATTTCAGATTTTTTTTTACAAAAGTGTAAAGAATAGCGGGGGGGGGTGCAGCGGCACCGAAATTTTAGCCATACCTAAAGTTATAACAGGATGTAGCAATTCCATTTCGTACTTTCACAATTACCTCCTGTGTTTCTCCCGTTAGCCGCTAGGTGGCATACCAAGCAGCCTCATAAAAGCAGAACCGCCAAAGTCAAAGTTTTCTTTGAACGTTTCGCCTCGACAATGTAAACGTACATTTGCGTCTCCTATCTACGCGACAGGGGGTGGTCTTTTCGTCTCTACAACTTCCTGTAACACCATGCTAAAAAAAACCCCACTAGTTTAATATGTAAGTTAAAACTTTTTTCTTCTTTGATTTACTACTACGGAAGCATTAGTCAGACAAAAGCTTCTTTCTTCTTTAACTTACAACCACAGAAACATTAATAACACACAAGACTTTTTATTTAAGTAACAACTTCAGGAACTTTCATAATACAAAGACAATTTCTTCTTTAACTTACAACTAAAGAAATATTATCTACATAATATGAACTTTCCACTTATACAGTCATGTATAAATTGTATTGTACTACTTGTTATTTTCTACTGTATTAAATTTTGCTTATTAAATAAATATTTTGTCCTTGTTAATTCGTCGTGAATTGTTTGCTTATATACTCCATAGAGGATATATTCTTACAACAAACAGGCTTTTTAAACTGCATCTAGTGGTGAGGTTCCAATTCTGGAGCTCTGGGGAGTGTGGAGTACCCCTTCATTGCCATTACTCCCAGGTCCACTCTGACCCATAGTTAAACTGCATCTAGTGGTGAAGTTCCAATTCTGGAGCTCTGGGGTGTGTGGAGTACCCATTCATTGTCATTACTCCCAGGTCCACTCTGACCTAGAGTTAAACTAGTTCCAATTCTGGAGCTCTGGGGTGTGTGGAGTACCCATTCATTGTCATTACTCCCAGGTCCACTCTGACCTAGAGTTAAACTAGTTCCAATTCTGGAGCTCTGGAGTGTGTGGAGTACCCATTCATTGTCATTACTCCCAGGTCCACTCTGACCTAGAGTTAAACTAGTTCCAATTCTGGAGCTCTGGGGTGTGTGGAGTACCCATTCATTGTCATTACTCCCAGGTCCACTCTGACCCAGATTGTTAGTACATGTTGAGTTTCAACACCTTTTTGAATACTCATCAAAAATTAATAAAACAAAATATTTTCAGCATAAAATAACCCAACAAGGGTTGACGTGCTGTAAAATCTAACCCACCAACTTTTATGTTTAGGCCTTTTTTTATAACCAAGGCTTTATAAAAATGGTAACTGTGAGTTCTTTATGCTAAGATAAAGCAAGTCAACACTCTCTAGTAACAGGATAACAAGTGGATTTTATTTCAGAAATTTGGCGCCTGTTGGTGTATGTGCATGTGTGTGTGCGCGCGCGCGCATGTCAAGTATTTGTGCATATTGATGACCGGTAGTGAGTCAGCTTTATTTATGAGGTCACAATACCAACCAACCAACCAACCAAACAGCAAACAGGATTTAACAAATATGCCTAAGTTTAATTTCAATTGCAACTAAATTGGTAGCAACGATTTGTGATTTAAAATCAACAAATACGAAGACAAGCGTACGAGCTAATGGTTTCAACATGGTGAAGGTTGTCTTCGTTGGTTATCGGTTGTAAACTGTGGGGATTAAAAAAACGAAAATAAAAATAAGATAAAAATAAAATTTAAAAACAAAAACAACAAACTCGCATGGGGCCTTTCACCGGAAGAACCCCTCTGCGCATGTCCAACAAAAAGGACTGACTCTCTACCCCCAAAAGGATATTTCGGCCATTTGAATTTAGGCCGCAACTGAGTGTAGTCGCTCCTACTAGCCAGGGGGGATATACCCTTGCTACAGGTGATTATGACAAGGCCAATAAAGCCTAAGTCATAAAGCCACCTTCTGTCTTTGTCTCTTTCCTTTATCGTTCTTTGAATGCCTTCTTTTCAGCGCGCCCACCAAAAAGAGATTGGGGTTAAAACAAAACTCGAGGAACACGCACCAAGAATGTTCAGATACCTACATTTAACCTTAAAACACACAAAAACCACCTATAACCCATAATTACTTAAACCCCAGAAAACCACAGCTCGTTGCTACAATTTAGTTACAAGTGCACTTAACCTGGACACTATTGAAGTCAGTCAGTTAGACAGTCAACAATTGGTTTGACTGACCAAGCCTAACATGAAGTTACTAGTTCATCAATGAGCCCACTATAACAGCTTAAATAATTCCTGCCACCGCCGCCAGGAAGAGTCCATTAAGCTGAGGAGGTGCTTGACTGTCCTACTGTCCAATAGTTAACAATCTGTAACAGTCATTTCCAGACTGCAGGTTCAATCCTGGCTAAGGGTGAAAGTAACACAGAATGACAATTATCAGTATTCTACATCTCCCCTTCCTCCCCCCCCCCTCTCCCATTGCGCAGGCGTATTGGCCTTTGAGGAGAAATTAGTTCCTTTCGGCCAGGCTGATTAGAGGGGAGCAATCTTGACAATGCCCGGGTATTTTCGTCGGCCTTGGTTTTGGGGCGGAGTGACATTGGGTGAGGCCAGGTCCCTAGTGTTGAGGTGTGGGGTGTTAGAGTTGGAGCCAATGGGATCAAGCATAGCACTAGGCAATGATGTGGGTTTGGGTTTTGTGGTCAGCTTTTTCAGGAAGCGTCGGTTTCTGAGTGTGATCCTATCTGATCCGTCCACTCGGAGCCGGTATTGCCGATGTGGGAGAACCTCAATGACGGTGCCTGTAGTGGTCCACCGGCGGTTTGATGGGTTTTGAATGGCTACTTTGTCACCATTCTGTAGCGGGTCAAGACTGTGTGTGTACCTATTGTATATTTCCGACAGCAGGACATTCCGTTGACGAAAACTCTCCTCACGACGTTGTGCTGCAGCTATCCATTCAGAATGTGGTTTGTAGATGATAGGTCTCAATGGGATCGAATCCCGGAGTCGGCGGTGGAGCAGCAACTGCGCTGGGGATAGGCCGATGCCTTGAATGGGAGTATTGCGGTATTGGAGGATTGCTTGGGCAACACTATCGTTGTCTAGTGAACCCTGAGGGCCTGTGTTGCCATGGATTATCCTTTTGGCAGTTTTGACAGCGAGTTCCGCTCGGCCATTGGATTGAGGGTATGCTACTGATGATTTTCTATGTTTTACACACCATGACTTGAGAAACTGCTGAAATTGCTCAGAATTAAAAGGAGGGCCACCGTCACTACTCAGCTCTTCAGGAGTACCATAAGTGTGGAAGAGTTTCCTACAAATAGATATTAATCTTTTAGTGGTGGCATGTCCAGGTTTTAGGTGATATAAGATGATCCAGCCCGTGAGTCGGTCTGCGCAATGGGAGAGGGGGGGAAGATTGGTCATCTTTGTAAATACGTCCCAGTCTATCCTGAACTTCCTGAATTGTTGTGGGGTCATTTCCGAACGGATTTGAGGAAGTTTTGCAGTTGGTGTTCTTGCATAATTAGCTGATAATGGGAGTGTCACTGGGGGATCCTTGGCTAGCTTTAGTATAGTGAGCATGTCACCCATAGTCTTGATACCCAGTTCCTTAAGCATTGCACGGTCTAGCATATGCAAGCTGGACCTTGCAATCTCTTCACTAGAAAATGTCTGGGCATAAGTTTTGGCAGAGGCAACAGATATGCCTGCCTCAATAAACAGCTTTTCCCATCCAGCTAGGTCGAATCCTGTTCGCAGCACCATATTGAAGTCAGTCAGTTAGACAGTCAACAATTGGTTTGACTGACCAAGCCTAACATGAAGTTACTAGTTCATCAATGAGCCCACTATAACAGCTTAAATAATTCCTGCCACCGCCGCCAGGAAGAGTCCATTAAGCTGAGGAGGTGCTTGACTGTCCTACTGTCCAATAGTTAACAATCTGTAACAGTCATTTCCAGACTGCAGGTTCAATCCTGGCTAAGGGTGAAAGTAACACAGAATGACAATTATCAGTATTCTACAGACACATTTGTTAAAACCGGTTTGTAAATAAAATATATTCTGGGTTGAATATATAAGCAAAACAATTCACGACGATTTAACAAGAACAAAATATTTATTATAGAGTTAAACTTATAGAAGAAAATAAAAAAGTACTGTAACAAAGTTTATGCATTGCTGTATAAATGGAAAAGTTCCTAATATGTAGTTGTTGGTTAAAAAAGAGTATATAGTGTCAAATGTTTCTGAAGTGATAGGTTAAAGAAGAGAGTTTTGACTTAGACGTTAGACACAAGTTTTTGTTGCGGTGCTATAAGAAATTGTGGGGGGCATGAAACCTTCCCCGCAGTCACGTAGACAGGAGAATACAAATGAACGTATTACATGTTCGAGCTAAACTGTTCAGAGAGAAAGAATTTGATTTTCGTGTTTCCGCGTTCTATGGCTGCTTGGCACGCCACCTTGCGGCTAAAAGGAGAAACACGGGAGGTAACCGCGAATGTAATAAATGTAATTTAACGAAAGCCTTGGCTCACATAGATCACCGCTACAAGGGTAAATCACTTGGAGAATAATAACTGGTGTCGAACAAAGAATAGTGTATGAATTATGTTTTTCCAATGTGCATGATTTTTCATACGAAGCATTTTCGACAGTCTTGAACTTTTTTGACAATTTCACTTTCGTTTTATTATTGGTTGCTTCCCTTTGGAACGATGTTCAGTAAATTGTGAAACCTTAGAAAAATAAGACCATTGTCGCGAACCTCTACGACAAGGTCTCTACACCATTAAGCGGTAGATGGGGTTGAAAAAGGCTGTTGGATTTTGTGTAAAGTATTCAACTCTGTTACAAGATGAATGCAAGACTAAAACTAAAGTTTGGTAGGTGGCTTATATGGAGCCTTGGATTGTTCCATTATGAACTCAGGCAAGTTAATTTCCTGAGTTCTGATTGGCTGTTGGATTTCAGGGTTAGTAAGAACAGGGATAAGTACCCACTCTTCAGCCATCACTTTGCATTATGCCAGCAGCATGCAAGGACTGTATTAAGTTACAGCTTGCCTGTTGTTCTCGTCTGCTAACTCGACGGTAGTTAGAACCCCACTGCGATGGTGAGTATCATTGTTTCTATATCTGGAGGATAACTTCTACAAAGGCTTTATAGTGAGTCAAGTACATTTTTGAGAATTTTATTGAAAATGTTACTTTGTTGTTGACTTCCTTTCTACAAAGCTGTATAAGTTTTTCTCATTACTTATTGTCATACTGAACACATAAGAACATTTCTTTTATGCAACTCTATATAAGTTCTTTATCTATCAGACGTCTTTTCTAATTATACTTGTTATTTCTTGGGTTCCATTATAACACACACACACGTGTGTGTGTGTATGTGTTCATCAAATGTTGCCAAAAAGTTTTCATTGTAGTAGCATTGTTAGTTAATCTAAGGTTCTCCTGAAAGAAGTGTACCTTGAACACCGAAACCCTGGCAGAGGGGAAAACTTTTTTCTCCAATTTTTTATATATAGGCGCGTGGGCTAGTGGTTAGAGTCGTGGAAAATGGACTCGTCGATTCGAGTTCAATTCCCAGAAGAAGCTGTTGGCATTTCACATAGCGCTAATACCCTTGGGAAAGGTATGAATCCATATATTCTCCCTCCAGCTATGGGTTAAATAGTAGGGCAGACTGGGCTCTTAAACCTTGGGTAGGTAACCAGTCTAGAAGAGGGATAACTCTGAATTCAAAATTCTTCAGGTCAGTCGTTGATTGGGTTTGTGGCATTCCTTGATGCACTAATTCTTTCCTATCGACTGTGCCAAAAAGTGTGGAATGGTCCAACACAAGCCTTTCACCACTATAAGCAAATCACTGTGTTGGTAGTTCATCGAATGAACACTCATGCGTCGAAAATCGACGAGAGTATATATATATATATATATATATATATATATATATATATATATATATAAGTTAGAGTAGCGTGGCCTTGAAGTCAACGGCGCTTGATTACTTACAGTTTCTCGCGTATTCAATTTTCAAACCAAGTCTATTTAACTTAGATATACATTTTATATATATATATATATATATATATATATATATATTATGGTTGCGTAGAGATGAAGTCAACGGCGCATGGTAACTCACACATATTGTTTATTTTTATTTTTTCATCATTATATATATATATATATATATATATATATTATTATTATTATTATTATTATTATTATTATTATTATTATTATTACAACACTTAGTCTTTTTTTGCGGAGTGGGGGGAATGTGTTTTTCTCTGTTAGACTGTCTTGGTGGGTGTGAGGCATTTAGGCTCATGTTGCTCGTGGGAGGGTTTAAGCAATCTGCGAGTTGTATTCGCAGCATGTCTGAAAGGGTTTGGTGGATGAATTCATCATTGTCTGAGTCATTGTGGTCGGTTAGCTCGACCTCAACATCGTTTTTTTTCTTCTTCTTAGAGATTTCTTGAGGTTGTGGTTGAGTACAGTGTTAGTATATCACGGATATATTAATGCTCATATTGGTCATTCGTGAGTGAACAAGCGGCTAAATATCTACATTTTGTATGGGGGTGCGTGGTGTAATGGCTAGACGTGGCTACATCGATGACCGTTAAGCTAAGTGCACCTCTATGAATAAGAGTAAAGACAGGTTAACATGGAAGTAGTTAGCTTAGCAAACCATTACTACTATATAGAATTTTAGTTTTACTGGGTGCCCTAAACTTGTACAACAATAGATTTTCATAATTATATTATATGATCACACTTCTAATTAAAAATGTCCTTAAAATAACTGTTAAAACTGAATTGTAGTAAATATGAAAAAATATTTTGTTTACAGCACAAGTCCATTAGCTTACAGAATAGACATGATGACATAACATATCACTTAATAAGTCCCGAGCCTGACTTATAGATGGCGCGACTAATAAAAAATCCATATGATTTTTACGTGTCAAAATTTGAGCCCAATCGGTTTATTAATTTAGAAATTACAGTTATTTAACTCTCATTTTTTCTTTAAGAGGGGGGGGGGGGTATTCACTTTGATTTGCCGATAAAAATCTGTGGGGAGGCATTTAAAAATATCTATATTATTTTGCCGACAAAAGTGACAGAAACATGATTCTGGTTGTTAGGGGTACAAAGCCTTTCTGTCCAATGGTGGACATGGAAATGTACGGGTGTGTGACTTGCTTGTCGAGACAGAAAGATCTAAAAGAGGTTTGACTTTTGGAGTATCCTTTTTTTATAACACGTTGGTTACACCACCTAGTGGCTATTGGCAGTCACGGGAAGTAATTAACTTTCGTGCCCCCTGGCGTAAAATAAAAGGACCCTGACAAGAAAGGGATGTAATTCATTCAGGAATTGTTGGTCTAGTTAGATAGTTTATCCTATCTATTCAAATAGGAACAACTCACCGCTAATATGATTAGTTTAAAAAAAGAAAAGAAACATGTTCACCCCCCCCCCTTCCCAGGGATTAGTAAACATATATTAGATTTCACCTAAGCGTTTAACATTTAAATCATTTTCCGAGCGTCGCGCAGTGACCATTTTATTCGATATGAATTATTAATGAACTATTTTCCCGATTCAAATATCGGAAGATCTAATGTCTACATTTCAAACAATAAGAAAGGAACTAATTATGTACATACATATTTACCAACCCCTCCACACGATTAGGATGTGACACAAGGTCAATTTCCTAAACGGGGTTTAACAGGTTTGAATTTAAAGTTTTCTTTATCCTTGACCGGTTGCCTAACCAAGGTTGAAAAGCAATCTACCCTACTTTTCTAAAGGCATTAGTGAAAATTATGTAGTTATAATGAACCACATCTTATTCGAAACTAACTGGCATTACTCAAGCTTCCACTGTGATCTGAAATGGTAGTACCTGTTAGGGTCCCATCTATGGCTCAAATAGATCTGTTTAAAAAGTATTCTAATTCGATAGGACCGTGGGGGAAAAAAACATTAAGAAACAAGTACGCAAAAATATGAGTGTACAATGAACGGGATTCCCTAACTTCTAGGTATAAAATAACCATAGACGAGTTGACATGCCATTAAAATCAATCAATCAATTAAAATGAGCGTTAAGAAGGTTCTTGTAATTCGAAAAAATACTATTGTCTTTCAGAGATAAAAATCAAAGAAGTTTTGCTATACCTGTGGAATCTTTAGTGATGAAAATGAATGTTTTAAATCCGTTTCGAACCATCCCACTCCCACCCACAAAATAACGTCTTCAGTTTTTGTGATTTTTTTTAAAATAAGAAAAATAGCACCATTTTGTTTGTTTGTTTTGATTGGTTGGTTGGGTTTTACGGCATGTCAACCCCTTGGTTATTTTATGCCGAATACTTCTATTGATAAAAAAAATGTTTAATGCAAACAAAGTTTTGAAATAATTTCATTTTTAAAGGATAATACAATTTTGTTTATAAACTCATGTTTTCTATTTAACCCATAGATGGGACCCTAACAGGTACTACCACTCCGGGTCAGAGTGGACCAGGGAGCAATGGTGATAAAGGGGTGTTCCACATTCCCTAAACCACCAGAACTGGAACCTCACCATCAGATAGAGTTTAACGTCATTCCCATGACATGTAGACCCACAGCCACCGCCTTCTAGCACCATTTTGTATTAAAAAAAAACAACATAAAATGAATAAACAAGGATATCTTATTGCATGAGAAAACTTAAACGAGAAGAATACAGACAGTATAGAAGATTCAAAGAAGTGCTTATTTATAGTTGTATTGGGAAATAGTATTTTAGTGGATAAAAAAATCTTGAGGCTGGCGGCAAAAGAGGAAGTATAAACACTTACATGTTTGAGCAAGTTTTCGTGTTTTATGTGAACGGAATATTGGACAGGTGACACAATGGTGCGTGTTCTTCTCTCGAAGATAGAAGGTAACACGCACCTTTGAGTTTGGCACTTCTACATTTATACTACAGCTAGCTACGCCACCTAGCGCCTACTGACAGAAACAGACAGTAATTATCTCTCGTTCCCTTTATCATCAAATAGGGGAACCGTGGCCAGTAAAGAACGTATTCCCTACAGTTGTAAGAAAGCAATATAACTAATAATTCTGGCATTTACTTTCTGTTGCTCATAACTCTGTTATTGAACGTCATTTCACATTCAATGCAAATAACATGAAATATTTGTTTGAAAATGTTAACATAGATGTCATATTGTCCTTCTTGTGAGAAATAAAAATATATAGAAAATTATGAATCTGATAGGAATTACATTTACAATATCACTTACGGGAAGGCAACTGTAAGGTAAAATAGATTACTGTAATCTCGCACACTGACAATTTGTTTTTAGGAAAAAAAATTAACACAAGATAATCCCTTACAAAAGATTATATATATGTGTGTGTGTGTGTGTTATTCTAAATATTATTTATTATTTACTGACATATTATTCGTTATATTGTTGTTATATATTTATATATTATGTTTATTTTATAAATTTGTATAGAGTTGGCATTAAATAACCCACATGGTTGATATGCCATTAAACCAAACCGGCAATCTGAACATTAGCTACATAAATGAAAGTAACCTCCCCTTGTTTCTTTCACTTTGAGGAAGCCGTCTGTTTTGTTCAATCTACACTGAAAATACGAATTTGTTCGAATCAATACAACTGAATGTTTTAACACGAAACTATCATAAAATGTGTTCTTAATAACAATTAAGTTCATTTCAAATAATGTACAAGCATAATTAAGAACACATTTTATGATATTTTCGTGTTAAAACATTCAGTTGTATTGATTCGAACAAATTCGTATTTTCAGTGTAAATTGACCAAAACAGACGGCTTCCTCAAAGTGAAAGAAACAAGGGGAGGTTACTTTCATTTATGTAGCTAATGTTCAGATTACCAGCAAACCTTTTGTTAAATTAAATTCAAATACACAGTCAATAAAAATATGTATTTTAAAAAAAGTGACTTGCATAAAATACTGAACACATTTTATATATTAATATACAACTCATGCAGAGTTACACGCATACTTTTCGCATAAATTTCCATTTATCTGTTTGCCCTATTAGTGGGGCTGTAGAATATGCCGACCGTACCGCTATAGAGGAGTAAGATCTCCCAATGGGGTGACCTGTTGGTCGTGGGTGGCGACCGGTGAGGCTTAAGGACGGAATCCTGGTATCTGAGCAGTCTATAACATGCAACACTCCATTTTGGTCTTTACTTAGGCTAGATGGGTTGTCGGTTACCAATCCATTGGTCACGTCAATCCCTAGTACCTATACGATTGTTTCGACCGTATTCATCTTATGCCAACCCTAACCCTTCTTATCATTTGTGTGCTAAAAGGCGGTGACTAAGAGGCTTTGTGTCTGGGTATGACGTTAAACTGTATCTAGTGGTGAGGTTCCAATTCTGGAGCTCTAGGGAGTGTGGAATACCCCTTCATTGCCATTACTCCCAGGTCCACTCTGACCCAGAGTTAAACTGCATCTAGTGGTGAGGTTCCAATTCTGGAGCTCTAGGGAGTGTGGAATACCCCTTCATTGCCATTACTCCCAGGTCCACTCTGACCCAGAGTTAAACTGCATCTAGTGGTGAAGTTTCAATTCTGGAGTATGGAGTACCCCTTCATTGACATTACTCCCTGGTCCACTCTGACCCGGGGTAGTAGTACCTGTTGGGGTTCCATATATGGGAGAAATAGATCAACATTGATTTTTTAAAAAATTTGAATACCCAACAAATAATAAAGCAAAAACGCCTTCAGCATAAAATAACCCAACAAGGATTGATATGCCGTAAAATCCAACCATGTCTGTATACGCATACAGGTAAATCTAAGCGCATAAGATATGAATCTACAATATTAAGATAAAACAAAATTAGCCACACGCATATCTCAAATAATCCAACCACAACGGTAAGTAATTGTATCGAATATAAAAATTATCAAAAACCTGATTGTATATTTAGCACAATTGCGATCTGGTCGTCTGGAACGAACATCTACTAAATTGACCTAATTGAGATAATCATAACCTTCCACGCATTACTGAAGCGTTCCTCTGGCCAGATTGGCGCATTCTCAATGCCGATTGGACGTAACTACCGGCCAATAAAATGCCAGTTCGTGCTTCAATTACACAATTTGCTTCTTCTTCTAATTATGTGATAATGTCGGCTTCACAATCTCTCTTGGATTCTTTTCTTGTTTAAGTATTTACGTGGCTATGAAATTATTCACCCCTCTTTGCTTTGGTCTGTTACGAGGGTAACTCCAATGTTGAAACGATTTCTTTTTTTCTTTCTTTTCTTTTCAATCAGAGTTACAGGTTAGTTAATTGGAGGTGAATTTGACCTCCCTGATTAACCCCTTTTTGCAGCCAGAGCGACATTTTTGTTGCCAATGGTACATAAGGCAAAGTGACGTAACTCAATGTGAAACATTTTCCCATTGGAGGAAAGGAGAAGGGCGCTCTTAAAGTAGTTTTGACTAACGAGAAGAGAACCCTTTTCGTTTGGTTTGTTTTACGGCATATCAACCTCAGTGGGTCATTTAATGCCGACAAAGTTTTGAAATAAATTCATTCTTAATGCATAATACAATTTTGTTTATTAACTCATGTTTTTCTATTCAACCCATAGATGCGACCCTAACAGGTACTACCACTCCGGGTCAGAGTGGAACAAGGAGCAATGGGGATGAAGGGATGCTCCACATTCACCAAACCTCCAGAACTGGAACCTCATCATCAAATAGTTTAACGTCATTCCCAGGACATGTAGACCCTCAGCCACCGCCTACTAGCACCCATATGATAAAAAGGGTTGGGGCTTGCCATAAGGGCAATGGGGTTGGGGCAATCATACAGGTGCTAGGGCTTGACGTGGCCAGCCGATTGATCGGGGGGGGGGCTCCCCGACCGCCCGTCTAGCCCAAGAAAAGCCTTAAGTGGAATATTGCAAGTCATGGACTACTCAGCCACCTGGGTTCTATCCTTAAGCATCACGGGTCGCCACCCACGGCCAACAGGTGGCCCCATTGGGGGAGTCTTACCCTTCTGCAGCAGTGCAGTCGGTGCATTCTAACGCCCCACCGACAGGGCGGAGAACCCTTTTGGTTTGAATTCAGAGTTTTCCTTCTCCTTGATGATTATGTGTAACGAGTTGGTAACAGAACACAGCTAAACATTGTATGGATTTACCAACCACTCCGAACAAGCAGGATAGGGCACAAGATCATTGTAAGCGGAGTTTAACAGGTTTGAATTCAGAATTTCCTTCTCCTAGATCAGTTGCCATACCAAAGAGCACAATCTTCTCTTACTATTCATTCATGTAGCGATTATCTCCCAGTGTTTATTTGAGGTACATATTAGCAAAGAGTTATCTTCCCTTGTCGCCAGGGTTTGCCACTAGGGGGCGTTGCAACTTAAACACAGCACCGAGAAGACTAACCCTCTTTTTTATCTGGGATCTTCAGATATGCACTCGATAAGTTGTGTCTCTGTCCGTTAGAACTTGGAGTGGGGTGGGGGGCTTGCCCCCAACTATAGGCTTATACATGTGTCATAGGCGGCCCCTTTTTTTTATACTTTATCTCCATAGCGGTGTTTGGCTCACCAGCCTTTGGAGAGAGAGAGAAGATGAAAAATGCATCTTTTCCACTAACCCCCCCCCAAAAAAAAAAAGAGAATAAGGGGTCTAAATCCTCATGTAAAAATGGACAAGAAATTTTCCCCTGAAAAAAATATGAACGTACAATGAACGCAATTCCCTAACGTCTAGACATAAAATAAACTTAAGCGGGTTGATATGCCGTTAAAATCAGTCAAGCATTAAGTTCATATTGAGGCAGAAATATTTTCCAAAACTATTTACATTAGTAAGCTTAATATTTAAGGTTGTAATACGAATTGTAAATTAAAATGATACAATTTCTTTTAAGTCGCTAAAGTCGGTAACAGCGAGGGAGTCTATCCCCTTTTTCACGAGCGCTAGACCAAGGAGATTTCTTTTGTGTCTGAGGTGGAGTTCCACAGCTACCATCAGCCCCTCACTTTACCGCACATATCCCTGTACTACTCATACGCTGAGTTGGCGAAGGCCGGTATCGAACCTGGAACCTTGTGGTTCCTAGGGGGGCGCTCTGCCGACTGAGTTAAACCGATCATTACTTAATTGGTTCTTTATCTCCTCAAAACGAACATTGATAATCTTTGCATATATATATATATATATATTCTCGAGTCTCTTTTCATCTCCCGCACTCAACCCTTCCTGTGCGTTCAGAAGCAGTCCCAACAACTACTCCTTTTTGGCACTTCAAGCTTCAACTTATCAAACGGGGGCACTCGTAACTTTCGAACCCCCCCACGTTGTAAGTTTTCGTAATTTTACGAATTCTCTTATTGAGAAAAATTTTTCCCTTGTTCTCACTGCTTTCTGTCTTTCCGTTGTCTACAAAAAAAAAAAAAAAAAAAAAAAAAAAAAAACTAAACTATATCACCATTTTTCAATGAATTTTTTCTCTGAGGAGCATTGATCGAAAAAAAGAAAATCATTTCTGATTTTAAATCGAACTAGAGTACCCTTTCCTTTCTTTTTAAGAAAAAAAAAACAATTCATTTTACAAAATGCATATGCTTTTACGCGTCCTTATTAAATTCTGTACTGTAAATAAACTTTTCATATATATATATATATATATATATATATACAGTTTGATATGTTTTATGTATTTACCAACCTCTTCACGCGAGCAGGCTGTGACACACAATCATTTTTAAGCGGAGTTTAACAGGTTTGAATTCAGAGTTTTCCTTCTCCTAGATTGGTTGCCATGCCAAGGTTAAAGAAATGTAATCAGCCCCGTCCAGGATTTGAATTTGTGTCACCTTGTCCATTTTATATGACGATGACCATTACACTACGGACGCCTCAATAGATGAAGGTGTCTAATTAAAGAAACATGAAGTAGAAGAGAAATGAAAGAAGGGTGTTCTTAGAGATCAAAGAAGACACACCTTAAAACCAAGATAAGATAACTATTTTGAAGAATAATTAAAGTCCAATTACCATCGAACTGGGAAGACACGGCAGCAAACGATTGTAACCCAATACAATCCCGAAAACTACAAGGTCCACTGTAGAATGACAGAGTATATATAAGACTCCACAATGTCATTCAAATCAAGCAGTCAAATAGCCAATCAGAACTCAAAGAATGGAATCACCCAAATCACCCAGATTCATGGATGGATCATTCTTGAGTCCTATTTATATCAACTGTCTTGGACACTGCTTCAGTGGTACTTAGCTGCTGTTATTCAAACCAACAGTAGGCTAACTGACTTCAATATCTTTCTTACCTCAAATTATGAATACTAGCAACAGAAAACCCCCTCCGGGCATCGTAAAAATTAATTTATGAAATACATTGCCTGAGAGGGTAGGAGTTAAAAATTCAATGTCAGAGGGTTTGTATCATAAGTAAGACAAATCCTCATATTTATTAAAGGAGTAAAAAAAAATAAAAATCTTTGAAATGAAAACTGAGCCCCGTCCCTCTCAAATAAAATGTTGTGTGCATGTAATAATCAAACAATTATTTTGAATATTTTCCACATCAATTTTACACAAAATCGTAGGTATTTATTTATTCGTAAACTTTTTAGTTAACTTCTTGTTACTGAAAAAAAAAACGAGAGTAAAAAAAACAATTTTTAAAATTGCTTACTCAAACTTTGGGTGTATATAGCATAAGAATGCTGTGACGTAGAGCTATGACATAGTTTTTGTTACAGACAGAAATACAGACAATCTCCATTATTAATAGATTAGTAACCTTTGCTTTTTCGTCATTTAAGAGAAATACGACTAAAAAATAGGGAAAGGAGTTTAGTTGGATTAGATAACGAATAGAATTAGTATTAGATTCTTATTTGATTTTAATAGCACGTCAAACCTTCCAAGGTTATTTTAAGCTTTCGTGTTCATTATACTTTCATATTTACATTTTTGTGTAGTTGTTTTTAAGAGTTTTTTTTTCATGTGGTCATATCGAATGTAAATGATGTTTAAACAGATTTATTTGACCCCATAGATGTTACCCTAATAGGTATTACCACTCAGTACCTGTAAATCCAATGGGAAGGTGCCGTCTGGGAAACGGACTCCCAGTAATTAGACTTTTATACTTATGATTAATGATTTCCAGAAAGCCAGAAACTCACTGGTTAGTTTATTTCATACCTTTGTTGTTTCTTCTTTGTTGTTCAGTGCATCATTTCGTTATTTCTCAGATTTCATTTACAAGCATCAAACACTTCCGTTTAACTTAAAAGAATCTCTGTTGGTGAACTACACGTGTAATGACAATCTAAATAGAAATGTCATTATTTCCTGTTCTTTTACCGAATGTGAAAACTGAATGCAATTATTTTTTTAATTGAATAGCAGGATGTTTAACTGGAGTCAATATTTGAAAAAAATATTTTTTTTAAATAATAAAATAGAAAAATAAAAAATAATTTGAGCGAATAATTTTGCGAGTTTTTTTTTTTTTTAGTTTTTTTTTTTTAAATTTGCTTTGCGTTGAAATCGAATATTTCTACATCTGGATAAAAAAAAAAAAAAAAAAAAAAAAAAAAAAAAAGATTTCGGCTGAACTTGATAAACCATTCCTCAGTTTTTAATATTTTCATTGCTTGCAGTTAATATCGGTTGTCAGAGACTTTTTTTTTTTTTTTTTTTTTTGAAATTTGTTCGGTAAAAAAGAAAAAAAAGAAAAAAGAATAAAGATTTTTTTAGCACACTGGGATTTGCTTGGAATGCATTTCCTCTCAATTTAAGCCTTAATCGGTCATTTTTTGTTGTGTGTGTGGGGGGGGGGTGTTTAGAAATGTTGTTTTATGGACGCATTTGCAGTTTTAAGAATTGAGATAGTTTTACTTATGCACTAAAAAAATGCAAAAAGGCAAATTTAATGTTTCGTACGATTAACCCGTTGCGAGGAGGGGGCCATTGTGGCGTAGTGGTTAGCTCACTAAACTGCAACATCACAGTAAGCGAGTCCGGCCTACAGTTAGGCTATTATGTTCACTTTCGGACTAATGCCATTGGGAAAGGTAGGAACACTCGCATCTCACCAGATATGATAGTACTATTCTTCTTCTACAAGGATAGCTTCGGCATTATATAACCCACGAAGGTTGGTGTGTCATTAAGTCATTAAACAAATAAACTAAACCTAAATCCCCAACACGTTGCTGGGAAATGACGTAATATCTATTATTATACTAAAGCTTAGCGAATCAATGTTTGTTTCCCTAAAGCTTTTTTCCTATTTAGTTTAATGACTAAAATTAAATACTAAAATATTCCTTACTTCTGGGATTGAATCATGTTTGAAAAAAATTAATTTCCATCAAATAATACAAAAGCCCAATTAGATTATATCCTAATAAATAAAAATGGATAAATAAATGAACTGAAGCATACTCCTCTTTTGAAGAAATATCCTCCGATCACAGATAGTCACAGCAAAATTACGACTAAGCCTACGTAGAAACAAAAGGCAAACCAGTAAATCTGTACAATACGACTGGTCGACACTTGCCAACAGCGATATATGCAATCGCTACGCTGTCGCAGTAAGAAATGAATTCGATATGCCCCAGGAGACATCTGAAAGTTTCACTCCAAACGAGGAGTACGAAAACTTTGTCAGTGCCCATCTAAAAGCAGCAGTTGAGTGCGTACCGACGAAACTAAGAGCCAAACACCGTTCCCTGGGAGATAAAAGCAGTTAGAGCAACGTAATGAAACAAACCCAACAACCTTAAGAAATCCCAGATAGAACTAACCAAAATCATACAAAAAAGAATAAATAGAATACACCCGAGAACAAATAAATAAAATCAGACAATTGGTGGAAGACAGCCGCGATTAGCATGGCAAACTGTAAATGAAATTAGTGGTAGAAAAAGTACCTCTAGATCAAAGCTAAAGGCAACCAGCCAAAAAGATAGACTACAAAGTGGAAAGACAACTTCCAGAAACTGCTGGGTAACCCTCCCTAAAATCATAGAAAATAATAACTAAAAGTTCAATGACATATTGTTTAGGCTATGCAATGCAGTATATAGACAAAATAAAATAGATAAATTGACGAAAGGTTGCATCCTCCCACTCAATGCTACTAAAGCCATTAGAACAATTCACATACCTAGGTAGTAATATCTCATCCACAGAAAGCTATGTTAATACACGAATAAGAAAGGCACGATCGGCTATAAACAGATTATCAGTCATATGGAAATCCGATCTCACTGACAAGTTAAAGCGACAATTCTTCCATGCTGTGGTTGTATCAGTGCTGCTGTATGGCTGTACTACTTGGACCCTAACGAAGCTCCTTGAGAATAAGCTAGATGGGAGCTGTACAAAAATGCTGCGTGCGGTCTTGAACAAGTCGTGGAAACAGCACCTCACAAAGAAGCAGCTGTACGACTACCTGCTCTCTATCTCACAAACCATCCGAGTGAGACAGACAAGACATGCTGGATACTGCTGGAGTAGCAAGGACGAACTGATAAGCGACGTTCTCCCGTGGAACCAACACATGGACATGCTAACGTGGGCCGCCCGCCAAGGACCTACCAACTCTGCAAGGATACTCAGAGAACCTCCCTGGGACAATGAATGACAGAGAAAGTTGGCGAGAGATTGTCATGGGTATCCGTGGTAATTGCGCGACATGATGATGATGATGATGAAAACGGCTACCCAGCATCGCCTGGGTAAAGGGGAGGTAACCCACTCCCTGGTTTATTGATTTGTTCACTTTTACGATTCACAAATTTATAAGTAGACATTTTAATGCTATTTCTATGTATATTTTAATTTTTAAATATCTTCGAATATAAATCGAATCTTCATAATGTTTGCGCAAAAAGCAAGAAATGGGTTATATTTAATGTAGTAGAGCATTCGGATAGGAACCACAAGGCTCCTGGTTCGATACCGGTCCTCGCCAACTCAGTGTACGAGTAGCACAGGGATCTGTGCGGTAAAGCGATGAGCTGATGGTAGGTGTGGCACTCCACCCCAGACGCTAAAATAATCTCATTGGTCTAGCGCTAGTGAAAAGGGGGATAGCCTCCCTCGCTGTATGGCTGATACCGACATTAGGCCACCCCGACGACTACTACTTTATATATTTACCTTGTCGTTAATTGTTTTATTTTCGTTGTTTCACCCGGACATACATACACACAAACTGACCTTTATATATGTATAGATAGATGTAAGGTAAAATGGCGTGGTCCCAAAAGGATTTATTCTGAGCGATATCGACGCCTGATCATTCATGCAAGGTAACTACTGTCTGTCGAGGTCGTGCGGGGGCGGTGAAAATGAGAATTATCTAATTGTGGAATGTGAGGGTATTATCTATATGTTTTTAATGGGACCAAGAGAGCGTACACACCTTAAGTCTGTGCTGCCCCCCCAAAAAAAAGGCTTAAATTCTTGTTCAACGTTACGCCCACCAGTCAGAGTGACGGGTAGAGTACACAATTATCTTTCATTTGCAAATAAAATGTTCATATTTATCTCCCTCCCTTTCACAATGCGTACATATTACATTACTTTGTATTAGTTAGATTTTTCGGACTGTTGTTCTCATCTTTATGGTTAAATTCTGTGAAAGCTCCCGATTACAACATGAAGGCTTGAAGAGAAGATTTGGTTTTTGATTGTTTTGTTTTACGGCATATCAACCTCAGTGGGTCATTTAATGCCGATAAAGTTTTGAAATAAATCAATTCTTAATGGATAATACAATTTTGTTTATCAACACATCTTTTTCTATTTAACCCATAGATGGGACCCTAACAGGTACTACCACTCCGGGTCAGAGTGGACCAGGGAGCAATGGTTATGAAGGGGTGCTCCACATTCCCTAAACCTCCAAAACTGGAACCTCCATCAGATAGAGTTTAACGTCATTCCCAGGACATGTAAACCGCAGCCACCGCCTTCTAGCATCCATATGAATAAAAGGGTTGGGGTTTGGGTAATAGGGTTGGGATTGAAGAGAAGAGAAGGTTCCTGAGCTAAAAAAGAAACACGTGAAGAAGTCCGAATGGCACATCGGCCGAAACGTTCTATAGAACATTCCTCCTATACACTTATGGATAAGCTCTTCTTTGTATTTTTCTATCCTGTTTTGTATTCTAGTTATATTAAGTTTGTTCAGGCAATAAAGTCTACTTGTTATTAACTTCGTTGTGAATTGTCTTACATATATTTACTCTGTGCGAAGAAACGATACTCAACCAACTGTCGTTAATAAAGATGTTGGAATCCATTAAACCAATCAGAGATCGACAGGTAGCCTCCTATTCGTCATCCCCAAAATTCTAGTAACTTTCCACTATTATCTACACGTACCGTATTTGACGCGCTTTTTTCCCAAAACTTTGTCTCAAAAATTGCCCTGCGTCTTATACATCGTAGGTGAAGTTTACCCCCCCCTTATTAATTTTATTATTATTATTATTATTATTATTATTATTATTATTATTATTTCCTGCTATTGAGATGTCTTGTGTATGCTTATTGCTTGTCTGTAATGCCAAATTGCTTTTATACAGCTATGTTTCTGCTTGTGTAATGCACAGCTAGATTGTTTTCAACAATATATATATATATATATATATTTACCAACCCCTCCGCACGAGCAGGATGCGACACAAGGTCAATTTCTTAAGCGGAGTTTAACAGGTTTGGATTCAGAGTTTTCCTTCTCCTAGACCGGTTGCCTAACCAAGGTTAAAGAGCCAAGTCAGCCCTACTATTTACCCATAGCTGGAGGGAGAGTAGAATTCATACCTTTCCCAAGGGTATTAGCGCTAAGTGAAATGCAGTTACCACGTCCAGGATTTGAACTCGGGTCGACGAGTTCATTTTCTATGACTTTAACCATTACACCATGCGTTTTCAACAATATATGCTTAAATATATTAAAAACTTTTTTTTACGGAATCTGACCTGCTGAAATGGGGTTGCGTCTTATATGCCGTCAAATATGGTAATTTAATTTTTTTTCATCTAATTATACATTTCTAGTCAAGTTTATAATAGGATAGTGAAGAACAAGCTCCCCAGGCCTTGTGCCACGTTTTGTAACTTACAATTAAATAAAACGTCTGCTAGTCAGACAGCAACCGCGAACAGCCTACAGGCCGTTCTATTTTTTGACCGCAATGAAAAGTTTATGAATCATAACAAGAATTGGGTTTAGAGTGTAACAGTAAGAAATACCATACGTTGTCTTTTTTATACAAGATTGCACTATGCAATAAATACTAACCAACAGGTATACACCATCACATTACTGACTAAATGTTGTTGTTGTTTTTACTGCTAGATGAAGGAACATTGATTACAATAAGGTGAGTTAATGTAATGTATAATAAAATAATGTAACAAACAAACAAGCAAAAAGCAACTTTTACTCCTACAACTGATATAACATTTCGTTCTTACCAAAATAGATAAGAGAAAAAAGAGCGAATAGGACAAAATGTTTCATTTCTGCATAACTTTTGTTTGTTTCAAAGGCGTCGGTCTCGATCTTATTATAGCGATACACCAACGTCTGAGAAAGGCAAACAAACGCTAGGAAGTTTTTTTGTTTTTTTCAATACGGGAAGTTTCAGTTAAAAGCTGACTACTATCAGAACATGCTCAAAAGATCATTTACCTAACCCGTTCTCCACGGGTAAGATCTGACACAAGGTCAATAAGTATAGGGCACCCAGAGAAGATAGAACTTGATTTTCAGTAGTAATGATCAGCGAGACTAGCTTGCTAACCGTTACACCACGACGGAACGCCTAAATGCTCAAATTTTCGTACCACCACCAGAATAGACAATTCACATCTTTTCGATCCCAAACTTGCAGAAATAAGCGCCAATATGACGTAATGAAGCGAACAAAATGTGTAAGGTTCAAAGTTATAATAAGTTGAACAAAACAACTCCGACATGAGTGTTAAACATACACAAAGGACTTTACTACAAGCACATGGAAATGATATATATAACAGAAATAGAAAGAAGATATAAAAAAGACACATTCATGAATAGAGATACAATAAGGAAGTATACAAGAGATACCTAAATGTACATATAGAAGTAATGGATAGTTATGGAGAGTCCATAGGGCAATGTCACTTACTAGCGTTGCGTTGGGGGCAGAAGCCCCCACACGAGAAGGATGTAGACATAAAAGTCTAACCCATGTGCGTGAGGTGCTGCAGAAGAAGAAGAAGAGGCCGAGAGTTCGAAACAGGCGCTTAAATACAAAAAAAACCCTGTTGGTCAAAAACTGGGAACTTGAGGGAAGATAACTCTTCCAGACAAAAGGGAAGACAATCCCACAACGTCATATAAAAATCATGACCGCGTATTAGAACTGAGAGATATTCGTAAAGGAGTATTATGTCTTCATTTTATTCATCTAGCATAACCCCTCCTCACTAGAAAGGGGGGTGATATACATGGTCAATTTCTAAAGCGGGTGTTAACATATCTGAATTCAGAGTTTTCCTTCTCTTAGATTGGTTGTATAACCAACGTTAAAGAGCCTAACCACCATACTATTTACCTATTATTGGATTCAAGGTTTGGTTTGTTTTACGACATACCGACCTCAGTAGGTCATTTAATGTTTTGAAATAAATTAATTCTTTATGGATACACAATTTTTTTTATAAATACGTTTTTCTATTTAACCCATAGATGGGACCCTAACAAGTACTACCACTCCGGGTCAGAGTGGACCAGGGAGCAATTGTGATGAAAGGGTGATCCACATTCCCCAACCTCCAAAACAGGAACCTCACCATCAGATAGAGTTTAGTATCATTCCCAGGACATGTAGACCCTCAGCCATCGCCTTCTAGCACCCATATGATAAAAAGGATTGGGGTTGCCATAAGGGCAATAGGGTTGGGGCAATCGTATAGGTGCTAGGGCTTGACGTGACCAGCCGATTGATCGGAGGGGCCCTCTTCGACCGCCCGTCTAGCCTAAGTAAGGGTCTAAGTGGAGTGTTGCAGGTCATGAACTGCTCACCCACCAAGACTCCGTCCTTAGGCATCACGGGTCGCCACCCACGGCCAACAGGTGGCACCATTTCGGGAGTCTTACCCCTCTGCAGAGGTGCAGTCGACAGGGCGGGCTATTCGTCAAGTAGTATTGTGTATTTATTTTATTCATCTAGTAGTACAATGTACTCATTGTGTTGCTTAGTAGTAAGGAAGACATTTAGTCATGTCTCGACTCAGCAAGGACCATTATTAGCATTAATATATCCATGATATACTAACACTGAATATACGAAATGAAAGACAAGTTAAGCTCATTTACACATACAGAAACATTTAATATATATGTTGAGATTACATCTCAAGTATAATAGGGGACACGGAAGATAATTACTCTCCCCGAGTCTGCCAATAGCCACTGGGTAGCGTGGTCAACGTGGTATATAAAGACGATGCGGAGAAGTCAAATCTCTTTCTCACTCTTCCTATTAAGACAGGAGTAAAAAGACACTGTAGTATAATTATACTAAGTTCCAATTACCACCGAATTGGTAAGACAAGGCAACAAGTAACTGTAACTCAATACAGATCTAACCTTGTTACAAAGACTACTGCAGAATGCCAGGGTATTTATGAAGCGTCATAACATCATAGAAACCAAGCACTCAATCAGGACTCAAGGAATGGAATCACCCAAATACATGAATGGACTATTCTTGAGTCCCATAAGTACCAGCTGTCTTGGGCACTGGTTCAGTTGTGCTTAGCCAGTTGCTGTTGTCTAAACCAACAGTATACTGACTAACTTCAATAGGCACCTGTTACGTTCCTATTTGCTGATGAAATGAAATAGTCTTATTATCAGTTCGTTGTGAATTGTTGGCGTATTTTATTCTGTTTGAGGAAACGACATTTAACCAACTATCATTCCTTCACGTTGTCAGCAAGTTCAGAGGAAATGAAATACAACATGACAATCAGTGATAAGAAAAGTTTGTCTTTATATGAAAGGAAAAGTCTTTAGAAATTATATATATATATATATATCGGGTACAGAATCAAAGTTTGAAGACTTACATGTTAAACATGTTATAAGGACACACGTTGGGAGGTAATTCTGTAGCGTTAGTTTCGTATTTGCCTGGGAGAGTTGTCTGCCCGGTTTAGTTTGCTGGTGCCCTCTAGGGGAATTAGTATTTAAGCGGCTGGTTCAAAAGGCTTCTCTCTCTTTTCCTGTTCGAGTAACCACGAGACACTCATGGAGTAGACACGGTCTACTCCTTCTCGTTGGGGCTTTTGGTCCCACTTACATTACTGTAAGTTCTTCACACAGCATGGACTATCCCTAGTCTCATGTCTGTACTTTTATATGTTATCTTGTACCATTCATGAATGTGTCTTCATCTTTATTTATGTACTCCTTGTTTATGTACCCTTTTACCTATGTACTTTGTATCTCGTCATATCCATGTGCTGTATTATATTAAATGTTTTGTCTGTTAACCTTCGTCGGAGTTTTGTGTATCAAGTATATAACCTTGAACCATTCTTACAATTCTTTAAAAAAAAAAAGAAACGGTGCTTTTGTAGGTGCATATATTTTTGTACATACCCAGCATAATTCCTTGACGTACCATGTTCTGCCTTCTCTTTTAGTAACTGAACTAACATTAAGTAAGTAAAGTCGTCGGGGTGGCCTAAAGTCGGTATCAGCCAGTCAGCGAGGGTGTCTATCCCCTTCTCAATAGCGCTAGACCAAGGAGATTGTTTTGGCGTCTGAGGTGGAGCGCAACACCTACCATCAGCTCCTTACTTTACTGCACAGATCCCCGTGCTACTCATACACTGAGTTGGCGAGGACCGGTATCGAACTAGGAACCTTGTGGTTTCTAGCCGAACGCTCTACCGACTGAGCTAACCCGGACCCTCAGGATTATTACCTTCCAACCTACATACATAGGTTCTTCTATGAAAACCATTCCTTTCTTCCCACCACCAGTGTCAGACCTGAAAATGACCTCTAATGAACACGTGACATGATATGTTACCTCGACTGATCACGTCACACATTTCCCACTCGTTTTGGAATTCACCAGTTTTCTTCCAATTCGTCAACTAGTCAACATGCATAACCCCGTCTCTTTTGAACACCCTCATTCTCCCATTTTTTTTTTACTATTCTGCGAACCTATCCGCATTAGTTTCAACCAGACGGAATAGTGAAATTATATAAAATAATGAAATAAACCAACAAAAGCAAAACTGAAGTCAATAAAAGTAACAAACATTACGTATTAAAATTCATAAACGTAACATAAAAAAAGAAATAAAAAGAAGAGAGTAAAGAGTAGAGTGTCTTTGGGGTTAACCTCTGATAATCGTAGAATGTCTTTCACTAACCTTTGGTAATATTGTATGGTAAGAGCAATCTCCCTTGTCTGAGGGTTTTGGGTAATCTCATGTGTCAGGAGACCTTTTTTTGGTCACGTGACACAAGAACCCAAGAAGAGAACCCTCTTTTTCCGAAGCTATTGAATAAGTGCGGACGTGCTTGTCACCTCTCTCCAGCAGACACCTATGGTGCATGCCAGACGTTACAGACTCTACTTACAGTGAGTGGTTTCCCTCTATTTTGCCTCTATTACACTACTATGTATGTTTGGACACTTGTGACATTATATAGCCTTCGTTCCCCTATATATGTTATAATAAAAGTTATATAAATGTAACTAACGCGTTTGTTGTTTCCCTAACTGAAGTATTCCGCATTGGGTACTTTTCCTTTAAGTAACCCACATGCTTTATAAGAACCACAGTTAACACTGTGAACCTCTTAAAATATATTCAGTGAGGACGTTTGCCTGAGAAGGCAGAACATATAACGATCACTCTTTCTCGGAATGTTTGAGATGAGGCTTGATTCTTGGTATTATTCGGACGATTTTCCTTATCTTCATTGTTATCTGTACAACGTTTCGGCCGATATGCCCTCCGGTCTTCTTCAGGTATTTCTTCTCAAACTCGGGAACCTTCTTTTCGAACTCGGAAACCTTCTTTTCGGACTCGGAAACCTTCTGCTCCGATTACGCAATGAAGGTTCCCGGGTCCGAAAAAGAAGGTTCCCGAGTCGGAAAAAAAATTCTTGAGTCCGAAAAGAAATACCTGAAGAAGGCCGGAGGGCACGTCGACCGAAAAGTTGTACAGATAACAATGAAGATGAGGACAATAGTCCGAATAATCCAAATAATACAACGATTACTTATATTTTTAGAATTCTTGAATTACGACCTCTGCATGCAAACATTAATGTCATCCTTGACACCCTACCCGATACTCTGATACGAGGCCCACTTCTACTACGTCGATTTCAAGTCTTCCCAACCTGGGGGCCACAACTGTTTGAAGGAAAGTAGTATTTTTTAATAATGAAAATTACAATACATAAGTGTATTGCATAGTACAATGATGTTCTACAAATACAAGAAAGTAATGGTTCGTTCACCCGATGATGATGATGATGATGACAGATTTCTTTTACATTGTCACGGAAGTCCTACATTAACACCAAATATATTTATAATATGCCTAGACGAATAACAACAAGAATATTTCATGGTCTGATCAAACGTAAAGGTTGTAAGATTCAAAGTTAATAATTGAACAACAGCTCCGACACATTATGAGACAAAATATTTAATACATGGTAACGATAAGATACATGAAGTACATAGACACATAAGATACAAATAAGATATAAGAGTAGAGATAAAAGGACACATTCATGAATGGTAAATACAAGATACAATATTTTGGTATAAACGAGATACCCAAATGTACATAAAATATAAATGTTACAGACATGGAACTAAAGGATAGTCCATGCTGTATAAAAGACTTACAGTAATGTAAGGGGGGCCAAAGCCCCACCGAGAAGGGGGTAGACATAAGTCTAACCCATGGGCTCGTTCAGAGGCAGTAAGGAAAGACAGGAGGAAGCATTTGAATCAGCCGCTTATATACCAGAGGTCCCCTGGTGGCCACAAACGGAAACACAGCGGGAAGATAACTCTTCCAGGTAAAGGGAAGATAATCCCCTACAAGGTAATGAAATACAACATAAGAATACGTAATAAGAAAATCTTAATGTCCTCATAGGAAAGGGAAAATCTTTAGTATGGATATGTTAGTGGTACAGAATAGAAAAATATCAAAACTTATATATTAAGCCATGCTATTGTGTGTCATGTGACACGAGTCAAATAGGGGGGGCAGAGTATAGGAAACCTGGATCCTTTAGAGTTCTGCACACGTTTGATTTATCTTAAGATGTCCTATTTAATAATCGGTGTTAAGTTTTGATCCTTTAAATCCAAAGACCGGTTTAGCTCAGTCGGTAGAGTGTTCTCCTGGGGATTCCTGGTTCGATTCCGGCCCTCACCAACTCAGCGTATGATTAGCACATGGATATGTACGGTAAAGTGAAGAGCTGATGGTAGGAGTGGCGCTCCGCCTCAGACGCCCAAACAATCTCCTCGTTCTAGTGCGAGTGAAAAGGGGATAAACTCCCTCTTTGTATGGCTGATACCGACATTAGGCCACCCCGATGACTTTATTTACTTATACCTAGATAGAGTCGTTGCGTTTTTTTTGGCTTACGAGTGTTTAGGATCTGTAAATCTAGTTTAAAATTCTGATGTGTGCATCCCACATTAAAAAAATTATAATTAATTAAAACTATGGCAGGTAAGGGCTGTAATCCCAACAAGTCATCAGTGGTACCTCTACAACCCAACCTGGGATTACAAGACTGATAATGATGATCATTTAAGTTATCTCCCTTTAGAAATTATAATGATAGGCATGAGCGCAAACATCTATCAACTATCAATACTAATATGCAAATGTGATGAGAAAATTATCTATTCTTTAAATTAGAGCCAGGGACGGCGCGTATAACCCACGAAACCCACGACTGAGATAGACCCGAGCCTGTTTGGGGGACCCGGCAGCCCTGCTTTTATATGTTTTCTATGAATACTATCTTATGAAGATTGTCATGTAGTAGAGTGAGGGCCCTGTATCATAGATTGGGTCGGGGACATGAGACTGTAGCGGTGGTGTGAGCTATGGTTTCGATACTGAAAGTTATCTTCGTAGTTTGTGAGGATTAAAATTAAAATAGAATAAAAATAAAAATAACAGACTCCCATAAACCTTCAATGGAAGAACCCTCTGTGACGGAGAACGAGAAAGGAAAAAGAGCAAGACTTTGTCGTGCCTGCTGGGATCGAACCCGCGTCCTCCCGCATGCAAAAACAGATGCGATGTAGGAACTGGAAGGGCGCGAGGTTTGACTGACGTGCCCGGATGTTTGGCTAATATGCCCATAAAATAACAAGTGAGTCAAACGCTGGGCAGTCAGCAGCAGCAGTCGACGACGAAACGCTTTTCAGTAAGGAAATGTGATTTTGAACTGCTAAAGATTATTTCGACTACGACGACGGATTTTTTTAGCTGCTAGACGAAGAATGTGTTGACCAACAGAGGGTCTGACTTGTGAGAAGACTGAGAACTCGCTTGTTTTTGGTTCCCCCTTGGCGGGAGCTTGTTGATTCGAAGGTCTATTTCGCCCCATATATTTCCCCCCTTCTATACCCCCCGAGCATGTGCGGGAAAAAGGACCCACTCCGACCCCGAAGAGAATTTCTGGGCCATTCGTTTAGGCCTTAACTGTGTCTAGTCACTACTACTGGCTAGGGAGATATTCCCTTGTCCCGTGGTGATTATGACCGATGAATAAAGCCTAAATCCTAAAAGCACCGTCTTTGTCTCTTTCTTTTCGTTCCTTGAATTTCTTCCTTTTCACCGCAACCACCAAATAAGATGGGGTTAAAAGCAAACCATAGGAACATGCACAGTCGACTTTTAAACCTTAAAACACAAAACACGTCTTGCCACCCCACAAGTTGTCGGTGTGGAATCCACAGCCTGTTGTTGCTATAATCTAGTTTTCATTGAATAAAAGGTAGACACATTAAAGCCAGTTTGAATTAATGATACATTCTCATATAGGAGATATAAGCAAAACAACGAAATTGATAAGAACAATATTTACTTGCTGAAGCAAAACTTAAAACAATAGGAAATAACAGGTCGCCCAATTAAAACTTATACATAGGTGTATAAGAGGAATGTTCCTAAAATGTAGATATATTCTTGAAGTTACAGATTAAAGAAGAAAGAGTCTTGAGTTAAATGTTCCTGTAGTTGTAAGTTAAAGGAAGAGATTCTTGACTTACATTTTAAACATATATTCTTGTGCGCGGTATTATAAGTTGTAGGAGCAAGAAGTCCTCCTGTCACGTAGTCAGGAGACGCAAAATGTACGTCTAACATTATCGAGCCGAAACGTTGAGCGAGAGAGAAAGAGCGAGAGAGGGAGAGAGAGAGAGAGAGAGAGCGAAGGAGAGAGAGAGAGAGAGAGAGAGAGAGAGATGATTTTCGCACTTTTATTACCGTTTGAAACGCCACATACTGAAGAAACGGGGAAGGTAATTATGAAAGTGGGGAATGTATTTCCTACACCACCCTAGTTCCAGCCCATCAACAAAAAATCCGTTATGATGTGCCTTTTTTTTTTTTTTGCGGTAACAAACATACAAAAACCGTATCATTATATCAGATTTTTTTTTGTCTGTTCCACCTTTTAATCTCTTCTCTTTAAGTTCAGACTTTTTGTTTCTTAATTTTAACTTCTAGATTACACCCCTCCCCCTTATTACTAACTTTGTCACTTTTCTGTTGCCTTGAGCATAGTTGCCTTTTTTTAGTCTTTTTTGTTTTGTCTTTCTAAACTTATCTTCCTTCCTACGTAGTTTATCATCATTTTCAGTAGGTTTTTTTTCTTTTCAATCTTTGTATTTGTTTCATTTTTATTGTTCGTTTTTTTTATTTTTTTTATTTTAACCGTTTTTATGCCAATCCCATAATTTATTTGTTTTGTTTCTTCCCTTTCACTCCAATTTTCTCCACTTACTTTTAATCTCTCTCTCTCTCTCTCTCTCAATCAACCCCTTCTATCTTTCATTCCTTCCTTCTTTCTTTCTATCTTTCTGAACAACTTAATTTTTTTTTCCTAATTGTCGTCTCCTTCAAATTCCGTTTCCGGCCAAAATAGCTTCATTAACTTCTCTAAAAAGGCCAACCCAATTATCCATGATTAACATCTTCTTGTTAATTATCAATCTTTGAGAAAATTCATCTTAAGAAATATTCCACTCACGCATCGACAATATTTAGACGGACTCAACAAATAAACTTTTCACTTCAGTTTATCATTTTTTTTTTTTTTTTCTATTTCATCTTTTCACCATTTTTCTTCAAAATATTTTTTCCCTCCGAAATATTTTCATGCTGACTATAATAAACAATTCTGCTGAACGATAATTATTTTATCCGCTGTTAATTTTACGCTTTATTTATTCGGTCTTAACAAGCAAATCTACTTGATTGGTTTACAGTTTTAACTCGAGAGTTAAGCAGTTATGGGTGTTGTTTTTATCCATTGGACAACGTAAGTGATATTGGAAAAGTTACTAGTTATTGGTAATGATTGGTGATAGGAAGGATATGTAGTCATGTCCCTACTTATCAGATGAGACATAAAAGTTGTTCTATAACAAGCAGTATATAAAAATGATTACCAAAACGGTAAAAAGTCTTACTTGAATTCTTTGGTTATTCGGCACTTTTGAACTTTGTCGACCATTTCCCTTTCGATCTGTTTTTGGTTGCATCACTTTGGAGCAGTTTCAAGTGATCTTTGTGCACGAAATTTATAGCTTGCGACATATTAGCATTGGTAGGGGCCCGGTTAGCTCAGTCGGTAGAGCGTTCGGCTAGAAACCACAAGGTTCCTAGTTCGATACCGATCCTCGCCAACTCAACGTATGAGTAGCACAGGGATCTGTGCAGTAAAGTGATGAGCTGATGGTAGGCATGGCGCTCTACCTCAGACGCTAAAATAACCTCCTTGGTTTAGCACAAGTGAAAGGGGGATATACTTCCTCGCTGATTGACTTTACTTTTACTTATATGCAATGATATACGAACATTGAACAAACGGAAGGAAAGGCAATATTATATACACATATAGGACATTTAATGCATACATATAAAAACGGAAGTGTTACAACAATACACAAACGTGTCCCAACAGATATGAGATTGTTCCATGACAAGCAGTATATAAAAAGGATTACCAAAATGGTAAAAAGTCTAACTTGAATTCTATGGTTATTCGGCAATCCTGAACTTCGTTGACCGCTTCACTTTCGGTCTGTTTTTGGTTGCATCCCTTTGGAGCAGTGTTGAGTGATTTTTGTACACGAAATTTATAGCTTGCGATAATATTTTTTTAGGTATTCTTTCAGAAGATCGAAAATGTGATGCTGGGCACTAAATGCCATTTGATGCCTAATATTTTAAATTTTAAAACTATTTGGCAAATACGATTTGGAATATTAGCATAAGAATTTTTACGTTTCCTGTAGAATTTTCCCTATCACAAATAAATCCTATCCTTTATTTTCCTTTATTTCATCTCGGAAAAATTACCAATCTATATATATATATATATATAAAATTCCAAGGAAAAATGTTAGCTGATCAAACACAGATACACACACACACACACACGTTAATCAATGAAACTTGTAAAGAAGAAAATCATTGAAAATATTTCGAATCTGATTTTTCAAGAAGCAAACCACAAATCCGTGGATTTATTTGGATTGGAGTGAAGAAAAGAATAAGATCAATCTAATCTGATTAATATCCCAACAATAAGAGATTATCTATGAGACAAGTTGATAAACCTAACATGCTTAGATGTAATAAAAATAATAAACATTATTGAAGTGTATTAGATATGTGCAAAGTGTCCACTGTTGTTTGTACTACTATTAATAATATATAATATTATTAGCTTGAATCCCAGGGGGCCATCTCCTCGGGCAACACCTTTCCCTCTTCTAAAAGGGACAGAAGTTTCTTACTATGGGCCGGGTTAGCTCAGTCGGTAGAGTGTTCGGCTTGAAACCACAAGGTTCCTAGTTCGATACCGGTCCTTGCTAACCCAGCGTATCAGTAGCACAGGGATCTGTGCGGTAAAGTAAGGAGCTGATGGTAGGTGTGGCGCTTCACCCCAGATGCCCAATAAATCTCTTTGGTCTAGCGCTAGTGAAAAGGCGATAGACTCCCGCGCTGACTGGCTGATACCGACTTTAGGCCGTCCCGGTGACTTTTACTTTACTTAGATATGTGCAAAGTGTCCACTGTTGTTTGTACTACTATTAATAATATATAATATTATTAGCGTGAATCCCAGGGGGCCATCTCCTCGGGCAACGCCTTTCCCTCTTCTAAAAGGGACAGGGCTGGGTTAATTGTCCGATCCCTGAGGTGCTTTAAAAGAGAAATGCCGAGGAGATACACGCAATTCTTACTCTGACCACTACATGAGTTTCGGTTTGTGTGTGCCCCCCCCCCCTAATCGGACTATGTTCATCTGACATGGTGGGCGGTCAGAAATTAGATACATTATTTATTACCAAGAAAAGTAATATTCTGAAATTTACTTATATTTAGAAACTGTCCTGTTGGCTGAGGCAGTAGATAGAATAATCCGACTGCAACTCTGCAAAGGAGTAAGACTCTCCCCCGACCCCCAATGGGGTCATCCGTTGACTGTGGGTGGAGACCAGTGTAGAATAATCATACTAAGTTCCAATGACCGTCGAATTGGTAAGACAATGATACAAGTAACTGTAACTTACTATAGATCTAACCTTGCTGCAATCCTACTGCAAAATGCCAGAGTATTCATGAAGCCTCATAACATAATAGATACCAAGCAGTCAATCAGAACTCTAGGAATGGAATCACCCAAATACATGAATGGACTATTCTAGAGTCCCATAAGTACCAGCTATCTTGGACACTAGTTCAGTTGTGCTTAGCCAGTTGTTGTGCAAACCAACAGTATACTGACTGACTGACCTCAATAACCAGTATTGCCTGAGGACAGGATTGTAGTAGCTGAACGGTTTGTGACCTGGGTACTAAATGGTCTAGAGACATGCAACACTTCCCTTTGGCTCTTATTTTGGCTAAATGGGCGGTCGGAGAGGCTCCTTCCGATCAATTGGTTATATTGCCCAATATAATTATCCCAACTGTATTCTTCAAATTGCTCTTAAGACAAACACCCAACACTTTTTATCATATAGGCGGTGGCTGAGGGGCAACCACTAGTTTATTAATTCTACCAATTTATTAGTACACATGAAGTTGATGAATATTATTTCTACCAGTTTATGAAACCAAACAAAAATATTTATCTACAAACTATTATTAATCATATATACAAAAAAAACAACAAAAAAAAACAAACAAGTTTTGGTATTAAATAGTCCACATGGGTTGATATGCCATTAAACAAAATAACCAACCAATTATATTTATTAAATGAAATGTGTCTATAAATGTAACCCTTAATAGTGTCTTAAATAGAAAAGTAAAACCTAAAAATAAAATGACTTCGATAAAGCCGGTTTAGCTCAGTCAGTGCCCTACTAATTGGGGGGCACAGGACAATTCCCCCCCCCCTTATAAATTCAGCCCTGTGAGTAAACGTGGTTATCTTGTTTTTCGTTCCATTTATTCAGTATTGTTATATCACAGTGTTGGAGCTTTTTTCTGCAACCATAAATCCTCCATACTTAGTTGCTACGATTTTCCGTTAGGTGGCGTTGCGACCGGTGCACATAAAGGCAATAAGTCTCCATTTAATAACCTCAAGACTATCTAACAAAGACTCTTAGGACATTCATCTATCCGGTTTTGTATTGTTTCTGTTTGAATTTGCGTAGACAATAAAGTCTGTTATATTTTTTTTTTAATAACTTTTATCGGGATTTGTTCAGTATTTATGTTTATACCATGTCTGAAAAAATGATAGACACTATGAAAATTAAATGTAGTTTTAGCTTCTGTGGCTAAATCCGTGGCCAATGGTTGGGGGGCAAGGCCCCCAAGCCTCACTGGACAGACACAACTTGTCTAGTAAGTCTATGTGGATGCCAGATGAAAAAGGGAGAGGGCTTCACTGGCTGAGTTTAAATGACCAGGTAGTAATGCCATCTAGTAACAAGCCCTGGTGGCATGGGAAAATAACCCTTTTACACTCAACTCCCTCCCAACAAGGGAAGACGATCGCTACAATACCAGCTACCATTCATTTCAACAACAGATATACTAATTCTACTATTGGTTCTTACTGAGTGGGGACTCGACTAATAGTCAATCAATATAGATAATAAGACCATCTATAACCGAAACTTTGCTATTAACTTAAATCCTGAAACGCCTTTGTCTTTATGCAGAAATGAAATGTCAGGGAAAATCAGAAGAAAAGATTAAAACTAGAAATATTATGCTGCTTGACTTATTGTCTTATTATCTATATTGATTGACTATTGGTTGGGGTGGGGGTGGGGGCATTTGTCGTGTCTGCAGGAGCATCGGTCGATTGAAATCTTTTCAAATCAAAAGAAACTATGGGTAGAAGAAAGCGAAGAGAGAATAAATATGGAGAGAGAGAGAGATAGAAAAATAAGAAAACAAGTAGAAAACTCGGGTGTGTGTGAGAGAGAGAGAGAGAGAGAGAGAGAGAGAGAGAGAGAGAGAGAGAGAGAGAGAGAGAGACGTACACAGAGTGATATAGAAAAATAAGAAGACAAGTATAAAACGAGAGAGAGAGAGAGAGAGAGAGAGAGAGAGAGAGAGAGAGAGAGAGAGAGAGAGAGGTATAAAACTCGGGTCCTTTACGTTGTCATTGTCTACAAAATTTCCCTCACGGCTGTACCAAACTTTCTTGGTATTTTTTACCTGTCTGAACCTATTCTAATTCAAATCTTATCTACCAATTCCAATAGTGAATAGACATAATAACTTCAACAAGTAACTAATGACTATTTTCTTTTCTATTTGTTGACTGTATCGTACGATAATAAATCAGTCTGATTTTTCTGTTTTATTGCAACATAGTCAGAGAGTGTCGTCAAAAAATATATTTGCTACACACCAAATGCAAATTATATCCTCCAAATTTAATCACAGATTTACCTTCGTGCAGTGCAGATAAAAGAAGAGAGTAGCAATCTATCTTCAAGTGTTAACAAGTACAGAGGTTAAATAAAGGTGGTCATTTACTAAACTTAGCCGTGTCTAGCTCGCACAGGGTACCCAGTAGGGATCGACTCACTAAAATAGCAATGTTCTGTAGGGACGTGGTTGTTGTCCAGACACCCAACGGCTAAATAAATGTACAGATGATTGGCAAGGAGATGTAAACGATCCTATAATCAATGTTCCGTCTTTAGCGTCTGCGTGTAACATGTCATTATTTTCTATTGGGATCTGCGAGATCTATTACATAAAAAAAATGTTTATTAAAAGTATCTATTGCATGCAATGGATTAGCTTTCTAAAAAGAAAACATGTTTGCCTTTTCAGGGAGGATTAAAATATACTGACGGTAACACTTTGCTGATGGGGGGGGGGGGGTTAAGATCCCTGCCACCCCCCCCCAAAAAAAGTGTCTTGGTTAGTTAGTTGGTTGTTTTTTTCTTTTACGGCATATCAACACTTTTCGGTTCATTTAATGCCGAATCAAGACATTTTGGACCATATGACCTTTAGGCACCCCTTCCGCGATCTCGACTCACAAGGACACTTGTCTCATTTACACCGTCAAAATCCGGTTGTTTGTTAGGGGTTAGTTTTATAATTAAAAAAAAAAAACAAACTAAAAATCGTCTTTTAACAATTAACCGGATTTTGACGGTGTAAATGGAAAAAAATGTCCCCACCAATCGAGATCGCAAAAGTGGTGCCTAAAGGTCATATGGTCCGACATTTTTATAAACAAAATATTCACGTTACGTACAGTATCTGCTGTTACTTCCCCAGAAAACATTTTTGCCTAGAGAGGCTTAGAATGCACTGACTGTATCCGTCTGCTGAAGGGGGGGGGGGGTAAACCCCCTATCCCCAAAAGGGGTATCCTTGTTTTATCAACCTTTTTTGTGTCATTGAATGTTGAATCAACTCATTTTGATAAACAAAGGACTCTTGTTGCTTACAGTACCTGCTGTTGCTTAAGTGGTTACTCAATTAAGTACTGAACATGCTCATAGCTGCTTAACTTCTGTGAGGGGTGTCTTGCATAACAACATGCAAGGACTGTATTTAAGTTACAGCTTACATGTTGTTCTTGTCTGCTAACTCAACGGTAGTTAGAATCCCACTGCGACGGAGAGTATTGTTTTGTTTCTATATCTGGGGGATAACTTCTACAGATATGACACTAAATTGCATTTGATGTTGAGGCACCAATTCTGAAGATCTGCGGAGTGTGGAGAACTCTTTATTGCCATTACTCTCAGATCCACTCTGACTCGGAGGGGTAGTACCTGTCAGGGTATGGCTTAGATAGATCTGTTTAAAAAGTATTCCTATTCGATAGGACTATCTACAAAAAAAAAGGTTTAAGAAATAACTACTCGAAAAATGTAAATATGAACGTACTATGAACGCGATTCCCTAACCTCTATGCATACGATAACCCAAGACTGGTTGATGTGCCATTAAAATCAATCAACCAAAAACGTTTCTTATGGGTTTTAATTGCTTTTAGGTGGGACTTCTGGAATCCTATATATGTATTTACCCAACCCCTCCTCTAAGAGCAGGTTGTTACACAAGGTCACTTCTTAGCTGGAGTAAAGCTGATTTGAATTCAGAATTTTCCTTCTTCTAGACTGTTGCCTAATCAAAGCTAAAGAACCCAGTCTGTTCTACTATTGCCCTATAGCTGGAGGGGGTGGATTCATACCTTTCCCAAGAGTATTAATGTGAAGTGAAAGGCAAGGAGTGTAATATTTCTAGTTTTCCCAGTCTTTTCATCTCTGCATAAAGACAAATGCTTTTCAGGATTTAAGTAAATAGCAAAGTGAAGAATAAGTTCCAATTACCGTCGAACTGGGAAGACAAGGTAGCAAGCGATTGTAACTGAAATACAAACTTGAGTGCTACAAAGTCCACTGCAAAATGACAAAGTATATATAAGACTCCACAATTTCGGTTATAGATGGTCTTATCTATATTGATTGACTATTGGTTGGGGTGGGGCATTTGCTGTGTCTGCAGGAGCATCGGTCGATTGAAATCTTTTCAAATCAAAAGAAAGAAACCATGAGTAGAAGAAAGCGAAGAGAGAGAGAGAGAGAGAGAACAAAAATGAGAAGACTGAAGTATAAAACTCGGGTGAGAGAGAGAGGAGAGGTAGAGAAAGAAGTGATTATATATATATATATATATATATATATATATATATATATATATATATAGAGAGAGAGAGAGAGAGAGAGAGAGAGACAAATTAGAAACTATTTTAAAGATTTTTAAAAATCTCGGCAATTACAGGTTTAATTAATGAGTCTCGTTTGGTTTATGTTAAACGAAAACAGGCGAAGAATTGCTTTTCCTAGTTGAAAAATCTATTTTTCACATTCTAATACGAAAAATACTATTAGAATATTTTATGACAAAGGCTTATAAACCGAAATCTCTCTCTCTCTCTCTCTCTCTCTCTCTCTCTCTCCTTGGTTGTTTTTTGTCTGCAGTCCAGCCGACGTACAAACACCCGTGCGCACATACACATAGTTTACAGTCTATTTAGATAGGAAAGCGTCCCGTCATGGTATAAAGGTTGGCAAGTTAGTCTCGCAGATCCATTAAGTATTTCCACAGACTTCGACTTATCACGTAATCTGGCATGGTTGTCGGGGCGCTACTCATTTGCCTGGTGGGGGACCCATCCTCTTCTAACTCTGGTTTGAATTCAGAGTTCTCCTTCTTCTAGACCGGTTGCCATACCAAGGTTAAATGGGCCAGTCAGCCCCACTACTTACCCATAGCTGAAGAGAAAATAGTTGGATTTCCCGGGGGGGGGGTATTAGCGCTATGCCGTCTAGCCGAGCCCACTTTCTACGACGATAACCATTACAAAACGAGCGCCACCTATACAGATTCTATTTTATGCAGAAGCAACATTTAACATGTATGATTGAGGCTCTGAAAACTGGCATGCTAAATATATAAAATACTAAGAAGAATCACAGCATTGAATGTCTTTCCCTGATACACTAATAACATTTTAAACAAGATATCGATTTATTGAGATATTTTTATCAGCAATAGCCTTCCTCCTTTCATTGAATTTCTTGAACTGCTTATTTGAAGAATTACGAATCAAGTTTGGAATCTGTCCAGCACGAAATTCATGGGAAAAAAACACTTTGGTTTCTGTGGAGGCGTGGGGTGAATTCGCGAAGACTATTTTGCATGCAAATATGGTGAGTAATAGAGAGTAAGTCCTTTTTTTTCTTCTCTTACTCTAATGCCACCATTCCAATTTTTTTTTATCATCAAATCGGAAATAAAGTAAAAGTAAAAAAAAACACAAAAAACAAATAAAATAAAAACTATCCTGACTCCGTTTTAACCAACCGATCCTTGGATAGTTTAATATAAAACATTTTTTGTTTTGTTTTTAATATGAAACAAATTTTAATCCATAAGAGTTTTATAATTTGCTTGAAGCATTGTGTGTTTATTGGTTTGGCGGTTGGTTTTGAAGCCTATCACAATGCAAGAGTTTAAAAAAAAAAACACAAAAAAAAAAACGAAGTAACAATGATATTATTCATTTACCTTTGTTTTATTTTCTTAATATTTCGGGATGAAAGATCTCTTCGTCAGAAGATTTCTGAAAGCACAAAACCCTGAAAAGGGAGATGTTAACTGTTCATAGAATCTGTCCATTCTGCCGTAGTTTGTGATTGTGTGTATGCCTGTTTGATAATGTCTTATTCCTTCGAATTCTTCCTGTGTGTGTGTGTGTGTGTTTAATAATATCTTAGTATCATTCCAAATGTTAACCCTTTCCATCTATTTACGTAATTTGTTTATCCCTACTTTCACTTTCGCTTTATCACCCTGTCGACGAGGCTTAGAATACACTGACTGCATCCTTTGTAGCAACCCCCATTAAGGGAGTGTTCTGGCTTTTGCAATAAACTGAATCTGCTGACGAGGCCTCAGTTCTTGAAAACTTGAGAGTGTGGAATACCCCTTTGTTGTAACTAGAGTATCAGAGCTAACAGAAAATAATAGGAAGAAACAACGAGTATTAAGGATAGGAGTAAAGATTCATTAAACAAAGATACAAGGTGAACAGAGTAATTAACAATTGCTCGGTTGAATTAACAAGTTAGATCTCGTTGTTTCTACCTTCCGATATTTCGTCAGAAATTATTTATAGGAAAAACAGACGATTCCATTCTCATTATATAGATGACACTCTTCATTGGCATTACTCCCAGGTCAACTTTGATCCGGAGTGGTAGTACCTGTTAGGGCTCCATCTATGGGTCGAATAGAACAGTTCAATCATATACTAAGGATTATTATCATTACTTACTTGAATCTATACAACTGTGTGAAAATTATTTGTATTAGAGAGAAATACTTGATATCACATGAACCTTTGCAAAAAAAAAAAACTCTTAAGAAATAACTACAAAAAAAAAAAGTTAAATATGAACATACAATGAACGGATTTCCTGACCTCTAGGCATAAGATAACCTAGATAGATTGACATGCCGTTAAAATCAATCTTTCTAGCTCGTATTTGATTATCAATTCTAAATATCTTCCCTATCCCCAAGCAATCTAATATCCGCTATAGACAATAAATGTAAATGTATTTCCAAAATAATTTTGTATAAAATCAAAACTCTCTTTACAAAATCATTGGTTGAATATGAGAGAGATTGATTTATTGAAGACCTCATCAACTTTCCCAAACATCTGATTGCTTCCTTGAATATATGCGGTCTGGATTTCCGGAAAAGATAACTTTTTATTTTTTTCTCGCACGCCCCCCCACCCCAAATTAAAATACTATAAAATGATTCGCTTTCTACTGATTTCTAACGCAGAAGATTTGAGTTTATTATAGATATCAAAAAACTAACCTTTTCAACCCCATTGAGAAATAATTATTTCTACTTTATCCTCTATTAAAATCTGACAACTTCCTAACATGTTTCGCTATCGTTTTAATAATACTATACACTCACATTCGTGTACAGACATCGTATATGCTACGTATACCCACACACACTCGTACAAATACACTCACCCCACACGCAAAAACGTACATATATGCTAAAACTATATTCATACATACTCAGAGACAGGGCCGATGCTAGGGTCTACCCCCCCCCCCGAATCTATTATACGGGGCCCACTCTACTACATGTCAGTTTTTAGTAGTATTCATATAAGATATATGAACTCCCTCAACTACATATCAATTTTCCGCCCAGACGGTGGGGTCTGTAAAATAAACCGACTGTACCTCTGCATAGATGTACCCCCCTTCAATGGGACCACCTGTTAGCTGTGGGTGGCGACTTGTGATGCTTAAGGACGGAATCCTGGTGGTTGAGCAGTTCATGACATGCAACAGTCCACTTTGACCCTGAGGCTTGACAGACGGCCGGAAAGCCCCCCTCCAATCAATCGGCTGGTCACGTCAAGCCCTAGCATCTATATGATTGACCGTATTGCACTTTTGGCAACACCCAACCATTTTATTATATGTGCTAGAAGGCGATGGATGAGGGTCTTTGCGTCCTGGGTATGACGTTAAACTCTATCTGATGGTAAAGTTTCAATTCTAAAGCTCTGAGGAATGTGGAGTACCCCTTCATTACCATTACTCCCAGAGCCACTGACTTGGGGTGGTAGTACCTGTTAGGGTCCCATCTATGGGTTAAATAGATCTTAAAAAATGAGTCTGAAAAATGTGTTTTAAAAAATTGAGTTTGAAAAGAAAAATGGAATGCCTAACAAGAATGAAGACAATAAAATTTCTTCAACTTAGAATAACCAAATAACATTATCTGCGTTATTCGGACTATTGTCCCCATCTTTATTGTTATTTGTACAACGTTTCGGCCGATATACCCTCCGGCCTTCTTCAGGTATTTCTTGTCGGACTCGGGAAACGTTGTACAAATAACAATGAAGATGGGGACAATAGTCCGAATAACGCAGATAATACTAATCTTCAAGCCTCATCTCAAACATTCAGAGAAATAACTAAATAACAGTTGACATGCCGTAAAATCCAACCAACCAACCAAACATTGTCAATTTTCATAAAATAGTATTGAAAGAAAATATGTAAAACCCGCTTTTCTGGAGCCTCAAGCAGGCTCGCACCCCTCCCCGCTCCCGACGGTCATGGGTTTGGGGGGGTTGTAGTACGCGCCGTCCCTACGTATAGACACGAATATGCATTATTGCACCTAAATACGTACATCCAAAGACAGAAGAGTTTTATAATATCACATCCGCTAATGTGCAACTGTGAAATGTGCATCAACCAATAAAGATCAAATTCTCTATAGTAGTAATAGTCTGCAGATTTAGCTTTGATAAATCCTTCCACGTTTTAAACCTTAAAATCACTTGTCACTTTTTTTCTCTCTTCTATTTTTGTTGTTGATAAAACGAATAAAGATTGAGAATCAATAAATCTTCTTCGCCATTCACGCGCATGCGCTCTAGATATGCTTAGCAAGATAATCTTCATATCTATTTTAGCTTTTATTTTCTCGGTCGTCTCTTCCCCCCCCCCCCCACCGCCCACGGCCTGTCGGCGGGGATTAGAATATACAGACTGTATCCCCTGCAGATGGGTAATATATAAAAATATAATGCTGTTTTCATGTCTGTCACAAGTAAAAGACAAAAGGAAAGGCGTTACCATGCCATTTGTCAATGAACAGACGGTGGGGATTAGAATATGCTGTTGGGGGGGGGGTAAGACACCCTCAACAAAAAAGGGGGAAGTCCTGGGTATGAAACTAAACAGTATCTGGTAGTGAGGCTTCAGCTCGGAAGGTTTAAGGAATATGTAGTACCTATTAAGGTGGGTAGTGGTGGTACTTTTTAATGTCCTATCTACGGGTTAAATCGACCTGTTTAAAATTACTTGTAAAAAAAGAAAAGAAAAGAAAAGAGCAAAACCTCAAAAAGAAGCTGCAACTCAATGTAAATATGAACTTACAATGAGCACAATTCCCTAACCTCCTGGCATAAAATAACTCTAGACGCGTTGGCATGTCATTAAAATCAATCAACCAATCAATCATTCTGATTTCCCTGATTCTGGCACTGATGGTGTGAGTCAAGTTCGGGAGATTTGGGCATATGTAGTACCTAATAAGTTGGTTTGGTTTGTTTTACGGCATATCAACCTCAGTGGGTCATTTAATGCTGATAAAGTTTTGAAATAAATTCATTCTTAATGCATAATACAATTTTGTTTATAAACTCATGTTTTTCTATTTAACCCATAGATGGAACCCTAACAGGTACTACCACTCCGGGTCAGAGTGGACCAGGGAGCAATGGTGATGAAGGGGTGCTCCACATTCCCCCAAACCTCCAAAACTGGAACCTCACCAGAGTTTAACGTCATTCCTAGGACATGTAGACCCCTGTATTAAGTTGGTGGCATTAGTACGTATTAAGGTCCTATCTATAGAGAGACCCTATCAAATAGAGCTGTCTAAAAATATTTCTATTCATGTGCAAACAAAAAAACAAAAAACAAGATCAAACAAATAAAAAACAAAATCTAAAGAAACAGCTACACAAAAAAAGGAAAATATGAACGTAGAATGATCACGATTCCCTAACCTCTCGGCATAAAATAACGCAAGACGGACTGACATGCTGTTAAAATCAATCAATCATTCTGATTTCTCTGGATGAAGACAAAGGCGTTTTAGGATTTAAGTAATTAGTAGAGTCTTTGTTATGAAATGGTATTATTATTTATATCAACTGTCCATGGGTTGACGGTGGTGGCATTACTAGTGTCATAAGTCTGAAGCAGGAGCATCGGTCGATTGACATCTTTTTAAACTAATCGGGTAATCAAAAGAAACCATGAAAAAGGGAGAGGGAGAGAGAGAGAGAGAGAGGGGAGATGAGGGAGAGAGGGGAGATGAGAGAGAGATGAGGGAGAGAGGAGGGAGAGAGGGAGAGAGACTCAAAGTGATAGAGAGAGAGAGAGAGAGACTCAAAGTGATGTAGAGAAGAGAGAAGTATATAAAGTTATAGTGAGAGAGGATAAGAAAATAGTCAGTCAGTCTCTCTCTCTCTCTCTCTGCCGTGTAATGTTATGTTAATGTAACTACCAAATCTGTTATTAGTCTGTTATAAGACCAAATTGTGTGAAATTAAATAAGAACACATAAAAAGATTCCACGTATTCTAATTATATTTTAATTGGTTTCTATATAAAATCATTCATACGATTGATTTTAATACGTTGTAGAATAAAACTAATACTAGAGATCAATAACAAGTAATTATTTGCTAAAACCAGTATACAAATTAACCACACCATATATTACGTAAACCTTTATTTCTTAGTGATATATAAGACATATTGCCGGATTTTAAACGTACTAATAACATGGGCTGTTCTGAGGCAAATGTAACTCAGATCTTCATAGACATCGTTAATAAATAAAATTTATTCTGTTCTATGTATTAATGATTTGACTATAAATTGAATACTCATGGATAAACTTACGCAATTCCTGGGGGTATTGTGATGCAAGGAATGACGTAATTTCGGTTACCGACAGAGAGACACCGAATCTCAATTATATATATATATATATATATTATATATATATTTGCTAATAAAGCAATTTGTGTTTCACTTCGCAGTAAAGGCGTGAATCCAGCGGTTCTTCCTCCAGCTATGGGTAAATAGTAGGGCATACTGGGCTCTTTAGTTTTGATAAGACAACCAGTCTAGGAGAAGGAAAATACTGAATTCAAACCAGCTTTACTCCGCTTAAAAATTGATCTTGTGTCGGAGCCTGCTAGTGGCTGGCTGGCTGGTTGGATTTTACGGCATGTCAACCCTTGTTGGGTTATTTTATGCCAAAGATGTTTTGTTTGATTCATTTTTGATAAGTACTCAATTTTTTAAACATTTTTTTGAAATTCGTTTTTTTTTTTCTATTAAACCCATATATGGGACACTAACAGGTACTACCACTCCGGGTCAGTGTGTAGCTGGAAGCCATGGCGATGAAGGGGTACTCTAAACACACCAGAGCTTCAGAATTGGAACATTAGCATGAGATGCAGTTTAACCTACTCGTGGAATTCGGTGAATACATACATTAACTTTTTTTATAACATATTTTAGTTTGAATATCTGGTTTCATTTTTATTTGTATGGAATAATGAAGAAAATCGGTAGTAAAAAAACAACATCGCTTTACATTTAGAATGATTACAAAATAGAAGCAGCCAATTAAAAAAAAAACATTAATACGTAGTTAATCTTAAAGAAAATTAGACATGTTTCTTTAATTATTCTGTCTATTGACTTTTCTGGTAGTTTCCTTCTTTGCAAACGAGAGAGTTTGGGCTGGTTTAGCTCAGTCGGTAGAGCGTTTGACTTGGAACCACAAGGTTCCGGGTTCGATACCGGCCTTTGCCTACTCAGCGTATGTATAGCACAGGGATCTGTGCAGTAAAGTAAGAAGCTGATGGTAGGTGTGGCGCTCAATCTCAGACGCCGAAACAATCTCTTTAGTCTAGCGCTAGTGAAAAGAGGATAGACCCCCTCGCTGTCTTGTTGATACCAAGTTTAGGTCACCCCGACGACTTTACTTTCTTTATATATTCGTGCAAAGGCATGTGATGTAATGGTTACTGTCATAAGTAATGGACACGGTGATACGAGTTCAAATCCTGGACAAGGCTGTTTACATTTCGCATAGCGCTAAGGTAAATAATAGGACAGACTGGACACTTCAACCTTGGTTAAACAACCAATCTAGGAGAAGGAAAACTGAATGCAAACCTGTTAAACCCCGCTTAAGAAATTGACTGTGTCATATCCTGCCCATTGGAGGGGGGATTGTAAATATGTATGTATATTCATGCAAAGTTCATCTATCTATCTATCTATATATACATATATAAAGGGCGGTTGTGTATATTTGTATGTCCGGAGGAAACTTCAAAAATAAAACAACTAACGACAAAGTAAATATATATACACATTAGATATCACCAGAGCTTGGTTTTTGAGCAAAAATAATAGAGATTTGATTTATATTCTTGAAGATAATTAAAAAATAAAATTTTAATGATAACAGCGTGGATTTTTTTTTCGTTTAATATTTTAGATAGTAGACATTAACATTTCTTTTCAGAGTAGCTGGATTAATGCAAGGTCTTTTTTTTATTTTTTTTTTTTTTTTTTTTTTTTTTTACATAGGGATTTAAATGGGGCATCCTACAAGGATTCAACTCACGATTCAGTAATAATGGATCTGCGGGACTAACTTTAAAAAAACCCTCTACCCTGGCAACACCGAGTAGCCGCTGCTAGTTTTCATAAATATAACTTTCTATGGAAATCTGATCTCTCTGATAAGATAAGCCGAGAATTTTTCCAAGCTGTAACTGTGTCAGTACTACTGTATGTCTGCACCGCTTGGACTAACGAAACGCTTTGATAAAAGGTTAGATGGGACCTACACAAGGAATATGCGTGCTGTTTTGAACAAATTCTGAAAGCAGTACCCTACAAAACAGGAGCTGTATGGCCACTTACCTCCTATCACATAAAAGTAAGACGAACAAGATATGCTAGAGACTGCTGGAAAAATAAGGACGTACACATACGTGACGTTCCCGGTAGACACCTACACATGGACACACCAGCGTAGGCCGACCAGCAAAAACAGCAAAGATTTTGATACTAGATGTCATGCAGGGAACTTGCTAGGGGCGATGACCAATAGGGACGAATGGTGAGAGATGGTCATGAAAATCCGTGCTGACAGTGCGACTAGATGATGATGATGATATATCTAATCAATTCCCTGAAAAAATAAAAAGAAAATTGACTGCTCGAAAATTACTTAGAAAATACAATTCCAACGGAAACGTTGAAGCGGTACTACGACACTATATATCTTATCATAATGGGGATTCGGTGTCCGTCTGTCTAATCGAAACTCCATCACTGCGTACGTCACAATACCCTCGGTAATTGCGTAAGATTATCAATGAGTATTTGATTTATAATCAAAATCATTAATACATAGAATACATCTTATTTATTAACGATGCGTCCATGAAAATCTGAGATTTGCCTCAAAACAACCTATATTATTAGTGCTTTTAAATGTGTCTTATATATCACTAAGAAATAAAGGTTTACATAATATATCGTGTGGTTAATTT
>CM042142.1:131290370-131317870 GCA_023376005.1 Doryteuthis pealeii | reverse complement strand
ACGTCAATAAAAAATTGAAAATTAACTTTTTAATGTTTTCTTTTACGTTTAAATAAAGAGCAATTCCAAGTTTATGTGTTATAAAAAAGAAAAAACAAATTTCTCTTACATAAAACAAACTTTTGCATTTTAATGTAAATTCCCGTAAATCTCCGTAAATTCTTAATCTGTTGACATAGTTATCGCATCTTGACGTGTGCACTATTTTTTTGTATGGACGATCGTACGTATAATTTTTCTGAAGCAAAAACAAATTACTAATTTAGCATTTCCTTGATGTCTCACGATTTAACTTATTGACCTCAACGACCCAGCGCTACAACAAGAGTTTTCCTCAAAAACCAAAGCGGATATTATTTCCGTTAGATCCATCCATTAATAAGAATGACGACAATTTGTAATTCAAATATTATTTTCAAAATTTAAAAAAATAAAAACTGAAATAGGTTATGTCATTATTTTTAGCTAGATATTTTATATTTTATAATTTTTTTTAAATCCCTGAAAAAAAAAAAAAAAAAAAAAAAAAAAAAAAAAGTAGACAATAAGAACTTTTATAATATAAAAATTCTTTAGAAAATAATCTAACAATTTAGAAAAAAAAAAGAAAAAAAGATACATATTTTTTCTTATTTACGAGATTTAAGTTTCAATGTTTAAGATTCCCTATTACCAAAACCGAATTAGTTGCGATTTAGTTTTTTTTCTTCTCATATGTTCCGTCGTTAAATGCTTTCAAAAAATGTAAAAATTATTTATATAAAAAAAAAAAAAAAAAACTTCGTATGGGGGATCAATGCGCGAAACAAAAACTAACTTCATATACCGAAAGTTTTATTAAAATTGGATTGTTAGTTTATTTTATATGATTTTTAGAAGAATTTCCTGTGATCACCCTTTTTTAGAGCAAGCGAGAAAATGCACATGCCTAATTTTAAGGCTTATCACAGTTTCTTCTTAGAAATCAATAATTTTTTTTTAAAATACACTCAATACAGAAGAATTAATAACTTTTAAAGGGAATATCTTTTTCTTTTTGGTCTAAACACGCAAAAAAGAAAAAATGGTCTAAAATTTTCTTTACCAAAAAATTTGACCGGAAGAAAATGTCACGTGACCTCTTCTCGTATAGAAATCTGTCGTGGATGAAAAACCTATTATCAAACATAAAAGTGCTGAATTTAAAAATAACAGCCAATAGCTCTGGTTAAAAAGAGGTAGCCCTTCGACTACCAAACAACATCCATTCCAATATAATTGTTTTTGTAAATATTTTCAACGATGTGCTTATGTTATATTTTACACGTAAATCTGCGAAATTGTATTATTTCTCGATCATTACTTCGAGTGTTAGTGATATTTCTTTTATTGTACATAGTTTATCAGAAAAACGGAAGGGAATAGGAAAAAAGTGTTGTTTTTTTGGGGGGGGGGGTACTAGGAAGTCATTCTTTTTTTTCCCCTCATAGCATAATTTTTTGTTTATTTTTAATGGATTCAAGGAATCAAATGGGAAATTCATTTACTCGGTTGTAGTTTAATGAGTAAGAAAAACATTTTATTTATTTTAATTGTGAAATAGTCAAAATTTCGTAGAGTTAAATAACGCCGGGGGGGGGGTTGAAGTCCTAATTTTAACTTTATATTTTATTAGTAGTTATAACATTAATTTGAACATCCAAAAATTATAGAAGGTAATTAAGTGGTTATAATATTTTAATTTATTTGGAAAAAAAATCTTTTATGGGAGGTGGGTGTTGGAAAGTCAAAATTTAAAAATGTTAGATACGCTCTCATTCCCCCCCCCTTTATTTGTAATTGGGAAGTTAAAACGTTAGATACGCTTTACAATTTTTCTTTTCTTTTCGTAATGGTGAAGTCATTGATTTTAAACGTTAAATATGCTAAAATCTTTTCCCCCTTTTTATTTTATAATTGGGAAGTCATAAAATTTTTAAAACGTTAGATACACTCAAATTAACAAAAAATCGTAATTGGGAAGTCATTAAATATTTTGTTTTTCTTTTAAAACATTAGATACACTCTAAAAGAATTTTTTTTTTTTTCGTAATTGGGAAGTCATTTTTTTTAAAACGTTAGATACGCTCAATTTTCCTTCTTTATTTCGTAATTGGGAAATCATTAAATTTTTAAAACGTTAGATACGTTCTAATTTTTTTCTCGTAATTGAGAAGTCATTATTTTTTTTAACGTTAGATACACTATAAAAAAAAAGTTGTTTTTTTTTCGTAATTGGGAAGTCATTAAAAAATTTTTTTAAAGTTAGATACGGTTTAATTTTTTTTTCATTGCAGAGTTTCGTAATGATAGAAAATTCTTAGATTATCGATTCCATTAAGTTTCGAGGGGGAAAAAGTTGGTCTATGATTTTTCGTTTTATTAAAGCGTTTTAAGGAAATCAATCGAAAATTCATTTACTCAGGTATAGTTTAATGGGCAAGAAAAATCTTTTATTATTTATAAATATTAATTGTGAATAAATAGTCAAAATTCGTAACGGTAAATAAGTCGGGAGGTAAACGTAAAATTTTAATTTTAATATTTTATATTTCCTTAATAGATATAAACAATTATCATTTTAAATATTCGTAATTTTCTTATTTTAAGTTTTTAGTAATACACCATTGACACAATGTAATTTCGTATAGCATTTCTTAACTAATTCCTGTTTTAATTAATTTATTTAATTTTAAATAGCTAAACCCAGACATTATTGTTATATTGAATTTTAAAAAATGTTACAACCATCTAATTGTGTATAGAAAAAATTTTAAAATGTGTTTGGGGGGAGGGGAATAAATAAATAAAACTGAAATAAAAAGTAAATAAGATAAAATTATAAATTAAAACAAACCGTTAAAATTTTTTTAAAAAGTAGAAAAAAGACCTCTCAAGTCTCTGTAATAATGAAGGGTTAACTTACCTTTTTTCCCTCTAGAGATTGTAATCCGTTTTGAAGAAAAGAAAAAAAAATTGTTACTGCCCGCGTACATCGTTTAAATAGATCGTGTCGTGGATTTGACTGGTTGTTAGCACCAGCCAATCAGAGGCTCGGTAGAAACTTTTTACACTCGCTGTGAAAGGAAGATCGATTCAAAACAATTTGCATTTGATTCGCTCGATCCTAGAGGGGATAGAAGACGACAAATGGGCCGCGCTGGTCAATTTAGATCAGTCTAAGGCATTCGATACGGCGGACCACCGGTTTCTGGAGGCTGTTCTGAAGACCGCCGGATTCAAACCGGATTTCCGCAAATGGATCAAGATTCTGTACCAATCCCCTACGGCAGTGGTACAAGTAAATGGGAAGCGCTCGGGTGTCTTTCCGATTGAGCGTTCTGTGCGACAGGGTTGCCCCCTGTCTCCTCTTCTCTATGTCCTCGCTTTGAAGCCCCTGCTCGGTAAGCTTAGAGACGAGGAGCCATATTCGGTCCTGCGCGGAATTGCTGTTCCTGGCCCCGTGAGAGCCAAGATATATGCGTACATCACCGTGTTCGTGTCTAGTGTTCCGGACATAGTTGCGGTGAAGAAGGCGCTTGCAATGTACGAGTGAATCACTGGGGCAAAGATCGATTTAGAAAAGAGCGAAGAGCTACGGCTGGAAGCCTGGACAGGATCCGCTATCCTGCCCGGTCCCTTCCAATGGACTGACGGTCCAATCAAAATCCTTGGGCCTGATCTCCAGGTGGAGGGAAATTGGTCGGAAGTACAGGCAAAAGTGAAAGCTCGAATCCGAAGATGGTTTCCAAGGCGGTTGTCCTTAAAGGACAGGGCGGAGGCTTGTGCTACGTACATCTTTCCCCTGATCCTTTACCAGTTATCTGTACTTCCTCTGCCTGCAGCTCGGTTTTCCACTTTTTGTAGAGGGGGCACGGCCAATGGTACGTAGGGAGGTTTGTTGCCAGCGACCTTGTAATGGAGGTTTAGGGATGCCGAACTTGGCGGCTCATCAAGACGCTGAGAGGTTGGCATTCCTGAATCGATCGTTGCACACCGAAACCCCGTGGTCGCGGCGGATCCGGGCCATCTTCCCGGACCTCCAGCTGTGGCCCCGTAGAGTTTGCGGAGACGCGCGGTTTCTATTCGAATGTCGCGTCGCCCTTCGAAGACTACCTGAGTCTAGTGATGTCTCATGGCCTCGAAGGGCACTATATCGGGCATTAGTGGAGGGGTCCGGCTCAGCTCGTCGTTGGAGGAGGTCCGCTCACAATGGAATTGGGCGCCAGGTGCTGGGTTTATGAACAACTCTCCCTCACCTAGCGACTTGCTCGGAATGCGTTGCCGCTCAAAAGCATGCAATACAAAGCGGACGTCGTTGATTTACCGTTATGTACCCGCTGCAACAGTGGATTAGAAGAAACGTAGCAAAGTGCATCCGTTTTGGAAGTACGTGAACGAGGTTACGGCTCGTATCGCACCCAATCAGTGGGTGCCGCTCGATGTTGGGTACGTCGTGGACTATGGTACGTCGAGTTCACCGCTTTCTGGTGAAAAACGAAAGGTGTTTTTGCTGAACTAGCCGTAGCTAGAATGGTGGTTTGGACGACGCGAAACAAGGGATTGCATGAGGGCGAGGAATTCTCCTGTCGTAGTCTAATCTCTTATTTTAAGTATCAGCTTAACCTAAAGATTAGGTGCGATAGGAGGATGCTCAAACCCATGACATTCAACGCAAAGTGGATAAATGCCGCAAGCTTGTGTGCGAGAACGGGGACAGAATTAGAAACATTATTTCCTGTCCATCATGACCAACACTGACGGGTCTCCAGTCTGGGACTCCACGCCTAGATAGACAACCAAAGTCTAATAAATAGAAAAACAAAACAAAAACAAGACACACAAAGGCAAAGCCTAAAAACTGCATACACCATAGGTCCTCTTAGTTAGGTGGCTGAATGATCATCAATCCCAGTCTTTTCACTTAGGGCATATCCAGGATCCCAAACCCAAGTTTTTTCTAGACCCGCCCGTCTTACCCTAACACTTTTATCCGGGAGAAGTCAACACTTTCCATTAGGGCCAACCCATCTGACCTACAAACAAACCCTAATTTTTTCACCAACACCCCACTAAGGACACCCACTCTCATCTTAGCGGAACTAGCCGGCTTGCTTTCGAACCTCAAAGATCAGAAGACAGTCGGTGGTCCTACATACTAGTTGAAGGAAAGGGGGTAACTAAAATGACCCACAATTTTATTTTGTTATATATTTTTCAGTTTCTTGGGGATTTTTGTTTTTGATTTTACCCCCATGGATTTTAAGCACATAATTGTGTTTCGAATGATTTATAAGAGATGGAGGATCTCTTATAAATCATTCGAAACACAAATTATGTGCTTAAAATCCAAACCATTCGAAATGGGGATAATTTTAAGTGGGATAAAGCCATAGAGCGAAAGAGGCATTTTGGTGTAAGTAGGCTGCGCAAGGAAAGGAATGCAAGAGTTTTATTTTTGAATGGATCGGTCGGCGAGTGAACCTAGATAAATAGATCCATGTAATGGTATGACCACTTTTGTTACCCCCCCCCCCCCATTTAAAACTTCCGGCTATATGCCGAGTCGTGTTGCACACTCGTGTATCTCACTTCTGATTGAATAAAAAATTTGGAGTGAGGCCATGAGTGTGCTCACTTCAAATATCGGGTGGATCAGAGTTTGATCCTCTCTGATAGGGTCAGCCTGGCGAGGGAAGTATGATGTTGAAAGACCCGAAACTTCCCAGTGACCCATGCATGCTACATCACTGACGACACCTACCAGCGCCCCAAATGTAAGAGAGTATATCTAAAGTTACACATTGAACTATTTTTGCAATAGCTCATAAGTAAACGTATCAAACGTTGTAATGACTAAATTATCATACTGTGGTATATCCACAGGTCCTGCTAGTTAATATCAATACAGAAATAATTGAATCAATTGTACGATGGACGCTTTAAATGAAAATGACTGACATTACAAAATTGGCAAACAATATTCATTGATCAACATCAATGAGGAAAAACATTTTCATCAGAAAAAAAGTATTATTGCTATTTTAAAGAAACTAGCAAATATATGCACCCTCCGGGTGCAAGTATTTAAGTTTTAATGTAATAAAGTATATTAAATTAGAAAAGCTAATGAAACTAAATAAGAATGCAGATAAAAAGATTTGAAACAGAGGGGGATATAATCGAAAAATAGAACAACTGAAATTTACTCTTCCATCACTCTCGTCTTTCATTATTATTTTTTCTAATTTAAGTATTTAGTCAAATTAGGAAGTAAAGAATAAAATGAGTTATCTTTTCTTGTTAATGGATTTCATTTAAGGCTCATTGAAGAGATTTTTGCTTATATTCATTAAAATAAAACCAAACAGTTAGAAACCAATAATACTAAGCATATATTTATTAAAATTACATTTTTAATATCAATATGCAAATCAGCCTTTCAGTTCACACTGTAAACCACTATTTTATTGTATATATAAATACAATTGCATGTTGTTAGTATGTAGATATGGTTAACAGTATTAATAATGTAAAGCAATTTTATTAATAATTGAAGTTAAAATAAGGATAAATTCATGGTGAATGTGACGTCAATAACTAAGGGAATTGTGACTTGAGTAGTGATTTAGTTTCGGTTACAGACAGAAAAACACACAATCTCCATTATAATAAGATATCGCATTTTTTTCTATTTCGAATATCGTCCTGATGACAAGTATTCCTGACTGTATTCCTTGAAGAGGGGGTAAGACCCCTTCCCACCAAAAAATGGGTGTCCTGGGTATGACACTTCATCTGATGGTGATGTTCCACTTCTGGAAATATGGTGAGTGTGGAGTACCCTTTCATTGATATTACTCCAAGGTTGACCCTAAACCAAAGGGGTAGTACCTGTTAGGGTCCCATCTATAGGTTAAATAGAAGAAAATGAGTTAACAAAAATGTTTTAAAAATTGAGTTAAAAAAGACTTTTCAATACCCATCACGAATGAATAGAATAAAACGTCTTCGGCATAAAATAACCCAGCAAGGTTTGACATGACATAAAATCAAAAAAAGAAAGAAAGAAAAAAAAAAGAAAAAACATGTTTCCTTTAAAAATCTTCAGCTAGTAGTAGTAGTAGTAGTAGTAGTAGTAGAGTGGCGTTATGACTCTAATTTCTTAATGGAGATGTAAGAGGTGTTGATATATAAATAATAGTTGTATACTTATCTAATCTTCTGTGTTACGTAGAGAGGCTCGAATTTGGTTGCTTGGCCGATGCTGAGTTGGCTGACAATTCCTTGCTATTTGGAGTATGGAAATCAACTTGTGCTGGGTGACATCTTGTCTTGTGCCGTTTATAGTTTTTAGTAATAACACAAGGCCACTTTTTTTTCTCATTAAATTTTTATTCCCCCCCCCCCAAATCGCAACTGCCGAATGAGAGCCACGTCTCACTCTCTCAACGCATAGTTCCAAACTCACCACACACTCTCACCTCATTCCTATTCCCTCCCATGTCGCCACGCGACACGTCTCGTCCAATAGAAAAATGCCCTACAAATGCTCTTTCCATTTTCTCTCTCTCACTCTCTCTCTCTCTCCCTCTCTCTCTCTCTCTCTCTCTCTCTCTCTCTCTCTCTCTCTCTCTCACACACACATTACAGTAGTAGTAGCTACACACAGATGCATAGATCCTTGTATTATGCAGATACATTAATTGCAAATAAATAAATGAGGAATTAATCTATAATTAGCATTTAATGGTTATTTACTTTGTTAGATGGTAATGATTGGATTGAGTGCGAATGTGCACTTCATTCTATTATCATTAAGATGTAAATTGGATTGGAAATTACTTCTCTAAGAGTAATTTAATGCTAGGTATTTTACTCAACCCGTTCGCCACGTGTAGGATGTGACACAAGATCGCAAATATGGTGAGTAGAAAAACTATGGTTGGTTTGATATCGTTTCTTCACACAGAATAAACGCGAGAACAATTCACGACGAACTAATAACGAGAATATTTTATTGTCGGAACAAACTTAACAGAAGAGAATACCAACTTAACATGAGATACAAAGAAAAGCATTTTGTCTTCATTTTTTTAGATGAGGCCTGATAATTTGTATTATTTGGATTGCAGGTTCAATCCTGGCCAAGGACGATAATAACATAGAATACTTAACATAGCTTAATACTTGTACTCAGTCATAATTAATGGAATGAGAACAGTCTACTCCAGTGGATTGAATAAAGGTTTCGATTCGAAGTTCCGTGAAGGCTCCCGATTACGACATGAAGGCTCCCAAGTTCGACAAGAAGGTTCTCGAGTTCGAGAAGGTTTCCGAGTTCGATAAAAAACACCTGAAGAAGGCCGGAGGACACATTGTCAGAAACGTTGTGTATATAATAAGTAAAAGTCGTCGGGGCGGCCTAAAGTCGGTATTAGCCAGTCAGCGAGGGAGTCTATCCCCTTTTCAATAGCGCTAGACCAAGGAGATTGTTTTAGCATTTGAGGTGGAGCGCCACACCTACCATCAGCTCCTTACTTTACCGCACAGATCCCTGTGCTACTCATACGCTGGTTGGCGAGGACCGGTATCGAACTAGGAACCTTGTGGTTTCTAGCCGAACGCTCTACCGACTGAGCTAACCCGGCTAATTATAATAAAGATGAGGAAAAGAGTCCGAAAAATCTAGATAATATAAAGAGCTTATATAGTTGTATGATCGAAAAGTCCTAATCTGAAGAAGAAAAACCTTTAGTAGAGAAAATGACGAGTCCTTGATATTTAACTAGTAGAAAAGAAGAGAAAAGAATTATATGTTAAACATGTTATCGTGTTCATACGACACGATGTTGCTGTGGTGCAAAGCCCCACTGTCCGTGAACAGGGACGCAACTGGTGTGTTGTTACCTCTGTTGAGGCTAGAAAATAAAAGAGGGTTTTGATTCTGACGCTTCTTATAATTCTTATAATGCCGCTGGCTACACCACGTGGAGGCTGTTGACAGACACGGGGGATAATTATCTTTCGTGCCCCCTGGCATCAAATAGGAGAATCGTGACAAGTAACGAACGTAGTTCCTACAGGGACATCCACCGAGGATCGAACTGGTAATACAGTAGTAATGGATTTGTGAGATTAGCTTGCTAGCCATTACACCGCGGTGGGACGCACGGGCAATATATTGGTTTTGTGAAAACAAAAATCTTATTATGCTACGTTGTACTGTTTTTCCCAAATATATAACAATCAGATCATCATAATAGAGATTAACAGGGCCGGCGATTCTAACCTCCGAAATCCCCAATAGGGGGCGGGGTTTTTTATGGGGAGGCTTTGTGACCCCTTCCCTCCAGCATTTTTTGACTAACGCTAGATTGTTAGTCATCAACTAATAGCCGCATGAACATGATATCATACTTACCATATAAGTCTTTACACATTCATTTTCTACTAGCTACATATCAGGGACTTAACACTTTCTCTACAAAAGGCTTCATATGAGGACATTTCGCTCATACAACTCTTTATAAGCTCTTCCTTATATCTCACGTCATGCTTATATTCTTTTCTGTTAAGTTTGTACACATTGTGTATATACATGGCCGGCGCGTACTACGTCCGGATGGGGCTCCCAAAAGGGTTAATTTCAGCCTTAATTGTAAAACGAGTCAAATCAACATGTTAACAAATCCAATAAGCTTCAGTCTCTATACTTTTTTTAACCTAGCTCGTTTTAATCGATTAGTCTATCCACCTGAGTGTTTAATTGATTTTTTTACTCGACCACGTGGAGGCCCCGAAGGGCTAATTTCAGCCTTAACCGATCAAATCAGTATGTTAACAAATCCAATAAGCTTCAGTCTCTATACTTTTTGAACTCAGCTCGTATTAATCGATTCATTTATTCACCTGAGTGTCTAATTGATTTTTCTTTTTCACTCGTTCATTGTAATTTCTTTTCTCTACTGTCTTGTGTATTACCATGGAAACAAGATTCTTCTGTCACGCATGCGTCGTTTCTGTCTGTCTTTCTTTCTTTCTTTCTTTCTTTCTTTCTTGGGAGCGTGTTAACCTATTTGCTAACAAAGAGATGTTTGCACTTGTAAATATAATCGAGAAATATAAGCTTTCTTGGCCGATTCTTTGTGAGTAACACATTACGCTGATGTGACGGAAAAAAATTATTTCAAAACAGAACAGTAGGTACCACCAAAATAGGTCACGTGATCGGTTTAGGCCATATTGAAAGAAGGAACGTAAATACTTTTGAACTTTTTTTAAATCTCGCAAAAAAGAAATAACGAACATAAAGAGTTGTTACAAAGAAAAACAGTTAATTAAAAGATCAAATTATCCGATTAGGGGAAAATTACTCACCGTTATCTTGAAAAATAAGTAAAACTGTCCGGTTTTTTTTACAACAGGGTCAGTTTCTTTATTGTTTTTTAGCAGAATTCTGTATTCATGGTTCTTTTACTAAAAAACAAAAACAAACTCTGGCATTGAAACTTATAAAAATCTTCTGATATAATTATTCAGACTCTTTTCTTTATAGAAAAAAAAAGTAAAAATCGTTTTTTGCCTATTCATTTTTTCATATTTCATAAAATAAAATGGGGGTGGTGGGAGGGAGACCTCGTAAAAAAATATTTCCCTTAATATTTTTTTAGGAAAACCTATTTCAGACATATTTTCATTCAAAGGTAAGTACTTATGAAATTTTTGTGAAAATCGGACCATTAATTGATTTTTCATAGAATTTTTTAAAAAGCCTCTAGTCATAACTTGTTTTTGCTTACGTTAAATTTCAATTGATTTAACGGTGCAAAAATATAAACATTGTTTTTTGTTCATAATTTTCATTATTTCCGTAAGCTGAAAAAAATATTTAAAAATCATTAGGGGTTTGTTTAATGTTTCTTCTTTCAAATGGACAAACAATTTTTAAGATAATATTAACCTTCATGCAAGTTTCATTGTGTTAGATATAGGTGGGGGGGGTAAATTTCACAGGAAAAATTGGTGGTACCTACAGAACAGTAAAGTTGCTAATCTGTTGTATAAATTATTTAAAAAAAACTCTTTCTGGTTAAATTAGTTAATGGCGGTCCTTGACTGACATAAATGTTTACACTATTTTCGGACATTTTGAACTTTTAAATGTAAAAAAAAAAAAAAAAAAAACCTACAGAGGGACAGTGAAACTTGCACAAGCTGAAGAGTCAACATAAACATTGTAATGACAAACGATAACACCGATATATTTTGGAAAGCTTTATTCTACTTAGAATAATTAGTACACTTATTAAGAGTTTATATAGTCTAGTATTCACTAGATAGTTATCCAAAGGGAAGGTAAATCAATTACTTATTATAAACACATTATTTTGGAGGTGCGTGGTGTAAGGCTTAGAGTCGTGTGAAATGGACGTGAGTTCATATCCAAGTCGAGGCTGTTTGCCTTTCACATAGAGCTAATACACTTGGGAAAGGTATGCATCCACGTACTCTCTCTCCAGCTATATATATATACATATATATATTTACCAACCCCTCCGCACAAGCAGGATGTGACGCAAGGTCAACTTCTTAAGCGGAGTTCAACAGGTTTGAATTTAGAGTTTTCCTTCTCCTAGACCGGTTGCCTAACCAAGGTTAAAGAGTCCAGTCTGCCTTACTATTTATCCATAGCTGGAGGGAGATTAGGATTCATACCTTTCCCAAGGGTATTGGCGCTAAGTGAAATGCAATTACCATGTCCAGGATTTGAACTCGGGGCGACGAGTCCATTTCCCATGACTTTAACCATTACACCACGCGCTTCCTTCTCTCTCCAGTTATAGGTAAATAGTAGGGAAGACTGGTCTCTTTAACCTTGGTTACGCAACTAGTCTAGGAGAAGGAAAACTCTGAATTCAAACTTGTTAAACTCCGCTTAAAAACTGACCTTGTATCACACCCTGTTCGTGCGGAAAGATTGGTAAATATATATAAAACATTATTGTGTCAAGGTATAAACGATTACACCAGGGTTTCACAATGGGGATCATGATGTTTGGGGAGGGGTTGGTGGCACAAGACCGAATTTGAAAAAATTGGGGTTACAAGGGACCAAGAGGGGACCACAGAAAATTGCACATATGGAGTATTTTGTAATCAATAATTATTATTTAAAATAAATTATTAAACTGATTATTTAGTTAAAATGTTAAATAAATCTTAAGCCATTTTGTTAACATAAATATTTGTTTATTGTATTTTAAAAAACTGATCTCTGCAAAGTAGCCGTTTTTAGTTTTTAATTTTCTTAAAATTTAAAACTCCTAATTCATTCTTTGAATTAAGCTTGATGGTACATTGCTTTTTGTTTTGTAAATAAATTTATTCAAATAAAATATTTCTCCAAATAATATTAATTAAATGAATTAAAATTTAGTTCAGTTCTAAACGGTTTATTGACAACAATACAATGACTAACATTCAAACGTCCTCCCTGTGTATAGAGTCAAGTTTGAGAGTCTTACCAGTTTGATGGAGAGGGAAATTGAAAATACCTGGTATCTTCAATAAAGTCTATATTCCTCAGAGATCATTTCTGGTCGACTGTTCGTGGAACTGGTCCGAATGTGCCAAAACTTCTGGGTAGGTCACGTGATTGCTATGTCCAATCACAGAAAGGCACTCCTTCACTTAACTCCATACATAGAAATTAGTTAGGCAACCAATCTAGGAGAAGGAAAACTCTGAATTCAAACCTGTTAAACTCCGCTTGGAGTGGTCACGAGTGCATCAACTTACGAGTAGTCCGAGTTACGAGTTGTTACACGGTTGATTTTTTGCTTTGGGTTGCTAGCTAAAATATGAGGTACAAGCGAGCTTCAGATACGCTTATGTTAATAAGTTCACTAAAAGCATTTAAGTTTCCAAATTTATTACGCCAATGAAAAATATTGTTAAAAAAAACAAACATTAAAACATATTACAATACATAATTAATTACATTTTATTATGTCTTTATACAATACAGAGTTATTTTTTTTTTTTATTAAAAACGAAAAATTAACAAAAATATCAATTGCTTAATGGGTTGGAATGGATTAATGGCATTTCAGTTTATTTCAATGGGGAAAATTGATTTGATATACGAGGAAATTGAGTTACGAGTGGAACGAATTAATGGCATTTCAGTTTATTTCAATGGGGAAAGTTGATTTGATATACGAGGAAATTGAGTTACGAGTGGAACGAATTAATGGCATTTCAGTTTATTTCAATGGGAAAAATTGATTTGATATACGAGGAAAGTGATTTACGAGTGGAACGAATTAATGGCATTTCAGTTTATTTCAATGGGGAAAATTGATTTGATATACGAGGAAATTGAGCTACGATCGGAAAGAACTAAACTCGTGAGTCAATGTAGCACTGTAATTGTTTAATAGAATGGCTGTGTAAGTACAGAAGCGACGTTTCCTGTTTCCTGCCTCACCTAACGAAATCCCCAATTCATAGAACGTTTTGTTGATTTAACCAAACTAACAACGCTGAATTCGTTCCCGTTGATAATGACTTTTTCAGAGTCGTCTGTTTCTGTTTCCTAACGCCAACAAACGTCAGCCATATTCTTATTTTATAAAAGGATAACCCCCTGAATGAGGAGAGATCTAATGCAATAATGGCCGCCATTATAATGACCGTCAATTGAAAGAGAGGTTGCTCTTCTTAGGATTGGCCTCTTTTTGGATTTCTTCTGTCTATTTAGCCTCGCTTTGGGTCAATCATTCACATTCATCACACATACACATACACATGCATACACGCACAGCAGTAATACATCACACGTACCAGTAATAGATCACACATAAATACACATACGTGCGTGCGCAAAACGGTTATTTCCTATAATTCTAACATAAACAAAGGGGAACCACTCTTGACTGATAAATTATTTATTTATTTTCCCATTAAACTAACCCTAACCCTAACCTTAAACCCTAACCCTAACCCCGTCTTCTTTTTTCTTAGTAGATCAATAAATAAATAAATAATTTATCAGTCAAGAGTGGTTCCCCTTTGTTTATGTTAGACTTATAGGAAATAACCCGCAAAGCTGTAATACATCACACACAGCAAGATTATATCACATACACTCACATACATACACATACATACATGCACATACAAAGCAGTAATACATCACACGCACATACCCACACACATACATACATACATACATACAAAGCACTAATACATCATGAACAGCAGTAATACATCACGCACACATGCACACACACACACACAAAGCAGTAATACATTACACACAGCGGTAATACATCACATACACACATACATACACACGCACAAAGCAGTAATACATCACATACACATACACACATACATACACACATACACATACATGCACACACGAAACTAATGCATTACACACAGCAGTAATACATCACCCATTCATATATAAACATACATACATACATTCAAACAAAGCACTAATACATCTCACATACGCACATACACAGACAAAGCCTTAATACATCACATACAGTAGTAATGTACCACACACATACACACACACACACACACAGACACATACACATGCGCGCGCAGACAGACAGACAGACAGACAGACACACACACACACACACACACACAAAGCAATAACACACACACACACACACAAAACACACACACACACACACACACACAAAGCAATAACACACACATACACACACACACACACACACACACACACACAAAGCAATAACACACACACACACACACACAAAGCAATAACACACACACACACACACACACACAAAGCAATAACACACACACACACATACACACACACACACAAAGCAATAACACACACACACATACACACACACACACACAAAGCAATAACACACACACACACAAAGCAAAAACACACACACACACACACACACACAAAGTAATAACACACACACACACACACAAAGCAATAACACACACACACACACACACAAGCAATAACACACACACACACACAAAGCAATAACACACACATACACACACACAAAGCAATAACACACACACACACACACACAAAGCAATAACACACACACTCACACACGCACTCACACACACACTCACACATACACACAAAGCAATAACACACTCACACACACACACACACACACAAAAGCAATAATACACACACACACACACAAAGCAATAACACACTCACACACTCACAAACACACACACAGAGCAATAACACACACACACACACACACAAAACAATAATACACCTAAATGCACCTAATGCACTTAACGCACGGCCAAATAAAAAAAAACAAACAACCTGTTCTATTTATGAATGAGTTTTCTTCATTGACGATCCGTCCATTAATTCGGTTTGGCGTTCGTTATGAATTAGAAAGATGAAATGGAATTAGACAACGTTCGCCTTAATTTTAGAGCAAAGAACAAGAAAGGTTATTTCAAAATGATCTCTCTCTCTCTCTCTCTCTCTCTCTCTCTCTCTCTCTCTCTCTCTCTCTCTCTCATTTAATGCACAACATTAAAACTGAATGAATGATTTCAACCTGAAATTGGACATTCTGTTCTACTCGAAATCAACCGAAATTATTAGGTAGACATTTCCAGTTCCGTTAGAGTAGCTAAAAATGGGAAACATTCTTGAATCGACTTCCGTTTATATATATATATATATATATATATATATATATATATATATATATATAGAGAGAGAGAGAGAGAGAGAGAGAGAGACCATGACTTTAACAGAGACGGTAAAATCACTATAATAGAGAAGATCGAAAAAAAAAACCCAAAACATCAATTCTAGAAACCCATGAATATATATATATTATATATATATATATATATATATATTGGTTTCGAGAAGTTTTCTTATTCTTCTAGTGTACTCTTTCCCACTTTTTCTTTCATCTTTGTTTGATGGTCCGCTTCCAGTATTCCCAGTTATTAGCAATTTATCGTGTCCTTATTCCTTCCTGATTCGATCGTTCTATTCTTTCCGCTGATTTTTCTTTCTTTTTTTCTCCTTTTGTCATCACTAGCATTCCACACTTTTCGATGCTGAATTATCCTCTATCCTCTCATGTATATTCTTATGCTTTGTAGTAGTATTTACAGTTGTTTTTCATTTTTGGCAACAAAAAAAAAAATCCCGATATCTTTCATGCAAATCATAATCATCATCATCATCATGTCGCGCAGGTAACACGGATATCCATGACAATCTCTCACCAACCTTCCCTATCATTCATTGCCCCCGGGAGGTCCTCTGCGCAGCAACTAGCATCCTCGCATAGTTGGTCAATGTAGGTCCTTGGTGGGCGGCCCACGTAAGCATATCCATGTGTTGGCTTCCACAGGAGAACGTTGCTTATGAACTCACCCTTGCTTCTCCAGCAGTGTCCTACATGCCTTGTCCGTCTCACTCGGATGGTTTGTGAGATGGGAGCAGGTGGCCATACAGCTGCTTCCTTGTGGGGTGCTGTTTCCACGACTTGTTCAAGACAGCACGCAGAATTCTTGTATAGCTCCCATCCAGTTTATTCTCAAGGCGCTTCGTTAGGGTCCGAGTGGTGCAACCATACAGCAGTACAGATATAACCACGGCCTGGAAAAATCGTCTCTTTAACTTGTCAGTAAGATCGGATTTCCATATGACTGATAATTTGTTTGTGGCCGACCATGCCTTTCCTATTCCGTGTATTAACATCGCTTTCTTTGGATAAGAGTTCATGCACATAAGGGGATTTTTTTCTTGTGATTTTGTAAATGTGTAGCCTCCTGTACATTTTCTAATTACATAGTTGAGTGGTATCGATGATTACAATAGTGATGATAACATTTTTTAAAAATTATATTAATATTGTGTAAATTTTGAGAAGTGAGAATATGAAACTGCGTCATTGATTGCTTATATTATTGACGCAGTTACATATCCCCCCCCCCGAAAAAAATGTCCGAAACTTGTTTTGAACGTCAACTCTAACAATTATTTTTATAGTTCAATTGAGACTATTAGTTAAAAGCATTAAGTCACAGGCGTATTCACAACGATTTATTAATTGTTATTGTTTTGTAAAAATGTTATTGTATCTGGATTGTAGCCAATGATAATAGACTCGGCTAATATTTCTGCACAATCGATGTGGAATCTGACTCCACTCGTCGCAACTGCTGAACCTGTGCGTTGGCATTAAAAAGCGTGTTAAATGCCGGCGATGGTATTACACAATTAGCATGGTGCGCAGATGGAGTAATAGGTAATTGTTAATTATCTGTTGTAAAGAAACAACAAGAAAGAAAGAAAGAAAGAAAGAAAGAAAGAAAGAAAGAAGAAGAAGAAGAAGAAGAAGAAGAAGAAATATCCACGTATCCACAAAACATTCAATATATATACACACACACATACACACACACACACACACACACACACACATATATATATATATATATATATATATATATATTATATATATAATACTGGTAAAAACACTCGTGTAAAGAAGCTTTCTGTTTTTTTTCTGTGAGAGAAGAAGAAGAAGAAGAAGAAGAAGAAGAAGAAGAAGAAGAAGAAGAAGAAGAAGAAGAAGATAATCCACGTTTACGCAAAATAAGTTAGTATGTTTGATACAGACACAAAAAATTTGTATGAGAAAGAAAAGAGATAAGTTTTTGATTATTGATTGATTTTAACATATTAAACCGTATGGGGACATTTTATACCAAGAGGTTAGGAAATCGCGTTCATAATTACATTTTTGTGTAGTTGTTTCTTAAGAGTATTTTTCTTTTCTTTTCTTTTTTTTTTTTTTTGCACATAGTCCAATCAAATACAAATAATTTTGAAAGGTCTATTTTACGCATAGATGATACCCTAACATGTACTACCACTATGGAACAAGGTGGACCTGTGAATAACTCCCCAGAACTGGTGTCTCACAATCAGATGCAGTTTAATGTCATTTCCAGAACACTTCTTTTGGGGGTGTTACCTGCAGGGGATACAGTGTATTCTATGCCTCATCGAACAGAAAATGACGATTGGAGAAAGGAATGAAGACGATGAAATGGAGAAAGGAAATAAAACCAAGAGGAAGAAAAAAAATGTATGGTAAATGACAAATGGAATGAAAGAAAAAGTAAGGAAAAATATTTTGAGAGAAGAGAAAATAACTGAGAAGAAAGGGTTAAATACGAGGTTCATCTAATGAATAAGTAAAAGTAAAGTCGTCGGGGTGGCCTAAAGTCAGTATCAGCCAATCAGCGAGGGAATCTATCCCCTTTTCACTAGCGCTAGACCAAGGAGCTTGTTTTTGCGTCTGAGGTGGAGCACCACACCTACCATCAGCTCCAAACTTTACCGCACAGATCTCTGTGCTACTCATACGCTGAGTTGGCGAGAGCCGGTTTCGAACTAGGGACTTTATGGTTTCTAGCCGAACGCTCTACCGACTGAGCTATTTTTTTAATGCAAAATAATTTTTCATGATCTTTTTAATAAATGTAAATTCTGCATTGGTTGGAATTGGTTTATAGCAAAAATTATTTTAATCTCACAAAAATATTTGTTTTGAGGCTATTCAAAATGGCTGCAAATCAAACAGTGCCCCAGTCTTAATCAGAAGTCTGTCATTGAATATTTGGTGGCTGAGAAGTGCAAACCATGTGGAATTTGCAGAAGAATATATGATATGTATAGAGAAACATGTTTTAGGACAAATTTGACAGATAGTCTAGACTCTTTAAGAAGGTCAAAATTATATTAAAGATGAAGACACACTAGACAGGCTAGACAGGCCAACAATGGCGAGCTCACCTGAAATGATGGATTCAGTTAATGTGCTCATTTTGGCTGAGAGAACGGTTACAATAGAGGACATTTTTAGAACAACTGGGAATTTCTATGGGTACAATACACAAAATTATGCATAGTCATCGCTCCTGGTAGGTTCTCCACACGGAATCCAGAATCCATACAGAGCTGATCAATGTAAGTTTTGCTGGTCAGGTCACATTAGTATCTCCATGTGTAGGTGTCCACAGGAGAACGCCACTTATGAGTTTGTCCTTACTTCTCCAGTAACACACACACACACACACACACACACACACACACACACACATATATATATATATATATATATATATATATATATATATTATACACTGATACGTGCGGGTGGAAATAAATCTATAACCACAAAATTACTTATTTTTAAGCCTTTTATTTACATCACTCTGTTCAATAATATTGAACATCGAGCTTTCAAGATGGACCTGACCAACTCTAACATTCTCCTGTTGGAAGAAAGGTCCAATTTAGAATCATCCTAATACCAACTGACTTGATAACCCAGCTACGGATATATATATATATATATATAATATATAATATATATATATATATATATATATATTATATATGGAGGGGTGCATTTTAAAGAATGGAGATTATACGTCAGATTTGAATAGTTAGAGAAAGGAAAACCATTGGTTTCGTTTGCGATTAAAATACAAACAAATCAATTATGGAAGACCCAAACAATCAATGGATCTGCGAGACTAACTTTTAAGAAATCTCCCCCTCTATCAAGAGCACCCCCTAATCCTAACTTCTTTTTCCTAGTAGATCACATGTAGATCACATATTGGAAGAGCACCCCCTAACCCTAACCCTGTCTTCTTTCTTCCTAGTATCAATGCCATGAATAGTAGATCAATCACAAACATTTGGTAGATCACATATTGGAAGAGCACCCCCTAACCCTAACCCTGTCTTCTTCTTCCTAGTAGATCACATGCCATGAATAGTAGATCAATAGTAGATCACAAACCTTCGGTAGATCACATATTGGAAGAGCACCCCTAACCCTAACCCTGTCTTCTTTCTTCCTAGTAGATCACATGCCATGAATAGTAGATCAATAGTAGATCACAAACCTTGGTAGATCACATATTGGAAGAGCACCCCTAACCCTAACCCTGTCTTCTTTCTTCCTAGTAGATCACATGCCATGAATAGTAGATCAATAGTAGATCACAAACCTTCGGTAGATCACATATTGGAAGAGCACCCCTAACCCTAACCCTGTCTTCACATGCCATGAATAGTAGATCAATAGTAGATCACAAACCTTTGGTAGATCACATATTGGAAGAGCAACCCCTAACCCTAACCCTGTCTTCTTTCTTCCTAGTAGATCACATGCCATGAATAGTAGATCAATAGTAGATCACAAACCTTCGGTAGATCACATATTGGAAGAGCACCCCTAACCCTAACCCTGTCTTCTTTCTTCCTATAGATCACATGCCATGAATAGTAGATCAATAGTAGATCACAAACCTTCGGTAGATCACATATTGGAAGAGCACCCCCTAACCCTAACCCTGTCTTCTTTCTTCCTAGTAGATCACATGCCATGAATAGTAGATCAATAGTAGATCACAAACCTTCGGTAGATCACATATTGGAAGAGCACCCCCTAACCCTAACCCTGTCTTCTTTCTTCCTAGTAGATCACATGCCATGAATAGTAGATCAATAGTAGATCACAAACCTTCGGTAGATCACATATTGGAAGAGCACCCCTAACCCTAACCCTGTCTTCTTTCTTCCTAGTTAGATCACATGCCATGAATAGTAGATCAATAGTAGATCACAAACCTTCGGTAGATCACATATTGGAAGAGCACCCCCTAACCCTAACCCTGTCTCTTTCTTCCTAGTAGATCACATGCCATGAATAGTAGATCAATAGTAGATCACAAACCTTCGGTAGATCACATTTTGGAAGAGCACCCCCTAACCCTAACCCTGTCTTCTTTCTTCCTAGTAGATCACATGCCATGAATAGTAGATCAATAGTAGATCACAAACCTTCGGTAGATCACATTTGGAAGAGCACCCCCTAACCCTAACCCTGTCTTCTTTCTTCCTAGTAGATCACATGCCATGAATAGTAGATCAATAGTAGATCACAAACCTTCGGTAGATCACATTTTGGAAGAGCACCCCCTAACCCTAACCCTGTCTTCTTTCTTCCTAGTAGATCACATGCCATGAATAGTAGATCAATAGTAGATCACAAACCTTCGGTAGATCACATATTGGAAGAGCACCCCTAACCCTAACCCTGTCTTCTTTCTTCCTAGTAGATCACATGCCATGAATAGTAGATCAATAGTAGATCACAAAACCTTCGGTAGATCACATTTTTGGAAGAGCACCCCTAACCCTAACCCTGTCTTCTTTCTTCTAGTAGATCACATGCCATGAATAGTAGATCAATAGTAGATCACAAACCTTCGGTAGATCACATATTGGAAGAGCACCCCTAACCCTAACCCTGTCTTCTTTCTTCTAGTAGATCACATGCCATGAATAGTAGATCAATAGTAGATCACAAACCTTCGGTAGATCACATATTGGAAGAGCACCCCTAACCCTAACCCTGTCTTCTTCTTCTTGTAGATCACATGCCATGAATAGTAGATCAATAGTAGATCACAAACCTTCGGTAGATCACATATTGGAAGAGCACCCCCTAACCCCCCCTGTCTTTTTCTTTTGTAGATCACATGCCATGAATAGTAGATCAATAGTAGATCACAAACCTTCGGTAGATCACATATTGGAAGAGCACCCCCTAACCCTAACCCTGTCTTCTTTCTAGTAGATCACATGCGAATAGTAGATCAATAGTAGATCACAAACCTTCGGTAGATCACATATTGGAAGAGCAACCCCTAACCCTAACCCTGTCTTCTTTCTTCTAGTAGATCACATGCCATGAATAGTAGATCAATAGTAGATCACAAACCTTCGGTAGATCACATATTGGAAGAGCAACCCCTAACCCTAACCCTGTCATCTTTCTTCCTATTAGATCACATGCCATGAATAGTAGATCAATAGTAGATCACAAACCTTCGGTAGATCACATATTGAAGAGCACCCCTAACCCTAACCCTGTCTTCTTTCTTCCTAGTAGATCACATGCCATGAATAGTAGATCAATAGTAGATCACAAACCTTCGGTAGATCACATATTGGAAGAGCACCCCCTAACCCTAACCCTGTCTTATTTTTTCTAGTAGATCACATGCTATGAATAGTAGATCAATAGTAGATCAATAGTAGATCTCAAACCTTCGGTAGATCACATATTGAAAGAGCACCCAAAATGTATAGAAGGATCGTGGTAATAATATTTCACTTTACAAAATAATGATTTCTCCCTGATATTTCTATTCTTCCCGGATTTCTAAACAGAATTATTAAGTTTCCCCATGGTGATAATGACCACATCATATTGGAAACATAAAATGGAAACGTTGCAATAAAACGTTTCAACAATTAAGAGGTTGTCATGTGAATAGACAATTATGTAAAAGGAATTAGAAATCTATTCAGATAAACTGAACACGTAATTACAGCGAAATGATAAACTTTATCTGATTATCACGCTAGAATATTAAATGCTAACTCATTATTTATGAAATGTCTTATATTTGAATGTAATATATGTATTAGCAGGACCTGTAGATATACCACAATATGATAATTTAATTATTACAACGTTTCATGTGTTTACTTAAGAGCTATTGCGAAATAGTTCAATATGTAAAATGTATAATAATCTTGAAGTAACTTTCTCACTCTTTTTTCTTCTTTCATTCTTTTCATATTTTTATTATGTTTAATTGAAACAGATTAGCGTTATCGCTTTCGCGCGCTAACCCCCTATCTCTATCTTTTCCCTACTCTCTTTCTTTTTTCTTTCTTATTATTATATTTTTGGGCTGACTTCTGATTTAGGTCGGAAAATTAAAACGGAAGGTTTTTTGGTTTGGGTTACGGTTTTAGGGGATTATGGTTGTTTTTAATTACGTATTGCTTAAAAAAACAACAACAAAAAAACCCAAATTACTATACAATTAATGTTCCATTGAAATTAATTATTGAATCTATTATTGAGACAGTTGTTGTGTTAGTATTGCAATGTATAATTTCAATTAAACTTAGTTTAACAAATATTTTTCAACATTAAATGTATAGTAATTTGGGTTTTTTTTTCTGTAGTTAAACTGTCATTGGGTACCACCAAAAAACTTTCCGTTTTAATTTTCCGACCTAAATCAGAAGTCAGCCAAAATAAGAATTCGGCGGGTAAGCAACACGAGATAATCAGGAGTTACATTTCTGCATTTCATCTTGGCCGATTTGGACGGTCTCATTTTTAACCAGAGTCTGTTGCAAGATGATAACGGTCGCACAATTAAGGAACACGAGTATTATTTGATATATGTATTTAGCCAACAATGGGAATGCTCGTGGTGTAATGGATGCCGTTGTAGAAAAACTATACTCATAAAGTTATGAACAAATTCGTGGTCTGTTTTTTCATTAAATCCACCACTGTGTATACATATATATATTTACATGTATATAAACATACATATATACATATGTATATATAAACATATATATATACTAGTATACAGTAGCCTTCTGGGTTTTTTTCTGTGAAAGAAGAAGAAAAAGAAGAAGAAGAAGAAGAAGAAGAACATAATTAAATATACTATCGAGTGCACTCATCCATTTAAAGACGGCATCATGGAAATTGCTGCGGAAACGAATATGTGTGTGTGTGTGTGTGTGTGTGTGTGTGTGTGTGTGTGTGTGCTATTATGTTAAGTGGTGTTATGCTACCCGTCTGTCTCATGAGACCCCATGGATCTGTGCCTGAATCATTACTATAATCAGCTAGAATAATGAGGAGACTTGTTGTTACTTTTTTCTCTTGTGGAATCCACTGCTGAGCACAGATGTGAAACAACAACAACAACAACAACAACAATAATAATAATAATAATAATAAAATTTTGACCATACAACATAATGGTATATGCATAAACCAGAATCTGTTCTTGAGAATGAAACGCATAAACTTCTCTGGGACTTTGAAATAAAAACGGATCACCTTATCGCAGCAAGAAGACCAGACCTAGTGTTGATTAACAAAAAAGAAAGAACTTGTCAACTGGTGGATTTTGCAGTGCCAGCAGATCACAGGGTGAAGCTAAAAGAAAATGAAAAAAGGGACAAATACTTGGACCTTGCCAGAGAACTGAAAAAGTTATGGAATATGAAAGTCAAAGTGATACCAATTGTAGTTGGTGCAATTGGAACAGTCCCAAAAGGATTGGAAAAGGATCTGGAAAGTTTGGAAATCAGAGGAAGGATTGATATCATTCAGAACACTGCACTGCTGCAATCTGCCAGAATACTCAGAAGAGTCCTGGAGACCTGAGGAGACTTTCTGTCACTCAGACTCCAGTGAAAGACCATCAGCTAACACTGTGATAAATAATAATAATAATAATAATAATAATAATAATAATAATAATAATAATAATAATAATCTAGTATTGATTAACAAGAAGAAAATAACCGGTCATCTCGTGGATTTTGCTATTCTGCTGCGTCTTATCTATTTTTGCTTTTTCACAACTGCCTACACTGGTGGTTCACTGGAAGTAACAACAAGTCTCTCCAGGTCTCCAGGACTCTTTTAGGTATTCTAGCTGACCTTAACAATGCTGTTGTTAGGATGGTATCGATTCTTTCTCGGATTTCCAATCTCTCCTGACTCTTTTCCAAACCATTAGGGACCGTTCCAAGGGCACCAACCACAACTGGTACAATCGTTACCTTTATGTTCCACAATTTTTTCAGCTCTCGGGTCGGGTCCAAGAATTTGTCTATTATCATTTTCACTTCTTTTGAGTTTTTCACATCAGCGTTAGCTGATGGTATTTCACTCGAGTCTGAGTGACAACAAGTCTCCTCAGGTCTCCAGGACTCTTCTGAGTATTCTAGCCGATTGCAGCAGTGCAGTAGTCTGGGTGGTCTCAATTTTTCCTCTGATTTCTTGATCCTCCAGTCTTTGTTCCAAGTTTATTGGCACCGTTCCAAGTGCACCAACTACAATTGGTATCACTTTCACTCTCATATTCCATATTTTCAATTCTCTGGCAAGGTCCAGGTATTTTTCCATCTTTTCATTTTCCTTCAACTTCACCCTGCAAAGTCCACCAGTTGACACGTTCTCTTTTTTTTGTTAATCAACACTAAGTCTGGTCTCCTGACTGGGATAGGTATTATTATTATTATTATTATTATTATTATTATTATTGTTGTTGTTGTTGTTGTTGTATTTACACAATAGTATTGGCATTATCTTTAATCGTCTAACATCCTATATGTAAAATCCCTTTCATTTGATACTCAATATCTTTCAGTTGAATATTCCCTGTTGAAATAAACATGAACTTTACATTGCATTCTCACAGGAATGTATCGTGTTTATCGCTGAAAAAGATTATTGCTTGCAAGATTGTTTTATTATATTCTGAGAAGAATAACTAAAACAATCAAATGTACAAATAAAATAGTTTATATGTCTATCAGGGTAGTGAGCTTTTGTTTTAATTAAGATCTTTCAAATGCAGCCGTTTGAATATTAAATTAAAAGGGAAGTTTATTTTATAAGATTTTAAAGCAAGTATATAAAAATGTATATTATTTGGATTTTTCGGACTGTTGTTCTCATCTTTATTGTTATATATGCAATGTTTTGGCCGATATGTCCTTTGGTCTTCTGAGGCTCCCGAGTTCAACAAAAGTTCGACGAGAAGGTTCCAGAGTTCGACAAGAGACACCGGAAGATGAGGACAACAGTAAAAAAAAAATCCAAATAATAGAAATTATCAAACCTGATCTAAAAAATTCAGACAAATGAAAAAAAAAAATTAATACTGAACAAAATAGCTACTGAAATTAGAAAATGTTCTGCTCTCCTTTCAGAGAGACAAAAAAAGATAGAAAACACTGATTTCGTATGCAAGAAAAAGTGTTTAAAAAGACTGTACAAAATAAAAATGTCTGCTCACATAAAGTTGTTTATCGTTTGCTTGATCACCAAAAGGTGTCAGCATTCAACTACTGACTCATAGATTTTGTTGATGATAGAAATTATTTTGAAAAAGTGTTATAGCTCACTTTGAAATTCTCTGTTGTGGTTTTACAATACAAAGTGTTTAAAAAAAACTGATATCTTTTGACATGTACAGAGTGTTTCAGAAAAGATTATTATCATTTCTAATTTAATAACTTGACCAATTCTCGTTCAAATAATCTCAAATTTTAACAGCCTGTGTAGAATCAACTCCATGTTCAATGTTTAAGCGCCATTTCCTTTCCAATGAATGGCATTTCTATACTTGAAAAGAAAACAAAAGTTTTTAATACTTGCAGTTGAAAATTTGAGATAATTTGAACGAGAATTAGTCAAGTTATTATTTTACGAAATTGTATCATTCTTTTAGGAACCTTTATAGGAATATTAATTTCTGCTAAAACGTACATACCTTGTATAGTTTCTCTATTGAGCAATAAAATGGAGCGATAGACAATATCGCAAGTGTTGGATTTAGTGGAACTCTCCTGTATCAGGGAACAGGAAGTTGAATAATTAACTCCCTTAATAGGTAAGAAGGATTCTGGTAGTCCAACATGAACTACTAGGATTCTTGTATTCCAACTTGGGTCAAGCTACTGAAAAGACCTCTTAACTCAAGGCTCCTAATGCCAACCATTAAGGGACTACAGACCAAATTCCTCAGTGAGGAAGCGTAAAACCTCTAAGAACTTTAAGAGAAGACTCAACGGATAATGGGTCAAGCTACTGAAAGACCTCTTAACTCAAGTGTCATCGTTAACAGACCAAATTCCCTCAGTGAGGAAGTATAAAACCTTAAGAGAACTTTAAGAGAATACATTCCCTCAGTGAGGGAGAATTAGAACTGTGAGTACACTTGGTACTTTTATACAACATTTGTTTTTTTATATCTTACATGTAATAAACTTGGTAACTTGTATGTTTGCCTTCGCCTTATGATTTTATTTGTGTATCTTATTAATTTGGTTGGGGTCTCTTCGGGGTACCGAGCCAGATAAACCCAATCCAACACAAGTGATATTTTTCGGAAATTGTATGCATAAATGTGTGTGTGTGTGTGAGAGAGAGACAGACAGACAGACAGACAGACAGACAATGAGAAAGAGAAAGGGAGAGAGAGAGGGAGAGAGAGAGAGAGAGAGAGAGAGAGAGAGAGAAGATAGTGTGTGTATGTGTTAGCGAGACAGAGAGAGAGAGAGAGAGTGTGTGTGTGTGTGTGAGTGAGAGAGAGAGAGAGAGAGAGAGAGAGAGAGAGAGAGGAGAGAGAGAGAGTGTGTGTGTATGTGTGTGTGTGTGTGTGTGTGTGTGTGTGCGTGCGTGTGTGTGGCTTGATTAAAGCAGCAAAATCGTCATAGCTTACATAGCGATTGTTGCCATAGAAATCAGAAAGTT
>CM042142.1:131227870-131282870 GCA_023376005.1 Doryteuthis pealeii | reverse complement strand
AATTTTAAGGGTTAATGACGACTAGAAGTCTGCGATTCGATTTAAGTACTGGCCATCTGTGTGGTCCGGAGAAGATGGGTGGGGAAGGAGAATTTGACATAAATACAGCTAAACTCGAGCACTAAGGCAGTTAGAACTCGGGTCGTTGAGGTGTTAAGGTCGCCGGTAGGGATAGCCAGTAGCAGCCAGTTGGATAGACAGCGAAGTCTCACACACACCCTTCTTCCATCCGCGTCTTATTTTACAAACACTTGTAGTTGTTTGTTTTTATTTTTGTGACCCTGTTTCTGACTCGTGCAAATACGGCCAGCGCAGAGTGTTACAACGTTTGGGGTTCTAGACATCGTGCATTGAAGGTGCAGAGCGCAGAACAGGTAGTCTCACAATATTCTATTGCATTAAAACGTAAATACTTGCGCCCGGAGGGTGTATACTTTTGCTAGTATATATAATGGAACCCAAGAAATAACAAGTGTACTTCAAAAAGGTTTATGATAGGTGAATAACTTATACAAAGTTGTATGAACGAAATGTTTTTGTTGAGATGAAATAGTGGCTCTCGAACCACATTTTAAAAAAAAAAAGATAAAATCTCATGAAAACGTGTGAGTAGACATCTTTAATTTGCCTTGAACTATAAAAATCAAAATCAGTTAAGAGAACTAAGGCTGATTTTATTTTTATACGTCTTATGATAATTAACTTGGGAAAATCAACTTTCCACTGATCATCCGATCCTTTCACTTTTAAAGGTAAATTAAAGGTGTCTACTCACTCGGTTTTACAAGATTTTATCCTGCAGAGATTACATACCTTATTTGCCACGGTTCTTCTATTAGACGCTAGGTGGCATTGCAGCCAGTCGAAGGACAAATGTCTTTGAGCCCCAAACCTCATATCGCATTTCCGGCAAGAACACATCCAAGTAACCAATAAGCACCCCAGCTGGGATCTGTTTTGAAAGGAACACCTTTTGATTTTCACCGTAAACTCCCGGTTGTTTGTTTACAAACAACAGACATTTTTTTGCATTAGAATTTCAATGTAAGATTTTTTTAAATTTGTTCATGTATATTTACAACCCAAAAGGCTTAAGTTTTTATACTAAAATAGTTTTCGATTTTAATTAAAAAAATAGTTATTTATTGGTTACTTGGTCCCAACATCCTTTCATTTAAATAAACATTAAAAAATATTTTGTAAATAAAAACTATTTTCATTTAAATAAATATATCTGCATTTCTCTTCTGATTAGATAAAAACTATTTTAATATAAAAATGCGTCTTTCATATCAAAACGCGTCTTTCGTTTAAAGTTTTAAAACTTTTAAAAAATCCTATTGAATTAACAACAACATGAAATAACTAATTTTATTTTTATTAAAATCAAAAACCATGTTAGTATAAAAACGAGCCTTTGGATTGTGAATATATGTGAACAAACTTTTAAAAAATCTTACAGTGAAATTCTAATGCAAAAAAATGTCTGTTGTTTGTAAACAAATAACCAGGGGTTTACGATGAAAAGCAAAAGGTGTTCCTTTCAAAACACCTCCCAGCTGGGGTGCATATTGGTTACTTGGTCCCAACAACATGGTCTACATATAAGTGTTATACTTTATTGGTGATGAACAAAATAAGTTTTCTGTGCATAGGCTCCACGCAAACTTCAGGGTGAAAAACCAAATTTACAAACAATTTAAAAAGTCCCTTCTTTTAACTTTTTCAACCAATCATAAAATTTTCCCCAAAAACCTTTTAAAGCGAATCTCGAGCCTATCTATAGATATAAAAGCGGTTGACTAAAAGTCGCAAAATCAGTTGACTCTAGCACTGGTACACAGCGTTACTCTTTCGGCCAAGATCAAAGAAGCCTAACCCTACCGACCCACACTACATCACCTCACCACACACAATCGCGTCAATCGGCCAAGAAACCCACTCACCTCTCACACTTCACCGAGTGAAAGAAGAACTTAACATCTCTATACCTTCTGATTTTTGTTTATCCCAAATAAATGAAATTTAGCTGAACCTACCGACCTACGTCACATCACCTCGCCACAGACAATCAAATCAGCCGACGAATAAACAAACTTTCACTCCCTCTCCTACTCTAAATTCACCGAGTGAAAGAAATACATATCATCTGCACATTTTCAGCTTTTGTTTATTTTTAAATAAACAAAATTAATCTACTTTCTCTCATCCGTTTTTCTTTTGCTACCATCCGCTTTTTTGTGATATATCAGACTGGTTCACATTGAAATCTTCGTCCAACTTTCTCGGGCTGAACTTGCACAAAGGTGTCAAAATTAGGGTGACCAGAAAAAACAGAACCCAAATTATTTATTATTTTCCCATTAAACTAACCTTAAAACCTAACCCTAACCCCTAATCCTAACCCTAATCCCCCCTAGTTAAAATTAACAGTTTTATTATAAAATGTTGTGGGTTGTTTTTTCTGGGTTACCGGTATACAGGTTGACCCAGAAAAAACAGAACCCAAATTATTTATTCATTTTCCCATTAACCTAACCATAAACCCCAACCCTAACCCTAATCCTAACCCCTAACCCTAGACCCCCATAGTTAAAATTAACAGTTCTATTACAAAATGTGTGGATTCTGTTTTTTCTGGGTTACCCTAATTTTGACACCTTTGTGCAAGTTCAGCCGATTCTCGTTGTCAAGTTTTCGTCCTCTTCCACGGCTGCCAAAAGTGACTGGTCGTTATGATTTGATGGTTGACCTCTTCTTTCTTCATCTGCGATGTTTGTATCACCCGATTAGAACTTCCTGGACCATCTTTCAACTTGTCTTTTGCTGATTGTTCCTTCACCAAAAAGTTCATTGAGATCACCCAAATGACTTTGCTGTATTCCAAACTTTCTCGAAGTAGTAGAGCATGATATGATGAATGTGGATATGATTTTCGATATGCATTCTGAAAAGAGAAGATTACTTTTATGAAACAAATAAAACAAACAGCCAATTGTTATTGTTTTTGTTGAATAGAATTTGTTGAAAAAAAAGCTGGAATATGCACCAACCCAAATATATCCCTCGCGAATTTGGATTTCGTGATAGAGTTACTGATAGTGGCAAACAGAGATTATATCCACTGACAGGTGAGTGAGAAAAGCTAATGGTCGGATTCTTGGAGGCATCGCCTCTCCCACAGGCAGAACCTGCCTCCTCGACCTCCCCCGGCAAAATCTGCCTCCTCGACCCCCCCCCCCGGCAGAATCTGCCTCCTCAACCCTCCCCCGGCAGAACCTGCCTCCTCGCCTAAAATAGGTAAGAACTGGGTTTATTTCCCGATACCTGAGGCACCCATCAAGGGAAATGCCGATGGAATCTTAGCAATTCTTCAACCCACCGCTACAGGAGACTTGCTTCCTGCGTGGCACCCAAACTAAAACGACCTTGTGATTGGAAGCTAAAATACTATGTGGTTAGTTACACTTATTGTCCAAATAGGCAACTGAGGGCGCACATGTATAACGGTTATCGTTGTAGGGAATAAATCGGGGACCCGAGTTCAAATCCTAGACGAGGTTGTGTGTTTCCCTTTGTGATAAAACTATTGGGAAATACATGAATCCATCTATTCCCCTTCCACCCCCCAGCTATGGGTAATTAGTAGCACAGACTGGGTTCTTTAACCTTGGTATGGCAATCAGTCAAGGTTAAGGAAAACTGTGAATTCAAATCAGTTAAAGTCTGCTTAGAAATTGTCGCACCTTGCACTATGCGGATGGGTCGGGTAAATTCATAAATAAATACTGTCGAAATAAGCAGCAGGAGACGCTCTTAGCGTATCGGTTATCTTCGTATGAAATGGAATTGAGACGAGTTTAAATCATGGACGAGGCTAATTGCGTTTCACTTTGCACTACTAACCTTGGGAAAGGCATGATCCATTTCTTCTCCCTTAGTTATTGGTAATTAGTGAGACAGACTGGATTCTTTAGCCTTGGTTAGGCGACCAGTCTAGGAGAGGAAAACTCTAAATTCAAATTAGCTGTACTCTGATTAAAATTGACCTTGTGTCACATCCTCCCGTAAGGGAGGTGTTCGGTAAATAATCCTTACTAAGTTTAGTCTGGCACCGTGTAACATAGCATCGGAAAATAATGTTGCATCGGAGAACAATATCTGCTACAGGTCAGTACTTGTTGAATATTTAGAATTCACTGATAGTACTAAAGTATTCAACGATAGTACTAAATTGTAGGGAGCGGAGTTATCTACCCTGAATGCTTTTTGTATAGGGGTCAGTTATATGCGCCTAACTCCCTTGTTATAGTGAGGATCTAACTCGTTATTCAGTAGTATTGGATCTGCGAGACTTGCTTGCCAACCGTTACACCAAGATAGGACGTTTTCTCTACCCAAAAGATTTTGGCAAGAGAGCTGAAGATTTATCCCAAATGTTAAATCGGCTGTGAAAATAACTATAAATCCACCAAGAAACCCAACAACTTCGTACCAGAAAAGCATTTGCTATAATAGTTTGTATTATGCGGCCTACATACGGAAAACTGGGGTTTCGTTTCCCGAAATAAATATGTAGGCCTCTTTTTTTTTCTTTCTTTCTTTTTACGGTACACGTACATTATTACGATGTTCAACAATTTTAAACAGTAAGTCTATTTACCCTGTGCACTTCAAATAAGCTTCTTCTATTATTGCCCCTGGGGGTGGCCAACTATTTTTGAGAACCTAGACAATAATAGGCAGTAAACTCAATCCACTAACAAGGACAGATAGTTGGCCTCTGAATTCTTGTTCGCGTCACAGCATCTACCGTTAACCGCCGTACCGTACAGACTAATTCTGGTATGCAGACAGACTTGTGATTAGTGTTCTGTTAATGGAATCAGTGGCTTTGCTCTCTGTCTGTCTGTCTGTCTGTCGAAGGTAGAGGAGCCAAGTATCTTGATCAGTGTGTATGCCAGCATCGCATTCTTTACCTGCCGCTTATTTTGAGCCAAACCTCCATGGAGCTTTTTTAAACCAGATGACATTAACAGATACGAACATGTTTCCCACGATCAACAGACGTTGGCGCTTGTTATGATAATCCATTGGTATTTGACGTCCTCATCTAGAGAAGATATATATATATATATATATTTGGGAGTATATGTGCTTAATTGAAGTCATACCTAATTTGAAAATTAATTAGTTGATAATTAATGAATTAGGCTAATATATCTGTTCAAATGTAAGGCGTAAACAAATCGAGAAAAAGTCGATCTCTGTATGTACATTTCAGCATATTATGCCTCATCAGCATATGATTTGTTTACGCCTTACATTTGAACAGATATATATTCGCCTAATTCATTAATTATCAACTAATTAATTTTCAAATTAGGTTTGATTTCAATTATGCACATATTCTCCCAAAAATTGTCGGTTATCGCCATCTCAAACATACTATTTGTTTACTCTCATATATATATATATATATATATATATATATATATATATATATATATTGTAGGTTGGTTGGTTGGTTGGAATTTTTACGGCAAGTCAACCCTTGGGTTATTTTATGCCGAATATGTTTTGTTTCTTGTTGGATATGCACATTTATTTAAACGGCATGATTTACACAGCTTAGATATGTGCAGTAAAGTGGAGAGCTGGTGGTAGATATGGCGCTCCACCTCAAATGCAAAAAATTAATCTCTCTAATCTAGCATTAGTGAATAGAGGATAGACTCCCCTATTATCTCTCTGATACTGATAATAGGCCACTTCGCCTACTTTACTTACTTTATATCACAAATTTGCCAGCTTGTTGGTTGGTTGGTTGGTTGGTTAGATTTTACGGCATGTCAACAATTGTGGGTCATTTTTTATGCTGATTCATTCTTGTTGGTTATTCAATTTTTTTTTTTTTCAAACTCAATTTTTTAAAGACGTTTTTTAATAAATAAAAAAGTGGGGGGGACGAGTTCAAATCCTGGATGAGGCTCTTTGCATTTCACATAGCGGTAATATTCTTGGGAAATGTATGAATCCAACTATTCTCCCTCCAGCTATGGGTAAATAGTAAGACAGACTGGGTTCTTTAGCCTTTGTTAAGTAATCAGTCAAGGAGAAAAAAATCCCGCTTAAGAAATTGACCTTGTGTCACATCCTACTCGTGATTGGTAAATATATATGTGAGTATTTAGGCTGGTTGGTAGGTTGTCTTTTACGGCATGTCAACTCTTGTTGGGTTATTTAATGCCGAAGTCATTTTGTTCTATTCATTCTCATGGGTGTTCATTTTTTTTTCAAGCTCAGTTTTTTAAATACATTTTGTAAACATTTTTATCTACTTAACCTATAGATATAACATGTACTTCCACTCTGTGTCAGAGTGGAGCTGGGAGTAATGACAATGAAAGAGTACTCCACACTCTCCAGAACTCCAGAATAGGAACTTCACCACACGATACAGTTTAACGTCATTACCCAGGATACTGACCCTCAGCCACCGCCTTCTAGTATATAAAAAAGAGATATTATAGGGTTATCTTTATGAAACGGGAATTATTTCAAGTTGTAACCATGTCAGTACTATTGTATGGTCGCACCACTTGGACTTTAATGAAATGCCTGGAGAAAAAAAAGGCTAAATGGGAACTACATAAGGATGCTGCGTGCTGCTTTGAAGAAGAAAAAAAATCCTTGAAGCAGGAGCTGACAAAACAGCAAGTGTTCGTTCACTTAGCTTTCATCTCACAAACCATCCAAGAAAGACGAGCAAGACACTGCTGAAGCGGGAAGGACAAACTCATAATTGACGCTAGAGCAATTCAACGAGAGAGAGTCAAAGGAATTGTGCTGTCGGCACACCTTGATGATGATGATGATGATGATGAATCCATATATATATATATATATATATATATATATATGTGTGTGTGTGTGTGTGTGTGTGTGTGTGTGTGAATTCAGCAAAAGGCATGTCTCCTGTTTAACAATTTTATTCAACTTTTTTTTACATTTGAATGGAATCCGTGGATTAGTCCACCGAAGTTTTTATCCCAAGTACTTTCGGCACTTCGAAGTCCCATCATCAGGAGTACTTGGGCTAAAAACTTTGGTGGACTGATCCACGGATTCCATTCAAATGTAAAAAAAAGTTGGCCAGAAAGCTCGAAAAGATCGTTGATAAAATTGTTAAACAGGAAACGTGCCTTTTGTTTAATTCTACATGTATAATAAATGAAAGAATGCTGCCCAAATACACACACACACATATATACATATATATATACATATATATATATGTGTGTGTGTGTGTGTGTGTGTAAGTACAGTCGTCGGGGTGGCTTAAAGTCAGTATCAGCCAAACAGTAAGGGAGTATATCCCCTTTTCACTAGCGATAGACCAAGAAGATTGTTTTGGTGCCTGAGGTGGAGCGCCACACCTACCATCAGCTCCTCACTTTACCGCACATATATCTGGGCCACTCATACACTGAGTTGGCGAGGGCCGGTATCGAACCAGGAACCTTGTCGTTACTAGTCAAACGCTCTACAAACTGAGCTATACAGGGTGTTGATAAAGTTTTGACACACCTTGTATTCTGAAAAAAAATTAACGTTCCATTCATTGTTCATTTCTATCTTGGTAAATACAGCTTCAATCTTGATACTTTTATGATACACATTTGATATGGCTTTTTTTTAGCCGACAATTTTGGGGAGAATATGTGCTTAATTGAAGTCGTACCTAATTTTGAAAGTTAATTAATTAATAATTAATTAATTTTGAAAGTTAATTAATTAATAATTAATTATTAATTAATTAACTTTCAAAATTAGGTACGACTTCAATTAAGCACATATTCTCCCCCCCCAAAAAAAAAATATAGAGATAGAGAGAGAGAGAGAGAGGGGGGAGATTAAAATTCAAAAACAAGCTCACCATCAAGAGATGGAGCCAGTTATACGTTAAAAAAAATTAAAAAAAAAATTATTAAAACGAATTAACAGATTATCGTATTTGACGGCATATAAGACGCACGGGCATATAAGACGCACCCCCCATTTCAGCATGTCAGATTCAGGAAAAAAACTCTTTAGTGTATTTAAGCATATATTGTTGAAAACAGTCTAGCTGTGCATTACACAAGCAGAAACATAGCTGTATAAAAGCAGTTTGACAGTTTAGGGTAGGTAAAACTTCACCTACGATGTATAAGACGCAGGGCAATTTTTTGAGCCAAAATTTCGGGGGAAAAGTACGTCTATATGCCGTCAAATACGGTAATTCATACACCAATACTTTCTTCGCATTACTGTCAGTTTCACGGTGTATTCTCAGTCATCATTTTCAAAAGCTGAATTCACTTTCAAGCGCCAACTGTGTTGGCGAGGGCTGGTATGGAACTATGAAGTTCCCAGTCGGACACTCTACTGACTGGGCTAAGGATCTATTAGTAATGAATAATTTAAATATCTCCAACCAAAGAACATGTAGCTTTTGACCAACGACATTAATAATCAAGATTTTTTCCCCTTCACGTGAAGAACTGGCCTATGTCGAAGCATTGTGTAAGCTTTTGTCGTTTAAAGTCAATCGATCTAATAAATGACCTGTGAGACAAGAAGTCAATGAACTAAATGGTTGGTTTTGCGCAGTTTGGCTTCATAGCTTTGACATAAAAGGCTTTTTTTAAAACTTCTTTTTTTTGGGGGGGGGAAGATCGTTATATGCAATGTCATTGCGTCTGTAATATTAATGCGTTAAAGTAATCTCTGGAGAAATTATTGACTTTATTATGTAGACTAGCAAAAAAAAAAAAAAAAAAAAAAAAAAAAAAACGCTCACTGGACGATGTAAAAATGAATTTTTGAAAGATATTACCTGAGGGGTGGGAGTTAAAAATTCCATCAGAGAGTTTGTACCACAAATAAGTAAAATCCTCAAATTTTTTAAAGGAATAAAAAAAAAAACAATTTGAAATGGAAAGTTTGTTAACTTTAAATATATATTAAAATAAAACAACTATATTAAATGTATAATACCGGGTATGTGTTTATTAAAACTCGTTTTAAAAAACAATGAGAACCGTCCAAGTTTGCATGTTCAAATTTTGAGTGTATTTATTCTATGTTATGACGATTTTGGGTAATGTGACGTAAGTTTCGGTTACAGACAAATCAAGACCTAATCTCATTATAAATAGAGTTTCTTATTTGTCTGAATTTTCGAAATGAAGCTTGATGAGTATAATTTTTATTTTTCGGACTGTTGTCCTTATCTTTATTGTAGTATGTAAAAACACTACGTTTCGGCCGCTGTATTTCAAAAGGCTCCCGATCGGTAAGTAGATCCACGCCTACGCTTCAAAGACGTCTGCGGAAGAGACACGAGGACATGCCACATTGACACAAACACATGGGAGGTCGTTGCAGTAGCCTCCACAGCAAAGAGAGCCTTTTTTTTTGCTGGAAAACTCGTAAGTTGGGTCACTCGTAAGTCAAGGTAAATACATCTATTAATAAAGGAGATTCGCTTCCGGTTTTTGTCTGTAACAAAAATTACGTCACTGTTTACGTCACATTACCCAAAATCGTCATAACATAGAATAAATACACTCAAAATTTGAACATGCAACATTAGACAGTCCTCATTGTTTAAATAAATACATGACTGGTATTATATATCTATATATAGTTTGTTTTAAAAGTTTACATTTCAAATTGTTTTATTTTTTAATCCTTTAATGAATTTGATGATTTTACTTACTTAGGGTACAAACTCGCTGATATTGAATTTTTTACTCCCACCCCTCAGGCAATATGTTTCAAAAATCTATTTTTACATCGCCCGGAGGGTTTTTTTTATTTTGTACTAGTTTTTTTTTTAAGAAGTTAATCGATACCAATCTTATAAGACTGACTCAATCAAATAAATTATCTGAATTTATACGAACAAAAATTCGCTGTTATATTCCATTGAAACTAATGCAGAAAAATTTCGCTTCCGGGTGTGTTATGTCTTTTATTAAAGATTTACAAAATTTGTCATAAAATAATGAAAAGAGGTGTGGTTCATTAATTAAAAAAATGTAATATTCACAGACGAAGATGCAATTGACGTCTGAGAAGAAAATGAAGAAAAGAAAGTCACGGACAAAAATCTCGTCGTTGTCATGGCTACAAGGGTTTCATGTTGTCATAGGAACGCTGAAAGGCAAATCTCGAAGCAGTTCTAGCTACTGAAAGCAGTTTTGTCACCTTTGCTGACAAATCTATTATGACCAACGCTCCAAGGACGCCATATTAAATGGACAGTCGCGTTGGTAACATTATGAAAAAGTAATAGGATACCCGGCTTTGTCAATGGAAATAATGTGTTTTTCTTGGAGACCGAAGAACATTTACTTACACTTTATAGTATGAGTTAAAGAGCAGTGTATAATCTTTCTTGTATAATTAATGAAAAAACGAACAACAAAACGGCATTGTTCATGTATGTATTGCAGCAGTCGTAATAATCGGGGATGAGGGGTGTTGAGGCCTGCGGTACTAATGCACAATAGTACGCAAGAGATAATATCATTATATTACGTATAAAAAGCATTAAATTTCATTCCATTTCCCAGAAATACCCGAAACCTTTTTATACGCAAGGGTTAGGGTTAGGGTAAGGGTTAGGGTTAGTGTTTGGGTTAGGGTAAGGTTTAGGCTTCTTCTGGTGTTTCCGACATCTAATGCTATCTATACGTGACGAAGGAAGCCCCGCCTCCAATATAAAAAGGAAGACAATTCTGTCCATTTTGCGGTACTAATGCACAATAACGCGCAAGAGATAATATCATTACATTACGTATAAAAAGCATTACATTTCATTCCATTTCCCAGAAATACCCGAAACCTTTTATACGCAAGGGTTAAGGTTAGGGTAAGGGTTAGAGTATGGTTTAGTGTTAGGGTTAACTTTAGGCTTCTTCTGGAGTTTTCGACATCTAATCCTATTTATACGTGACGTGGCAAGCCCCGCCTCCAATATAAAAAGGAAGACAATTCTGTCCATTTTGCGGTACTAATGCAGAATAGCGCGCAAGAGATATAATTAGATTACGTATAAAAAGCATCTCATTTCATTACATTTCACGGAAATACCCGAAACCTTTGAGACCTTAGGGTTAGGGTTAGTGTTAGAGTTAGGGTAAGGGTTAATGTTTGCGTTAGAGTTAGGGCTAGTGTTAGGGTTAGGCTTTGGCTACTTGGGGAGTTTTCGACATCTAATGTTATTTATAGGTAAAATGCGATTCTAATGATATTATCTTTTGCGCGCTATAGTGTATTAGTACCGATCCCCCATTTTTGTTCCTTGTAATATTTTTACAGTTTTATTCTAACAAAATATAATATAGAAAAAAAAACCTATCAAAGCAAGGTAAATGGCAATTTTAGATGTACTTATCGATAACCATGTTGGTAGCCATTAAGAACTTAAGACCAAATTCTAAATTTTGTTCGCCTTACCTCACCCCTAAAAAAAGACAATATTTATCTCATCTACGGTCCGGTATTGGGTGTGTTAATTGGTAAAGATCGTTTTGAAGGCGGAAATAATGGATTCATACAGGATTTTTTTCAATAGAAAGAAACAATCCCAAATTTCTGTCTGAAAAAAGAAAAAGAAAAGAAAAAAGAAAAAGAAAGAAAAACCCACTTTGATGTATTATAATGTAAATTGTTGATGCTAATTTGTAAGTGTTTTGTTTATATTACTTCACCATCCCATTCGGCTTATTATGTATGGAGATCAAAAGCGTAATAATTATTTATATCTTTTGAGTCTTATGTTTTATGGGCGGCACATTAGGGGAGGGGGAATTTTGCGGATAAAAAAATTGAAAATACGCTCATTCATTTTTATGTTAGGGTGTTTCAAAAAAGAAATTTAATATTGTTTTTTTGTTTTTTTTATTTAATTTTTTTTTTTCACATTCATTCCTGTATATTTGGAAGAACACAAGCACATGACATACCGCCCTGACTGCGTTCTGGCGGCACCCTCAGCCTTTATGACGCTCGGTTGACTGAGTTGCTGGTACCTTAAACCGGCCCTGTTGTGAGCCATCCCTTGTTAAGACTGCAAGACCTCACCGGTACCTTCAAAGAGACATCCCTACTCATCATATTTTATGCAGCCACACTATATTTACCCCTCCCCCATAATTTTTTGACAATTTAACATATCTTATATTTAAGAAAAAGTAAAGTGTACAGATGTAGAATATCGTGCAAGAGATAATATCATTAGAATCGTATTTTACGTATAAATAGTCTTAGATTACGGAAACTCCCGAAGTAGCCAAATCCTTACCCTAACCCTAATCCTAACCCTAACACTAACACTAACCCTAAAACTAACCCTAACCCTTGCATCTCAAAGGTCTCGATTATTTCCGTAATATGTAATGAAATGTAATGCTTTTTATACGTACTCTAATGATATCTCTTGCGCGCTATTCTGCATTAGTACACAGTAAAGATATATTATTCTTCAAAGATACATTCACTCCGAGACAAATCACACAACAGAATCAACAAAGCTTCTCGACGAGTAATTCCAAAATACCGTCAGAAAAAGGCTGAGATTATCCACTTGGAAATTTAAAAAGAAAAAAAAAACAGATAATCTAACCTTAGCTGTTTTTGCCGCTGAAATTTTTTTATCAAGGACTCGCAGCTAATTGTAGCAACTTGCCCATCCCTCGGAAATAAAAGATTATCACCCCACTTACTTGAGATAAGAACAGAATGAGTGCTGTTACTTGACATTGGACGCTGGTTTGATGTCAAGGATCAAGCTGAGGGCAGAAGACACAGAAAGAAAGCGTTATACAATGTTGGCCATCTATCTATCTATGTCTCTATCTATACATATATAAAAGCCAGTTGTGTGTATGTATGTATATGTGTGTGTATGTCCGGAGGAAACTACGAAAATAAGACAATTAACGACAATGTAAATATATACACAAATTAAATATCACCAGAGCTTGCTTTTTGTGCAAAAATAATGAAGATTTTATTTCTATCTGAAAAGACATTTAAAAATTAGGATTTGAATTGTAAGAAAAGAGAAAATCATTTGTTGTGTTCGTGATTAAAACATAAATCGGTTATGTAAAACCAATACAATCAATGAGTCTGAGAGACTAACTTTTTATTATCTCCTCTCTACCAAAGCGACGACGGATAGCCGATTCTAGTTTATATATAAATGTCGACCGTTAGTCAAATAAATAACCTTAAATTCTTTTGATATTTTGTAAAGTTACCACAATAATTTAAGAATGGAGGTTATACCAAAATATATTTAAATTGTCTTCTTTTAAATTAAAAAAAACACACAATATTATTGAATAGTTTAAGAGCAAAATATCAATATTTAAGAGTTCATGGAGCATTAGGATGATTGTCTTTAATTATAATCTTTCACTGAAATCCTTTATGTACATAGGAAAAACTCTGAACTTGGCAGGGTCATATCTTCTAAAGTAGACTTGAACCCCCTCACAAAATTCTTTGGTGAACTTAGGCAAGCATAGTAGATGTTAGGAAAAAAATATTATGAAAATTGAAGAGGACGTATTTTCTATAGACTGACCGTAAGCTACATAGGTGAAAAGTTGTTAATGTTGGAGTCATGCATTTGGGTAAACAAAATAAAATTTCCTATCGGGTATAGGGTTGAAATAGTTGGATATTTGGATTCTACAGTTCTTATTTGTTCTACATATCAAATTTCAGAAATATTGAATGCATGGAAGTATCTTTTAAATATTTAAAAAAACAAAAAAACACTGAGATTCTGCGACGCTGCGCGGCCTTAATTTGGAGGCAAAATAGGAAAATTATAACCCCTCTAAAATCGGAACGGTAAGGCTTAATACAAAATAATTTGGCACACTTTTCTAACACATGAAGGGAAACATTTGAGCCAAATTTCAAGTAATTCGGTGTCGGTGGGTGTAATGCCCTGGTGAATTGACATGAAATGACCCAATAGTAAGATTCGTTCGGCCTTATTCGTAGAGAGTGGGCAAAAATCAGTCCCTCGCCTGCTGACCAAGTGAGAGGGGTAAGGGAAAGAACGAAACAAAACATAGAAAAGTGTGTGGGAACAACATGGTCTTGATAACACAAATAAAATTTTTTTAAATAAATTCTCAGCAACAATAACAAAACGGATTTTTAAAAATTCTCGTTGGAAAAGTTATTTGTGTGTAAACGTATGTGAGCGAGAATGTATTTGCAATTGAAAAGAAATTGTAGAAGGAAAGTATTGTATGCCAATACATTGTATGTTTTTTCAGGCGATATTATGGAGTTACATCGCAAGAATCTAGCTTAGTTAATTCTTCTGTGTGACTTTTCTACGAGTGGATGTATCTGCCAGTGTTCTTGAGTGTGGCAGCAAACTGTTGTAGACCTATCGGCTACATTGATATGTCAGTGGATTAGAGTGTAGGGTGACAAAAATAATTGTCTTCCCTTGGATCATGGGCGTGGCATCACACGTCACGTGTCCGTTGGTCACGTGATAATTCAGCCCCATTCAGACTTCCCCTTTTGTCTCCGGTCTTTGAAGAGATCAGACTTTTCAGTGCTCGCCCGTGAAGCGAAAACGGCATGTTTTCCAGTTCTGTTTGTTGAGAAGAATAGACAATTAGTCCCCAACTTTCTCACCATTTATTACACCTTACCATGAAAAAAGTATGATAATCTTGATTTAACTCTCTCTCTCTCTCTCTCTCTCTCTCTCTCTCTCTCTCTCTCTCACTCTTTTTCTTTCTCTCTTTCTTTTCATCTTTTCTATCTTGAAACAGATTAGCGTTATCGTTTCCGTGTGTTCACCCCCTCGCTATGTCTTTCCCTTACTCTCTATCTTTCTTATCAAATTTCTTTGTGTAGTCTCCCTTTTTTCTTCCCTTTCTTTATAAAAAAAAAAAAGACGGAATGGTCTATTATTTATCATTATTTAACCAGAGGGTGTTGCAAGACGATAACGGTTGGAAGATTAAGGAACTTAATTATTAAGTATTAATGTATAGATATTTTTCTTTGGCGTGATAAATGTGGAGACTTAAATGTTTTTAGTGAACTTATTGATATAAGCGTATCTGAAGCTCGCACACACCTCAAACTTTAGCTCACAACAAAGTTGGGACATTTGTAAGTCAAGTTACCACTGTATTATGCACTCTAGACGTTTGAAGATTCTCCTTGATGTTCTAAAAAATAAAATCAACAAAAACGAAACTTATTTTTCATCTCAAGTATTTGCTTATGGGTTTTGAAGAGAGAAAACAAATAATATAATAATCAATATTTATCCATGTTTCCCTCTCCTCCATCTTGCATCTCAGAAGACGTCTATATACTAATACGTGATGGGAAATGGACTCGTCGTCCCGAGTTCAAATCCTGGGTGTGGTAATTGCATTTCACTTAGCGCTAATAACCTCGGGAAATGTATGAATACTATTCTCCCTCCAGCTGTGGGTAAATAATAGGGCAGACTGGGCTCTTTAACCTTGGTTAGGCAACCGGTCTAGGAGAAAGAAAACTCTGAATTCAAACCTGTTAAACTCCGCTTAAGAAATTGACCTTGTGTCACATCCTGCTCGTGCGGAGGGGGTGGTAAATATACATATACTAATACGCGTGTTCCTAAATCTTCCGTCCGTTATCACCCTGCAACACCCTCTGGGTAAAAATGAGACCGTCCAAATTGTTAAATATGCAATGCAAAAATGTAAATCCAGATTATTTGGTGTTGCTTAATCGCAGATTTATCATTTGTCACATTTTATTTCACTCAATTTTTAAAATGGAGTATTCCAAATAACCCCTAGGTATGGGGTTAAACTGCATTTAGTGGTGAGGTTCCAGTTCTGGAGATCTGGGAAGTGTGGAGTACTCTTTCACTAATATTATTACCAGGTTTACTCTGACTCGGTGTGGTAGTACATGTTAGGGTCATATCTATAGGTTAAATAGATTTTTAAAAATGTGTTTAAAAAATGAGTTAAAGAATTGAATACCCAACAAGGAATAAAACAAAAGATATTCGGCATAAAATAACCCAAGGGTTAACATGCCGTAAAATCAACCAACCAACCAACCAACCAGACATTGACTTTCGCAGTAAAAGCTTATTGGAGGGGACAGTGTCTGAATTGGACCTTATTAAATTAGCCTTATGCCATGTTTTACATGATAGACGAGACGATATCTAACAAACAATTAAACCGGCACTCTTGACAGATACGCCCCGGTTGTCTGGTTGTTATATACCCCATCGTCGGGTATATAAACGAGAGAGGGAACTCGGGTGATAGAGAGAGACAGAGACAGACAGAGAGAGCGACAGAGACAGAGACATACTTGATTGTTGCTTCATTTCTGCTTTACTGCTTCTGCTAACTTCTTGTCTGGCTGTCATCTTGTCGTCTTCTAGTTGCTGTCTCTAACTAAGGGCTTCTTCTGGGCTAACTCTAGTCATTGTAATTAATTAAATCAACCACAAGACTTTTATTTTCTTGATCAAGATTTTATTAGTCTAGCCCATATCTTATTCGCCGCGCGGATGAGTTTCAACCTCGCACACAGCACGTCTACTCTGCTTCCATGTCAGGTTGAAACTAAAATCTAAACTAACTAATCACGCGACGCGCGAGATTCACGTCTCTGGGGTCAGGTTCACCAACAGTCCTAGTATTTTCCCACTGACTGATCTGAAAGCCGATGGCCCCTTGTTCAGCTACAGGGGTTATCAACAATTCACGATACCATGAATTGTAACATGGTGAGGAGTAAACACCAGCACCACAAAAAAAGACAAAAAAAAACAAAACAAAACTGAAGCTGGAAAAGAGCGGACGAGCTCTAAGGGAGCCAACAACCATCCACACTTACAGTAGTAAGAGTGGTGTACTTACTACACTTATAAAACCCCAAATGGGTTAAATGCGGCTCCTCGGCCCTGGGCGTCAACTCATCTAGAACAAGGAAGGGTCTGTTATAAACCCACCACTGCCGAGCAGCTTTACATGATCCCGAGGAAAGGATAGGTGAGTAAATCCCGAAAACAAATCCGGAGCTGGAGTCCCTTAGGTGGAGTAACGCTGAATGTCAGTGCTACACAGCAACTACTGCGACACTGCCTTTGTCAAACTGCATTGTTTCTTACCTTTCCCTTTGGATCGCACCGGCAGTGTGGAGACCGGTGATCTACTGTTTGGGCACATTCTCCATACCAACCCGCCCAGGCTACGTTGTTAACAACAATTTGGGATACTATACTATCGTCTTTCGCAGACGGAAGAATGTCAACTTAACTCAGACGAGACGAAAAATACAATACTTCTCGAAAGAATATGTTGTTTTTTGGTTGTTGTTCTTAAGGAAAATGTGCTAATTTTTATTTGGGAGTATCCTGGGTATGGCACTAAACTGTATCTGGTGATGAGGCTCCAGTTTAGTGTGCATTACCCCATCATTGCCATTACTCCCAGGTTCACCCTTACACAGGGGGTTATAACCTGTTAGAGTCTCATCTATGGGTCAAATAGATATGTCTAAAAATTATTCGTATTCGATAGGACCGTATGCAAAAAAAAAAGAAAAAGTCCACAAAAATGTAAATATAAATGTACAATGAACATGATTCTCTTACCTCTGTAGCGATTGTCTGTCCCTGTTTGAGCTGGAAGAGTTATCTTCCCTTGTTCCGCTAGGCGCCCCCGACTATTTAATCAGGGAAGCGCCAATTTTGAACTCTCTCTCTTGTCTGCGGGACTGCAACCAGCACACAATGGGTTAGACGTTTGCGTCTATACCTTTTTAGGTGTGTAGCTTCACCACCCAGCCAACCTAAGTAAGTGACTTTACTTTATTGACTCCCCATAACTTCTTTATAGTACATTCATATATCTGTTTTACACTTTGTCTACCTTCTATTCCCGGTGTGTTTCTTTATTATATCTTCTTTGTATGTCTTCTACTTGTCTACGTATTTCTGTATAAATGTTTCTCCATGTGCTCATGTAATAAAGTCCATTGTTATCTCTCACACTTTTGTCGGGATATTGCTTGTACTTATATGTACCCACGTTGGGAGGTCTCTAAGCCAACCAACCAACTATAACTAACTGTAATACCTTGCAAATCCAACACCTCTATTAATGAAATAACCCCAGAATCAACCCCAAAATCAATCAACCAATTAATGTACTTAAGGAGCTAGTGTTAGAAGTACCCTTTGACTCCGGCAGTAAAAGCTTATTGTGTTATATATTTCCATCGTAGATTGTAGACGAAAAATACTTATGCACAATAGTAAGCAAGAGAAAATATCATTAGAATCGCATTTTACATATAAATAGCATTAGATGTCGGAAACTCTCGAAGTAGCTTTACTCTAACCCTGACCCTAACCTTAACACTGAATGAAATGTAATGCTTTTTATACGTAAGTAAATAAAGTTGGCAGAGTGGCCTATTGTCGGTATCAGCCGGACAGCAAGGGAGTCTATCTTCTTTTCGCTAGATGGAGCGCCACACCAACTGTCAGCTCCCCACTTTACCGCAAAGATCAGATTACCCAATCTGTGCTATTCATACGCTGGGTTGGCGGGGACCAGTATCGAACTCGGAACCTTTTGATTCCTAGTTGGGTGCTCTACCGACTAAGCTAAACCGGTCCCTTTTCATACGTAAGTAAAAAAAGTAAAGTCGTCGGGGCGGCCTAATGTCGGTATCTAACAGCGAGGGAGTCTATCCCCTTTTCACTAGCGCTAGACCAAGGAGATTGTTTTTGCGTCTGAGGTGGTGGACCACATCTACCATCAGCTCCTTGCTTTACCGCACAGATTCCTGTGCTACTCATACGCTGAGTTGGCGAAGGCCGGTATCGAACCAGGAACCTTGTGGTTCCTAGCCGAACGCTCTACCGACTGAGCTAACCCAGCCCATTAATCTAATGATATTATCTCTTGTGCGCTATTGTGCATTAGTACCAAAAATACAATATTTCCCGGAAGAATACTTTTTTTTTTAAAGAAATATGCAAAATTTCATTATATTGTGATTTCGTCTTGGACATATACTTGTCAGTGATCAATGGAAGAATGATTGATTAATTGAATGTGCGTGAAAGAAGACAGTTTCATTGATAATCGTTACAAATATTTGTGTGAGTGGAAATTTATTAAGTATAACTGACACATCAAGACTGGGTAGTTGTAAAGTCAAGACAAAAGTGTCTGAATATTTGAATATCTTAACACATCGAAAAATCTCCATCGCTTCTGATTTCTCACATACTTCAATGTTCCTTATCTCTTTTAGAAAGAAAAGAAAAATGTCATAAAGTTTACAATTATCAGAAACAGAAGAGCATAGAAGCGACATCAGGTCGAAGAAATTTTAGTACAAATGCACAATAGCGCGCAAGCGATAATATTAAAATCGCATTTTACGTATAAATAGCGTTAGATGTCGGAGACTTCCCGAAGTAGCCAAACCCTAACTCTAACATTAACCCTAATCCTAACACTAACACTAACCCTAACCCTAACCCTAAACCTAATACTAACCCTAGCGTCTCAAAGGTTTCTGGTATTTCCGTGAAATGTGATGCTTTTTTGTAATCTGATGATATTATCTCTTGCGCGCTATTGTTCATTAGTACTGAAATATCTTATAGTCACCGAAGACAAGTGTATATTTAGCCAATGTGTAGGTAAACCAGTTGTTATTAGTTGGATTTTACGGCATGTCAACCCTTGGGTTATTTTATGCCGAAGACGTTTGGTTTTATTCATTCTTGTTGGGTATTCAATTTTTGGTACTAATTAATGCATCATAACGCGCAAGAGATATTATTAGAATCGCATTTTGCGTATAAATAGCATTAGATGTTCCCTTAGTTTATTAGAAATAACATGACCTTACACAGTTACCTCCCCTCAACCATCGCCTGATAAGAGACCTTGTGCGATTGGCTAAGGGCCATTGTTGGCGACCAATCAAAACACACGTTACTAGGCTTAGTTTAGCCGCCAAATTTCAAGGGTTTATACCATCAACCTGCCTCTTTCGCTGCGATCAGCAGACACTACAGACGTGTTTCTGAAGCCAGTTTACAACAGGAGCCGGTGACTCGTAGGTCAAACTTCTCAAGCTAGCAAGAGACACTTCTTACCAGAGACAGATAAGTTTTTGCAAGAGCATTATTTTGCAAACCCCCTACATCTACACTTTACAATTGTACAATTTATAACATATCTGTAAACCTCACACACATTTTGTATGTCACACGTTACATATTGTATATTGCATGTTCATGTTGTTTGTTGAATACACCGTTTGTATAAAGCCTTGAGTTGTGTTTCATTACCTGTTGACTTTATCATTATCATGTCTACATAATTACCATAACTTTGCAAAATACTGTTGCAGATTTGTGGATTCGTCATTAACAAAAAGTTACCTTACATTGGTTTTAATAGCACACGGTTAAAATCATATATATATATATATATATATATATATATATATATATATATGTGTGTGTGTGTGTGTGTGTGTTGTGTGTGTGGTGTGTGTGTGTGTGTACGGGGAGGCACATAGTGTAATGGTTATCGTCGTAGGAAATGGGCTCGGTGACCAGAGTTTAAATCTTGGACGAGAATGTTTTGCATTTCCCATAGCGCTAATACACTTCGGAAAGATATGCATCCAACTATTCTCCCTCCAGCGATGGGTAGATAGTGGAGCATACTGGACTCTTTAACCTTGGTTAGGCAACCAGTCTAGAACAAGGAAAAGTCTGAATTCAAACCTATTAAACTCCGTGAAAAAAATATGAACTTGTCTTACATCCTAGGGTTTGGTATATATATATATCCCTATCACTCATCATTCTTGGGAGGTCCTCTATGCAGCATCCTGTATCCGCACAGAGCTGGTCAATGTACGTCTTTGCTGGTCGGCCCACACTGGCGTGCCCATGTACTGGCTTCCACAGGAGGACGTCGCTTATGAGTTCGTCCTTGCTTCTCCAACAGTGTCCTGCGTATCTTGTCCGTCTTACTCGAAGTTTGGGTGATATGGGGCAGGTGGCCGTACAGCTGTTTTCTCATGGATATTGTTTCCACGTCTTGTTCAGGATCACACGCAGCATTCTTGTGCAGCTCCCATCTAGTTTATTCTCTAGTCGCTTCGTTAGGGTCCAGGTGGTGCAGCCATACAGCAGTACTGACACGACAACAGCCTGGAAGACGGAGATGTTCTATTCTATGTGGTCTGAGGCAGTGGGAGGTGATTATTTCAATAGTCACATGGAAGCCGATCATTTTCTTGTCACTTGATGTCGCATTGTACGTGTGGGGGTGATAATATGTCACTTCCGAAATCCCGGGGTGAAAAGAATGGTGTGTCTCGGGCTGCTAGCTGTGGCTAGAATGATAGTGTTGAACACGCTTGTAGGGTTCAAAGTTATAATAAGTTGAACAAAACAACTCCGACACGAGTGTTAATCATACACAAAATGACTTTTATACAGGCACACGGTAATGATACAAATAACAGAAATACAAAGAAGATATAAAAAGGACATATTCATGAATAGAGATACAATAAGGAGGTATACAAGAGATACCTAAATGTACATATAGAAGTAATGGAGAGTTATGGAGAGTCCATAGGGCAATGTCATTTACTAGCGTTGCGTTGGGGCAGAAGCCCCCACGAGAAGGGTGTAGACATAAAAGTTTAACCCATGTGCGTGAAGTGCTGCAGAAGAAGAAGATTCGAATCTGGCGCTTGCCTGCTTAAATAGCAAAACCCCTGGAGGTGAAAAACGGGAACCAAGAGGGAAGATAACTCTTCCAGGCAAAGGGAAGACAATTCCACAACGCGATTAGAGGATGTTCATCGGACTTTATCTTTTTCTTATAACATTCTGATTAGATGTAACAAAAATTCGATCCCATGATTGAAACCGTGTGTGATGAGGAGTATCATCCGAAATCCTTTACTGATTTTGTTAGATACTCCTTTCACTTCGTTATGAAAGAGAATAAAAATTTTGATCTTCGCAAATGCTGAAGATTCTAATCTAATTTGCATTTTTTGCAAATCCGCCATTTCCCTTTTGAAAACTGAGTATTTAATCCCCCAACTTCCTATATTAAGGTATTTACCCAACCCCTTCGTCACGGGCAGGATGTAACACAAGGTCAATTTTCAAGCCGTGTAGATGGATTTTTATTTCCCGTCTGGTTGCCTCGCCAAAAGCTAAAGAACCCAGTCTGTCCTTACACGCAGGTGGATTCATGCCTTTGGCGAGGGTATTAGCGAAAAGTGAAACAGCCTTGTCCAGGATTTGAACTCGGATTACCAATTCTATTTTCTACGACGATAACCGTTACGCTAAGCGCACCTCCTTCATAATTAGTTAATATGTCACTTGTTTCTGGTGAAACAAGCGTCACTCATTGTTCATTGGGTGTTCTTCTCTAAAAACACGAAAGGGGGGGCATTCTTACATACACCTTGTGTCTTTTCTAAAACACCACATTATATATACAAGGTGAGTCAAAAAAGTATCAACATTTTTTGTACTTTTTGACACACCTTGTAATCTGAAAAAAATTAATGTTCCATTCATTGTTCATTTCTATCTTGGCAAATACAGCTTCAATCTCGATATTTTTATGACACACCTTGTGTGTATATACATATATACCCTTATATATATATATATATATATATATATATATATATTAATAATGGAGATTGTCTGTATTTCTGTCTGTAACAAAAACTACGTCATAGCTCTACGTCACAGCTTATGTCACAATATTCTTATGCTATATACACCCAAAGTTTGAGTAAGCAATTTTAAAAATTGTTTTTTTACTCTCGTCCCTTTTTTTTTACAGTAACAAGAAGTTAAGTAAAAAGTTTGCAAATAAATAAATACCTACGATTTTGTGGAAAATTGATGTGGAAAATATTCAAAATAATTGTTTGATTATTACATGCACGCAGCATTTCATTTGAGAGGGACGGGGTTCAGTTTTCATGTCAAATTGTTTTATTTTTGTTTGTTTTTACCCCTTTAATAAATATGAGGATTTTGCTTATTTATGATACAAACCCTCTGAAATTGAATTTTTAACTCCCACTCTCTCAGGCAATGTCTTTAAAAAATTAATTTTTACGACGTCCGGAGGGTGTTTTCTGTTGCTAGTATATATAATGGAATTTGATAATTTGGTTTTGAAGCTACAACATCAGTTAAAATGTTGCACTTTTATGTTTTTAAGTGTTTCCGTTCAGTCATTGAATAAGGTCCATATGGAACAAAATAATTGTCAGAGTGCAATAGAAATGATCAGGATTATGTTGGTGGTTGGATATATTTGAAATAATATAGAAACAATACGTTTCCCTTGTATTTATCATATTGCCCGTAAAATTTAAGATGACATGGCCTGTATGATTTGACACGGAATTATCCCTATTTAAAAAAATTCCCTGAAATTATTTGTTTTGGATTTGATGTTATATAAGAATTACAGTTACAGAATGTCAAAAATCAAAAAGATCATGGCAACCATTTTGGTAATCTGAACATTAGCTACATAAATGAGAGTAACATCCCCTTGTTTATTTCACTTTGAGGAAGCTATATGTTTTGGTTGGCCATTTTCATTTCACCGTAAATCTACACTGAAAATACGAATTTGTTCGAATTAATACAACTGCATGTTTTAACACGAAAGTATCACAAAATGTGTTCTTAATAACAATTAAATTAAATTCAAATAATGCGCAAGCACAATTAAGAACACAAAGTGAAATAAACAAGGGGAGGGTACTTTCATTTATGTAGCTAATGTTCAGATTACCACCATTTTTTGTAGAACATAAATATTTCAAGTAGTATAAGTGTCCTCTCCCCTCTCTATAAAATATTGTCCCATTTAGGTAGATTCATTTTGAATCCTTACGGCCCAAACTGAAAATATCCTAGATTTTACAAGTACGAGTGAGACAGTCTCTTTTTACCCTGAAACTGGATCTCCGGTACTTAGGACCCACTTCCGAATCCTAATTAGTTATGCGCCTTCAAGTAGAAGGACTAAAGGAAGTCGAACACAACTTGCACTAATTACTTTTATGAATCCCACTGACTGAATATCGTTAACTGCTGCTGCAACCAAAACTGCCACCTTCTCTCGTTAAGACCCATGAATGAATAAATCGACAAATGGGAGATTGATTTTTTTTTTCACCTTCTGCCAAATATGTTGGACGTCGAAGAATGTGAGAAATAACAAGCGAGTAAAAAACAAACTACTAGCGGTAAAACTGAAAACCAGGAGGAAAAAAAAAGAGACAAGAAAAAACATATTTAAATTATATCTTATTATAATGGAAATTGTGTGTTTGTCTGTCTGTAACCGAAACTACGTCACCACCAACGTCACAATTCTCTTAGTTATTTACGTTATATTCTCAATGGCTATTAAATAATTATTATTTAATCTTAATTAGCATCTTAATAATAATATCTCTAGCTGAGATAGATTTGCCTCAAAACAGTCCATAGTATCAATGTGTGTTTAAAATCCTGCGATGTGTGTTATATATCATTAAGAAATAAATGTTTACATAGTACATGGTGTGACTAATTTGCACACCGGTTTTAATAAAATCATGTTTGATAAATAATTACACGGTGTTATTGATTTCTAATATTATTGTTTTATTCTAAAAACGTATTAAAAGCAATCCTATGTATAATTTTATATTGAAATCTATCAGAATAAAGTAAAAATAAGTGTAATCTTTTTTGTGTTCATATTTAATTTCATTAGTCTTTCTAATTCAATATAATATTTAATTATATTAAAACTTAATTACTTGTGCCCAGAGTACGTATTTTTTGCTAGTATTAATAATCTATATATGTAAATTATGTACAAATAATTTGCAAATGTGTTAATATGAGAAATAACTAGCAAGTGAAAAACTCCTAGCGGTGAAACTGAAAACCAGGAGAAAAGAAGAAGAAAAAAAGAGAGACAAAAAAGAAAGAAAAAAAAACCTCAAGCCGATGACCTTTCTGCTTGATCTGTTCAATTTACTGTCACGTTCAACGCTAAGAGTCTTATTTGCACGTCCTGTCCTTTTGTGGTAAACGAAAAATTCAATATCGTTTTTCATTTATTCACAAAACGATTTCCTATCAGTGATGACACTCCACTGCATCAGCTTGCCATATTCGACCATTTATACCACATTACCAACGTCGTGTGGCACTTTTGTTTATAACGTTATTTCTATTACTACTGCTGCCATAAGTACCAAAAGGAAGTAGTTGGTGAGTTAGTTCAATTGAAGGGGAAAAAATAGAAAGAAATAAAAAATCAAAGGTAGAAATTCTTTCCACTGGCAAAATAGTTCAGTAAGTGTCATAATGTAAAATAAGCGTGCAGTTTGCGGGGATTAAAATAAAACAAAAAAATAGGAAAATAAAAAGGAAATTAAAAAAAACAATAAACTCCCACGGGGCCTTGACAGGAAGAACCCCTTTGCGCATGTCCGACAAAAAGGACTGACTCCCTACCCCAAAAAGGATACCTCGGCCATTGGAACTTTGGCCGCACTTGGATGTAGGTCGTTTCCTGGCCAGGGGCATGTCTCCTCGCCACGGCCGACTATGCCCCGTTCAATAAAGCCTGAGTCATGAAACTACCTCTTGCCTTTATCTCTTTCCTCTTCGTTCCTGAAATTCCATTTCAGTTGACCAATCCACAAGAATTAAGAACCAGCTTTTATTGGGGGTTAAGATACAACGCCAACAAACATAACATAGCCCCATAAGTTTCCCTAAAATGTGAAGTGATCATCCTTGAATTTGAATGATTAAAAAATGTCGTCATGTCGTATAAAAATGTCGAATGCAGATCTCACAGAATTATCATTCCATTGAAAACAGGAAATTTCTTTATTCTATAAGTCCAAACATTTTACGAGTATTGCTCAAATAAATATCTCGTTATAATGTGGCATTTATTTATTTATCTATTGTTAAGTTGCGATTACGTACATATGCAAAAAATGAGAATTTTAGTAATATATGTATTTACCAACAATCAGTCTCGAAGGAAAAGCTTTGAATTAACCTGGAAAGGGATGGGCTCCATTGGTCTATTCCTGTCCGAGACATGCTACAAGATTAGCGCCCCCCCGACCAAACCAGATAACAGGATAAGTCTTTTTATTCAACGACCATATCATGACAGTCACCTGATATTGTTAAATACTAAGAGCAATAGGTGTCACTCGTTTTCGAGCAACAATCAGCTTATTTGTGTGCATTTTAAGTACGGATGACCATAATGAAATATGAATTACCATTATAAAGAAAGTAAGTTTATATTATTCAATAAAATATCAGTTATTTGGTTCTGTTTCGGAAAATGACAATACAAGGAAAAATGCTCGCTAATTAAAATACAGCCTAGTCCAAAAGTTACCTTACCCAAACATTAATAAATATTGATGTTTGCGTAAGGTAACTTTTCGACGACACTGTATTATCCACGTCATTTTACATTATATATATTTACATACTAGTGTGGTGCAGAGCATATAAAACGACGGCATATATGAAATTGATAATTTGTTAAGTCCCTATTATTTTGGGGTCACAAAAAGGATAGAATTGTCTCCCTTTTTATATGAGAGGCGGGGGTTTCGCACGTCACGTGTCCGTTTAATCATGTGATACGGAGAGGCCCTGAGATCTTCTTCTTTCACCGACAAGATTTGGAACGAAGCGGGTGTCTGTCCTTTTGCTTCAACAGCAATTAAACACAGGTGTTCCCGGTTTGTTCTCAGCCAAAGGTAAAAATCTGTCAGTGGTTTCAACCAGTTGTACCTTACACTTCTTCATATTCCTTAGAACATTCTTGTGTCTTTTTTATAGTTTGGAACTGGAACCATGTTTAATCTTTGTATATAGTTTTAATTAAAAGTTGCTATCTTGTATAAATGAAACAAATTGGGTAATCCGATCCGTGCGGTAAAGTAGAGGACCTGACGGTAGGCGTGGCGCTCAACCTCGAAAAAAAAAAACAATCCCCTGGTCTAGCGCTAGCGAAAAGGGGATAGATTCCCTCGCTGTTCGGCTGATAGCGACAATAGGTCACTCCGCTAACTTTAATCTTGTATAAATTGACTTTGTCTTTTCCCTACCAAATATTCTGTGTTGGGTTGCATTCTTTTGGACAACCCAATGCATTATAGGAATGCGGGTGGTATCTTCAATTTAATCACCCGTTAATTCTTCTTCTTCTTCTTCTTCTTCTTATTATTATTATTATTATTATTATTATTATTATTATCAGAATGTTTTATTATATGAGTTTTTAAATATATTTCACAGCTGTTATTATTATTCTGCTTCTCACAGTATTGATCCCAACTACTTGTTCGTATCTCGACATCAGATCAATGACTTAAGAAATTTTTGTTTTTGTCTTAAAATGTGTGCAATTCCAATAACTGCTATCTTTTGGAGAGTATCAATATCGTAAGAAATTCCCAGCTGCCCGAGGAACATCTTGAATCTTTTGAACATGATGCCCTGTGATCCAATGATAGTGGGAATAACCTTGGCACTGTGCCCCCACATAAGTGATAGTTCTCAGCTTTTTAGTTTAGCATAGAACGTAATTCATCGGGTGATCGTCTGAGTAGCCGACATTAATGATGCAACACATCACGTGACACCATATCTTATAGTAAAAGTAAAGTCGGCCTATTGTCGATATCAGCCGTACAATGAGGGAATCTATCCCCCTTTTCGCTAGCGATGGACCAGAGAGATTGTTTTTGCGTCTGTGGCGGAGCGTCCCACCTACCATCAGCTCACCACTTTACTGCACATGCCCAAGCTGTGCTAATGCGCTGAGTTGGCGAGGGCCAATGTTAAACCTGGAACCTTGTGGATCTTAGGAGTGGATGCTTTACTGACTGAGCTAATCCAGTTCCTAGAATATGTAGTTGGCGGGGTGGCTTATTCTTGGTATCAGCAAAATATCGAGGGAGTCTATGCCTCTTTTCACTAGCGCTGGACCAGGGAGATTGTTTTTGCGTCTGAGGTGGAGCGCAACACCTACCATCATCTCTCCACTTTACCGCACAGATCCATGCTGCGTTCATGAGCTGAGTTGTCGAGGGCCGGTATCGAAACCGGAACCTTGTGATTCCTAGACGGATGCTTTACCAACTGAATAAATCCTGGCCAAACCAATGTCTTCGGTTACAGTTACATAACACAGGGGAGGCAAGCTTAGCATTACGGTTATCGTCGTAGGAAATGGAATCAACAACCTGGATGAGACTGTTTGCGTTTCACTTCGTGATAATACCCTTGGGAAAGGTATGAATCCATCTATCACCCCCCCCCAGATATGTCTCATATTCCTTAGGATATCATTGTGTCCTTTTTATGGTTTGGAACTGGAACCATGTTTTATCTTTGTATGTTGTTTTAATTAAATGTTATATTGTATAAATTGATTCTGTCTTTTCCCTACCGAATATTTTGTGTTGGGTTACCTTCTTTTGGATAACCTAATGCATTATAGGAGTGCAGGTGTTTGCTTCAAACTAATATCCCGTTAATTCTTATATTATTATTATCAGAAGGTTTTAAATAGGACTGACTAGGTTCTTTAGCCTTGGTTAAGCAACCAGTCTAGGAGAAGGATAACAATTCGAGAAATCTGGGATGTGTGTAGTACCTATTGCCATTACTCCAAAGTCATTGTCATTACTTACAGGTTTACTCTAACCCGGAATGGTAGTACATGTTAGGGTAACATCAATGAATCAAATAGAGTTCCCCAACGGCTGTACCAAATGTTCTTGTTATTTTTTTACATGTATGAGAATAATTCGTTTTCGAGAGGAACATGTGCAAAGAAAAACTCATAAGAAATAACTAAACAAAAATGTAGATATGAACGTACAATGAAAGCGATTCCCTAACCTCTAAGTATAAAATAACCCTAGATGGTTTGCCATTGTTATATACACAAATATAGATGTCTCTCGATTCACTAATTTAGCAATTCAATTCGCGCACACACCGCAATAAAGAGATTCACTCGCCAACAAAATAAAATATAAGTTGCTGACGCCAAACGGAAGTTAACTCAACGGTAGCCTAAAACGAAGTGACCAAAATAACATGGTTCTACGCATGGGCTCCAGCAGAGCTTCCGGCTGGAAAACAAGAATTCCTAAACAATAAAGAAAATAATATTGTAAATAAAATTCGCATTTTCATCCAACCCAAACGATTCCCGGGTGAAATGCCCACCTAATCAACATCTAACCACTACCACTGGTTCATCTGCCCACCTCACCGCCTACACTACAACTGATTCGGCCACCGGACACTTCACTGACTTCATCACCATATATCGCAACTATCACCAAAATCAGACTTTCTCTCTTAAATTCACTTTCAGCTTTTCGTCGCTTTTCATGTTCCTTTTTGTTAATACAATTTAGAAAACATAAAATCTGTGTTTGTTTTTCATTGCTACCATACGCTTCATACTAACCCTGTTTATAACAACATGTCGTTAAAATCAATCAATAAAAATGTAACATGTATATTACTCTTTCATTTCTGTTTTTTGTTTTCTTTGCACTCGAGGAAATTTCACAATTTATGTCTTTTGCCCCCCCCCCCAAAAAAAAAAAAAGAAAAAAAAACTCTTAAGAAACGACACAAAAAAATACAAATTTGAACGTATAATGAAAGCGAATTCCTAACCTCTAGAGCATAAAATAACCCTAGACGATTTGACATGCCGTTTAGAATCAATCAATCAATCAATCTATAACCCGGTGACCTGACCCAAGAACACAACATAGAGTCCCAAAATATATTCTCAGAGATTCATTTCTACAACAACATAATACTATTATTATTACTAGCAAATATATGCACCCTCCGGGTGCAAGTATTTAACTTTTAATGTAATAAAATATTGTATTAAATTAGAAAGACTAATAAAACTAAATAAGAGTACAGATAAAAAGATTTGAAACAGAGGGAGTATAATAAAAGATTTGAAACAGAGGGAGTATAATAAAAAATGGAACAACTGAAATTTACTCTTCCATCACTCTCGTCTTTCATTGTTATTTTTTCTAATTTAAGTATTTAGTTATAAGAGGAAGTAAAGAATAAATGACAGTTATTTTATCTTGTTAATGGATTTCATTTAAGATTCATTGAAGAGATTTTTGCTTATATTCATTAAAATAAAACCAAACAGTTAGAAATCAATAATACTAAGCACATATTTATTAAATTCGATTTTTTAATATTAATATGTAAATTAGCCTTCCCGTTCACACTGTAAACCGCTATTTTGTTGTATATATAAATATAATTGCATGTTATCAGTATGAAGACATAGTTAACAGTATTAATAATGTAAGACAATTTTATTAATAATTGAGGTTTAGATAAAAATAAAATCAATGGGATTGTGATGTCAATAACTAAGGGAATTGTGACTTGAGTAGTAATATAGTTTCGGTTACAGACAGAAAAACACACAATCTCCATTATAATAAGATATTTTTTTTATCTCAATATCTTTAAAGCTGAAATCCGACTTCCATTACATAAGCCAAGAAGAACTTAGAGAAGAAACAAGATATTAATGCTAATGCCTTACGACCAGCTGATGATGAAAAAAAAAAGCAGATTTGTCTAAATGTCTTAGCTAAACAAATGTTTGTCATACGCAAAGCAGACGAGTAACAGATGGCTTGCGTATGCTAAATGCTATCACGTGTTATTCCATATCTATAAGCTGATAAAAATCAGACACAAAAATGTACACACATTAAATGATATTAGTATAGTCGCACAGAAAGATAAATAAGGGAACATAAAGAATCGGAAGATTATGTTGAGCCCGTTTTTCTGTACAGGAAGTGGAAAGGTCTGCCTACCTTTTCCTGCAGTTCAAATGTTGGCGCCAGCTGAATATTAAACAAGTATCTCAGTTGCCAAGCCGGATTACATATATGGTCTGCTTACTATCTGCACATTTTAAGTATTGCTGTCCGTTTAATTTCATATAAGAAAGTAGGAGCTGAAGGAGGCAGGGTACACAAATGCGTTATTTACCACGTACCCCACGTGTACGGGTTAGGCACAAGGCCGATTAATATGGGTCCACCCGCGAATCGAAGCTCATGGGTGGCTGGTGCAAAAAATGTGTTGATCCCGTCGGAATTCCCCCTCAAGGGGCGCCTCAGGCACTGGGCAATAAACCCAGCCCTGCCTCTTTAAATCGAGGGGGCAGGTGTTGCCTGGGGGGATGGCCCCCTGGGATCAATGTTGTTAATTAACCAACTACGCTATATGCGTTAGGGTACACACATGCACCGAGAGACAGAAACGAAACCAGAGAGAGAGAGAGAGACAGAGACAGAGACAGGGAGACAGTGACAGAGACAGAGAGAGACAGACAAATAGACAGACAAATAGACAGAGACAAAAGGAGAGACAGAGAGAGAGAGAGTGAGACAGACAGACAGATAAACAGAGACAGAGACAGACATACAGACAGGGAGAGAGAGACAGACAGACAGACAGACAAATAGACAGAGACGGAGGGAGAGACAGAGAGAGAGTGAGAGAGAGAAAGAAAGACAGACAGACAGACAGGCAGAGAGAGAGAGAGCGAGACAGACAGATAGACAGACAGAGGGAGAGAGAGAAGTGAGAGAGAGAGACAGACAGACAGACAGACAGGCAGAGAGAGAGAGCGAGACAGACAGATAGACAGACAAATAGACAGAGACAGAGGAGAGAGAGAGTGAGAGAGAGAAAGACAGACAGACAGACAGACAGGCAAAGAGAGAGCGAGACAGATAGATAGACAGACAAATAGACAGAGACAGAGGGAGACAGAGAGAGAGTGAGAGAGAGAGAGACAGACAAAGACAGACAGACAGACAAATAGACAGAGACAGAGGAGAGAGAGAGAGAGTGAGAGAGAGAAAGACAGACAGAGAGACAGACAGGCAAAGAGAGCGAGACAGATAGATAGACAGACAAATAGACAGAGACAGAGGGAGACAGAGAGAGTGAGAGAGAGAGAGAGACAGACAAAGACAGACAGACAGACAAATAGACAGAGACAGAGACAGAGGGAGAGACAGAGAGAGAGAGAGTGAGAGACAGACAGACAGACAGAGACAGAGACAGACAGACAGACAGACAGACAGAAAGAAAGACAGACAGACAGACAGAGAGAAAGAGAGAGAGAGACAGACAGACAGACAGGTTGTGTCACCCAGAATAAAATGAAACACTCACTAACTCTTCGCCATGTCGTGCAATAAAATACGCTGACTGTATCCCCTGCAGAGGGGGGTGAGCTCATACCTCCTATGAACAGGTCTTCTAATCACGATGGTGACGGGAAAAAAAGGATGTCCTCGGTATGACACTACATCTGATGGCGAGTGTTCAGTTCTGTAGCTCTAAGGAGTATAGAGTACTTCTTTAATGCCATTACTTCCGGGTCTGCTCTGAGTCGTAGTGGTACTACCTGTTAGGCTATGGATCAAATAGGAAATATAAACATCTGTAACATGACAACTTTATTCAATAGTTGTCAAGTGACCTGTTTTCGACTACGTTCGTCATTATCAGCATATCTATAAAAACATTTGAGGCTTTTTGGATAAAATGAAAATATGTTGATTACAATTACACAGATTATATTGTCAAACATTTTAGTGTAAATAATAGGGCATTTCTTATTTAAGTTTGGTTTGGTTTCTTTATTCAGTGGCATATCAAGCTTCGTGGATTATTTAATGCCAAAAAACATCCTTGTCGTTGAATAGTTGTGGTACTCTTTAACTCATAGCTAGCGAGTGAAGGTTTCATACCTTTCCCAAGGGAGTATTTGTCTTATACCCTACTTGTATGGACTGGGCACAAGGCCTCGTTTTAATGTGGGCCCACCCATAAGCCGAAGCTCATGGGTGGGAAAGAACAAAAGTTGCGTCGATCCCCTCAGTATTCCCCCCCTCAAGGGGGCGCCTCAGGCGCTGGGCAATAAACCCAGCCCTGCCCCTTTAAATCAAGGGGGCAGGTATTGCCTGGGAAGATAGCCCCCTGGGATCGACGCTATTAATTCAACACACCGATCCAGTGGCCGAAGCACACCGGACCCCCGACCCGAAAGACGGGTTGGAATTGTGGAATACCTTTCCCAAGGGTATTAGTCCGAAAGTGAACGTAATAGTGAGACTGGAGTTCGAACTCGCTGACTACAATGTCGCAGTTCAACATGTTACCTACCACGCCACGAGACATCCCCTCCTTATTTAAGTAAATGGATTATAAAATGTGCGTGTGAGGAGGGGGAAAAATTCCTTTTGCGACATTACCCACGAAACATTCATTCAATTATAATGGAGGTTTGGAATACCAACGTCAGATAAATGAGCAAACGTTCAAATCGCCTTTTTTTTAGTTGTCACTTAATATTATGATATTCGTTGTATGAGGAAGCAAGGGAGTGAGAAAATGAAAAATAGAGTGGGAGGGAGAACAATTTTCTGAACAGGATATCATAATCCCTGCTTGACTAGCATAGGGTGGAAGAAATCGTAAGAAACAACAACAGAATCAACAAATGGAATGGAATTTATTCACAGAAATGTACAAAAGTATTTTCCTTCCTTATATTAGTTCAGAGGTTTTTACAAAGAAGAGTTGAATGTCTATTCTCTGATGTTGACTTCTAGGTTGTAGAATAATCATACTAATTCCAATTACCGTCGAATTGGCAAGACAAGACAGCAAGCAGTCGTAACTGAAATACGATTCTGGTTTGCTGCAAAGACTACTGCAAAATGGCAGGATTTATGGAGCCTCAGAGGATCATACAAACCAAGTAGCCAATCAGGACTCAGGGAATGGAATCACCCAAATGCATGAGTGGACTGTTCTGAATTCCCATAAGTACCAGTTGTCTTGACACTGGTTCAGTTGTGCTTGGCCAGTCACATTGTTCAAACCAATAGTAGACTGACTGACTGACTGACTTCAATATCGGTGATCATGAATAACTTGTTTTGAGCTATCTTTGTTTTTTTATGTGTACTAGCAAAATAAAAAAAACGCCCTCGGGGCGATGTAAAAATAAATTTTTGAAAGATATTGCTTGAGGAGGTGGAAGTTAAACATTAAATGTCGGAGAGTTTGAACCATAAATCATGAAATCATCAAATTTATTACAAGAGTAAAAAAACAAAAAAACAAAAAACAATTTGAAATGGAAACTAAGTTCTATTAACTTTGAATATCTATTAAAATAAAACAAACTATATATAAATATATGATACTGGGGATGTATCTATTAAAACTTGTTTTAAAAAACAATGAGGACTGTCTAATGTTGCATGATCAAATTTGGAGTGTGTTTATTCTATGTTATGACGATTTATGACGGGTATAGTGACGTAAGCAATGACGTAGTTTTTGTTACAGACAAAAACCGGAAGTGAATCTCCATTATCAATAGTAAGGTGGCTTGATTCCAAATGGATATGTTCTGAAGACTATTCGTGCATAGTAGTCTGGTAAATAAGAAAGGGGACCGGGAGAAAATTGTTACCAAGCTAATTTTATTTTTTTAAGTTTAAGGTATCCTCTTTTGAATATTTGAGATGAGGCTTGATGATTAGTATTATCTGTGTTGATTATTGTCAATGAAGATGAGGACAATAGTCCGAATAACGCAGATAATACTAATCATCTTTTGAAATTTGAGAGCTTCTCTTTTTTACCCATTAACATGAAAATTATTTCTACTAGTTTATAAAACCAAACCAAACCAAACTATTTCCCAACAAACTATTCGCCTACAAATCATATATACGAAAAGAAAAAAAAATGGCATTATATAGGCTGCAAGGGTTGATATGCCATTAAAGAAAAATAACCAGCCAACTAGGTTCCCGCCCTGTCGGCTGGGGCGTTAGAATGCACTGACTGCACCTCTGCAGAGGGGTAAATCTCCCCCAATGGGGCCACGTGTTGGCCGTGGGTGGCGACCCGTGATGCTTAAGGATAGAACCCAGGTGGATGAGCAGTTAATGACTTGCAATACTCCACTTTGGCCCTATCTTGGGCTAGACGGGTGGTCGGAGAGGCTCCCTCCGATCAATCGGCTGGTCACGTCAAACCCTAGCACCTATATGATTTCCCCACCCTATTGCCCTTATGGTAAAACTCTATCTGATGGTGAGGTTCCAGTTTTGGAGGTTTGGGGATTGTGGGGCACCTTTTCATCACCGTTGCTCCCTGGTCCACTCTGACCCGGACTGGTAGTACCTGTTAGGGTCCCATCTATGGGTTAAATAGAATTTTTTACCTGTATGAGAATTATTTGTATTCAATAGGAACATATGCAAAGAAAAACTCTTAAGAAATAATTACACAAGAAATATAAATATGAACGTACAATGAAAACGATTCCCTAACCTCAGTTAGACATGCCACTAAAATCAATCAATCAAAATGTAACATGTGTATTATTCTTTCATTTCTATTCAATCATTTTTTTCTAGTTTTTATTTTCTTTGCTGTTGAGGAAATTTCTCAATGTATGTCTTCTGCCAATAGCACAAACAATATGTACACAAGTGAAATAATTAACTGCAGACAGAAAGAAAGAAAAAAACTTCCATGTATCGTCCAATTATTTCTACTTTTATTTTCATTTCTTCGACTTTTTATTTAATGCACTTGAGGAGATCGTTGATATAAAATATGTCGTCAGAAATAGCGACATTCAACTCAACAAAAAAATTTAAAAAAACATTGATTTCTACTTTACTTTACCGCGGAAATATTTTATTGTAGTCAGAAAAAAAAACTCTCTTGTTATCCTTGTACACTGATTAGTTACTTCTGTTTCTGTAGGGTGACAATAGATAATTATCTCCCTTGGAGAGTGGGCGTGTCTGTTGGGCGCCTGGCATAATTTCAGAAAACTATTCGTGTCAGTAATAGCGTGATTGGAATTCGAACTCGCTTACTACGATGTCACAATTCAGCAGGTTATCCATTACCCTAATAGTATGATTGTCCCAACCCTATTGTCCTTATGACAACACCACAACTCTTTTTATCCTATATGTGCTAGAAGGTGGTGACTGAGGGTTTTAGTGTCCTAGGTATGACGTTAAAATGCATATAATGGTAAAGTTCCAATTTTGGAGCTCTGTGGAGTGTGGAGTACCCCTTCATCACCATTATTCCAAAGTTCACTTTGATCCTGAGTGGTAATATCTGTTAGGGTTCCATTTAGGGGTTAAATAGAACAAATGAGTTTGAAAAAGAAACATGTTTATAAAAATTGAGTTTAAAAAATAAAATTTGAATACCCCTTCTTCGCCATAACTCCCAAGTCCACTTTGAACGTGAATGGTAGTACCGTTTAGGGTCCAATCAATGGGTTAAATATAACAAACATGTTTATAAAAATTGAGTTTAAAAAATTAAATTTGAATACCCATCAAGAATGAATAGAACAAATCTTTTTCGGCATAAAATAACCCAACAAAGGCTGACATGCCGTAATATCTAACCAACCAACCAGCCAACCAACCAAGTCAGTTGCCAGGCGTCAGTATTTCAACGTATACATACCCCCGGGGCAGCGAGGCGTTCAGAAAATGTGTAGAATTTTAGAATTTTGAATTAGGTCAGAATAAATCCCTACTCTCAGCGCCGTAATTACAAAACTTTATTTGACTCTATTTGGTTAATTTTCCATATGGTAGAGTGTCCGACTAGGAACCACAAGGTACCTAGTTCGATACCGGCATTCGCCAACTCAGCGTTTGAGTAGCACAGGGATCTGTGCGGTAAAGTAAGGGGCTGATGGTAGGTGTGGCGCTCCACCCCAGGTGCAAAAACAATCTCCTTGGTCTAGAGCGCTAGTGAAAAGACTTCCTCACTGTCTGGCAGATACCGATTTTAGACCACACCAACGACTTTACTTACTAAATAAACTAGGCATAAAATAGGTATACCAAAAAATTCGGCTGCTTTTCATTTTAAAAACGAATTAAGATTAATCAAATCGATTATTTAAGGTCAAATTTTTGTCTTAAGTCGAAAAGTAGTAACAATGAAAATCAGTAAAAAAATTAAAAAAATTACACATGTAATTTACTTTTGATACATTTAAAACGATTTTTCGGTCAATTTTGATCGGATATGGCCAAACGCTGTTTAAAGATGGCGTAAAATCCGTGATTACAAAATAAATATAAAAAATCAGGGAATTATCCGATTTTAATGAAATATTCAGTATTGATTTAACAATGAATGAATTTTATAATGCGTCAGTCATTTTATTTCAAAACTTTAATTAGGTATTTCTACTATGATAAATTGATATATAAAATTCATTCAAAACATGACGAGCATGATTTTAAGTTTAAAATGTCATATTATTAGATTCTAAAAAAAATTTTTTTTTAATAGCTACTTTACTTTAGTATCAATTACCCATATTTTTTGGTCGAAAAGTGTATTGGAAATTTAGCGCCCCCCTTTAAACAGAACAAATATTGATGCATATATTTTTTCTTTTAGAAGATAATAGCCAATTGAATAATTATCGAAATGAGTAAGAGAAATCTCGAAAAATTATTTATTTAGTTTTTATTTTTATTTTATTTTCCGATTTTCAGTACTTACTTACTACCCGAGCAGATTCATTAAAAAAAAAATTCTATTCACACCTTCGATCTTTTGTCTTTTTATTTATGCAGAAAAAAGTATCAATCACATATAACCCCGCCGATATATTGAGCCCCCAAAATAGGGCGGGTGCGGGGGAAGGGTCAAAGTTAAGTGACCTGAAAAAAATCAGAAAGTTTTGAAATAAAATAACTGATGCATTATAAAATTCATTCATTGCTAAATCAACACTGAAAATTTCATTAAAATCGGATAATTTTTGGTAATTTTTTTTCAAAGTAAATTTTTGTAAAAACACGGATTTTTCGACAAATTGGGTCTACCTAGCATAAAGTCTGAAATGTTGGTGTCCTGGGTATGACGTTAAACTGCATCTAATGGTGAAGTTCCAATTTTGAAGTTATGGGGAGTGTTGGGCACCCCTTCATCGTCATTACTTCTAGGTCCACTCTGACCCGGAGTGGTAGAACCTATTAATGTCCTATCTATAGGTTAAATAGAAAAAATGGGTTAAAAAATTTCGAATACTCATCAAGAATGAATAGAACAAAACGTCTTCGGCATAAAATAACCCAACATGCCGTAAAATCCAACAACTCTACCAAATCAACCTGAAATTTTGTTGGGGGGGGGGAATGCTAACAAAACTGGCCGAGCAAGTCTATCTTCTACTCTAATTAGTTTCCATTCACTGACCGATCTATCTTAATGAAAAAAAGTCATCCTGCATCATTCCTTCTACTTACACCAAAACACAGTTTGGTTTCTTTGGTTTGTTTTGTTTTACGGCATATCAATCTTAGTGGGTCATTTAATGCCGATAAAGTTTTGAAATAAATTCATTTTTAATGGATACTCACTTTTTTTTACAAAAACATTTTTCCATTTAACCCATAGATGGGACCCTAACAGGTACTACCACTCCGGGTCAGAGTGGACCAGGAAGCAATGGTGATGAAGGGGTGCTCCACATTCTCCAAATCTCAAAAACTGGAACCTCACCATCAAACAGAGTTTAACGTCATTCCCAGGACATGTAGACCCTCAGCCTCTGCCTTCTAGCACCCATATAATAAAAAGGGGTTGGGGCTTGCCATAAGGGCAATAGGATTGGGGAAAATCATATAGGTGCTCGGGCTTGACGTGACCAGCCGATTGGGCTTGGCAGTCGGAGAGGCCCCCTCCGATCAATCGGCTGGTCACGTCAAGCCCTAGCACCTATATGATTTTCCCAACCCTATTGCCCTTATGGCAAGCTCCAACCTCTTTTTATTATATGGGTGCTAGAAGGCGGAGGCTGAGGGTCTACATGTCCTGGGAATGACGTTAAACTCTATCTGATGGTGAGGTTCCAGTTTTTGAGGTTTGGGAAATGTGGAGCACCCCTTCATCACCATTGCTCCCTGGTCCACTCTGACCCGGAGTGGTAGTGCCTGTTAGGGTCCCATCTATGGATTAAATAGAAAAATGTATTTATAAAAATTTTTTATTATCAACTAAGAATTGATTTATTTCAAAACTTTATCGGCATTAAATGACCCACTGAGGTTGATATGCCGTAGAACCAAACCAAACCATATAATCTATTTAAAACCCCAATCCTATGAGGGAGAACACAAGTATGGATATATTTACAAATTTTAAGAAACGAAAAATGAAGAGCGTACGAAGTGGGTGTGAGTGGGTGGGAATAGTGTAGTTATGTGCAAAAGTTTATTTGCCGGTTGCTTGAAAAAAAATATTTGCCTAAACTCACACTACGCCCGATTGACACAAGGTTTTTTTTTTTATGTAGGGATTTTTATGGGGCATCCAGCGGGGATCAAACTCGCTAATAATGGATCTGCGAGACTAGCTTACAAACCATTACACCACGACGTGGTAACTACCAACAAAATTAAAAATTAACATAGAAGCTACGTGTGTGTGTGTGAGAGAGAAGAGAGAGAGAGAGGGGGGGGCAGAGAAAAGAAAAGGAAAAGTCAGTTCAAAATGTAATAAAGAATTGGCCCCTCACCACCCAAAATATTGACCCAATTTTTCTCTGAGCGCTGAGGACACTTGACTGTAAGCATCAGGGCGTGTAAGATTATTTTACATTATCATTTCGCATATCATGTATTTTTCCCTTCTGTATCTAACTTATAAACAAGTTGCTGTTTTTTTTTGTTTTTTTTGTTGTTTTTTTTTTGGGGGGGGGTAATCATTATTTACTGTCCCAGATAAAGAAAAATAATTATTGGCCCAACCCGTTCACCACGGGTAGTATGGGGCATCCAGCGAGGATTGAAGACGCTTTTCAGTAGTAATGGATCTGCAAGACTAGCTTGCTAACGATTATACTACAATTGAACGCCCTTTTACTCAATCTGTTCGCCAAAAGGAGGATATGGCACAAGGTCTCAAGTATGGAGCTAAATCGCTATTCAGTAGTAATGAATCTGCGAGACTAGCTTGGACGAGGCCAAATTTAAGTTAATCAACTGTAAAATGCGTAAGTGAGTCTATGTGTGTGAGAGAGAGAAAGAGAAGGGAGAGAGAAAGGGGAGGGAGAGATAGTTGTTTGGGTTAAGAGAGGGTAATAAAGAAAGACAAAGAAATATAAGCAATGTATGAGAGAGAGTGTGTGAGAGAGAGAGAGAGAGAGAGAGAGAGTCAAAATTCATTTCGTGACAGATAATGTTCCATAATGTATTTATATCTATGTCAGTTATGCCAGGTATGTTTGCGTATACATTCATTTAAAAAGCCAGAAAGTAGAGGGTTAAACTAGACACCTTCTTCCGTCCAATCGATACTAGTTCTTTTTATGCCCGTCAAGCTCTCAATTTCGCCCTGAAACTCATGTGAGCGAATCTTAACACGTCTATATCTTACCCAAACATCTATCACGAGAATAAGATCCATTGTTATAAATTTCATCCAGTCACGTGTTACACATTAGCATTCTTTGGGGTGGGGGGGTACGGTTTTCTCCCATCCCCATAATTAATTGTAAATAAAAACGCCGGCATTTTTAAGTAGGATAGTCCATGAAGACGATGAGGTATTTTAGAGTAAGTTACAGTGTAGCACAGCCGGTAGAGCATCCGCGTGGGAATTGAAAAAAAAATACTGGTCCATACCAATTCAGCGCAGGATTAGTATAGTTTGGGTAATCTGATCTGTGCGGTCAATTGGGGAGTTGGCAGTTGGTGTGACGCTCCACCTCAGCACAAACAATCGTTCTGGTCAAGCGCTAGCGAAAAGGGGACACAGGGGCTGTTCGGCTGATACCGGCAATAGGTCACACCGTCAAGTTTACTTTTACTTAGTCTGTAAGATAATCACTTGAACGTATTATTGTAAGTATGAACTGGTCACGAATGTGTCTAGCAAAGATAGTTCATTTATATAAATGTCCCTTCATTCCCCACACACTGAAAAATTCGTGCTTAATCTCAAATGTATCTAATATAGCAGTTGTTCTAAGTCCAACAACAACACATAAATGAATTAAAACTTAATTCAATTCGAAAGGTTTATCATACAACAAAACAAGGAGTAGCAATATAAATGCCCCTCATATATATATATATATATATATATATATATATATATATAAGATAATCTACTGAGTCAGACGAACCTACTATTAGTTTCGCATAAAGCTCTTCAGGGCTAAAATCTTACTTGGCTCTACTTAGGTATCGAGCACTTTTTACAAATTAGCTTCTCCTAGCGGTTATATGAATATATATATATATCTTATATACATATATATACATATAAATTGTTTTTTCTTTTGGCCAAATACTATACCAATAGATTATTTTTTGTTGGTACGAATATCTTGGTCTTTTCTTTTTTTCAAAAATTTTTTTCTTCCTGGTTGATGTTTGGTAGTATATTTTTACAATCAAACTCTCTGCCGGGTTTTTTCTCTCCGCAAGGATCTACCAACACGCTTGGTATATTAAATTATATATATATATATATATATATATATATATATATATATAGTCAAGTTAGAGAGACCTACCAGTCTGATGGAGAGGGAAATTAAGGATATCTGGTATCTTCTATTTAAGTCGTTAAGGAGGTAAATTCTGATCGACTTATCGTGGAACTGATCCGTAGCTAATCTGTTGAATATGGGTACCAAAACTACTGGACGTTTCACATGATTGCTATGTCCAATTACATTGTCTCTCTCTCTCTCTCTCTCTCTCTCTCTCTCTCTCTCTCTCTCTCTCTCTCTCTCTCTCTCTCTCTCTCTCTCCCTCATTTAACTCCACAAACAGAAGCACATGTATTTTATTGACCCAACAAAGGCACGGGAAGAAGAAGGTTAGAGGGAAATTAAAAAAAGAAAAAGAAAATAAAATAATGTAAATTAAGGAAGAAAATCACAGGAAGGCTCTCCTATCTTAACTCCACACATAGAAAAAGACGTATTTTACTGACACAACAGTGGCATTTGTCAAATAAAATGGGTCCATGCATTGGGCAAAATAAAAGCTTGTAGCGTGAAAAAAGAAAAAAAAACACCATTTGTTTTACTCGGAATATATAGGAAAATATATCGATCCCCCATATAAGTCACAAGAAAGAAATAAACAAGGCAAATAGATAAATTCAACAACGTTTATATAATAGTGCGAATAATTGCTGAAACATATTCTTTTAGCGTACATAGAAACATTTATCTTTTATGGTCAATTTATCTTGTTCAGACTTCTTGTCGCTGCTTCTCTTAGCTTAGGATTCTTGACTTAGCGGCTCCCTCATACCAACCCAGAGAGGCTCAAATGTCCGTCTACATGCTAATATGCGTTATCAGCTTTTGCCTGGCAGCTTATGTCCACGTTATTAGCTTCCTAAGTACTTTTTGATGGGGTTCTCGGTTCTTTCCCCTCTGATCTTGGGGTATACCTATTCTTCGCATAAGTGGAATCGTTAGAGGGCATAACCCATATTTTTTTCATAAACAACGGAGGCGACACATTCTCACACGTATGACGGGAACTGATCAGTCTAGACGTGAGCCGTTACTCGTAGTTCCATCGTGGGCGGATCTTGTTTACAGTGTAAAGAGAAAGCGTACGGAGCAACTTCCCTCGTATGACTGCTGCGCCCTTTGCAATCGGGCAGATCTGATTTGCCTATCCTGAATGACAGTGAATTTCAAGTTGATCGCCAGGTGTTAGTTATTGAGGTAATCAACGCCCACACCTTAAGACCGCATCGAGTAGGTCTCTGAATAGGTTTGGTTGTACCTATATTTACGGTTTGACTTATTGTAGTTTCAGGTGAAATTTGGCGTAGGCATGTGTGCGTGTTCATATTAAAAAGAAAGAAAGAAAGAAAGAAAGAAAGAAAGAAAAGCAAACAAAAAACAATTGTTATATACAAGAAACAACAAAACCCTGGGTTTTATTACGGACTACTTAAGTCTTTTTGGTAAGTAAAAACAAAAGTTAACGAAGTAGCCAATTATCGGTATCTGCCGAACAGCGAGGGAGTATATCCCCTTTTCACTAGCGCTAGACCAGGGATATTGTTTCTGTTGAAATCGAGTGGCACACCTATCTTCAGCTCCCCACTTTAGCACACAGATTAGATTACCAATATGTACTACTCATACACGGGGACCAGTATCGAACGTAGTTGTTTGGGTCGGAGAGGAAACTACGGGAGTGAATGAGCTCTGATGATGATTTTTGTAAAATCAAAATATTGATCAGTATCAGCTATGATTATATTATAAATTGTTTCTTCTTTAACAGCATTGTGTGATGTTTTCATTCACCTTTTTCTTACTCATATTTGTCGGATTCCATTTCCTTTCTTTTAACTATATATATATATATATATATATATATATATATATATATATATATATATATATAAGTAAAGAAATAACAAAAGACTTAGAGATTTAGTATTATATATATATATATATAATATATAATATTTATATATATATATTTGCTCTGTGACTCTAACATTAAGAGCACACATTGAGCACACATTGAGCTCTCAAACTGCGACAGTTTTTTTAAATAAAACTCTTGTGTCGTAAGGAAGATTTCTTCTCTGGACTTTTGGAATATATATATATATATATATATATATATATATATATATATATAATATATATATACGAAAGTAAAAATATGGACGAGAAAAGTTTGCAAAAAGTGCTCGATGCTACTACAGCAGCGTGGTTATAAAACCCAATAAAAAAAAACAATAAAAAAACAAAAAAAAAACAAAAAAACAAAAAAAAAAATCATGAACCCTAAAAGTTCCATGGGATATGCATAAGCATCAAAGGAAAAGAGAGAAAAGTGGCCAATCAGCCATAAATATATCGAGGTATAGTCACATGTTCGGATGGAATTAAACGTGACACTAACACGGGGGGGGGGGTGAGAAAAATATACACCTATATATACATAAACATATATTAATCGGGTTGTCGAAATAGAGAAGAATAAAGACGAAATTAGTCAGGTGGTAAATAACACATGAGAAATTTGTTAATATGTCCACCATCAATATGTTTCTTTTGTTCAAGAATAATTTGTTTTCAACATATTCTATGATGCATAAAGTTTCCCGCACACACATATACACACATATACACATACATATATATATATATATATATATATATATATATATATATAATTACAAATCGCTCCTACCATTGTTTCTGAAAAACACTTTTTCGTGTTATTCGCTTCAGAGGCGTTGACTTTGAAAAAAAAAAGGACAGTTTTAAACTCCCGGCACGTATCCACGCGATCCGTTAAAGCTCCTGCATTTCGCTTTCATCATTCAACGGCATTACTATTTTATACATAAGTAATTGAGCCCTCGTTCAATTCTCCAAACAATAATAATAATTTAACCTATATATATATATATATATATATAATTATATATATATATATATATACAAGAAATCTTTTTGAAAAAACCTAACATCAATAAAATAGCATTCAACGTCGGACATAACATATTAACTATCTTTAATGACTAACACACTTAACTTGCAACCCTCTAAAAAAAATTTTTTTTTTTTTTAAATAGACTTTAAAAAAAACTAAAAAAGCGCTCGGGCTAACAGTATAGGAAATATCCTATTTCAATTCGATCCAAACACCAGAGACGACAGGGAGAGACACAGATCCAAATAATGAAGAAGTACTCCGTGTTATTCAATAACACATGACTGAAAAATATATATATACACACACATATATTTGTGTGTGCATATATATATATATATATATATATATATATAATATATATATATGTGTGTGTGTGTGTGTGTGTGTGTGTGTTGAGTGTGTGTGTGTGTGTGTGTGTGTAGGAAACTTTATGCATCCTAGAATATGTTGAAAAGAAATTATTGTTGAACAAAAGAAACGTATTGATAGTGGACATATTAACAAATTAACGTATATTAACAGAATCTTTTCTTTGCACAGGTCGGTAGTATTACTTATGAAATTAAGAATTTATAGAGGATTTTTGGAAATGTTTATGTTCGATGTTTTGAAAAAAAAATTTCTTTTAATGTATACTTTTTTGACTAATTCCAGATTAGCAAATACAGTTACGACATATCAACATCGCGTCTGTCATTCAACTTTTCAAAAGGATGCAACAGCGTTTATTAACTGCGAAACTGTTTTCATTATTACAACCTGAACTCCAGCAGTTAGCTGTAATTAATCAATATCTTGATTCATCATCATCATCATGTCGCGCTATTAGCACGGATATCCATGACAAATCTCTCGCCAAACCTTCCTATCATTCATTTTCCCAGGGAGGCCTCTGTGCAGCAACCTGCTTTTGCTTAGTTGGTCAAATATAGGTCCTTGCTGGGCGGCCCACACTAGCATGTCCGTGTGTTGGCTTCCACAGGAGAACGTCACTTATGAGCTCATCCTTGCTTCTCCAGCAGTGCCCGGCATGTCTTGTCCGTCTCACTCGAATGTTTGTGAGATGGGGGCAGTGGCCATTAGCTGTTTCCCGTGGGTGCTGCTTCCACGATTTATTCAGACTGCACGCAGCATTCTTGTGCAGCTCCCATCCAGCTTATTCTCAAGCGCCTCGTTATAGTCCATGTGGTGCATCCGTACAAGCAACACTGATACAACCACCCTGGAAGAAATTGTCGCTTTATCTTGTCAGTGAGATCGGATTTCCATATTACTGATAATTGTTTGTGGCCGACCACGCCTTTTCCTATTCGTGTATTACATCGCTTTCTGTGGATAGATATTACCAACCTAGGTATGTGAATTGTTCTTACTGGCTTAAGGCTTACCGTTGAGTGTGGTTATGTCATCCTTTCCTTTTGAAACATATTACTCTGTTTTATCGGAGTTTACATTGAAGCCAAATATATTGCAGCCTTCTCTAGGCTATGCAGTAGTGACTCGGCCCTGTGGGGTGTATCTGCAAGGAGTGCAAGTCATCAGCGTAGTCCGCATCTGTGATTTTCTGTGCGGGATATCGCCTGCTTCTTGCCTTTTTTAGTGTGAAGCCTTCTTCCTTTTATGTATCTAATGATGTTCGGAGTACATAGTCTAAGCATAATGATTAAATATATATGGTGCAGTGTATCTCCTTGTAGGACTCAGTTCCGAGCGAAGAAAACTGTGTCGCCATCGGTGAGCTACCATTGCTTGTGTATCTTTGTAGAGCCTCATTATAGCAGCAACAGTTTCTTCTGGTAGCCCGTATGCTAGTAGTAATTTTTCCATTTTTCCTCTGTGTATGGAATCAAAATGCCTTGAAAAATCTACGAATAGCAGCGTTGCCTCTAGATTCTTTGCTCGAATCCTCTATGATTCGTCGTATAGTCAGGATCTGAGAGTTGTGGAACGGTTTCTACGGAATCCGTTTTGTTTTTCCTAAGAATTTTCTCTATTTCGGTCGATGCGATTAAGAAGGATCAGCCTGGCTGCGATAGCCGTAAGATAATGCCTCTGTAGTTTTTAGCTATTCCTAGGTCTCCCTTTTTGAACGGAGATGCATCCTTTTTGTCCATTTTATCTATTCTATCTTGTCTATATACTGCATTGCATAGCCTAAGCAGTATGTCGCTGAACTTGCCCATTTTCCATACCTCCGGGGTATTTTCAAGACCGCCGCCCTTCTACTTTTTTTATTTAAAGACTAACGTGGAGTTCTTCTGTTGTAAAATCCCCAGTTATTAGTAGTTGTCTAGCTATGATCTTTGATGTTAATTAATGATTTTAGGTGTTTCCCAGAAGTTTCTGGAAGTGGCTTTCCCATTTGGAATCTTTCTTTTTGCTGTTGCCTTTAGTTTTTGATCTAGAGGTACTTTCTCCTACCACTAATTTCATTTACTGTTTGCCATGCTTATCGCGACTGTCTGTCTTCTAATATTATTCATGTGCTTGTATATATTCTGTTTTAATAAAATGAGGTGAATAAATTGTGAACTTTGAAATATCCCATCATACAGGTAAAAAAAATACCAAGAAAATTTGATACAGTCGTGGGGGAAATTTGGGAAGCAAAGAGTTTATCAATTTTTTCAACATATTTTCCTTACCTCTTGCCTACTTAAGCCGCTCATAGCGGCTCTCCCACTACATCCAAACCAAGTAAAAAAAATGAGAGTTCATTATAATTGAGCAGAAGGAGTCAGATTACAATATTAATAGGACTTTATTTGAATAGAATGAGTTCTGAGGTGAATAACCAGCGAACTTTCAAGTATCCTATCACACAGGTAAAAAAATATACCAAGAAGATTTGGCACAGGTGGGGAAAATTTGGTAGGCAAAGTGTTAATCAATATTACTTAACTTTGGTCAAGAAGATTCTCTAGTATTTATAGTAAACCTATCCAAGTGGAGACAACTATGTTTGAGTTCATTACAATGCGCGAACTTTATATTTGTCTCGGAATATTTCGTCTATTACTGCGTTGGACAATTATTCACGAGATGCAGCCTAAAATTACCTTTTTTAGATAAACTAATTATTTTCATTCATTCATTAATTCATTCATTCATTCATGCGTAAAGACGACTTCTCAAAGAAAATGCTGCAGGGAAATAACTACATGAAATGACAATGAATGAAAGTCCAAAATGAGAAATTTGCCTTTGACATAATAGAATTAATAGACGCATCGATATTTTCTCAATACTTTCAAATATTTTCTGCCCCATTTTTAAACATTTCTGCTTCAAGCGGATACTAATTCTAAAAATAGTGCGAAAATGTTTTCATCGTTTTTTTTGGGTTTTTTTTTTTTTTTTAACTTTGTTCCCATTGAAATTAACTTTTCGGATATATATATATATATAAAAGAAAAGCTTAAAAACCGGGTATATTACGCTTATGGTCTATTTCCACCCGTGGGTATCTGAGACCCAAGAGTTTCATCAGATCATTTTTTTTATTCAAACTGGCAAACAATCAAATTCAGCTTAGAAAGATGTAAAAATGTAAGCTGAATTTGATTGTACGCCAGTTTGAATAAAAAATGTTTATTTTTTATAAACAGAGCAAAGTGATTTGTAAAGAAAAAAAAAAGCTTAAAAACCGGGTATATAGCGATTATGGTCCATTTCCACCCGTGGGTATCTGAGACCCTACGAGTTTCTTCAGATCACTTTTTTTTATTCAAACTGGCATACAATCAAATTCAGCTTACATTATACATCTTTCTCCGCTCGCAGGGATGATATCGTATTTCACTTCCTGTTAGCCCTTTTGGTGTTTTAGAGCTTTGATGCTATGCCGCTACCTTTCCCCGTGATGTTTTCCTTATAAGTTGGCGCTTAGGTTTGTCTACTTAATTCCCGTGTTTTTCTAACACCAAATGATCTTATCTATTTTTCCTAATGTGGCACTCATTTGTCTTGACCTTGTTGGGTAGATTCGACGTGATCTGAACTTTGCAGCACCCAACTGTTGGAGGAAAGGACCAGTTTAGAATCATCCTAATACCAAAATATATATAATATATATATATATATATATATATATATAGAGAAAGAGAGAGAGGAGAGAGAGGAGAGAGAGAAGAACGTGACCCGTTGGCTCACCCATTGAGCTCTGGGTAGACAATTGTGATTAAGGAAAAGTGAATTTGCGAAGCGAATTAAAAAATTTTTAAATAAATACGGGCGGATAAATTTAAAAAAAAACATTAAAATCATTTTTGATGGATTTTTAAGAAAGGGAATGTTTGACGTAATTTAAGCTGCGAGATAGCTGCTACAAAACTTAACATACACATATATTTCACAATCTCTAAATCACTCTCTTTACTTCACAGAAAAACTAACATAAATAATGAGGAGGTAATCAAGATACATATAAAGAGGGGGAAGTGATAGGCAGAATGTAAAGTAAGAGACAGGTCAGTTTTTTACTTAATTCAAATTATGACTAATTAAAACCAATTAAAATGGATTTTTTAAAAACATAATTCAATCCTAGAACTAAGGAATATTTTGATACAAATTTTCTGTCATTAAACTAAATAGGAAAAAAGCCTTTAGCAAAAAATCATTGATTTACTCAGCTATATTATAATAAGATATATATCATCATCATCATCATCCATCATCATCATCATCATCATCAGATCGTGCTAGTAGCACGAATATCCATGACAATCGCTTGCCAACCCCCATCTATCATCATCTGGAGATCTTCTGCGCAGCCTCCAGTATCCGCACAGAGTTGGTCAATGTAGGTCTATGCTTGGCGGCCCCCCACTGACGTGTCCATGTGCAGATTTCCAAGGCGCTATATGAAATGCAAACAGCTTGTCCTTGCCTCGGGTCGACGAGTCCATTTCCTACGACTTTATCCATTACACCACACGCCTCCACTATAAAATGACTCTCGAGTTGATTGAAGATAAAATTACATTGGTGGTTACTTGAAATCTTAATAGTCACTTTGTAACCTTCCTTAATCAACTTTGCTCTTTCTGATTATTCTGAGTGGATATTGTTGTTTATGTTATTAATATCTGTACACTAGGTACCACCAAAATAGGTCACGTGATCAGTTTAAGCCATATTGAAGGAAGAAACGTAAATATTTTTGAACTTTAAAAAAAAAATCTTGCAAAAAAGAATATAACCAACATAAAGAGTTGTTACAAAGTAAAAACAGTTAATTCAAATGTAGGCGTTATTTTCGTATTCGCCTGGGGACTTGTCTGCCCGTTTAGTTTCGCTGGTTCCCGCTAGGGGCCTTTGATATTTAAGCGGCTGATTGGAACGTCTCTTCCTCTTTTCCTGTTGCTCGACCTATGAGACACAATGAGGTAGTCTTATGACAACCACTTCTCGTTGGGGCTTCGGCCCTTAACACTGGCCACTCACTGCTAATAAGTATTTTATACGATATATGACTATCCTTTAGTCATGTATCCGTAACTACGTTTTTATGTACATTTAGGTATCTCTTTGATACAAAGATCAAATTATCCCATTGGAGAAAAATTACTCACCGTTATCTTGAAAAATAAATAAAACAGTCCGGTTCTTTTTTTACAACACGGTCAGTTAGTTTATTGATATATCTTAGCAGAATTCTGTATTCATGGTTCTTTTACTAAAAAAACTCTGACATTTAAACTTATAAAAACATTCTGATAAAATTATTCAGACTCTTTTCTTTATAGAAAAAAAGTAAAAATCGTTTTTTGTCGGTTCATTTTTTTCATATTTCATAAAATAAAATAGGGATGTAGACCTTGTAGTATCCTACGCTCATGTTTTACGAGCAATAGACTCGCCTATACAGATTATATAAACATGATAGTTTAAGAATTATGACAGGATTTCGTATCCTGGTTTGTTCGTACAGTGTCTTGGGGGACATGAATAGCCTGGCAGAACCCATCCTTCTACAAGTCTTCAGCAGATTTGAATTCAGCTTTCCATCTCTAAGACCGGTTGCCTAACTAAGGTTAAAAAACCCAATTTGTCCTACTATTTTCCCATAGCTGAAGGGAGAATATTTACATTCATACCTTTCCCGGGGTTATTAGCGCTATGTGAAATGCAAACAACGACAACGTATGTTCAAGATTTTAACTCTGGTGTCCGAGTTCACTTCTACGACGAATAACCATTAAACAACGTACCCCTCCTCCAAGAACACACAACACACACACACACACACACACACACACACACACCTGCCTTTAAATCGATATTTATTGGCTACGTATCCCATTTAAATATGGGGTATCGCGCATCTGATTGGCTGTTACTAACAACCAATCAGATGCGCGGTGCTTTGTATTTGAATGGGTTAGAGTTCTACAACCGTCCAAAAAAATGTCTTCATTGTCAAAAGTCTCTTAGCGGCTATTGTTGGTGGTTGTACCAGAGTTTGATAGAGTCAGCAGGGCGAGGGAAGTCTGATGTTGGAAGACCCGAAACTTCTCAATGAACTCTGCGGATTACATCACTGACGACAATCACCAGCGCCCCAAATGTAGGAGCGTGTATTTAAAGTATTGGATTAATCTTTGTTCCATGAAACGCCAAGAATCGAACATTCTATAAATATTTGCAATCTCAGTTTGGTAAACATGGATAGTTTTCTTCCAATCTTGAAATTCATAGACATATTTGAACTCATGCTCATATCAATACTTTATTTTGCGATGTAGACACACAGACATTAGACAGGCATTTGTAGATGAATGCTTGAAACATCTCAAAAAATAAAACAGAAAACCGAAAACATTAAAAAAAAAGATTTTCTGTAACCATATTTTTATATCTAGATTCGTCGGAGAAACCTTTTTAAAAACGAAATTACACTTGATAGTAGGTTAAGATATCAGTCTGAACCGCAAGAATCGCGCGGTCTTTTAATTATTGACATTTCAAAAAAGAGTTTTTAACCGGCACTAATTTACCAATTATTTAATAATGAGTCTCTCTGTTCTCGTTTTTTGGGGTGGGTGGGGGGATGTTGTGGGAATGTGCGCATCCGACTGTCTGTTGATTAGTATGTCAAGAACTGTTGCTTGCTGAAAACCCGCCCTTCGAATCACGATACGACAGCTGTTTTCGGCGGGAAACACAGAAATTATACGCATCATCAATTTTTTCCACAGTTTTTTTTATTTAATCAAGTTGAATAATCTTAAGGAATGGCAAGTGAATTTACTGATAATCGTTTTTATGAGGACGTTAGACTTTTGCTATAATCAAAACCCGAAGTTAGAAATAATTTACGACCCTCCTTGAATTAAATGGACTTGGCTGAGGTGTCGAACAAAGAACTGAAGTTACAAGCAATTAACACTGATTGATTGATTTTAATGGCACACCAACTCATCTAGGGTTATTTTATGTCTAAAGATTAGGAAATTGCATTAATTCTACGTTCATATTTACATTTTTGTGAGTCCTAGGTATATTAAACTGCATTTGTGGAATACCCCTTCATTGCTATTACTCCCAGGTCCACTCTGACTCGGAGTGGTAGTACCTAGTAGGGTCCAATCTATGGGTTAAATAGATTTTAAAAATGAGTTTAAAAATGAGTTTTAACGTCATATTCAGTTTGAATAACTAATTTGAATCTAATTTGAATACCAAACAAAAATAAATAAAACAAAACGTCTTCGGCATAAAAATAACCTAATCAACCAAAATTACATTTTTTGTGTAATTGTTTCTTAAGAGTTTTTTTGTTTTTGTTTTTTTGCACACAAACAATTTCTAAACAGATTTATTTGCCCCGTAGATACTACAACTCCGGGTTAATTTTCACCTTTAGTTGTTAAAATTCCCAGCATAAAATTGTGCATGCGCATTATCTGAAATGAACTTAATTGTTATTAAGAACACATTTTATTATATTTTTGTGTTAAAGCATGCAGTTGTATTGTTTTCGAAAAGTTTCTAAGATTTGTTTATTTCGCACAAAGACTTGCAAAATGGCTACCGTCTTGTTTCAAAGTGAAAGTCAGTTGGCTAAATTCCTAGCATAAAATTAGCTGAAATGTTATTAAGAACGCATTTTATGATATTTTTGTGTTAAACCATGCAGTTGTATTGTTTTCGAAAAAGTTTCTATAATTTATTTATTTCGCACGGAAACTTTCAAAATGGCTACCGGCTCGTTTCAAAGTGAAAGTCAAGGGAGGTTACTCTAATTACCTTATCTGCCAGGAATTTTGACAACTAAAGGTAAAAATTACGCACTCCGGGTTAAAATTGACCTGGGTGTAATAGCAATTGAGATGTATTCTCTAGTCCTCTGATCTTCAGAACTGAAGCCTCACCATCAGATGCAGTTTAGTGTTCTACCCGGGTATCCTTTAGAGGTTTCTTATCCTTCTGTAGAGGAGGATACAGTCAGTATAATCTAAACCCGGTCGATAAGAAGGAAGTAATTAAGAGGTTAGTTAAGCTTTCTATAAAAACCAACGGTGACTTTAAGAGCTGATAACCTGTGTTAATAAAGAGAGAGGTTATCTGTTAGAATATCAGTGAACACTTAATCCAGCACCATGACACCTTCTTTTATTATTTTAACTGACCTTAATTTACGCTGAACCGAATCAATTTGCTAATCCATTATCTATCCACGTGCAAGTAAATAAATAACAGCTATTAGAGAGTAAGAGACGGTGTAGTTTTATGTAATCAGAGTTCGGTAAAAATCCTTCTTTTTATTTTTTTTAAAAATTTATCTTCCTCTGGTAAAGTTTAAAGTGCTGCAGCCTTAAAGAAAAAAGTGTGCATATTTTTAGGTTGGTTGGTTGAATTTTACGGTATGTCAACCTTTGTTGGGTTATTTTATGCTGAAGACGTTTTGTTTTATTCATTCTTGATGGTATTCAAATTTTTCAAATTCAATTTTTGGATTAAGTATTTAATAGGCACCCCAACAGAGACCAGTTGGGAAAAGCCAGTTTTGCTTTTCACCGTAAACTTCCGGTTCTTGGTAAACAAAAACAGACGATTTTTTGACATTAGAATTTCACTGTGAGATTTTTTTTAAGTTGGTTTATGTTTATTAACAAACCCAAGACACGTTTTTGTATTAGAATTTTTTTTTATTCTAATAATAAAAAAAATAGTTATTTCATTGTTGTTAATTCAATAGCAAAATATTTGTTTAAATTATAAAACTTTAAACAAAAGGTATCATGGGGTACCTATTAGATACTTGATCTCATTTTTTAAACTCTTTTTTTTTATTTAACTCATATGGATGCTAACAGGCACTACCACTTCGGGTCAGAGTGGACCAGGGAATAATGGCAACGAATAGGGTAGTCCACTCTCCCCAGAGAAAAAAATTTAAAACTTGACCATTTCAAATATTTTAGGAGATTGATTGATTTTAAGAGCACGTCAACCCGTCTAGGGTTATTTCATATCTAAAAGGAGTTGTGTCCAGGAACGGTCGAAATACGCGACTTCATTCTAATGTATGTCGAGTAAAAAAAAAAAGTTCGAGTATTTTTCGTTGATGCTTTGGCAATAACTTGAATCGCTTCTTACCGATCGTTCAGAAAATTGCATTCTGTCAATAACCCGACAATTGATCGAATTTGGTGGCTTGCAGGAATAAGAAGAGAAAATTTGTCTAATATTCCTGAAGAATCCTCATATGTTCGGATTTTGGGTTTGGGTTTGGGTTCTTTGTTTAATGGCATTTCAATATCTGAAAGAAAGACATCCTTGTAGAAGAACAGTAATGGTACTATTTAGCCCATTGCTAGTGCGATGAAGGAGTTCATACCTTCCCCAAGAGTATTAATCCGAAAGTGAATATAATAGCGCGACTGGAGTTCTAATTCGCTTACTACTATGTTGCCATGGAGATGAAGATTTTTAAAGTTAATTTATAAATTTCAACATTTCTCAATACGATTCTCATATTTATCGCCGTAATTATTTTTGCTGCAAAATCTTTTGTCAAAATATCATATCAGCAATATCTATTGGCTGAGGCAGTAGAATACACCGACTGCACCTCTGCAGAGGGGTAAAATCTCCCCAGTGGGGCCACCTGTTAGCCATGGGTGGTGATCAGTATGCTTAA
>CM042142.1:131212870-131222870 GCA_023376005.1 Doryteuthis pealeii | reverse complement strand
ATGGTCCCATCTATGGGTTAAATAGAAAAATGGGTTTATAAAAAGAAATGAACTTAAAAGATTGAGTACCCATCGAGAATGAATTTAAAAAAATCATCTTCGGCTGAAAATAACCCAACAAGGGTTGACATGCCGTAAAATCCAACCAACCAACCAACCTAATAGGAAAAGTCTTTATAGATATTCTTAAGACTACTGAATAGAGGATAAAAGTCGTCAATTTCTGGTTTGGAAAGGTCCTTGTGTAACAGGTACACGGAAGGGGCCTGTGGGGGTGAGGCCCTCTTTTCCTATTGGACACGAGACACAGTACCCCTTTATCGCTATTACTCCCAGGACCCAGAGTGGTAGTACCTGTTAGGGTCCCATCTATGGCTTGAATAGAAAAAAATGAGTTAACAAAAATGTTTTTAAAAAACTGAGTTAAAAAAAAATGTGAATACCCATCAAGAATGAATAGAACAAAACGTCTTCAGCATAAAATAAACCAAAAAGGGTTGACATGCCGTAAAATCCAAACAAGAAAAATAACCCAAAAAACAAAGAACTCCATTCGTGCCACCACGTTCATTTTCGGACAAATACATTTGGGAAAGACATGCCCCCCCCATTTCCCCATCTGTGGGTTAAATAATAGCACTTGTCATTCTACAAGGATAGCTTTGGCACTAAATAACCCACGAAGATTGATATGCCATTAGACAAAGAAACTAAACCAGGTCACTCGGACAAAAAGAGTGAGAGTAAAGATTTCAGCAAGTAAAATGCAAACAGCCTCGTACAGGATTTGAAATTAAGTCACCGATTCCATTTGCTAAGCGTACATTGAGCTTAGCAAATAGCCATTAAGTGCGTGCGTTTGTTACCCTGCAAATTCCTCGGCCATTAGGCCGGTGGGTGAACTAAAATAAATCGCATGGTTCTAGGGGGGCGTTCCCACAGACAGCACCTGTTACCTAGTCTAAAAAGGATCGGGCCGGGTCAGGTTTATTACATGCCCCCCCCCCCAAGGGTGATGACCGACGGAAACCATGCATCTTTTGCTCTGGCCATCGCATAAGCACATCCAAGTAAGACGGACAAGACACGCGGGACACAGCTGGAAAAGCAAGGACGAACTCATCGACGTCCTCCTGTGAAGCCAGCAGACGCCACAGACGTACGTGATCAACTCTGTGCGGATACAGGATGCTGCATAGAGGACCTCCCGAGAATGATGAGCGATAGGGACTGAGAGAGATATATGCGCGGACAGCGCGACATGATGATGATGATGATGATGATGATGATGGCTAATTCGACCTGGCAAATAAAAGAAAAAGTTGCAAAACAATAAATTACATAAATAATATATATATATATATATATATATATATATATATATATATATATATTAATTTCGATTTCGATAATGCGTATATGTTGGCTTATATCCACGACAAAAGATTTAGACAAATTTTCGAAGCTAATGCTATAAGCAACATTGATAATGTTAACTATAGACCTGGTTTCTTTAACATATCCAAATACATAGGCAAATCAGTAATCTGTGGCTATAAGATTGCAAACCCCGGTCATAACAATGCAACGTGATATATCTACACATGCGTATATATATATATATATATATATATATATATATATATATATATATATATATATATATATGTGTGTGTGTGTGTGTGTGTGTGTGTGTGTGTGTCTGTGTATGGTTATATATTGATCTGCGTATATATGGATATATATTTGCTTATGTCTGTATATATATTAAATATATATTATATATTTTGTCTGTATATATATTAAACGTGTTATCTATTAACAATTTTCTTATTTTCTAAACATTAATATCCATATGAAATACGTCAATAATATGCTTAAAGATTTTATAATTTTCTATTATTATTATTTTATTTTATATTTAAAATAATAATAAAGAATACATGTGTACATGAACAAACTCATGGCCGAAACACATGTTAGTAAACTCATATAAAATCAATTGTATCCATTCAACATTTTCTTTCCTTTATTTATTTATCCTTTCAACATATCTATCTCTCTCTCTCTCTCTCTCTCTCTCTATATATATATATATATATATATATATATATATATATATATATATATATATATATCTTGTCTAAGTCAAGACAATTTAACATAATGCCACTTACGATGCACAGGTTGTTAAGAAACTCTTGAGGTTTATTCTAACATCTTACGGATTTTCAATGTCTGCACACTTAGTCACACGGCAAATATCTAGGCGGTAGTAAAAAAAAAAAAAAAAAAAGAATTAGTTAAGCATACGTTAACATACCTTTAACACTAGCAACAGCTGTTGTGATACGTTGCTTGAGATTGTTTAAATTAACCTGAAGGGGGGGAGGAGCAAATACCTTCTCGTTGACATACCTCCATAAGGTGCAAGCTGTTAGAATATGGACTTCATGTTGGCCAGATAGTGAGTAATATTCGAGCGATTGTTGCACAGCCAATCTAGCGCAGCGGAAGATTTGCAACAAGGTTACTACAGACTTTCCTTGCTAGTGGAACAGCATTCCAATTCCATCCTGTTGAAAAAATGAAGATACCATAATAGACTTCAAAAGTTCTCTTTGTAAAACTAAAACTAAAAAAAAACTAAAAAAGAAAAAAGAAATGGATAGACTACTGTGTTTTTCTTTTCCGTTAATAAGACCTACTTTCAAAATAAGACCTTGCGGGATTTTTCAGAATTATTTTAGTATAAGCCCTCCTCATAAAATAAGCCCTAGTTGAGAGTGATAGACGAATGAAAGGGGCTGGGTTAGCTCAGTCGGTAGAGTGTTCGGCCAGAAACCTCAATGTTCATAGTTCGATACCAGCCCTCGCCAACTCAGCGTATGAATTGCATAGGGATCTGTGCAGTTAAGTAAGGAGCTGAATGTTCTGGGTTTGATACCGGCCTTTGCCAACTCAGTGCAGGAGTAGCACGGTTTGGATCTGTGCGGTAAAGTGGGGAGCTGATGGTATATGTGGTGCTCCACCTCAGACGCAAAAACAATCTCCTTGGTCTAGCGAAAAGGGAATAGACTCCCTCGCTGATTGGCTGATACCGACTTTAGGCCACCCCCAACTACTTTACTTTTTACTTACGAGCAGGCTAACTGGATAAGAACTCTTCATTCAATGAGACGTCTATTACTCAACATGAGAGAGAAGGGATGAAGATTCTGCAGGAAATTGAGTCATACAAAAACTCCGTTGGAATTTTAGAATCCAGTGACTTGCAGAACAATAATATTCCAGAGGATGATGAAATGAATATTTTTGAATGAATTATCGTTCATGAGGTTTTCAATAAAAGAACATGTGAATGGTAAATAAATGTAGATCGTTTCTGGATAATTTCTGTTTATTTAGAAATTTCGTAATTTTCTATCTCGTTATGCCCCTTTTCGATATATAATGAGTAAACATCCCTCGAAAATTTACATTTTACACGTCCCATCGTGTTGTGATAGTAAGTAAAACTAGTCTCGCAGGTCGATTACTATGATTGGCGAGTTCGATACTCGCTGAATGTCCCACATTTGTGACCTGAGACAGATACAGAGACAGAGACAGAAAGTTAAATCAAGATTATTAAACTTTTTCGATTTTGAAGTTGTGGGGGTTTTTTGTCCTCGGAAAAGCACTGTTTAGACCCTGCGTTTTGTAAGAGAATAAACCGTACTTCGAGTGCAGTGAGGAGATGGGTGCTGCCTTTTAAGAAAGGAGACAAACGACTTTTTATAGAACAAAATGTTTAATGTACATATAAAACATAAAACAAATATCAAACAGGGGTATACAATATACATAAAATGAAACAACCAAACGAGTCCAAAAGGAATTCAAAGTGTTCAATGTGTTTGGTAGGTAAAATGTAGTTTGTGAAGAATTAAATGTATGGAATACAATTCTATATTTTTAAATAAATACACGTACACATTTCTTTTCCCAGACTTAAAGAAAAGAAATTAAAACAAACACACAACACAATCCTTTTCCCAAACTTAAGGAAAAGAGATTAAAACGAACCCACGAACACAATCCTTTTCCTAAATTTAAGGAAAAGTGATTAAAACAAATGTTTACATAAAAATCAGAATCGATTGGATAGGTTAGCATTGCTTTCAACTACGTCCGCGCGTTTGCGCCAAAAATTAATTACTTTTCGATCCCATCTTCTAATTATAAAAAGACAGAAGAAATCAACAAACACACAGACTTCATTCTCGCCATAAGATAGGACACACGCGACGACAACCAAACACACAAATCCCATCTCACGGCCAGATAGAACACGACCAACTCAACACAATTACGACGCTCCTACTACTATCATTATTCTTACCACTTCGTTCTACAATAAGAATCCGTTTCAGCAGGTCGTATATACAAACTTGATTCTTATTTCTGTCCACATCTAATCGAAATTTGACAAATACACAAACATTTCACATTACACATTTCGTGACAAACTTTTCCAAACTCTACACACGAACCCTTTTGAACATTCACATTTTGTTGATTATCGCAAATTTATTCTCTGAATAAATTTATTTGTTATTTTATAATTGTATGCATTTATTTTATCATTTCTCCGTATCCTCTGCCTAAACTGTGTCATATTATTATTCGTCATTCCTGAGGGTTGCAGATAAAAATGCATGCGGAAATTATCTGAAATCCTTGAGAGTTTTGTTCCTCGTAACTTGTTGAGCCCTGTAGAATTGGTTCGAGGTGTGCGTTTGCCGCTCCAGCTTCTAACGTGGGGGGATTCCGAGTCGTCGCCGTCTGGGGCTTCTAACGATACGGAGCAAGTGTAGCTAGCCCATGCTAGAGGCAAAAAAGAGGCCGAATTCTTCGGTGCCCCCTATTTTATAGTTGGCAGCATGTGACCCTAAGGAACTGCTGCTAGTGTCCGGTGAAATAGGATCATCATTCCCTTAATAAATTTCCACAAAGTATTTGCAATAGCTCTTAAGTAAACATATTATTGGAAATTCCATAACCAATTATCTCCCCCTGCCGCTAGGGGGCGGGTCGCCAACATCGTATGTTGGCGCCAAAAACCAAAAACTTCACTTATCGAAAGCAGTTACTGGACGAGAGACGTAAAAACAATCGCTCTCATCACTTAGCCCAAACAGGGCTACTTATCACGGAGCACCCACGGAGAGTAGTCGCGTAAACAGCGGTCCCTACACTTCATTCATCACTTAGCCCCAAAACCGAGCTTACTTATCGCATAGCAGTATTGGAGGAGAGACGTAAAAACACCAAGTTCTCATTACCAAGCCCAAACCAGGGCCCTCTTATCACAGAACTCTACAACCAGCTCCCTTCTAAGGCATTGTATCTGCATACGTTAAAAGGCAGATACAATAGCACACTTACTGAAGGACGAGAAACTACCGAGACGAAGCGTCTTATCAACATTTTCTGCCGACGAAAAGAATACCCTGTTATCACCATTACTCCAAGAAAATTACTAACTCAGATAAGTCTGTAGCAAATACCATTAAAATTTGCAACAATTTTATGTAATTTTTGTCAATACAAGTGTCTGCATTTACTTTCGTGTTTGTTTTTTCTTTGTCCGACAATTTGCCTACAACTACGGAGAAATAAGAGCTCCTTCGAAAACCGTAAATACTCTTAATATTAAACGTTGTAATAATTAAATTATCATACTGTGGTATATCCGCAAGTCCTTCTAGTAAGTAAAAATATTCTTTCACCGATTTCCTTTAGTTGTTTGATAATGTATTCAATCTATTTGATTGTATTGTCTATATGCAAATGAGCAATGTAGATATTATTTGGATGTCGATGTAATTCAAATAAAGCAATCAAAATGCCATATTGATCCTTGTTTCTAATTAAACTGTGGAATTTCTATCGGTTCAACTAATGTGTTTAGTTAATTGTAAATTAAATTCAGCCAAATATTCTGTCGTGCGCATTCTGACGATCATTTCATAGAATAAATAAGGAAGATTAATCTCCGTCCTGTGCCAGAACTAAACGAACTTTTGTTTTGATATTGAAAGCTACGAGGGAGAGTCAAAAATTATCCGAACTTTCGACATCATCATCATCAGGTCACGCAATTAGCACGGATATACATGACAGTCTTTCGCCAACCTTCCACATCATTCATTGTCCCAGGGAGGTCCTCTGCGCAGCATCCAGCATCCTTGCATAGTTGGTCAATGTAGGTCCTTGGTGGTCGGCCCACGTTAGCATGTCCATGTTGGCTTCCACAGGAGAACGTCGCCTATGAGCTCGTCCTTGCTTCTCCAGTCTTTCGCCAACCTTCCACATCATTCATTGTCCCAGGCAGGTCCTCTGCACAGCATCCAGTATCCCCACAGAGTTAGTCAATGTAGGTTCTTGGTGGGCGGGCCATTTTAGTATGTCCATGTATTGGTTTCCACAGGAGAAAGTAGTAATCTTCTGGCTGCTTGCTGCTCTGTTTAAATGATCTGGAAGTGGTTGATGCTGATTGGTTAGTTGATTACTACTATTCCGGGTCTTGAAGATGGGATGTCACTATCCTGAAAATTTACCACTACGTCTAAATAAAAGAAACTAAAAAAAAAAAACTACCGAGTTTTCTGATATTTATTCCTAGATTAACATATTATGGTAACAGCATTATCATAATATAGCATTTTAATGCTTCACACCAATGCCCAAACCTGGTATATGTACTTCCAAAAAAAAATGGATACAGATACAAAAATATATCTCAAATATATATAATTATTTCAAGTCCTCTGGAGAGCTCAATGCATGAAAATTTTATAATTACATACAGAGCAATATTTGCAATTCCATAATAAGGAAAATGTTAAAATCCATTATGTTGTCTTATTATAAATTTAATTTAACAAACTCCTTTTAAGAGAAGAAAGTCAAAGACGTAATAAAGAAGAAAAAAAAAACAAATAGAATAATACACATATATTTTGTGTCAACTATATTCCAGTCATCCACAGACACTGTGTTTCGACGTTTCACGTCTCTTTAGTGTTGCTAGACTTAGCAACTACGTATAGCCATGAGCGAAACCCAACTGATTTTTCATCTGTCCGACTTCTTAACCCCTCAGCCGTTAGCAGCTACCAGTAAGGAGCAGAATTTTAACTGATAAATACATACATAGGTATATATGTTATGGTCACTAGAGAGCTCAAATCCGTAAATAATAGAGAGCCTTGCTTTCGCTAATGGTGAACGTTAATATATGGGAGTATATATTACAGTCATCCACAGACACCGTATTTCGACGTTTCACGTCTCTTCAGTGTGGCTAAACTTGAACTCTACTAATATATATATACATATATTTATATGTATGTCTGTGTCTGTGTCTGTGTGTGGTGGGTATATTGTGTGGATTTATCTTCTGATCACCTCATTAATAGACATCGGTAATTAGACTTATATGAATATGAAATCATAAGTAAATATTGGAAACAAGTCAAATTGTTATCAGTAGTCAATATTGTTATATATATATCACAAGAAGGACACTGCTATTGCTGCTGTGTCATTATGGGCCCAACCCAGCTGCTGCTGATACTACACTCACCCCTGCCGCCGCTTCTGCTGCTGCTACCCCATACATCAGTACAGAATAAAACCTTGAATCTAACACACGTGTTTGTTTGCCTTTCCTTTCAGCATTTCTTATTCATTATTCTCTGCGCATACTAAAAATCTGACCTTTTTTGCATTCATCAACTTTCATTAATGATGAATATTTTCTTGAATTATTTCTCGTTTAGATTACCGAAAGGCTTTCCCTCACAGAAACGATTTCCCTCTTTTAACTCTTTATATAGGAAAAGATGAATTTTACTTACCCCCCCCCCCCCCCAAGATGCAAGGTTTATATTTTATATATAATAGAGATTCGGTCACTTTGTCTGTAACCGAAACTACGCCAAGCTTACACCACAGTAATTTCAGGATTTAAGCAAGTTTATCAATTAGAATTTTATTCATAGCCAAGACTATATATATTGGTTTGAAGGTTGGTTTGGAAGGCTATCACAATGCAAGTGTAATGAAAAAAATAAGGTAACAATGGTGCTGTTTGTTAACCTGTGATTTATTCTTAATATTTGATATTTCGAGATAAAATCTTTTCTTCAGAAGAACACTGGAACTGAAGTAGTTGTCGTCTTGCTATGACATTTCTAGTTAAAATTCATTTAACTAGAAATGCCATAGCAAGACGACAACTACTTCAGTTCCAGTGTTCTCCTGAAGAAGAGATTTTATCTCGAAATATCAAATACTAAGAATAAATCACAGGTTAACAAACAGCACCATTGTTACCTTATTTTTTTCATTACACTTGCATTGTGATAGCCTTCCAAACCAACCTTCAAACTAATATATACACAATGCTTCAAGCAAATTATAAAACCCTTATATATATATATATAATCTAAAAAAGTTAGCACGCAACAATTTACGGTCTTCCGTGTTTTTTAAAACATGTTTTAATAAATACATACTCGGTATTATTGATTTATATATAGTTTGTTTTATTTTAATATATATTTAAAGCTATCTAATGAGACTAGCTTGTTAACCATTACACTACGACGAGATGCCTTCATCTTGTAGAAAAAATAGATGCTGCTTGAATTAAATTTGGCCAGTGAAATAAAATGAAAATTAAAGTCGTCTCTGGGGCCGCTTACGGCCTCGTGGGAGATAAGGAAAATAGAGTAAAGTCGTTTCTTTTAATATCTGTTAATGAATAAAATTCAAACTAATATCAATTTGCTGGGTAAGAGACAAGCGTTGTCATAGCAACGGTGGAACCATCAATATTTATGAGGAGCGAGCGGGGTGGGGGATGATAAAATTCAAAAAGGCGGTTTGAAAGGATTTCCTGTGTTCTCAACTTTACAACGCGTCCACCATCTCATGTTCCTAGTTTAACCCTTCTACTGTTCAAGGCAAATTAAGTGTGTCCACTCACGCGCTTTCATAAGAGTGTATCCTTTATTTTAATGTGCCTTAGTGGCGCAGTAGGCCAGCACGTCAGTCGCCTTTACATTAAAATGCGGTTTGAAAGTCACATAATGCCTCGTGTCACAGGAAACACATGTTGCTCTAAAAAAACACTGAAAAGGGTTAAAGCTGTTGCATTCGCCATGATAAATACAAGGAAGTGTCCTCCCCAGGAAAATGCAGTCAACTACCGAATTTAATTCTTATTTACCGAACGGGTATAACGAACTTTCGGATTTTCTTTTGGCTCAGTCGGTAGAACACCCGCCTGGGAATTGCAAGGTTCTGCGATCGATACCAGCCCCCGCCAACTCAGCATATGAGTAGCACAGATTTGGGTAATCTCGTCTGTGGGGTAAAATGGGGAGCTGACGGTAGGTGTGGCGCCCCACCTCAGCAAAAAACACTCCCTGGTCTAGCGTTAACGAAAAGAAGATAGACATCCTCGCTGTCCGGCTGATACCGATAATAGGCCACTCCGCCAACTTTGCTTACTTTACTTACCTCCCCACAATTTTGTTCGGAGTGGTAGTACCTGTTAGGGTCCTATTTTAGGTCAAATAGATTTAAAAAAATTAAAAAAATGAGTTTTAAAAAAAATTAGAATTAAGTTTTAAAAAATATTGAATACCCAACTAGAATGAATAAAACAAAACATCTTAGGCATAAAATAACCCAAGAGTTGACATGCCGTAAAATCCAACCAACCAACCAACCAACCAATTAGTTTTTTATAGGAAGTGTTTAAAGTGTAGATCTTTGGTCTATACTCACATGTCTAAGAAATAAATTATTGACTCTATACGTACGATTTGACACAAGGTCATATGTATGGGACATTCAACTAAGATCGAACTCTCTTTTCAGTCGTAACGGATTTGCGAGACTAGCTTGCTAACCATTGCACCACGACAATATTGCTGTAGTT
>CM042142.1:131097870-131207870 GCA_023376005.1 Doryteuthis pealeii | reverse complement strand
TGTAACCGCCAAAGAAAAACATAGCGTAAATAAGGGCAGGAATCCGGGACGATAAAATGTTTACAGAACCGATAAATTACTACTGGGTCGTAAGTTAGATCCTCCCTTGTTGCTTCGTACTTGCGGCATTGGGACAAATCTAAGCTTAGTTTAGTTTGTTTTGTTTTGTTTTTTTCGTTTTTTTTTTTTTTTGTATCGTTGGTGTTTTTGTTCTTTGTTATTTTTATTGGGGTTTTTTTTTCTTTTTTTTGTTCTTTTTTTTTCTTTTTTGTTCTTTTTTTCTTTTTTCTTTTTTCTTTTCTAGTTTACAGTCAAGTCACGTCGAAAGCACCAGTTCTCTCTAGATAACCGAAGTTAATCCTATGTGCTACCTAGATAAATGACTATTTACGAACAGCAGGGTTAGTAAGCAACCTAAGACGTGTTTACCAAACTAAGCAAAACATAGTAAAAAAAACAAACAAAAAAAAAAAAACAAAAAAAAACAAGAACTAGTAATTTTGTTAAAACTTAACTATTAAACATACCCTATCGGTGGGGCTTAGATTACGTTGGCTGTATCCCCTGTAGAGGGATAAGACTCTACCCCACCTACCCCAAAAAGGGTGTCTTGAACATGACATTAAATTGCATCCATTGGTGAATCCCCAGTTCTGGAGATCTGAGTTGTGTGGAGTACTCCTTCATTGCCATTACACCCAGGATCACTCTGACCCGGAGTGGTGGTCCCTGTTAGGATCCCATATATGAGTCAAATAGATCTGTTTGAAAATTAGTTGTGTTTGATAGAAATACTTGATACCGAGTGACTTTGTGCAAATTATTTACATTAAGAATAGTTACTTATAGCTATAATTATTTATAAAGGTGTATTATTATTAGTTACTTAAAACGATATGATTGTTTTGAAATGATTGGTGTTAGATTGGGTCTCATCTATTTGTCAAATAAATCTGTTTAAAAATTATTCGTATTCAGTATGCAAAAAAAAAAAAAATGTTAAAAACAACTATGTAAAAAATGCAAATATGAACGTACGATGAACGCGATTCCCTAACCTGTTTATTTAGTCTGTCTTCAAAAAGGGGAAGATCAAATTGTGAATGAAATGCAAAATTACTGCTAATGTTTAAAAAAATAATTAATTTATTAAGTGGCTGATAGAGAGATGTACTAAAATGGTAGATCATTTAGCGAGGATCGAACTCATAAACAATGGCTTATAAAAATGACGATTTAAACCAGGCATGTCAAACTTAGTAGCCCATTTTGGGCCGCATGGATTACATACGTATGTCATGAGGGCCACTTGAACCAAAATTGGTCAAGTTATTAGGCCACGAAATGATATCAATTTCTTCTGAAACACCCTGTACATTTCAAATGATATCAATTTCTTCTGAAACACTCTGGATATCTCAAATGATATCAATTTTTCTGAAACACCATGTACATCTCAAATGATATAATTTCTTCTGAAACACCCTGTACATCTCAAATAATATCAATTTCTTCTGAAACACCCTGTACATCTCAAATGATATAAAACCTTTTTTTTTTAAATACTCTGTATATATTAAATATGAATAATTATTTTTCAACGTAATTAAAAAAAAAAATCTTCTGAATTTGTAAATTTAAATTTTATACCATTAAGTACGTCTTGCAGCAACATAGCTTTCTACTGATTATCGTTTGACCCACTCTCAATACCAACCTCCACTTTTATATGAAGAACAAAACATATTTTTTAACGTCAAACCATTGTATTAGGTCCAATAAGTATACATTTAGTTGGAGGCGCGTGGTGTAATGGTTAGAGTTGTAAGGAATGGACTCGTTGACCCGAGTTCAAATCCTTGACGAAGCTACAGTTCACATAGCGCTAATACCATTGGGAAAGGTATGAATTCAACTACCCTCCCTCCAGTTTCGGATAAATAGTAGGACAGACTAGGCCTTTTAAACTTGGTTAGGCAACCAGTCTAGGAGAAAGAAAACTCTGTATTCAAACCTGTTAAATTCAACTTGGGGTGGTCACTACTAGAATAGGTTCAATCCTAATTAGTGATCTATTTCACTAAATTATTTTAATTTTATTTGGTAGCTCTACATCAAACATTTTGCTATCTAGAGGGGACATATTAAGGGTACCTCACGTGGTGTAATGGTTAGCAAGCTAGAATTAGTAGACCATTGTTAGTGAGTTCGATTTTCATTGGGCGCTCCATACTTCTGGCCTTGTGCCACATCTCCAGCTAAGCTTAGTAAATAACTATAGAGGACAGATATATACACATCGTATTTGTTAAAAAGAAAGAAAATCAGTACTGTTGCCCAGCGAAGTAGGTTGAATTAGCTAACTTCTGATTTAGGTCGGAAAATTAAAATGGAAAGTTTTTTGGTGGTACCCAATGACAGTTTAACTACAGTCTATGAATTAACATTTTGCAAATTGGGTTACGGTTTTAGGGGATTAAGGTTGTTTTTAATTACGTATTGCTTAAAAAAATAAACAACAAAAAACCCAAATTACTATACATTTAATTAACCATTGAAATTAATTATTGAATCTATTATTGAGACAGTTGTTTGTGTTAGTATTGCAATGTACAATTTCAATTAAACTTAGTTTTAAAAAAATATTTTTTAACATTAGATATATAGTAATTTGGGTTAATTTGGTTTTTTGTTGATTATTTTTTTAAGCAATATGTAATTAAAAACAACCTTAATCCCCTAAAACCGTAACCCAATTCGCAAAATGTTAATTCATAGACTGTAGTTAAACTGTCATTGGGTACCACCAAAAAACTTTCCGTTTTAATTTTCCGACCTAAATCAGAAGTCAGCCGTTGAATGTATTAACACTATAAACTAGTATTAGTCACTTTTATAAGTAACACTAGTTAAAAAGAAAAGAAATCGGTATATAATCATAACTAGAAAATGGACGGGATAAGACACGCCCTGTGAGATCATTTTACATTTGAGTAAAAGTCGGTTAGGTTTGGTTTTTTTGTTGTTGTTAAAGTCATTTCTAGACGACAATTATCTTAGAATTTTACTCGTTAAATTTTTATGCAGTTTCATGAATACACGATAAAGCATAACTTTTAACTTTAGTATTTACTAGAAGCGGCTACCCAGCATCGCCTGGGTAGAACGTGGGGATGCAAAAAAAAGTTAGTCTCGCAGATCTATTATTACTGAATCGTGAGTTAGATCTTCGCAGGATGCCCCCATTAAAATCCCTAGGTAAAAAAAAAAAAAAAAGATCTTGTCATAAGGGTTGGGGCAATCATATAGGTGCTAGGGCTTGACTTAACCGGAGAGGGCTTCTCCGACCACCCGTCTAGCTCAAGTAAGGACCAAAGTAGAGAGTTATATGCCATAGACTGCTCAGCCACCAAGATTCCGTCCTTAAGCATCACGGGTCACTACCCACGACCAACAGGTGGCCTCATTGAGGGCAGAGGTGCAGTCGGTGTATTCTAGATCCCTAGCTGATAGGGGGTTATACTTTACGCTTTGTGATAAACTAAACTAAAGTCTTGTAAAGAGGGTCGTAGCAGTCTGACCCCTCCCCAATTTTTACCACTTGTAAAATTTTTACAGGATTTTATTTTAATAAAATACAATAAAGAAAGAAATACAAGAAAGAAAAAACAAAGTATCAAAGGAAAGAAGAATATAACTTACATAACACTCCGATAAGAGTGCTCTATCAATATGTGATCTACCGAAGGTTTGTGATCTACTATTGATCTACTATTCATGGCATGTGATCTACTAGGAAGAAAGAAGACAGGGTTAGGGTTAGGGTTTAGGGTTAGTTTAGGGGCCTGGTTAGCTCCGTCGGTAGAGCGTTCGGCTAGAAACCACAAGGTTCCTAGTTCGATACCGGCCTTCGCCAACTTACGGTAAAGTAAGGAGCTGATGGTAGGTGTGGCGCTCCACCTCAGACGCTAAAAGAACAATCTCCTTGGTCTAGCGCTATTGAAAAAGGGATAGACTCCCTCGCTGATTGGCTGATACCGACTCAAGGCCACCCCGACGACTTTAATTGGAAAATAATTGGTAGTTAATAGGTAGATCACATATTGGAATGTAAAGAACTCGGTAGATCACATATTGGATTAGAAACGATTCGGTAGATCCCATATTGGAAGAGCACCGAGAATTCTTTGTTATGGGATCAGCTGTGTTGTTATTACAAATAACCCCATGTTAATATATTAGTAGTTGATAGAGGATTCTTTTTTTAAAACTGTAATTGAAATATACAACAATAAAAACACTACAAGACTTTTTTAATGAATCTATTTTCCCTGTAAACGTTAAATAAAAGATGAAAAATTCTTTCATTTGTAACACAAACGGTTCTCAATTATTTCAAAGAATTACCGTTTTCTTCCAATCTTGGAGTATTGGCAATTTTAAATGTAATTGCCGTTAACCATGTTGGTGGCCTTTGATAACTTAAGGCCAAATTCTAAAATTTTGTTTGCCCCCTCCCCCCACAAAAGAATAACCACACCACCTCATCTCCCATGCAAAAAGCATAGTGTAATGGTTAATGAGCAAGTCTTTCAAACCATTGCTAACAAGTTCGATTCTCACTTTTGTCTAGCTACAAAAGAATAAGTCAAATCTCAAAACCACTTCTGTACCCACCCCACCCCATCCCACGAAATTAAATATTTTGGATCTCGTGTTCAGGTTTCGATCTGTACCTCCATGTATTCAATTTTTTGTCAATTAAATAGTTTTGTTTTGCTTATGTCTCTTTAACCTGAATTAGATGAATCGAGGAAGGGGAAGGAAAACTCTGAATTGAAACCTGTTAAACTCAGTTTAAGAAATTGACCATGTGTCACATCCTGTTCATGCGTTGGGTAAATATAACCATATTCTGTATTGTTCCATGAATCTAAGCGTTAAATTCATATCTCTACATTTCCTTACAAAAATGACAGGCTGTGCCTATTTATTATATAACACTACAACGATAACCGTTATGCTAAACGCACCTCCCAAAACAAGTTAAGAGTAGAATATGATAACGATGACTATCAATTCTATTCCCCACCCCCATACTTTGTTGAGCCAAATGCATGTAAATATGCATAAACACAATATCAGTTTAGTACACTAATCACTGAGCGCTGAATAAAGACCATTTTTGGTTATTTCCTATAACTCCAACCTAAAAAAGGGGGACCACTCTGATTGACTGATGAATTATTTATTTACTAGGAAAAAAGAAGACGGGGTTAGGGTTAGGGGTTAGGGTTAGGGGTTAGGGTTAGTTTAATGGGGAAATAATGGGTAGATTAATTAACAGATAAAATTCATTTAGAGTGGTTCCCTTTTTTAGGTTAGGGTTATAGGAAATAACCGATTTTTTTTTTTTTTATCTACACACGGATGTAAAGTACTAGAATTTATGAAAGAGAAAAAGAAAATCACCCCCCGAATTGGTGAACACCTAAATTGGTAAAGAAACTTTTTTTTTTTTTTTTTTTTGCTGGCACGCGTTCTGTTTTTGTCTGCCCTTCAGTTGGTCACGTGAGCAGATATTTGATACGGCAGCTTGTTGGCTCGGCCTTCACACAAATCAGCCATTTTTCAGATTCCATAAAGAACGTGATCAAAACTAGTTTGCTTTAAATTCCTAGCCTACTAAAATGTTCTTCTATTCAAGTTCTTACCAACCAAGCGTTCGGCTAGAAACCACAAGGTTCCCAGTTCGATTCCGGCCCTCGCAAACTCAGAGTATGAGTAGCACAGGGATCTGTGTGGTAAAATAAGGAGCTGATGGTAGGTGTGGCACTCCATCACAGACGCAAAAACAATCTCCTTGGTCTAGCGCTAGTGAAAAGGGGGTAGACTCCCTCACTGGTTGGCTGATGTCGACTTTAATCCGCCCCAACGACGATATATACATATATATATAGTAAGTCGTTGGGCTGGCCTAAAGTCTATATCAGCCAGACGACGAAGGAATCTATCCCCTTTTCACTAGCGCTAGACCAAGGAGATTGTGTTGGCGTCTGAGGCGGAGCGCCATACCTACTATCAGCTTCTCACATTACTGCACAGATCCCTGTGCTACTCATACGCTGAGTTGGCGAGGGACGGTATCAAACCCGGAACATCGTGGTTCCGAGTCAGATGCTCTACCGACTAACCTAAACCGAGATCTTTTACACTTTCTCTTCAAGTTAAGAACACGTAAATAATAATAATAATAATAATAATAATAATAATAATAATAATAATATTTTCACGTCACATAGTCGGTGGTTCACAGGAGACTGAGTGACAGCAAGTCTCCTCAGGTTTCCAGGGCCCTTCTGAGTATTCTAGCCGATCTTAAAAATGCTGTAGTTTGAATGGTCTCGATTCTTCTTTTGATTTCCAATTCACCCAAACTCTTTTCCAGACATTTGGGGATCGTTCCAAGGGCACCAAATACAATTGGTACAACCTTCACCTTCATGTTCCACAGTTTTCTCAGTTCTCTGGCAAGGTCCAAGTATTTGTCTATCTTTTCGCTTTCTTTCACTTTCATTCGGTGGTCGAGCGGGACAACAAAATCCCCGAGATGACAGGTTCTCTTCTTCTTGTTAATCAATACTAGATCTGGTCTCCTGACCGGGATTAGGTAATCCGTCTGTGTCTCGAAGTACCAGAGAATTTTATGCGTTTCATTCTCCTGGATAGATTCAGGCTTGTGCAATTACTATTTAGTTGTATGGTGAAAATTAAATTTCTTGCACAGTTCCCAGTGGATCACCTTTCCCCCATTGTGTACACTGCTCAGGTGCACTACAACTCATCAAAAGTACACGTATAAACTGAGGATTTTTTTTGTACAACTAAAACTAAAACTAAAAATATGATACAACAACAACAACAATAATAATAATAATAATAATAATAATAATAATAATAATAATAATAATAATAATAATTAGTGTTGATAAACAAAAAAGAAAGAACTTGTCAACTGGTGGATTTTGCGGTGCCAGCAGATCACAGGGTGAAGCTGAAAGAAAATGAAAAAATAGACAAATATCTGGACCATTGCCAGAGAACTAAAAAAGTTATGGAATATGAAAGTGAAGGTGATACCAATTGTAGTTGGTGCACTTGGAACAGTCCCAAAAGGATTAGAAAAGGGTTTGGAAAGTTTGGAAATCAGAGGAAGGATTGAAACCATTCAGAACACTGCACTGCTGCAATCTGCCAGAATACTCAGAAGAGTCCTGGAGACCTGAGGAGACTTGCTGTCACTCAGACTCCAGTGAAAGACCATCAGCTAATACTGATATGAAAACTCAAAAGGAGTAAAATAATAATTAGCGGAAACCGTGGATATACCACAGAATGATAATTTGAGAATTATAACGTTTGATATGTTTACCGAAGAACTATTGCAAATAATTCAATATGTAAAAAGTATAATAATTTCTTTATCTTCTTTTTTCCTTCTTTTCCTTTTTTTTCTTTTCTGTTCTTTTTCTAATTCATTGAAACAGACGATAAGTGCGATCGCTTCTTATCTCTCACCTTTCTTTCTTTCTTTCTTTGACGTGTAGCACGTTCTTTTTCTTACCTTTCTTTCCTCGCAATCACAACGATCGAGGTGATTATAAGATATAACATTTGAACACGTACATTCATATCTTATGAATCAAAATGGAATGGTGAGAAGATGACAGGGCGTGACACACGTAGGTAGGTATTAGCGTATCAATATATAATGAAATTATTGTGTTCAGTGCTCAGGTGCATTAAAACTCATCAAAGGTGCATGTATAAACCGAGGATTTTTTTGTAAAACAATTTTTATCATCAACACAAGGTATCTGTTTAAAATCCATTGAATAAAAAAAATAACTAACTATATGTAATGAAAAACGCTGTATTAAAATTTAAACCAGATACGAAATTTTAAGCTAAGTACTAGTGAATTTACGGTACTAATGTACAATAGCGCGCAAGAGATAGTATCATTAGAGTATTTAGCTCAGTCGGTAGAGCGTCCAACTAGGAACCACAAGGTTCCTGGTTCGATACCGGCTCTCGCCGACTCAGCGTATGAGTAACTCAGGGATCTGTGCGGTAAAGTAAGGAGCTCATGGCAGGTGTGGCGCTCCACCTCAGACGCGAAAACAATCTCCTTGGTCTAGTGCTATTGAAAAGGGGATAGACTCCCTCGCTGTATGGCTGATACCGACTTTAGGCCACTCCGAAGACTTTACTTACTTTTTTTTACGTATAAAAAGCATTACATTTCACGGAAATACCCGAAACCTTTGAGACGCTCGGCTTGGGGAGTTTCCAATATCTAATGCTACTTATACGTAAATTGCAATTCTAATGATATTATCTCTTGCGTGCTATTGTGCATTTGTACGGAATTTACTTGTAACAATTATCCCTTTATAATGCGATATTGGGTAAGAGTCCTCGTTGCCCGTTTGTGGTTACGTTGTCAACAATGCGGAAATTATGAGGTTACTCAGCATGTACGTATTTACCCAATACGTTCACCACAGGTAGGATATGACACAAGGTCACAGATATGGGACATCCGGCGAGGATCGAATTCGCTATTCAGTTGTAATATATATGCGAGAATAGCTTGCTAACCATTACACCACAATGGGGCGTGTAAAAGAGTAATAATGTATCATCATCGTCATATCATACTGAGCTGCACGGATCTCTCTCTCTCTCTCTCTCTCTCTCTCTCTCTCCAACCGTCACTATCGGTCATCGCCCCTGTGGGGTCCTCCACGCAGCATCCAGAATCCGCATAGAGCTGATTAATGTAGGTTTTTTGTTGGTCGGCCTATACTGGTATATCCACGTCACTTATGAGTTCGTCCTTGCTTCTCCAGCAGTGTCCAGGAAAAAGAATAACCTAGTCCTAGCAGTGGCTGAAGGTCTTACTGTCCTGAGTATGGCGTTAAACTGCATTTAATAGTGAAGTTTCAAGAGCTCTAGGGAGTGTGGAGTACCCGTTCATAGCCATTACTCCCAGTTCCACTTTGGCCCGGAGTAGTAAAATCTCTTAGGCTCGCATCTATAGGCTGAATATAAAAAATGAGTTTAAAGAATATGTTAAACAATTTGAGTTTGAAGAAACAAATCTGAATACCCATCAAGAATGAATAAAACAGAACGTCTTCAGCATAAAATAACCCAACAAGTGTTGTCATGCCGTAAAATCCAACCAACCAAGTTATAACAACGACTTGATGAGGAGTCAACGTAAATCCACGATGTCCGAATTCATCCATGAATACTGAAATTCCATTATCATTTCAAGAAGTTTCGACCGCTATATCCTCCGACCTTCCGCGGGTGTTCCCTGTGTATCCGAGCATAGTAATGACCCAACCGGGGAAATAATTTTGAATAGTTTGACTATTGATCAAATAAGGTGTCCAAGAACTTTTGAAGATCTCATTCAACGTCGTTGTTTTTGCACGACTATCATTCCGACATGCGTCACGAGAAGAGTCACGATCATTTAAAAAAATGTATATTGGCGTTTACTCGAGGCGTAAACAATCTGAAAAATCAAAATTATATACATCAAGTCTCATTCTCATGAATTCAGACAAATAATTTTTTTTAAGTAAAGTTGACGGAGTACCCTACTGTCAGAATCAGCTGGACTTACCGTTCTTCATATTATAGAATATTTACTTTTCTCTCATTAGATCTACAACAACCTCTTATATATATATATATATATATATATATATATATATATATATATATAGTGTGAGATGGTCACTGTTTCAGCTTTTGCTGGAATGGCGTACCAAAGGCAGTATTATTGTAGAGTGCTCAATATAAAATAGAGCTGTTATATAATATAATAAGATAAATATATAAAGGTTTTACATATCTATTTATTGGGTGACAAAGGAACACACGTCCATATTGGTTTCATGCGATGCAATCATCAGGTGAAGATGTTTCAAATGCAAGGAAAATCGAAAAAATTTCAAAAAATTTCAAAAAATTCAACAGACATGGGATGCGTATGATTGGATAAAATGATGTGCGTATGTATGTGATGGTAAATTGAATGTATGAGAGTGTTTATGGGCAGCATAAAGGTTGCGTATGCGGGGTAACTGGTCACACACATAATACGTTGTTCTGTGAATGTGCGGCATTTTAACAATGCTTACGTGCGAGCGTTTGTGTTTGTGCGTGTATGTGTGTGTGGTGTGTATGTTTTTGTTTATATATATATATATATATGTATATAACATTCAAAGAAAAACAAACTTAACAAACCGTCATCCTGTTGTATTTTTATTTCGACCAGAAACTCAAAAGATGAGTCTTAACCTCACCAGAAAACCCGTCTGATGAGACTAAGACTCATTTTTTAAACCTTTCTGATCGAAATAGAAATATAACGGGATGACGGTTTGTTAAGTTTTTCTTTCTTTGAAAGTCACATGTTGCTTTGTATATGATTTAATTTATTGATTATTATACATTGACCTCTGTTTGGGGATTATAAAAATCCTTGTATGAGTATATATGTTTGCATCTACAAGAGCTTACAGTATGGTTGTACAGTGAGATCTGATGATCCCAAATAGAATCATCCCTTACTTACCAGTCATTTGGATTACCTTATATATATATATATAATATATATATATATATATATATATTATATATATATATATATATATATATATATATATATATATATATATATATATATATATATATAATATATATTATATATATATATATATATATATATATATATATATATATATATATATATATATATATATATATATAGGGAAGCGCGTGGTGTAATGGCTAAAGTCATAGGAAATGGACTCGTCGACCCGAGTTCAAATCCTGGATGTGTAATTGCATTTCACATAGCGCTAATACCCTTGGGTAAGGTATGAATCCTACTCTCCCTCCAGCTATGGACAAATAGTAGGTCAGACTGGGCTCTTTAACCTTGGTTAGGCAACCGGTCTAGGAGAAGGAAAACTCTGAATTCAAACCTGTTGAACTCCGCTTAAGAAATTGACCTTGTGTCACATCCTGCTCGTGCGGAGGGTTGGTATATATATATATATATATATATATATATATACACAAAAACACAACTGTTGATTGTTGCATCATAACAACACTAAGTATTTTTTGTGCTGGTTCAAATCTTATCTTCAGTAACGTCGCTCCGGGCGACACTTTTATGAGAAGCGGTGCTTTTGGGTCTTTTGAATAAGCCCGTATAGACGGGGGATAGGTGAGAGAGAGAGAGAGAGAGAGAGAGAGAGAGAAGAGGGGGGGAGAGAGAGAGAGTAAAACTAAAAGGTTGCCCCAGGCAGCACACATTCATTGTATCTACACTAACGCTTATCTTATCAGTTTGTAAGCGCATAATCTTCACACTCTTATGGAAACGATAACTTCTTTGGTTATTTGAAATCAAATATAAACTGTTATATAGATTGTAGGTGTGATAGAAAACCTTATTCTTTAGTTGTATGTAGTAGAGAATAAGATTTATATCATACGTTTAATCAGGTCAAGTGATTCACGCCCATTTTCTTGATTGTTCAAATTAATACTCAAGATCCGCAGAAGCAAAAAAACATTAGTGATAATCAAAAACATAATTTATTATTGGATTGGCGCATTTGAGTCACTGAATAATCGCACCTGTTCACACAGGTAAATATAACAATACACAGATTCCTGTTCACAATTATTAGCACCCATGAAATTTCATACATAAATTTATAAAAAGAACATTCTTATGCGCACCCTATCTATGGGTACATAATTGATAATCTGAACATTAGCTACATAAATCAGAGTAACCTTCCCTTGTTTATTTCACTTTGAGGAAGCCATATATTTTGGTCGGCCATTTTCATTTCACCATAAATCTACACTGAAAATACGAATTTGTTCGAATCAATACAACTGCATGTTTTAACACGAAAATATCATAAAATTTGTTCTTGCGCATTATTTGATGAATGAACGTAATTGTTATTAAAAACACATTTTATGATATTTTCGTGTTAAAACATGCAGTTGTATTGATTACTGTGAAATGAAAATGGCCGATCAAAATATATCTATAGTTTCGAGCTGGAGTCCCTAAAGTGGTGTGATGCTGAACTTCAGCACTACTCAGCAACTCGTGTGACACTGTCGTTGCCAAACTGCATTAGTTCTCACCTTCCTTTAGACCACAGCGGTTGTGTAGAGATGAGGGGTTTACTGCTTGGGCGACAGTTCATCCTCCATAACAACCTGCCCAGGCTACGTAGTTCCACGTCGGAGTTACAATTATGGGGTGAGGTAGTTGTGGATTTATGTGGGTTTAAGGTCGTCGGTGCGAGTTCGATGGTTGTCGCTAATTTCTTTTCTTAAACCTCAAATATACTTTTTTTTTGGGGGGGGTTCTTGTGGGTTGAACGACAAAAAACAAAAGATACTTTAAGGATTCAGACTTTATTCGTAGATTCATAGCTATTTCGTGGAGAGGAAATCTCATCTTATCCAGTTGTAGCGTCTGTTCCCAGGTAAGGCCTGAATTCGAATGACCGAGGGAATTCTTGACGGGTAGGAAGTGGGTCCTTTTCTCTACGCATGCCCAGGGAGTTCTTCCTGTCTGAGGGTTCCTGGGAGATTGTTATTTTTGTTCTAATTATATTTTATCTTTATTTTATTCTAATCTACCACATATATTTTGAAGAAGAAAAAACGAATATTATGAAACAGTTTGGGTTTAACGACTCGTGGTTGTTAAAGAACAGTAAATGATAAAACGACAAGTTTACCGTAAATCCTCGAGTATAATCCGCACTTTTCCCCCAAAATTTAAAGGTTAAAATCCCTAGTGCGTACTATATACGAGGTTAAAAATGAAAAGTATTTTCTAAGTAATACCCGAGTCTCTATTTGCTGTCCGGCAATGTTTATTCAGACGCATTTTTTTTTTTTCAGAGGTACAGCCCCCTAAAAAAATCCCCTGCGTATTATACACAAGGGAGGATTATACTTTACGGTATATAAATTTGGTTATTTTCTGTTTATTTCTGAAGAAACATCAAAAACTGAAAGGGTTCAATTAATGATGACCCGGACTGTATTTATTATAATTTCAGAGAGGGACTGTGATTTGAATCAAAATTTTGGTAATTTATGAGGAAGTGCGTCCCGGTCTCCCGCCTCAAAAACCGCTACTCGGTGACTATCAAAATAACAACCCCAGCTCGTCGTAATTCTTGTTTATTTATCGTAATTTGTCGTAATTCTTGTTTAGATATGAAGATGGATATATAGTTTTGAATAGACTGAGATAGATAGATAAACAAACAAACAAAATAATATAGATAGATATGAACAAATGGAGATAGATATTTTCGACAAGTAAATGTATTGGGGGGGGGTCGCTTCTTTTTTGTCGTAATTCTTGTTTATTTAAACTAAAAACAAGACATTAAACAAACATGAATAAAAAAAATCTTAGTATTTAAAGTAATATAGATAAATATGAACAAATTGAGATAGATAGATAGATAGATGGATAGATTTGAATAGACTAAGCTGGGTCGTTATTTTAATAGTCACCGGGCAGCAACTCTTGAGGCAGGAGACCGGGACGCACTTCCTCATAAATTACCAAAATTTTAATCATTTTGAATAAATAATGTCTAAATCAAAAGATTAGCTTTACTGTACGGAACTGATCAACTATACAGAACAAAAGAAGACAGCTTTACCGGCTGGGTCTGAAAAATACTCCCACTGCACCTCTACTGAGGGGTACCCCCCACCCCGCCAATGGGGCTACCTGTTGGCCGTAGGTGGTGACCCGTGAAGCTCAAGGACGGAAATCCATGGCTGAGAAGTCCATGACGTGCAACACTTCTCTTATGTCTTTACTTGGTTTAGACAGGCAGTTGGGGATCCCACCCGCCTCCGATCAATCGACTGGTCACGTAAAGTCCTAGCACCTATATGATTGCTCCGACCGCATTGCTCTTATGGCAAACCCCCAACCCTTTTTATCATATATGTGCTAGAAGGTGGTGGCTAAGGGTCTTAGTGTTATGGTTATGACGTTAAAGTGTATTTAGTGGTGAAGATCCAATCCTGGATCTCTGAAGAGTGTGGAGTATCCATTCATTGCCATTTCTCCCAGATCCAATCTGACACAGAGTGGTAATACATGTTAGGGTCCCATCTATGGGTTAAGTAGATCAAATATGAGTTAAAATGTTTTTTAAAAACAAATTAGTTTTTTTTAAATATTTAAGACCCAACAAGAATGAATAAAACAAAAACGCCTTCGGCATAAAATAACCCAAGGTTGACATGCCGTAAAATCCAACCAACCAACCAACCAACCAGACTGTATTTACTATAATTCTAACTAGTTAACACTTTTTGACATGGTGAGAATTGTATTTATTGTGAACATTTCGTGTCTATCAATTAAAAGATTGACTTTTCTGTGCGATATAAATCAACTATACAGATAGAACAAAATGTTTGTTTGTTTATTGATTTTAACGGCATGTCAACCCGTCTGGGGTTATGTCACGCCTAACGGTTAGGAAGTTATACATATCGTGTATTTATATTTATACTTTTTATGGTATAATTTTATTTCCCTAAAAGAGAGAATAACCATGTTGACATTTTCAAACAGATCTTTCACATTGTTTGCTTTAAAATAACGGTTTCTGATGTGAGCAAGAAACCTGCATTCCATGAATAAGTGTTTAATAGTCAAAGGTGTTTCACATGTTCCACATTGTGGTTGTTGTTCTTGTTTGAGTATATAGGAGTGCGTTAGTCTTGTATGACTGATACAATGCGTAATCGGGACACAATGACTTGTTCCTTTCTAGACTTCCTTAAAGTTGATCTCCAGCCTCCCAAAGTGGGTTTGATTAGGAAGAGTTTATTGTGGATGTTGTTATTTCTCTCTACCACGGCCTGTGATGAATGTTTACTCCATAAAATATAGAGCATTAATAATTGTAGAAAAAGTTTTTCCTCTCTACCACGGCCTGTGATGGACGTTACTCCATAAAATATAGAGCATTAATAATTGTAGAAAAAGTTTTTTTTCTCTCTACCACGGCCTGTGATGGACGTTACTCCATAAAATATAGAGCATTAATAATTGTAGAAAAAGTTTTTCTCTCTACCACGGCCTGTGATGGACGTTACTCCATAAAATATAGAGCATTAATAATTGTAGAAAAAAGTTTTTTCTCTCTACCACGGCCTGTGATGGACGTTACTCCAAGGAAGCATACAAAAATTATAACGCTACACGAAACACACTAGCAAGCCTTACAGAGAGATTGCGGGATGTTTTAATAATAACGGAATTATTCGTTTTGTTTCGATTAATTTACACAACGATATATATATATATATATATATATATATATATATATATATATATATATCTAAAGTGATCCAGGAAAAGATGCAACAGTGAGTACGGCCTTTTTTGGTTACCCCCGGAGACAATGACAGTTCGGTAAAGGCTTGTGGGGGATATTTTTGGAACGAGCGAAAAACCTACATCAAAATCTTTCAAATTATCGGGGCCAGTCATACGATAACGGAGCCAACATGAAAGGAAAGCAGGCTGGTGTACAATAACGAATTCTCAAAATAAATCCTCAAGCACTGCATGTGCCGTGCGTTAACCATTCACCGATTCTGGTTGTTGTTGACAGCGTTAAAGTCGTCTGCCAAAACATTTGACATAATTTGGTGTTCTCGCAACGTTGTACACCATATTTTTATTCGTCCACAAAATGCTAAAATATTTTAAAGGCAAATCTGCGATTGCCAATCAAATCTCAATCAGACAACCGTTGGGAAAGTAGAATCAGCTATATTAAGCCACTTCGATACGACTTGGCAGATGTTTTGAAGACCCTGGAGCAATTTGAAGAGCTCTATAGAGAACATGAATGTGGCGGCACGTGGTGTAATGATTATCATCGGCAACTCGAGTTCAAATCCTGGACGATGTCATTTTGCATTTTGGGAAAGTTATACATCCAACTATTCTCGCTCCAGCTATAGGTAAATAGTAGGGCAGACTAGGCTCTTTAATCTTGGTTAGGCAACCAGTGGAGGAGAAAGAAAACCCAGAATTCAAACTTGTTAAACTTACTTTTAAAAAATTGACTATGTGTTACATCCTGCTCGTGCAGAGGGGTTGATATTTAAGTATTTACTTCGACTGGATTTCGGACTCGCTTTCTACTGTAACACTAACATGTCACAGTCCAGCACGTTACCCACTACACTACGGGGACTCCCTGCTTCGACCTTGAGGAGGTATAATAATTTTGACTTCAGAAAATGAAAAAATGAAAAAGTAAAAGACCTGAACACTTTGAATTTTATTACATTTTATTATTTTAACTAAGTATAATTTATACCAGTGGTTCTCAAAGATGGAGGGCACGTGTCCCCCCCCCCACCACACCACCACCGGGACCATAAAAAAACTTGGGTGCAGGCAAATATAAAATATTCAATATATAAAAATGCAAAAATTGAGTTTAAAAAGTTTGAATACCTATCAAGAATGTATAAGACAATATCTTCGACATAAAATAGCCAAATAAGGGTTGACATGCCGTAAAATCCAACCAACCAACCAAAGTAAAATAGGAATAAAAGAGGTCCATTTGTAAAAAAAAGAAAAGAAAAAGAAAAAAGAAAAGAGTTTAGAACTACAGATTTGTACATGACTAGAAGGACCTGTGGATATATCACATTATGATAATTTAATTATTACAACGTTTGATATGTTTATTTAAGAGCTATTGCAAAAATAGTCCAATATGTAAAAAGTATTATAATCTTGTTTTAAATCTCTCACACTTTCTCAAAAGTTTTTTTCTTTCTTTATATTTACATTTATTTGTCCATGAAAATCTGGGGGGTGGGTCGTTTAAAATATCTACATTAATTTTGCCGACAAAAGGTGACAAAAACATGACTCGGGGAAATATCTAAGTTGGGCCGGAAATTCGCCTGACTCTGGCTCGCTAAAACAGTGTAAATTAAGGCAGGAGGCCAGGACAACATAAGATCAAAATTACAAAAATATATTCCGTAATTCACAATTCCAACATAACAAATAAAACATGCAACTACTTTTTTTTTAATCTATTTTAATTTTACGTTGGGCATTTAAGTGACGCAAGACCATTTGGAATGTTTCATTTTAAAAATTGGATGAAATAAAATTGGAGAAATAAGAAAGTTGCGATTAAGCGACACCAGATAATCTGGATTTATATTTTTGGACGGTCTCATTTTTAGAAAATGTTGCAGGATGAATTAGACGGAACAAGCGTTCCTAAATACATAGAAGATAGGTCATAGACAGCGCTTCATATATCTGTATAGCATAGATAATCTTTCTTTTTTTTTTGGGGGGGGGGTTAGGGTAGGTTTATGAAAAACGTAACCTTCAAAAAAATAAAAAAATAAAAAACGGCATCTTTCATGTCGAGAAATCTAGTAAGTGTTATGTATGAGTTGCCAATTCCAATTACCAGTGGAATGGGTGATTTGTAAATTTGGTGAATTGGATGGAAAGATTACGATAGACAATTTACTTATCCAAGTCTAATGACTTCAAAAGTGAACTTGCCAGGAAACTGAATCTTTTTTACCCTCTTTCATATATTGATATGCGCTTTTTGTTTCTTTTTCTTTTTTAATACAGTTCCTTTTTTTTAGTTGCTGAATATCGTGAATAGAAACAAGCAAAAACAAAAATCTTCTATTATTTTTTTTTTTTGGGGGGGGGGGCTCAGTTGTTATTTTGCATGAATACACTAATTAATATCAGGTTTAGCTTTTTTTGGTAGAGCATCCGCCAATGTAAACGCAAGGTTCCGGGTTCGATACCGGATCTCGCAAACTTAGCGCATGAGTAGCAGTGCTTGGATCTTCCGTGCGGTAAAGTAGGGAGATGATAGTTGGAGTGGCGCTCAGATGCAAAAACAATCTCCCTGGTCTAATGCTAGTGAAAAGGGGATAGATTTCCTCGCTCTTTAGTTGATACCGACAATAGGCAACTCTGCCTACTTTATTTACTTTTTACAGCAGTACAAATAAAGAAGAAATGAATGACACGAAAGCTATACTAAATTATTCCTTGCTTTTAGAAATGAGTTATGCTTGAAAAAAAAATCCATTTTAATTAGTCCTAATTAGTCGTAATTTGCAATTAAGTCAAAAATATATCGTTGATGCCGACGATAGACCAATCTGCCTATTTTACTTACTTTTTCCAGCAGTATAAATAAAGAAGAATTTAGCAGTGAATTGCTTAAAGAGATAAAGGCATCACAATACTTCATACCTTATCTGATCACCAGTAATTTCTATCACTTTGACTTATATTACAAACTGAAAAGTTATTCTTATTGTTAATAAAACTTAGAAAAATAAAAATCAAGCAAATATCTTTACAATGAAAAACGATAGGAGAGGTAATCATAAAGTGGGGGAGGTAACTCTCAATTACTTATTACAATCTTTTTCGGAACCCGCCCTGTCGGAGGGGCGTTAGAATGCACCGACTGCACCTCGGCAGAGGGGTAAGACTCCCCCAATGGGGTCACTGTGGGTGGCGACCCATGATGCTTAAGATAGAACCCAGGTGGTTGAGCAGTCCATGACTTACAATACTCCACTTTGGTCCTTTCTTGGGCTAGACGGGCGGTTGGAGAGACCCCCTCCGATCAATCTGTCGCACCCTGCATTTGTTTCTCAAGAACAAGACATTAGTTAGATGGAGCTACAATTGCCACTTGCCTACACAGGTGACAGTTTCAATGTTGGAGGTCTTTCTGCCGAACCCTGTATAATCTTTTTTGCCCAAATATTGTCTGATTAATAAGATTTCATATGTTATATCATGTCATGGGGGGGGGGTGCATGATGGTGTGTTGCGTGCTTTAAGATTCTTTCATTGAGACCCTCTGTTTAAAGACATTGATTATTTTGGGTTAGAAATGAAAAGATGGAAGAAAATTCAACTTAGACAAAGACTGGGGCAGTAGAATATGCCGACTGCACCTTTGCAGAGGGGTAAGACCCCACCCCAATCGAGCCATGGATGGTGACTCATGATGCATAAGGGCGGAATCTTGTTGTCTGAGCAATCCATGACATGCAACACTCAACTTTAGGCCTTACTTGGGCTAGATGGACGATCGGAGGAACCCCTTCCTGATCAATTGGCTAATCAACTGGATTTTACGGCATGTCAAACCTTGTTGGGTTATTTTATGCCGAAAACATTTTGTTTTATTCATTCTTGATGGGTATTGAATTTTTTTAAACACATTTTTTAACTTATTTTTTTATTATTTAATCCATAGATGGAACCCTAACAGGTACTACCACTCTAGGTCAGGGTGGACCTGGGAGTAATGGCGATGTCAAGTCTTAGCGCCTACATGATTATCACCGACCGTATTGTTCTTATGGTAACCCCACAACACTTATCATATATATCCACATGCGGTGGCTGAAGGTCTTATGTCCTGGGTATGACGTTAAACAACATGTAGTAGTAAGGTTCCAATTCTGGGGCTTTGGGGGGGGTACCCCTTCAATGCTATTCCTCCCAGGTCCACTCTGAGCCGGAGTGGTAGTACCTGTTAGGATCCCAACTATGGGTTTAATAGATTTAAAAAAAGGAGTTTTAAAAATATGTTTAAAACAAGGAGTTCAAAATTGAATATCAACAATAATGAATGAAACAAAAACGTTTTTGGTATAAAAACCCAAAGTTTGACATGATTGTAGAGTAGAAGTGGACTGTTCCACTAAGTAGAGTGGGTGTCGGCAGGAACATCCAACCTTATACTTACCTGCCACTAGTCCGTCGGGGCGATCCGGGTAAGTTTAAATTAATAGCGTCGATCCCAGGGGGCCATCCCCCCAGGCAACACCTGCCCCCTCGATTTAAAGGGGCAGGGCTGGGTTTATTGCCCAGTGCCTGAGGCGCCCCCTTGAGGGGAATGCCGAGGGGATCGACGCAATTTTTCAACCTGCCACTCCATTAGCTTCGGCTTGTGGGTGGTCCCACGTTAATAGGGACTTTGTGCCTGACCCGTACAAGTGGGGTACGCGGTAAATACTACCCCCCCAGGCAACACCTGCCCCCTCGATTTAAAGGGGCAGGGCTGGGTTTATTGCCCAGTGCCTGAGGCGCCCCCTTGAGGGGGAATGCTGACGGGATCGACGCAATTTTTCATCCGCCACCCCATGAGCTTCGGTTTGTGGGTGGTCCCACGTTAATAGGGACTTTGTGTCTGACCCGTACAAGTGGGGTACGCGGTAAATATAATCCCCCAGGCAATACCCGCCACTTTGTGGGCAGGGCTGGGTTTATTGCTCAGTGCCCGAGGTGCCCCCTTGAGGGGGAATGCCGATGGGATCGACGCAATTTTTATTCTTTCCCACCCATGAGCTTCGGCTTGTGGGTGGGCCCACGTTAAAACGAGGCATTGTGCCCAGTCCATACAAGTGGGGTATGAGACAAATATCCTTACCTGACATAGGCGGGGATCAAGGTGTAGTATCTGTTCCAGTTACTATGCTTTGGTTCTTCCCTGTCCACCCGGTAAAGTACAATTAATAGCGTCGATCCCAGGGGGCCATCCCCCAGGCAATACCTGTCACTTTGTGGGCAGGGCTGGGTTTATTGCTTAGCGCCTGTGGCGCCCCCTTGAGGGGGAATGCCGAGGGTATCGATGCAATTTTTGTTCTTTCCCATCCATGAGCTTCGGCTTGTGGGTGGGCCCACGTTAAAACGAGGCCTTGAGCCCAGTCCATACAAGTGGGGTATGAGACAAATATCCTTACCTATTCGATGACTATTCAATAACCTATCATTTTAGAGGCCAGGGAGAACTGCTATTCACGTTTAACGCGAGAAGACGCTTACAAAAGATACTACGAAGACAACTACTACTACAAAACCAACCAACTAACCAAGCTAGGCAAAATAGTGCTAAAAACCAGTCTACGTGAGGAAAATATTAAATGAATAAATAAACGAATGATCCGGTCAACTGACACATCATTAAGGAATTTTAAGTGCGGACCAACGAAAAATAAATAAATAAATGATCCGGTCACCTAGCATCATCATTCATCGTTATTATGTCGCGCAATTAGCTTGGATATCCATGACAATCTCTCGCCAACCTTCCCTATCATTCATTTTCGCAGGGAGGTCCTCTGCACAGCATCCAGTATCCCCGCAGAGTTGGTCAATGTAGGTTCTTGGTGGGCGGCCCATATTAGTATGTCCATGTATTGGTTTCCACAGGAGAATATCGCTATGAGTTCATCCTTGCTCCTCCAGCATGTCTTGTACGTCTCTCGGATGATTTGTGAGATGGGGGGCAGGTGGCCATACAGTTACTTCCTTGTAGGGTGCTGTTTCCACGACTTGTTCAAGACTGCACGCAGCATTCTTGGAAGCTCCCATCTAGCTTATTCTCAAGGCGCCTCGTTAGGGTCCAAATTGGTGCAGCCATTCAGCAGCACTGACACCACCACCACAGCTTGGAAGAATTGTCGTTTTAACTTATCAGTGAGATCGGATTTCCATATGACTGATAATCTGTTTATAGCCGACCATGCCTTTCCTATTCGTGTATTAACATCGCTTTCTGTGGATGAGATATTACTACCTAGGTATGCGAACTGTTCTACTGGCTTTAGAGGCGTACCGTCGAGTGTGGAGATGTCTCCTTTCTCAGTTTTATCGGATTTCACATAGAGGCCGATATTCTTTGCTGCATTCTCGAGGCTATGCAGACACACCGGCACAGGCCGAGTCACTACTGCGTATTGTCAGCAAGCATAGATAAAATAAATGATCAGAATTTACAATTGATCGTTGATTGGTTGATTGGGTTTTACGGCATCTCGACCCTTGCTGGGTCATTTTATGCTGAAGACGTTTTTGTTTCATTCATTCTTAATGGCTACTCAATTATTTTAAACACATTTTTTAAACTCGTTTTTTTTTCTATTTAATCCAAAGATGGGACCCTAACAGGTATTACCACTCCGAGTCAGAGTGGACCTGGGAGCAATGGTGATGAAGGGTACTCCATATTCCCCAGAACTCCAGTATTGGAACTTCACCATCAGATGGAGCATAACATTATACTCAGGACACTAAGACCCTCAGCCACCGCCTTCTAGCACATATATGATAAAAAGGGTTTGGGGTTTGCCATAAGGGCAATCGGGTTGGAATAATCATATAGGTGTTAGGGCTTGATGTGACCAGCCGATTGATCGGGGGGTGGGCCTTTCTGACCAGCCGTATAGCCTAACAGAATTTACAGAAAAACTGGTAATCACCCCCCAGGGGGTCTTTACAGATTCACGAGGATGGTCTCGTCAAAATAGTTCGAAGTGCTGGTCAGGGTAAAATGACACACCGAACTAAAAGTTTAAAAAAAATAAATATATATACTGTCAATTAGAATAAGGTAGTTAAAAAATGGGATTGACAGACGAAGGAAAAGAAATGGGATAATTAAGAAAAAACAACTCTATGATTTATCACTTTTTTTATTATGTTTATACATACAGGACTTTATTGAAGCGCGTGGTGTAATGGTTACCGTCTCAGGAAATGACGAGACGAGCTAAAATCATGGACGAGGCTGTTTGCATTTCACATAGCGCTAATACCATGGGAAAGGTATGAATCCAACTATTCTCCCTCTAGCTATGGATAAATAATAGAGCAGACTTGACTCTTTAACCTTGGTGTGACAACTGGTGTAGGGGAAGAAAAAAATCAAACCTGTAAAATTCCTCGGAAAAAATTGACCTTGTGTCGCATCCTACTGGTGCGGAGGGGTTGGTATATATATATATATATATATATATATCCATGCTAATTGCGCGACATGATGATAATGATGATATATATATATATATATATATATATATATATATATATATATATATATCATCATTATCATCATGTCGTGCAATTAACACGGATATATATATATATATATATATATATATATATATATATATATATATATATATACAGTCTTGTACATTGTTTCGGAGAATGTTTGATCTCAAAGCCGAAAGGCTTAATTTCAGGAATGAGCTTCGAGAAAAATCTATTTGTCTCTCTCTCTCTCTCTCTCTCTCTCTCTCTCTCTCTCTCTCTCTCTCTCTCTCTCTCTCTCTCTCTCTCCTGTCAATTGTATTTGTCTATCAACGCACAAGCAATAAAGATATCAATGAACTAAAATCCCCTTGCGTTGGTGTCAGTTGTCAACATGACGAGCAAGATACCTTTCCCCTCGCAAAGAATTATGAGCCTGCTTACTTTTCTGGAAAACAAGGACCGAACGAACTTCGACAACGACCGTCGCAGAAAAGCCAGGTGGATACAATGGATAACAGTAACAGTTCAAACGCACATAGCTGGTCGAACGAGTTAGCTACGGATAGAAGAACCTTGTAATGTTACGCCGAAGGACGAATAAGGCCACGTCATAAACGTCTTATTGGTTTCTGTGACCACGCTAACAACAACGTATATATCGATTTAGTACCATGACTACGCTACACAAGCCATTTTGGTATTTTGAATGTTACCTATGTTGTTTTAGTACCGCTACTTCAGTATTGGTACCGGTCACGTCACATACCTACTGTTACGCATCTACGCATTAATCTATTAAAAGAGTGAATAATGCTTTATAATTCACAAAATACATCGACTCTATTGCCACAAATTACCTTACTACACACAGATCGATTGATAGCGCGAATTTATAATTGGTTGCGTACAACTCTTTCAATAACCCAATATCATGAATTGTGATGATTATAGACGATAACTTATAGTCGTAGGAAATAGAATCAGCGAACCTAGTTCAAATCCTGGATGAGGTTGGTTGCCTTTCTCTTGGGAAATGTATGAATCCAACTTTTCTCCCTTCAGCTATGGATATAAATAGTAGGGCAGATTGGGCTCTTTAATCTTGGTTAGGCAACCAGTCTAGGAAAAGGAAAACTCTGAATATACAAACCTGTTAAACCCCGCTTAAGAAATTTGCCTTGTGTCACATCCTATTCGTGAAGAAGGGTTGGTAAATTTCTATAACTTTTTACGATGATTATTATCTTCATGAATAGAAGGACAATTATATTTTTCTTTAAGATTATTTCTGTAATGAGGTTTTATTTAAACTAGTATAGCCATACCTTAAACAAGTAGGGATTTAATATTAATTTCATTTGAAATACATGTGTCATTAAGTCCTTACTATTAGAAAGTTTAACATTTAATTTTTAAAAATTGATTATACTTATCATTTTTGCTCTTGGCCTACGCTTTAGTATTTATGGGCACAGTGAACTTTTTAAGAATATTTTTATTATTATTTTAAAAAACAGAAAAGTTGTATACATATTGAAATTCAGAGAATTATAAAGCCTCGAATAAAAATGCGTCTTTTTGTAGTGGAGAGCGATAATATTCTAAACGTTTCTTGAACTTGTATTCTTTTTTTTTCTTCTTACTACTACGCAACTACGGCAATGAAAGAAATTGATTCAATTGTTTTATTGAGAAATGAGAGAAAATTGCTGAATTACAATTTTTCTTTCTTTTTTTTTTTTCGACTAAAAAAGAAAGAAAAAAACGAAATACGATACAATTTAAAGAAAAAATAAACTGAAGAGGAGGGCGCCAATTCTATCAATATCATTATTAAATGTATGATAAATAAACCGGGAAATAACTTTTAAGTCAAATAAAGGCAGATTAACACAACTCGAAAACCGTAACATGTGACAAACTTGTGTGGTCGTGAGGAGTTTTAAACTTACAATGAAGAAAAATACTACAATGAAAACTGGTGATTTTTTTCGACAATAAAAACATCAAAAAGCACTGAAAGAATTGTCCTCAGTATTATTTTTCTTTTTAATTATCTGTTACAAAGCAATACAAATGTTTTGTTATTACAGCCCAATAATGCTGGACAGCCAACACTCAGGTAAATGAATGAACCATTGCCACTCCTGTTTTTCGGTATCGTAAACGTGTGTACGGGCGTATTTTCTTATCTCTAATAATTTGGTTGTACTCCTGACTCTTTCATCATTTAAGCATTTGAGTTCGCCAAAACCATCATGCATTCATAACCAGCGCTGATTGGTCATTTTATTTTACTATTAGCCAATCACATGACGGATTTCTGACGTTTTTATGTTTGATTAGTTGTCTTCTTCATTCCTCTTATTGTTTATTTTCTTTTTACTGCAGTATTTTTAAAATCTGTTTTTCCTGTCATAAATCAGCCATACCTTCACATCATAAAAAATAAAAAGAATAAAAAATAGAATAAAAAAATAACTCTCTGCTATTTGATACTTATTTTCTTTAATCTTAACTCTGGCTCTTTACAACTGAATTGAATACTTTTTCATTTTTCTTTTTACTTATTTATGTTGTTTTTTTCTTTCTTTCTTTAAAGTATAAACCAAATGACTTCAGACTGAATGAAAAACAGACTCAATGTGTGTGAGTGTGGTTGATTCATTAGTTTCTTTATACCTTTTTTGTTTCTTATAATCAAAAGAACTCCTCCCACATTATTATGTACTCTTCTTACACCTCTTACTAAATTGTCACAAGCTCTAACAGTAAAAAAGCAACTAAAAACTGCAAATAGCAGCAGCAGCATCAGCAGCAGCGTCATTGATAACATTGCTAAAGTAGTTGTAGTAGTAAAATAATTGTAGCGATTTTTTTAGTAGTAGAAGTAGTAGTAGTAATAAGCACGGTGGTAGCAGTGACATTCTACAAGCACATTGCAAACACCAGCCACTCGGCGCTGAGCGGCTGCAACAGTAACACATTCCCGACTTTTGGCTTGTCTCTTCTTAATAACAACATCATAATCATCATTTAAACAACTTGGAATAATATTTTGATCCTTTATTAATTCACATATTAAGTCATTTACACGCCAACAGGATTGTTGACAAAGCGTTCTTGGAGAGAGAAAAAAAAATCAGGTAGGCGTTAAACAAATTCCTAAGAAAATACTGCGTGTTGTAACTATTATTACACTTGATTTTTATTTTTATTCAATCAGTCGAATTTCCATATCACTTCGTTTATTGTATCGTTGTGACTATTAAAAAAAAATTTGGTTGGTCTTGTCACTAAAATGCCAAACCAACCCTTCGTGTTTGTGAATATTTTGGAAATGGAATTGAATTTAGAGAATCGTCTTTCTGTCTTTTTCCCCCCGGCCGGCTTATATTGGGAGAAATGCCAATAACACGTTGTATTTATTTATTTATTATTTACCCGCATTGATTCTGTTTAATACTTTTAACTTTGTTAGGTTAGTTTTCAAGTTATTACTTCTGATTAAATTAAACTTGAATTTTCTGTGAAAAAAAAGTCGTCTCTCACCATCATTCATTGATAAGGGCAAGAAATGTGACTAAACAGTTGAGTAATTCATTTTGAGTAAAAAACTTCAATGATTTTTCTTTAATCTTTATTTTTATGGACTCTATCCATGTTGTTCGAATTGGGAAAATTATTTATTTATTTACTGTTTAATTTTCAAATGGATTTTTTAAAATAAAATAAAAATACATCCACAAGTTCAGTTCAACCCATTTTTTTTCTTTTTATAGACCAAACCCACTTCGTTTCCATTCAAAATCAAGAATGAATTTCTTTCCAAGAAATTTATTTGGGTAGTTATAAAAACTTGTTAAGAATTTGTAGTTTATTTTTCACTTTATCATGATTTTAATGTCGCATATTTTACAAACAGTAAAAAAAAAAATTTTTTTTAAATAAAAAAAAATGAAAACCTAAACTCGGCACTTGAAATACCTCAAGAAAAATTTTAAAAACAAAATGAATGGATAAATAATAAATAAATAAACATATTTGCATGTTTTTTTGTTAAGTTAGGCGGTGGTAGAAAAAATAGGGGAGGGTGATGAACAACTCCGAAGCGGTTTTATTTGGTTGCTCTTAACTACTGAGTGAAATGATTGTTTTGAAAACTCGAAAGAAAATGGTGACTTACCAACTATTAAACTTTTTAATTCAAATAATTAGAAAGCTAAAATGTTACCATTCCATCCCTTGGTGCTTTCAACAACCAGTACAACTACTGTTTGAATCACTTAGTAGTTTATAAGACACGAGGTTATAGCAGATTTCGCAAACACTGCTTTCCTTTAAGTTTTTTTTTTCTTTTTAACTCTTTTTTTTTTCTTCTTTTTCTTGTCGATTTGAATTGCTTTAATGCTTCTAGCATTAAATGAGGACTTGAACCTTTTCTTCTTCCTCATTCTCCACTTTCCCCCGATTTAGACAAAATTGTTTTCACTTAATTTGATAGATTTAATGAACGTTTTAACCATTTACATTGTTTTAAGATCAATAAATTCATACGAATTGTCATTTAAAGAAAAAAATATAGCGTTAGTAGGAGGCGGAAGAAATGGGTATCTTTGCAACAATTTTTATGAAAATAAAAAGGGGCTGAGACTTACAAAGAGGTTGGAAGGGTAATCTCATTCTAAATAAAATAAATATGCCTAATCATTTTTTTAAAAAAAATATTTCGATACTGATAGACGCTAAAAAACGTATTTTACTTTTTTTCTAATACAATTTTTTGTTTGTTAATTATGCAAGACCAAACAAACAATAAGGTTTTTTTTTAATCACCTTGAGACAGTGTATGCTTTATAAGAGAAAGATCGTATTAAACAAGAACACAAAATCTGTAGTCACGTGATGAATGGACCAGAGAGAAATTTCTTCCTTCGGACAATTTTTTTTTTTTTAACAGATAAAATTCGCCCATGTGTATTTTAATTTCTTCACAGAAATAATTGTTAAATTTATTTAAAGTGCATTTTTTTACAATATGAAACTGGGTAAAAAAAATGCATATATCATAGAGTAGATAGAAAACTCTGGTCAGAAATAAAACAGCAACTCGAAAGAAAGTACGAGTCATCGTCTTGTTATTTCTACGTTGGTCATCATTCGTAATCTGTTTAGTGTTTCATAGTTTGACTAAATAAAAACCCGAAAGAAAAAGAAAAAAGACTGTATTGAAAGTTAGTTTTAATACTCGTGCGGTGCTCATAGCCTTTTCTTTTCTTAAGTTTAAAGAGTCTTGCCATAGTTTGAATTTTATGCCTATTTATTAAATTTAAGATAAATTAGGAATTTTTTTTTCTTTTGTTGGGGAAAAATTATTTTTAAAAAGACTTAAATTGAGTAAAAATTTGTGTGCAAAGAAAATGCCCATGATGAATATAAATGTACAAATATCACATGCATATATGCACGTACTTTACAGTCTCAGCTGAGATGTCTGCTCCAGAAATATTGCACTTGGTGGTTGAAAATGCCTTTTTCTTTTTCTTGACACAGTCTGAAGATCACATCTTTTTTTAACTTCGACATTAAAGAATAACTACGCACATACATTTACAATAATGAATAATATAAATAATTTAACGTACAAGCATGTCCACGTTATACGCGATATATGCATTATTTAAGCCCCGGTATTTTTTTTTTTTCTAATAAATGAGTGAGAAAGAACAACGTGGTTTTTTTTTGTTGGCTTTTTTTCTTTCTTAATTTTAATGTTTAAAATAAATAAACAGATAAAACATCTGTACATTTATTTGCTGACTTACTGAAAAGTTGTTTCGTTTCGTAGTTGAATCTTCTATTGGAAATATTGTAAAATTAATTTTTTTGTACACCTGTAACACTGAAGTAGAAATTTATGCAAAAATATACCCGCTGTTTTTATCTTTTAAATGATGGTTTTGCGACTTATAACATTTGGTTAGAAATTAAACTGATAAAGACAAGATGATTTGTTTTGTTTTTTAAGTGCAGTGTAAAATACATTGACACTAGTAGGATGCTGCATCGTTGTGCTGCACAGTTCGTAGGTTGTCATTGGAAATAATCACCCCACACTTTCATTATGAATCAATCATTTACGCATATTCCACTGATATTTTCTCAGTTTTAAGATATCTAGCATATTATTATTATTATTATTTTATTTTTTTTTTTTGCTTGCTATATTCTTACTAGGTTTATTTGCGGAAAAATATGATTTTAAGATAAAAATTTTAAAAAAGGTAAATACACAGCTGCTATTATGTAACTTTACTCTACTGTTGTAGTTAGTCATAGCAATTCCCGCAATTCAAACCAAACTAGTTTTCAGTTTTTGTGAGTTTTTATTCTTTATCGAAGTCACATAAAAGAGTTACATGAAAAGTCTTTAAAAAAAACCGAATTAATTATCCAATTAATCTTTCTCTTTAGAGACTCTTTATGTCAAGGTTTATTAATGTTTAGTTCTTTTTAAATTTTAATTACATTCTTTGAGCCCATGATTCAGGTTACAACTGGGTGGTGCATAAGTTTTTAATCTGTATAATCTACTTGCTTTATTCCAAATCATAGCATCAATGATAACGGGTGATTTATTTTTCGACACGATAGGATTTCTGTGGTCCAGTTCAAAATGCGACTTGTCGGTCATTTAGCTATGATCGTGGTGTAGTATCAGTTCTCCTCAGCTTAATATCTCATACATACACCCACTAAGTCCTAACCCCGGTATTAAGTTTCAGTACTACACTTTTAACCTAAATACTCATCCGGTGTCAGAGTCTTTATGTCAAATTAATACTCCTATGTCATTAAAATGACTTGGGTAAAGAAAAACAACTTGAAATTTATCCACTACTGAAGTCTAGCTGATTAACACGTGCCTACCAACACTCGTTTTCGAAGATTTAACTTATTCCAATTATTCAAGATGTAGAGTTTTGTTTTAATTTTTAACTCCGAAAAATAATCAAAATTACTCTAGCATAGTAGTCGGGGGGGGGGGTAATTATATTTCTCCGTATGAATCGACACTTTCTGCCTAAGATCAAAGTGTCACTACTCGGCATGTCACACACACACACACGGTTTGCATGTGAATAAGTTTCACCAATCTTAGATTAGTCTGTTGCAGGTTACATTGGTTGGTGGGGTGGCTAAGACTATCTATCTTGAAGCTTCTAAGTTAATGAAGGTGGGGTCCGGCTTTCAAAATCATGAGTCAACCTGGATTCGATTAGCTGTCATTAGTGAAAAAGACAATTACTGCAACCACCAAACGGGCTTTAAGTGTGATACTTCTTCTTTATTAGAAAGGAAGTGCCTGAAAAATCATGACACTTTTTGTTTAGTGAATTTGTTTAAAAAAAAAAAACTACTTCTCAGTTTTTCGTATTTACAATAAATACGGATTTGTAAAACAACCATTTTTGATTTTTGTGCCAGAGGAAAACTGCACAAAAAAGGTGTGGTGGGTTATCCAATAAATAACAAACACATTTATTAACTTTTAAAAAGTATGTTTTAACTTTTTATTTTTGCTTACAAGTTGCAGTTTATTCGCCTTATTCAATGTGTCTTTTATAAATTGAATTCTAATGACATTTGATTTTATAAAATCAATCAGCTGTTGTAGCAGGTTGGTATTAATGTACCGCTAAATTGAATTGCCCTCAGATGTAAATACACATCACACTCGAACGCTGAATTTACATTTCTTTTTTTTTATTTCGCTGAATGTCGTTAACCCTCATTTTTTTTAAACATTAGTACTAACTGAACACGACTTGTTTTTTTTTTTCTCCCTCAGGCGTTGGCTTCTATTACTGTTGAAAACTAAGTTAGCAGGTTATCTTCAACTTTCCTCACTCTCTCTCTCTCTCTCTCTCTCTCTCTCTCATAAAAGAACTTGTGTTATATCACTAAGTAACTATCCATCATGATCGTCATCTAAATGGACAGCCCACGTATGTCTTGGTTTAAAAAACAAGATTTATTTCTTTTTACATTAGCTGTTCCAATCCTAATCTATTAAAAATTATTTTCCTCAACCACGCTGCTGTGTTCTAAAAAAAAAGTCTTCTAGAAAATGGGTGGAATGACTAAATTTGTTAACGTCCGCAATGCTGAGTTTTTCGCCAAACCATCGTTGTTTTTATTTTAATTTTATATGTTACTAAGTCCAGTAGGCATCCATCATAATTGTCATTCAATTTATACAAATCTTTGATTTATAGAAAGTCGCATTACAAATTCCCCTATTACCAGGGTTATTTCCTAGAAGAACTAGTAAAGTGTTTGGTTTCATTAAAAAAAATGTAGTTAAATTGTTGCATTCATTTTTGCACTTTTGCAACAAACACTGCTTGCTCCTTTGTAAATCCATGCTGGAAGATGGTATTACTTTAGTGGTTAACTTTTGTTTGTAGGTATGTCAGGCAAACGTGGTTTTAAATAACTATTTACTTGACTTAATACATGTCAAGAAGTGAACTCCATCCCAAATTGAATAAACTTCTTTTTTTCTAATATTTTTTAATCTTTTCTGAATTTATTGATCTTTTTCTTTTCTCATTTCAAATTACTCCCCTAGCTTAACATTTTTTAAAACTATTTCACTAAAAACGTGTTCACTTGGTTTTATCTGTTTGTCGAAAGGAGAGAAATTCATAAGGCTAACCCATGAACAATAACAAAATGTGGTAATTACTAAACTGGACCAATCCCTGTTAAAATGGACTGATCCAGTGGGTTAAAAACTTTTTTTTCTGTCGCCATTTTTCCTTGAAGAAAAAAGGTTACTTTTTTTTTCTTTTGGAATATAACACCAGATGATGACTGGAGGATAGATCAGCCGAAACATTAAGCAGATGAAGTCATTCAAGTGTCCAAACAATATTTAGAAAGACGTTGTATGTGTCATTGATTATCAATATATGACGTAGTTGTACACATTGATAAGAAAATGCTGTTATTACGTGAAAATTGAATAAGTTTATTTCCCATATATATATATATATATATATTTGTCGCTAGTTACTTTTTTTTTTCATGTGAGGGTAACTTTTTCCTAATGAAGTAACAACTGAAGATGATTGTTTTGAATGTGTTATCCTAAAATTTAAAGCAATCAAGTCACACTTGACTGAAAGTGTTCGCAACTTAAAACATTCTGGCTGTTCAGCAACACTGGGGCATGATTATTTATTTTTGATTACCACACACACACACAAATCAGATCTTCAGTGGTGTGTATTATTTAATCCATAAAACAAATGAAGGATTTTGAATTGAGACAAAAAAAAATGTGAATTTGAATATAAAATAAATTTTACTTATTCTGTAGTTTGACATGAAAGTAGCAGTTTAGTTTTTAATTTTAAATTATGAAAATTTAATTTAAGCACAAACTTAGCTTTACATGATTAAATTCGTTCCAATGTTTACTTTTGTAAAGAGTACCTGTCATTTTAAACTGTTTAGAAATACGTATACAAAAACATTTTTAAAATCCCTTAGATGTATCATGCTAAAATTAAATTAAGGGTTAATTTTTATTAAAAAATAATACAGTAATGTACAGGATGGTTTGAAAGTCTTGTCACTCACTACCGAAATATAACTGCTAATTAATCAACTATAATTACTTACATGAAATAAGCTGCTAGAAATTAAATAGAAAATTATATTTTTATTATAATTAATGATATTATTGTATATTATTAAAACAAAAAATATTGAAAGTTAAAACAAGATGTAGGGGTGACAAGACTTCAGACCACCATGTACAATGAAATATAGACATCTTATCTGGATTGTCAATACAAGTTTATGTGCCCTTTTTTTTTTTTTTTTTTTTTTTTTTTTTTTTTAAATAAAAAAACTAACCAATTGAATCCAAAAATTTACGTTTCAACCCGTTACAATTTATCAATCCGTCATTTCTTTTAATCTTCCCTCCACGTAACCACTAATTATCGCCGGTTGCTGACGATTCTTGGTTCATAAAAGTAACTGCTCAGTTATAAAAATAAAAAAAATGAAATTAATTTTTTTTAAATGAAGCAAATGACTGAAACTTATCTGGATAGTGAATGCAATTACGTTTTCTATGTAAGTGTTTGGTCCACTACCACAAGAATAGCGGAAATTATTTTTTAATGAACAATTCTATATACAAACACCAATTTGATAACCTTTAAGACTCTTAAATATTAATAAAATGGTGCTTTTAAATTAAGTGTTAGCATTATTAATGTTTTTTTCTTTCATTTCATCATAAACTAAACATTATTTGTCTACACAGATTTTTAATTTCTTTTTTCTTGCACAATAGCCTTCAATGCGATTTTCATTTTAGAAAAACATTTAGATTAAAATTCTTCAAGTGATTTCTGTTGACGTATTTTTCAGCTGTTTCACCCTCTTTGTCTTCAAGTCTTTATTTCAAATCTTCGATCTTTCAAAGTTTCGGATCTTGGTTTTAGGTTTAGCTACAAAAATGTGTTGGTATTGAATCGTCATAAATTGCCTTTACCATTTATTTAAAAAAAAAAAAATTCTTTGAATTTCTGGAAATTTTACTGCAGCATTTTTATCAGCGGTAGCAGCTTCTCTTCTGTTGTGTGTGTAATCCTGTTCGATATTTAAAGTGGTCAGACCAACCTGAAGTTACAGCAAGTTTCCGTTTCTCCTCGAAATTTATTTTGTTTAAAGCTTGCGTGTGTGTACACAAAGTGGTATTCGCTTTTAGCTGCCATTAATTAATTTCTATCTACTAGACTTTTTGTTTTGTGTAATAATTTGTATGTTTGGAGAAATTGGTGATACAGCTTGTTCCTTTTGATCATGCGTCTTAAAATTGTTTTGTACCCTTGACTCATTGTAGCTCCTCAAATATTGTCCGATTTTCATATTATTGGCATTCAGTACTGTTTTCTTGTCGTTTAACTTTTTCTTTCGAAAGTAATTGTTTTTCTTTTCATTTTAATGTTGATATCCGATTATTTTTGTTGTTTTCTATTATCCATAAGGGAGGTTAAATAAATTAGAAATAAGAGAGGGCAAGGTCGTCCGAGACATCCGTGTTTTAAGAAAGGTTACGAGGTGGTGCTGAGAAGTCATATGCCCAACCAAGACGAGAATGCAAAAAGAAAAGGTCTTGTGCAACCATGTATCAATTGTACTAGATTCTGGTATGCATGTATATAATAGCATGTACGTTTCATAGATCTTATGTTATTCCCTTGGTACGGCTGAGAACCTTTTTTCATCACCTCTCGTATTAGTTATTTTGTCATAAAAAGTATCTGAACTTATTAGTGTATGTATGTATGTATGTATATATATATATATATATATATATATATATATATAGTCGTCGGGATGGCCTAAAGTCGGTATCAGCAGAGGGAGTCTATCACCTTTTCACTAGCGCTAGACAAAGGAGATTATTTTAGCATCTGAGGTGGAGCGCCACACCTACTATCAGCTCCTTACTTTACCGCACAGATCCCTGTGCTACTCATACGCTGAGTTGGCGGGGGCCGATATCGAACTAGGAACCTTGTGGTTTCTAGCCGAACACTCTACCAACTGAGCTAAACCGTCGGCGGTATGGCCTATTGTCGATGGAATCTCTCCCTTTTCACTTGCGCTAGACTAGGGAGATTTTTTTGCGTCTAAGGTGGAACGCCACACTTACCATCAACTCACCACTTTACCACACAGATCCAAGCTGTGCTACTCATGTGCTGCGTTGGTGAGGGCCGGTATCTAACCTGGAACGTTGTGTATGTCACGAAATTTTATATTTTTATAATAACCATATCCTTACGAAATAAATAGTTAAAAATTAAAATATTATTTTAGATTTAGTTCCAGAATGTATTTTTAAAAAGAGGGAGAAAGGAAATATATACTTATTTTTTTATTTTATTTTAAAAACAATTGTTTTAACGCTTTTTTTGTAAAGAGAAAAGTAACCTTTTTAAATGCCCTTTAAGGCTCAAACTCTCAAAGAACGAGTATGACATTAAAAACTTGTTTGTGACAGTTAAGATTTGAGTCATGAAATTCATCCAACATAGTTTTATTTTGAGTAACAAATAACATTTAATGTTTTCTCTTTCCAATACAAGAAAAAAATAAAAATTAAAATCGACAAGTGTTACCTTTCTCGTTTTAAAATGGCCGCCAATTGAAATCCACTTTTTTTTCTTTCTTCTTTTCTTCTTGAGTGGTAGTGATATGTTGAAGTGTCGGCCATTTTAAAATGTGATAGGTAATAATTGCCAAAATATATATATATGACTTAATAAATATAAACTAGACACATGTAAATTCCACAGGTGTTGACAAGTATTATTCCTTATCTCATTCCCTGTTCTTCTTTTATTCTCTTGCCCTTACCCTCCCACCCTCTCACTCTTCAACTCTTCATTGCCCATTTATGTTTTTTTTATCTATTTCTTATACAACTATGGATTAGTTTCATATTTAAATAAGAAATATTTTCTATTTCATCTTGTTTTGTTCTGTCTTTTCTTAAAGAATTTTAATGTATCATAATTATTACCTTTCTATTCCTCCTACTTACCTTTCAAAATTTCCCTTGATATCTAACCAATGAGCCTTTTTTTCTCTTTCATCTGGTTTCCATTATAATTTGTCTCTAGCTTATTTACCTTCTCTTTTCTCCATCCCAACTTATTTCCTCCTTCCTGCTCTTCCTTGATTTTTCCCAATTCCTATATTAATTATTATGTAGCTTTCATAAAAAGCATAACTGATTCTAATGCAGAAAAACCTGACAGATAAAGCAGATACTACACTCTGATCCTTGGTAGAAATTTATAACAACTGATCATACAAGGAGAATAATGGTGTGTGTGTGTGTGTGTGTGTGTGTGTGTATTTGGGCAGCATTTTTTCATTTATACATGTGGAATTAAACAAAAGGCAGATCTTGGGATATGAACTTCGGTGGACTAATCCGAATTCCATCCAGTCACAGAGGGCTCCATTCAGAGAAGAGCGTTGCGTTTACGCTTGAGTTGGCGGCTGTCAGCGAGATCCCCCCCCGAGTGCTCAACCCTAGGGGATGGGGAGCATATATAGGGTCATCCACAGACACGTGTTTCAACTTATCAAGTCTCTTCAGTGTGGCTAGACATTTTGTAAGCTACCTACAGCCGGAATTGAACTCCGTTTGGTTGTGTGTGTGTATATATATATATAATAAGTGTAGAAGATAATAATATATAGAAAAATAATTTTTATCAATCTACATATAAATATAGATAAGATTTATTTTTAACTTTTTAAATCCCGGACGATACTGGGTAGCTCTTCTAGTACATAATAAATGTAAGATCTTGCAGTAAGTGAATAGTTATTTGTAGTAACCACTTAGTAATTGCAGGTGCTGTAAACAAACTGAAGTCTGTGTGCCAAATGAAGTATAACTTGTTAAATAACATCTGTAAAACAGGAAATGTCTGTCCTCCAAAATTGAACTGAATTTTAAATTAATTAGAATAGGATTTACTTGTATTTTGTTTAAGAATATCATAAGTTAAGAGTGGCTTATTGTTGGTATCAGTTAGACAGCAAGGAAGTCTATCCCCTTTTCGCTAGTGTTAGACCAGGGAGATTGTTTTTGCTGAGGTGGAGCATTACACCTACCGTCAGCTCTCCACTTTACCACACATACCAGATTACCTGATCTGTGCTGTTCATGTACTTAGTTGGCAGGGACCGGTATCAAACCAGCAACCTTGCGATTCTTAGGCGGATACTCTACCGACTGAGCTAAAATGACAAATCCTTAAACTATTCAACATACCCTAGCTTACAGTCAAGTCACATAGAAAGCATCGGTTCCTGCTTGATCACTGAAGTTAAGCATTGATGAGTCTGTGTGGTTATTTAAGCAACAGCAGGTACTGTAAGTAATCTGATATCAAATAACTTGATTCTGCACGAAATGAACCGAAAAGTGTTGATATGCCGTAAAAACAAAATTCCCAACTAACCAATCAACATCTGCCTTTTACTAATAGTCTTGATTCTATCACTAATCTCTAATTAAATCTCTTACCTGTATCATTACATGTCAACAGAACTAATTACCTACCTACTCTTATGTTCATTGATGTAGATAATATCTTTACATTCTTTAATTAATATTTTAAGCATTTGAAAAAAAAAAAAAAAAAAGGGTCTGGTTTAGCTCAGTCGGTAGAGCATCTGACTAGGAACCACAAGGTTCTGGGTTTGATTCCAGCCCTCGGCACATGAGTAGCACAATCTTGGGAGCTAATAGTAGATGTGGCGCCCCACCTCAGATGTAAAAACAATCTCCCTGGTCTAGTACTTGGGAAAAGGGGATAGACTCCCACGCTGTCTGGCTGATACCAACAATAGACCATTTCGCTGACTTTACTTATAAATATAAACTCAAAGATTTTTTTTATGACTTGGAATGTTTGCTGAGTCTTAAACTTTAAAATTGAGCATCCATTCCCCCCCCCTCCCAAGTAGATAAAATTCTTGAGTAGTTGGCATTATAATAGAATCCTTTGCCGTAGTTGTATGATGTGTCATTTCATGGAAAACTCTCATTCCATTTAGTATATTTGCATAGTACCCATCATAAATGTGATGGGATTATTTATATATGGATGAGCACTTGTGCCAAAAAAGGTGTGGCATTTGTTGGTGAGAGTTAAGGAATGCAACAACATCAGATAACGCAAAACTTTTCCTATCACTCAAAGAAGTGAAGAAAAAAAATAATTTGGAAATAAATAAATTTAAAAGCCAAGAAAGAATACAGACATGTAGAGAATGAGAAAGAAGACTGAGATAAAGAAATTTATGGAGTGTTGGGGGGGGGGGGGAACTGATTGGTATTAAGTAACCTAGTCTAGTTTATTACGCTTGAAAAAAACAAAAAACATTTGAATTTCTAAAATGTTTCCCATTACCATAACAACATGATTTTTCATTACTTTCTAGTGTATATATCTATTATTATACTAAAGCTGAGTAAATCCATGATTGTTTGCTAAAGGCTTTTTTCCTATTTAGTTTAATGACACAAAATTCATATCAAAATATTCCTTAGTTCTAGGATTGAGTTATGAAAAAAATCCATTTTAATTCGTTCTAATTAGTTGTAATTTGTGATTAAGTCAAAAACTGACCCGTCTCTTACTGCATATTCTACCTATCACTCCCCCCCTCTCTATATCTTGATATATGTTAGTTTCTCTATGAGTGTAAAGAGAGATTTAGAGAGTATGAAATATATTTGTATTTCAAGTTTCATAAGCAGCTAGCTCGTAGATTAAATTAAGTCAAATATTCCCTTTCTTAGAAATCTTACAAAATAATTTCAATGATATTTTTAAAAAATTATCTGGCCCTTTTTTTATTTAAAAAAAAAAAAAAAAAAAATTTAATCGCTTTACAAACTCACTTTTCCCTAATCCCAATTATCTACCCAGAACTCAATGGCTGACATATATTATTGTAATGGAGATTATGTAACTGTCTGTAATTGAAACTGTCACTACTGACATCATGATTTCCTTAGTTATTTAAGTTATATTCTCAACAATTATAAAATAGTCATTATTTGATAATAATCATCATCTTATTTATCAACGATGTCTCTATTAAAGTCTACCTAAGTTAGATTTACCTCAAAACTGCCCATATCATTAATGCATTTAAAATCCTGAAATGTGTAATATATATCTCTAAAAAATAAAGATTTACATAGTATATGGTGGTAATAATTTGCATAATGATTTTAACAAAACTGGGTTTAATAAATAATTATTTGCTGTCACTGATTTCTAATTCTATCATATTATTCTCAAGTGTATTAAAATCAATCCTATGTATAATTTTTATATAGAAGTCAATTAAAATGACATTAAAATAAATGTGATATTTTTATATTTGTTCTAATTTAGTTTCATTAGTCTTTCTAATTTGATATAATATTTTATTACATTAAAACTTAAATACTTGCGCCCAGGGTGCACATACTTTTGCTAGTATATTTGATGTGTGTGTGTGCCCTGTCGATGGGGCTTAGAATACCCTGTATCCCTTACGGGGTGGGGGGATGCCTCCCCCCAACCCATTGGGGGGAGAGAGTCCTTGGTACGACACTAAACTACATTGGGTGTTGAGATTCCAGTTTGTGAGCTCTGATGAGTGTGAAGTACCCCTTCATTGCCATTACTTTGTGGTCTACTCTGACCCAGAGTGGTAGTACCTGTTAGCATCCCATCTATAGGTTAAATAGATGTGTTTAAAAATGATTTGTATTAGATAAGGATACTTAATATATAAAAGTGTGCAAAAATCTCTTAAGAAATGACACAAAAAAATGTAAATCTATTATATAAAAGGCAATTCCTATCTGTTTATAATAGGTGGCACTTATACCAGTGACCTTGATGAGACTTTGCACAAATGTTAAGCTAATATTTAGAAACATGACTGGATTTCAATAAAAATCAATATTGGAACCCTTGGGGAGGGGGGTAAATGTGATGGTTTGATTGAATTGATTCTATCATTTGAAGGGCTTTACAAATGGTGATATACAGAGTGCTTGAATGGAGGCGCGTGGTCTAATGGTTAGTCGTAGGAAATGGACTTGTCGACCCGAGTTCAATTCCTGGACGAAGCTGTTGGCATTTCATATGATGCTAATACCCTAGGGAAAGGTATGAATCCAATTCTCCCTCCAGCTATGGGTAAATAGCAGGACAGACCAGGCTCTTTAACCATGGCTAGGTAACCAGTCAAGGAGATGGAAAACTCTGAATTCAAACCTGTTAAACTCTGCTTAAGAAATTGACCTTGTGTCACATTCTACTCGTGCGGAGGGGTTGGTAAATATATACAGGTTGCTTGAACACAACCTGAATATGTTCACTTGATTATACTTTCTTCAAAATTTGCAATGACTTCCTCAATTGTTATGTATTTTGTTTTTGAGCCTCAAGGCAGTACATTTGTTATTTTTATACATACATTTATTTTTATACATACATTTGTTGAATAATTTCAATACTCTTCAAACTGCTTCAGCTGATTCACTCTGAATAAAGCTGAATGGAAGAAGTTTTTATGACTTAAGCAGTTCTTGATAGTTCCACACAAATAATTGATCTGCCATAAACACACCTAGCAAAGATTCCTATTGAAAATACACTATGGCCATGCAGATTTGCAAGTATTTTCCGGTGCACTCTGCAAATAGCCTCAAATTTCCCGGGTATTACCAGGTACTGCTGCTAGTTTTAAATAAGCACATCTTTTATTTGCATCTTTCAATTATTGGAAAGAATCATTTTTTACCTTCAACTCATTTTACCTTTAGTTTAATATTCATTTTGTTTCTTTAACGGCATATCAACCTTCATGCATTATTTAATGCAAAAACTCTAAAGATCGTCTGTAAACAATTAATCGGATTTTGACGGTGTAAATGGAAAAAATGTCCCCATGAATCGAAATCGCAAAAGGGGTGCAATGGTCCAATGTATTTGTGTGTGTACACAATTGAATTTTTTTTTTTTTTTTTTTTTTTTTCTTTTCTTTCTTTTTCTGAAACCTTTTTTGTATGCACCTTGAAGAGTATAAGGTTGAATTAATGAAAGTGTTGAGTTACTAATCAATTTCTAGTTATAACCAAATAGTATTAACAAATTGTGGGAAAATCTTTTAGTCACATAATCTTATGTTTCACCTGTCAGAGGGCAGAGGTCAGTAAGCTAAATCTATCAAGCCATTCATAGTCAATTTATTGCTTATCACCATAAGTAATCTTATCCCTAAATCCACAATTGATCTATCCTATTTTCTAACCAGGTTTTTTTTTTTTTTTTTTTTTTAAATACATGAAGAGTAGGTGAATAAAACATCTATTGCAATTCATAACAATCCAAACAAGCCCTGTTGGCTGGGAATTTAGAATACACTGACTGCAACCAGCCCTATCGACTGGGGTTAGAATGCACCTCTGCAGAGGGGTAAGATTTCCCCAAATGGGGCCACCTGTTGGCCGTGGGTAGCGACCGTTGATGCTTAAGGACGGAGTCTTGGTGGATGAGCAGTCCATGACCTGCAACACTCCACTTAGAACCTTAGGTTAGATGGGCGGTCAGAGAGGCCCCCTCCGATCAATTGGCTGGTCACGTTAAGCCCCAGCCCCTATATGATTGCCCCAACCCTATTGCTCTTATAGCAAGCCCCAACCCTTTTTATCAGACTCTATCTGATGGTGAGGTTCCAGTTTTGGAGGTTTGGAGAATGTGGAGCACCCCTTCATCACCATTGCTCCCTGGTCCACTCTGACTCAGAGTGGTAGTACCTGTTAGGGTCCCATCTATGGGTTAAATACAAAAATGTATTTATAAAAAAAATTGTATTATCTATTAAGAATTGATTTATTTCAAAACTTTATCGGCATTAAATGACCCACTGAGGTTGATATGCCAAAACAAAAAACCAAACCAAACCGACTGCAACTCTGCCGAGGGGTAAGATCCCCTCATAAACCTGTTGACCATGGGTGGCGACCCATAATGCTTAAGGACGGAATCTTGGTGGCTGACCAGTTCATGACTTGCAACACTCTCTTTGGCCCTTACTTGGGCTAGACAGGCAGTTGGAGAAGCCCCCTCTGATCAATCAGCTGGTCACCTCAAGCCCTAGCACCAATATGATTGCCCCCTAGCCTTTTTATCATGTGCTAGAAGGCAGAAATGGCAGTTCTGGAGGTCTGTGTGGAGCAGTCCACTCTGACCCAGAGTGGTCAGTTAATCTCTGGTTCATACATAGAAGTCTTTGATGTCTGGGGAATGTGGATGTATATGCCCCATCTACACACCCCACCCTGTGGAAACCTGCACCAACTCTGTGCAGATTCTGGATGCTGGGGGGCCCTAGATATGATATGGGGTGCTAGAAGGCAGTGAATGACGGATCCAGGTCTGGGGAATGTGGAGTACTACATCTACAACTCTGACCCAGAGTGGTAATGTTAGGGTCCCATATATGGGTTAAATAGAAAAAATGAGTTTAAAAAAATGTTTAAAATAATTGAGTACCCATTAAGAATGAATGAAACAAAAACGTCTTCAGCATATAATGACCCAATGGGTTGACCTGCCGTAAACCCAATCAACCAACCCGGAGTGGTAGTACCTGTTAGGGTCCCATCTATGGGTTAAATAGAAGTGTTTATAAAAAAAAAGTGAGTATCCATTATGAATGAATTTATTCCAAAACTTTGTTCGTATTAAATAACCCACTGAGGCTGATATGCTGTAAAACAAACTAGAATGATAGATACCTATAAGATTAAAGAATTCCATCCTTAATGTCTTCATAGCAACTGCTTCGTTTGAGATTCTTTAGAAAATTTCCTAACCGAAGATTGCCACTAGAAAATTCCTCAATACAAGTCAAAGTATTGATTTTTCTGTCAGCTTTGTATTTATAAAATACACAAAATAGTTAATTTTAGAGGAGTATGATAATTATATCGTGTAGCAATGCAAACTGACCACCAAGAGAGAAATAATGCTAGTGGAGGTGCCGATCAGGTGTCTGAGGTGCTAGAACTTTCCAAATATAAATATGGGGGGGGGGTAAATTAAATAGAATTTAAAAAATCAGTCCTGGTGCTTGAGAGATGATATATTTCTAGTGATTGATAGATTTTAATATCGTGTCAGCCTGTCTAGAGTTATTTTATGCCTAGAGGTTAGGTAATCACATTCATATTACTTTTTTTTTTGTCTAGTTGTTTCTCAACCATTTCAGCTGATTATACAAACTGATACTTTTATTTTCCCTCCTACCCTGGCATTGGTTTACTGGATTGAAGATTATGCTCAAATAGCAGTGGGTAAATTGATGTGCTCAGGTTAATCTTTTCTTTTTCATGGTATGATGGCATATTTGAACCAATCTTAATTTTTTCTCTCGCCCGTCAGTGGGGCGTTAGAATGCACCAACTACACCTCTGCAGAGGGGTAAGACTCCCCCAATGGGGCTACCTGTTGGCCGTGGGTGGCGATCCATGATGCTTAAGGATAGAACCCGGGTGGATGAGCAGTTCATGACTTGCAATATTCCACTTTGGCCTTTTCTTGGGCTAGGCGGGTGGTCAGAGAGGCCCCCTCCGATCAATCGGCCGATCACATCAAGCCCTAGCGCCTATATGATTTTCCCCACCCTATTGCCCTTATGCAAGCCCCAACCCCTTTTTATCATATGGGTGCTAGAAGGCGGTGACTGAGGGTCTACATGTCCTAGGAATGACATTAAACTTTATCTGATGGTGAGGTTCCAGTTTTGGAGGTTTGGGGAATGTGGAGCACCCCTTCATCACAATTGCTCCCTGGTCCACTCTGACCCGGAGTGGTAGTACCTGTTAGGGTCCCATCTATGGGTTGAATAGAAAAACATGAGTTTATAAACAAAATTGTATTATGCATAAAGAATGAATTTATTCCACAACTTTGTCAGCATTAAATGACCCACTGAGGTTGATATGCCATAAACCAAACCAAACTTAATTTTTTCTCCTCATTTTTAATGTTCAAATGAGCTTTTAAGAGTGTCAAGATAAATGGATTTTAACTGTATATCAACCTGTCTAGGGTTATTTTATGCCTAGAGGTTAGGGAATTGCATTCATTGTACATTCATATTTACCTTTGTACTTGATCATATAGAATACAAATAATTTTGAATCTATTTGACCCATAGATGGTTCTACTATTCCACATCAGAGTGGACCTGGGAATAATGGCAATGAAGAGGGACTCCACATTCTCCAGAACTGTAGCCTCACCATTGGATGCAGTGTAGTATCATTTAGGACACTTCTTTTCTTTTTCGTGGGAGTGAGTTCTTACCTTTCTGCTGAGGATACAGTCAACATATTCTAAGCCTTGCCAACTGGGCAATTGTTAATTTAGGATTCTCCTAATAAATCCATTTTCCATTGTCTAAAAATGACTTTCCTTTTTGCCAAACAAGAGAAAAACAAGTTTTTAAACACTGATGTTTTTTTTTTTTCCAGTTATGTGAAACTCATTTTATTAACTTTTGAATTTTACTCAAAATTTAGAATTTATAGTAATGTATTAGTTTGGTGTTCCCTATCATAATATTAGGAAAATCCTAGAAGTATCTTTGAAGTTTACTCAACATTTTATTATTTGTACAATCAGTTGATCAATGTGCATCAGTGACACACACTTGAAACTATCTGATTTTTGTATGTAATTGTAACATAGCAAAAAATGATACATTTCTATCAACATTATTATTAGCACAAGGTTGAGAATAAAACAATTTCTAATCCATTTTCATAACTTAATAGTGTAAAGTCTTCAGTCATGTTCACATGGACCATTAGAAGTTCTCAAGGGAGATAACTATCACGAGCTACTATATTCCCCACCCTCCTTTTTTTATTTGTTAGAATATCTAATTGGATTTTTTATGGCATGTCAACCCTTGTTGGGTTATTTTATGCTGAAGACATTTTGTTTGATTCATTCTTGTTGGGTATTCAGTTTTTTAAACTTTTTTTTTAAAACTCATTTTTTATCTATTTAACCTGTAGATAGGACCCTAACAGGTACTACCACTCTGGGTCAGAATGGACCTGGGAGTAATGGCGATGAAGGAGTACTCCACACTCCCCCAGAACTCCAAAATTGAAACCTCACCACTAGATGCAGTTTAACATCATATCCCGGACACTATGACCCTCAGCCACCACCTTCTAGTACATATATGATAAAAAGGGTTGAGGGTTGCCATAAGTCTAAGTAAGGGCTAAAGTGGAGTGTTCCATGGACTGCTCAACCACCAAGATTCTGTCCTTAAGCATTGCAGGTGGCCACCCACATCCAATAGTGGCTCCATTGGGGGGGGGTCCCCCCTCTGCAGAGGTGCAGTTGGTATATTCTATTGCCCAGCTGACTGTTATAATACAAATTCTATAAATAGAATAGAATTTAAAATTGACCTTAATAACTACTAAAGGTTTTTATCAATTTATTTTAAATGTGCTGAGTAATCAAAAATGAAGTTATAAATCTACTCACATATTTAATAATTAGACTATTAATGTGTGTAAAATACAAGAAGAATGTTCTGTAAAATACTTTGTACATTGAATAACTCTAAACATTAATAATCAGGGATATTTTAAAATAATCTCAAAGTTGTAGAAGTTAAAAACCTATACAGATAGCAATATATCTGTAGCCAAATGAAGGGAGGTGGAGTGGCCTATTATTTGTATCAGCCAAACATCAAGGGAGTCTATCCTCTTTTCACTAGCAAGATTGTTTTTGAGTCTGATGTGGAGCATCATATCTATCATCAGCTCCCCATTTTATTGCACATATCCAATCTGTGTTACTCATGTGCTGAGTTGGCAAGGGCCAGTATTGAACTCCAGACCTTGTGGGTCCTAGGTGGATGCTCTACCAACTGAACTAAACTGGTCCTATGATATTAATTACATTGATCAAACATCATACATAAATTTCTTCACAATATTCTACCGCCCTGTCGGCTGGGGCGTTAGAATGCACCTCTGCAGAGGGGTAAGACTCCCCCAATGGGGACACCTGTTGGCCGTGGGTGGCGACCCATGATGCTTAAGGATAGAACCCAGCTGGATGAGCAGTCCATGACTTGCAATACTCCACTTTGGCCCTATCTTGGGCTAGATGGGAGGTCGGAGAGGCCCCCTCCGATCAATTGGCTGGTCACGTCAAACCCTAGCACCTATATGATTTTCCCAACCCTATTGCCCTTATGGCAAGCCCCAACCCCTTTTTATCATATGGGTGCTAGAAGACGGTGGCTGAGGGTCTACATGTCCTGGGAATGACGTTAAACTCTATCTGATGGTGAGGTTCCAGTTTTGGAGGTTTGGGGAATGTGGAGCACCTCTTCATCATTGCTCCTGGTCCACTCTGACCTGAGTGGTAGTACCTGTTAGGGTCCCATCTATGGGTTAAATAGAAAAACATGAGTTGATAGACAAAATTGTATTATCCATTAAGAATTGATTTATTTCAAAACTTTATCGGCATTAAATGACCCACTGAGGTTGATATGGCGTAAAACACACAAAACAATATTATACTAATAACCATTTATCAGACTAATGACTTATCTATCTACTTATATATATATATATATATATATATGTACCTTCCAAATATTAGTTCATTACAAAAGTACATTAGTTATTTAAGAAAAAATAAAACCAAATACCAGTCTCTACTTGGTGATTCTACTAGTTATAAAAATCTTGACATTTTTTCAAGATTTATTTAATTTATTTAGTTTTTACTTTGTTCCTTTGATCATTTTCAATTAAATCAAAATTTAAAAAAAAAGAAATAAAAAAAATATTTCTATTAAATAATAATTCTAAAAGTTGTCACCTGTTGTATAACTTGAGAAAACTAAAAATTTAAAAATTGTAAAATGCAATGGAGTCTTCTTCTAAGCTTTTTCTTTTCTTTTTTTTAACATGCGATTAGCCCTACCTAGTTATTTTATTATTTGTTGTACAATCTAAAATCCTCTTAGTGGGTTAGCTTTGTCTAATGCCTTAGAAAAAATATAATCTCTTTAAATATGTGACCGTATCACAGTAAAAAACTCCCTTGTTGAGCATTAAAATATTCTCTAGCAATTAATGAATTATTCACAACATTACACTTACCATTAGATGTTACAATTTAAAAACAAAATTGAATATTAGATAAAAATGATCAATTATCAAAACAGAAATTAGTTTGCTATAATGTAAGGATTTTTAACTAATACCATTTGGAAAGGTTTTACTCCAAATATTCTCCCTCCAGTTATGGGTAGACTATGCTCTAACCTTGATATGGCAACTGTCTAGAAGAAGGAAAACTCTGAATTCAAACCTGTTACACTCCTTGGAAGATTGACCTTGTGTCATATCCTGCTCGTGCAGAGGAATTGGTAAATACATATAATGTAAGGTTTTCAATTCTATTCACTATTCAAAGTGCCTACGCAGAAAATTTAGTGAAGTTTCCTGAAAATATTTTTCAATTTCTTTCAATTCTGATTTATCCCCAAAGATCATAAATTATTACAATTGAATTTATATTTAGCTATTAAGATCAAACTTTTGGTAGTGCATTGTCATGAAAGTTGCATATTGTATTAATTGCAAGATAAACTTTTATGACCTCATTTTGCATCTGTTCTGATGTATATAACATTTAAAACATCAAGAAGATATTCTAGAAAATTTTTTTTTAAATATATCATAAACAAAATTTTCCGTACTCTTAATTGTAACTAAATTCATAAAACTATATTTGAACATTGAGTTGCATTTTTTTTATAAATATATAATTATTTAATAAACTTAGCTTACTTGTGGGACATGGTCAGATGTATGGGGCACTCATTGTGGATCAAACTCACTAGCTATGATCTGCAAGTATACTTCACAAACCATTTCACTATATGAATCAGCCAGAGTATTTACATAATCTCCCATGTGGGCAGATACGGCACTATGTGTGTGTGTGTGTGTGTGTGTGTGTGTGTGTATATATATTATATATTTTTATTAGTGTAATAGCAGTTAAGATTTCCAGACTAAAGCAATTTCTAATCCAATTTGTAAATTAATAATAATAATGTTGAATCTTTATTCAGACTCAACCTAAATATTATTTGTCCACTATCAAATGTTATTTATAGAATATTTCCTTATTAATTAATTTATTTTCAATTATAATATAAATATCCATAAGTATTAATTGGACATTGAGCTTAATTGCCACCAAAGGAAACTTTTTAAAATAATAAAATGTTAACTGCTCTAATACCACATATCTTTAAGGTAGTACTTAAGACCTACTCTTCAAGATCACAGGGTTCACTAGACAACGATAGTGTTGCCCAAGCAATCCTCCAATACCGCAATACCCCCATTCAAGGCATCGGCCTATCCCCAGCACAGTTGCTGCTCCGGGATTCGATCCCATTGAGACCCATCCTCTACAAACCACATCCTGAATGGTTAGCCGCGGCACAACGTCGAGAGGAGAGCTTTCGTCAAGGAACGTCCTGCTGTCAGAAAGATACAACAGGTACACACACAGTCTTGGCCTGCTACAGAATGGTGACAAAGTAGCCATCCAGAACCCATCAAACCGCCGGTGGACCACTACAGACACCATCATAGAAATTCTCCTACATCGGCAATACTGGGTCCGAGTGGACAGATCGGGTAGGATCACACTCAGGAACTGCCGCTTCCTGAAAAAGCTGATCACAAAACCCAAACCCACACCAATGCCTAGTGGTATGCTTGATCCCATTGGCTCCAACTCTAACACCCCACACTTCAACACTAGGAACCTGTCCTCCCCCAATGTCACTCTGCCCCCTAAACCAATACCAACGAAAATACCCAGTGCATTGTCAAGATTGCTCCCTGTAATCCCTGGCTGAAAGGAACTAAGGGGGGCTGTAGAATAATCATACTAGTTCCAATTACCGTTGAATTGGTAAGACAGGCAGCAAGCAGTCGTAACTTAATACTAATCTGTTTTACTGCAAGACTACTGCAAAATGGCAGGTTATTTATGAAGCCTCAGAACATCATAGAAAACAAGCAGCCAACCTGGACTCAAGGAATGGAATCACCCAAATGCATGAGTGGACTATTCTGGATTCCCATAAGTACCAATTGTCTTGACACTGGTTCAGTTGTGCTTAGCTTGTTGCTCAAGCCAAGAAATAATTAAAAATGATCCTTGTAGAGCCAAATATATGCATGACTGAGTAAATACAACATTTTTCCCAATCAGGATGAGATATAATGGCCAAATAAAAGTTCCAGGTATTATAATTAAAGAATATGAAAATAATTGATTTCAAATTGGATGAAACTTTTCTTTCTTGTAAAACTGAATCAATACTTTTAAAATCTGTGATATTCTCATAGTATAAATTTTTGACTTCAAATATGATAAAGTATAAAATACAAAGTGACCAGTGATTGAATTCAAATCTGCAGCTAATTTATTTGAACCCAATCTTTTATACTGAAGTTAGTTTTATAAGCATAATCATAGTAATTCTAATGTCAACATTTTTTTGCATTTAAGTGTGTAAATAATTCTGAAGTTCTGTTGACTTATTCTTACAAGCTATATATATATATATATAATATATATATATATATATATATATATATATATATATTCATTATAGTGTACAATAGATTTAAGGTGCAATTGTTACCATTGGTTTCCAAGCAGCATGTTAGCCACTTTTCATTAAGACAACACCCCTGTTAAGAAATGCAGGGAATGTCAATTTATTTATATATTTGTGTGAGCCGAATCTTTTTATTTCTCTGCTTTGTTAAAGTAGTGCGTATATGTTCACATGCGCCCACACATCTACACGCACTATATATATATATATATATATATATATATATATATATATATATATATATATATATATATATATAATCTTGTAAGGAATAAGCCATATATATTTGTATATGATAGCAGCTGACTGGTAACAGGTTTTGGACCTATAAGTGCAGTGTTAAAGCTCCAGACAAAAGATGTAAAATTTAACTCACTTGAAAATATGACTAGGAAACACTTCTATTCAACAGCAAGTGGGAGATTATTTTAACATTTCGCAAAATTGCACGTTCAATACTTAATTAAGTAACTACTTAAGCAATAGCAGGTACTGTAAGCAACCTGAGTCCTTTGTTTATCAAAATGACTTGATTCGGTATTAGATAAGCTGAAAAGGGGGTATACCATTAAACAACCAAACCAACTAGGTTCACAAATTCTCATAAGCAAATTAAAACAATGCAGCCAAAAAAAAAAAAATCATGTCTACAACTAATTGATATTATAAAACCTACATTGAAATATAAAAACAAAAGTACAATTACATTGGTAATTTAAGTTGAATTTTTTAAAAAAATTTCTTTTTTCTTTTCCAAAGTAAAAATGTATTTATTTCAGAATTGTGTAAATGTATATTTTTCATCAGTTTTTAAATAGATTTTGATTATATTGTAGTTAATACCGATGAAAATATCTAGAGCATTATTATTGTTCTTTTATAAAAATATTTCCCCTTTCTCGCTGATATTTAAAGTTTTCTATTATAACTATGTCTGGTTAACTTAGTTGATAGAGCATCCACCTAGGACCCACATGATTCCAGGTTCAATACTGGCCCTAACCAACTTAGCGCATGAATAGTATAGGTTGGATCTGTGCAGGAAAGGGGAGAGTTGATGGTAGGTGTGGTCCTCCACCCTAAACAAAAACAATCTCCCTGGTCTAGAACTAGTAAAAAGGTGATAGACTCTCGCTGTCAGCTGATACTGAAAATAGATCACTCCAGCAACTTTAGTGACGTACTTAAATAGTGGGCTCTTGAACTTTGGTTAGATGACCATTCTAGGAGAAGGAGAACTCTGAATTCAAACTTGTTAAACTCCACACAAGAAATTTACCTTGTGTCACATCCTGCTCATGTGGAGGGGTTGGTATATATATATATATATTAGAGAGAGAGATCCTTGATCACTAGTAAGACAGTTTTAAAATTATTGATCCTGATAGGCCTATCAAATTAGTCATTTTGAATTTTTATTCTATACAGATGTTGTATATCCCCTTTCCTGGGTATATAAAGGGTGAGAACGTTCTTATGAGACTGGAGAGATGCATTCTTATGATCTCTCCCACATTTAAAAAGTCTTTGTCTCTTTTACTTACTTGAGTAGTTAGCTGGTACTTTTGTCTGTCTTTGCGTAGCTGGGACATTTCTAAACCTGCTAATCTGACTTTATTTCTTTTTAAAGATGCTCGTCTGTAGAAACTGGTTCGCCATTATTTCACAAAGATGACATAATTTTTGAGTGATCCCTTCTTTTTATTTTTGACCAGACTTTTTCAACCGTGGCCGGAGTGAAGCAAAAGATAATGTCTACATCCTGCGGTATTCCACTAAAAACTGCTTACTAACTAAAGCTAAATTTAACTTCAATTTTCATGTTTTCCCAGTGGCAGAAGCTGGGGGAGGGGTCAACTGCAGGTCATTACCTATCAATAATCTAACCCTCTCTGATTTTGAATTTCAACAAATTTTAATTCAAAATCTAACTACCTTACAGTCATAATTCGTAGGAAACCACGAATTATGTAACACAGAAATGTGTTACGATCACATTTATAAATCTGTAGCAAAGGGTTAATTTTCTTTTTTTTTCTCTCTCTCTCCTTTCCAGTTTATTACTCTAATTTCTATGGGTTTTGAGTAGTGATTTTTCTTGATCATCTACTAGAAAAGTAATTCCTCTTTTATAAATATTTCCTTCTTAATAGAATTTATTGAACACCAACTAAGTATTATTGTTTGCATTATTACTCAACAAAATCTATTTTATAACAAAATTAAACATATTTATGATCTTTTAGTTTTTATGCTTAGAATGTTTGTTTTCTAAACAGAAAAAAACTGTTTAAATCTCTTATGTGTGTGTCTTCCTCAGGAATGTCTAGAGTTTTATCTGGTAATTTGATAATTTAATCATACCTGAAATATTATCAGCCTAAAAGGCTAGACAAATGGAAGAAAGAAGACACCTGTTTGTTCATATCAATTAAATTGTATATCACAATGTAAGGGTGATCTTGAAGATCAAAATATTGATAATTAACTGCTATTTAAAGGTTGTAAGAGCTGGTTTAGCTCAGTAGAGCGATTTGCCTAGGAATTGCCTGACCAAGGTTGCCAATGCATCAGGTCTCCCCGTTTCATAACACCAATTTATTTAAGGGAAGGACAAAGTGCAATACAAAATTGTATCAATAGAGGACTTGCCAGAATGAGGTTAAATACAACTTGACTACTTTAGAGACACCAGTTCCTGGTTCAGAAATTGTTATCTTCCTTCTCCTTTGTTCAGCCAAAACAGTCTCTAGTCTGCCTTACTATTTTCCTTACAGCTAGAGGGAGAAAAAATGGATACATGCCTTCCCTAAGGGTCTTAGCACAAAAGGAATTGCAAACAGCCTCATCCAGAATTTCAACTGAGCTTGCCAAGTCTATTTTCTACAATGATAACCATTACTGCACCACCCACATGTATGTGTGCATAGATTGATTGATTGATTATATATATATATATATGGGTGTGGCAATGGATTTTTCTAATGATATGTGAAGCAATGATATTAATCATTGATTAAGACAGCTGGATTTAGGAGGGCATTATATTTTTCAAATACCTTTAAGCTCTACAATCTATTGATGAAAATTCTTGTCATGTATTTTATCAAGCTATCAATAACTTATTGAACCTTTTAAATCAGTGAATAGAATTTATATAGATTGTCAGTTTAATTACTATATCTATAACTATTTATCTATACTTTCAACATGCTAAGTTAATTACATATTTTCTTATTTTTATATATAGATTGTGTAGTTGAATACTGAATTTGCTCTTGTGTGTTTTATTCCAAATATCTTAAGATTATTCAACATTGTTTGTTTTTTTTCATTCCTCCATTCATTTCTTTTCACTTCATTTTGAAGTTGTCTTCTTCAACCATTTTTTGTTATGTACTTTCTTGTTCAATGTTTTTTTTAACTTTGATAATGAAACACACATCAAAGTTACCAATTTAGTAGTTATCAGCTACTTAAATAATTTATTGCCAGAAAAAAAAATGACTTTTATGCTACACAGGTTTGTTCTTTTGTTATTTATACTTACATGAATATAGTTTAGGTAATCATTACAATTAGTTGAATTATCTACTTGTTTAATCCATAACAATCAAAGGTACAGTTACATTGTCTTATATATATATATATCAATGGTAATATTATGGGTTTACACTCATAACTTGAAATTTCATGGTAATCCAATCATCAGATGAGTCCAATGGTTGAGATGTTAAAAACCAGTCGTGAAATCCTTGAAAGATTTCACGACTGGTTTTTAACATCTCAACCATTGGATTCATCTGATGATTGGATTACCATGAAATTTCAAGTTATGAGTGTAAACCCATAATATTACCATTGATTATAAATCTGCTCTGCTTTATTAGCATTGAGCACCTTTTCATGCCAATACTTTTCTTATTTTTTCATTCTCTATTCATTATATATATATATATATATATATATATATATATATACTAACCCTTCCATACGGATATGATGTGACACAAGGTCAATTTCTTAGGCAGTTAACATGTTTGAATTCAGTTTTCCTTCTCCTATACTGGTTGCCTGAGCAAGTTTAAAGAACCCAGTCTGTCCTATTTACCCATAGTTAAAAGAATACTTTGATTCATATCTTACTCTATGTGAAATATAAACAGCCTTGTCCAGGAATTTAATGTCTTGCTGTGTTCATTTCTTATGATAACCATTACACCTGTTTGTGTATATGCACACACACACACACCATATTTGAAGCTTATAAGGCACACTTTTTTTCAAAAAGATGTCTCAGAAAATCACCCTGCATTTTATAAGGTCATGGATCAGCTTTGGGTTAGTGACCCTTAAATCAAACTGCAAACAGCTCAAATGTAAACAATGTCTGAATCCATAAATGAAACCTTAAAAATGACCTGATAGTCACAAGGACTTTGAATGTCAGGTGAAAACCATTCACCTGACATTTATAATTTAAACCCGTTTTATTTATTTTTTTTTTTTTTTATATACTTAAAAAAATTTTTTATTTGTATTTTAAATTTTATTTTTTAAAATGCCTGAGCAAATTGCTGTGTGTCTTATAAGCCTGTGTTTCTTATAAACTGTAAAATATGGTAAATATATATATTCCTTCGGTTTCTTTAGAATCAGTTTTAGTTTCTCTAAATTTTTATTTTTCAATTTTACCTCTTGCTTTCTGCATCACATTGTTTTTTTTTTTTTCCTTTCTTTTTTTCTTTTGTTTTCCTTCCATTTTCATCACCCTTTGTTCAAAACTTCCTCCATTTTATATCTAGTTTTTCATCCTTAGTACAAAGCCTGATTGATAAGGTCTTTTAATGTATGGTGTCACTAATGAAATTCTTTAGTACATGATTCTTATTCAAACATTATTTTGCTGTATGATGTCATTATGTAATAGCATTCATTAGTCATTTATACAAATTATCTATAAAGCAATGATCACTGATTGAATTTTAAGAATAGATAGTTGTGCACCAATGAAAATTCACACACACACACACACATATATATATATAAAGCAATTTATGGTAATGATTGCATGGATCAAAATAATGTCTACTGGTGGGTTCAACATGCTAAACTGCCCTGTCAGCTGGGGCAGAAAAATACACTAACTGCACTTCTGCAGAAGTGTGAAATCCCCCCCCCAATGTTGGCCATGGATGCAACCCCATGATGCTTAAGGATAGAACCCTGGTAGCTGACCAGTTCATGACTTGCAACACTCCACTTTAGCCCTTAGGCTAGATGACTGGTCATGTCAAACCCTAGCACTTATATGATTGTTCCAACTCTATTGCCCTTATGGCAACTCCCCAACCCTTTTTATCATATATGTGCTAGAAAGCAGTGGCTGAGGATCTTAGTGTCCTGGGTATGATGTTAAACTGCATCGAATGGTGAAGTTCCAATTCTAGAGCTCTGGGGAGTGTGGAGTACTCCTTCATCACCATTGCTCCCAGGTCTACTCTGACCCAGAGTGGTAGTACCTTTGAGGGTCCTATCTATGAGTAAAAAAAAGAGTTTAAAAAAAGATTTTGAATACTCACCAAACATGAATAGAACAAAACATCTTCAGTATAAAATAACCCAACAAGGGTTGACATGCCGTAAAATCCACCAAACCAAACCAAAATGCCAAAAACTGCTATGGGAGGGGGTGAGACAAGTGCTTGCCAACAAACATGGCAAATGGTGGTAAGTCATTTAATGGTAAGTCATTTAATAGTGGTAAGCCATTTAATGCACAGCCTCAGTCATGATTTGGCACCGTCAGACTTGGTTGTTCCTGAAATTAAAGGAAATGTTAAATTGTGCCAACATTTCATGTTGTAGTAAACCAAATGAATAAAAAAACAAGTGGATAAAAAATTTAGAAAAATTGGTTTACACTAAATGGTGACTATTTTGAAAAATAAATCTAATTTTAAAAAGAATTAAAAAAAAAATTACTTAATTTAGATTCCATTTTCCTTATTCAATCTAATCTAAAACCATTATGGTCAAGTCATGCTGAAAGCACCGGTTCCCTCTAGATCACCAAAGTTAAGTAGTAATGAGTCTGTTCAATACTTAATTCGGTGACCATTTAAGCAACAGAAGCTACTGTAAATAACCTGAGTCCTTTGTTTATCAAAAATGACTTGATTTGGCATTAGATGTTCAAGTCATGCTGAAAACACCGGTTCCAACTAGATCACCAGAGTTAAGCAGTGTGAGAATCCCCGGTTTGCACTCGTGCACCTTCATTGCACAATTAAAAGTTACAAGTGTGAGACAGATTCACTAGGATAAAAAATAATTCAACACAAAGTTTGATGACAGGAGGAAGGTGTGACACTTTGTGCAGTTTGTGATGGAACAGAAGGCACTTAACTATGTTATCAGCTGGCAAGAAGTTCTCTTAAGTCGGCTGCTAGAATAACTACAAGTCTGGCTGATTACCTATCATGTGGGACTTTACTTATTTTCTATCTATCAACTGCCCACTGGATGAGGCTCTCACTACAATGGCCAGTTTGAAACTATCGAAGGGGTTTGAGCTGGCTGTATATATGTAGATTTCTCCCAACCTGACACAGATTATCAGACCACTGTGAAAGTGGTACTAACTTTGCTTTTCAGACATCATGATTACAATTTCTCCTAAAATTATAGCCATTACTTTTTTTACCAGTCTCAGTGTCCCAATTTTTTAAACCATTAATTTTTTCAAGACCCATTTTCTCTGAAAACTAGCCATATAAAGATATTATCTCTAACTGACTTAACTTCATGGTGGCCGTACATCTTTTATGACTCTCTTGAACCTTATCTGATTGATCCTTTGTTCCCCTAAGGAAATGCCCCACCCATATACATATGCCTGGACCTATCACATTCTATTTTCCTTCTTTTGTTTTTTTTTCTGACCATATTCTCACTTAACCATTATGTCACAGCAGTGATGGATTTGTTCAATACTTAATTGGGTGACCACTTAAGGAACAGCAGGTATTGTAAGCAACTTGAGTCCTTTGTTTATCAAAAATGATTAGATTCAGCATTAAATGGTCATGTCACCCTGAAAGCACCAGTTCCCACTAGATAACTAAAGTTAAGCAGTGATAAGCCTGTTCAATACCTACTTGATTGACCACTTAAGCAATAGCAGGTACTGTAATTTGAGTCCTTTGTTTATCAAAATAACTTGATTCTGCATTAAATGACCCATTTCTCATCTTACTTTGATGGTTTGTGAGATGGGTGGTAAGTGGCCCTATAGCTGCTGTTTTATAATTATAAACTTCCTATTAAGCAATAGCCAATCATAAACTATAAGCTTTCAATTCTCATCTTTTTTTTTCTTCTCTACTTTATTGAGTCCGCTTATTTTATATCATTTTATACTTTCTTTTTTTAGTGCTCTTTTCTTTTAATACAATTTTATTGTTCTACTTTTTTTTCATTTCTTCCTCCAAAACAATTTTCTCTTGTAAATATCTTTTTACTAACCATTTCACATTTCTTAACATCATTGCTTCACTTATACTGACACAGTGCAATTCATCATTTTCATTTCTGGTCAATCCATCAAATTAATTAACTCACTTTTCATTGCTCTCTTCTTTTTCTTATTTACCAAATAATGAGTTTTCTTCTGAATATTATAGAAATTAATTTCCCTGCCTTTTTATTCGACAATGTCTTTGTGACCCTTAATATCACATTTATAATGTTCTTTTTTTTTTTTTGTTTTTTTTAAAGATAATAAAATCAATGAACTACATTGCCAACATATTGGGTTGCAATTTTTTATCATTATTTTTCTCCCTCCTTTTTAACCATACTTGCATAAATGCTGCCTGCAGTCCCCATTAAGTTTAATGTCAAGTCAAATCTTATGAAAATTTAAATTTTAAATAATGTTCAATATAGGTGAAAAAAATAATAGAAAAAAAATCTATATTGATCTAGCTATGAAAAAAACAAATCATCAATAACTGAAATTTGGTTGACATTAAGACTTTTTTTATAGCAATTTACGATTCCTCGGGCAAAAATGGTCTTATAAACCAAATTTTAGAGTAGGGAAGCACTAGAACGCATTTTACAGACAAAAATAGATTACAAAAAGTCGCCATTTTTCATGAACCCCCTCAAATATGTCGAGCTAAAAATTGACATAACTCCGCAATTCTTGGAATTGGGAGCTCAAATTTTGGGGATGTCTAATTTCAACATAATCCACACCTGTACAAAATATCAAAAAATTGAAGGAGGTGGTTGACATGGCCTGGATGATTTGACATGAAATTACCCTTCTGAATGATTTCAATTTTAGCCATCTTATGTTTTAAATGTCTTAACTTATCCAGCTAGATGTAATTAACTTTTAGTGTAATAAAATATATTAAATTAGGAAGACTAATGAAACTAAATAAGAATACATATAAAAAGACACTTATTTTGATTTGATTTTGATTGATTTTTATATAAAAAATATTTTGTATGTGTGAATATATAAAAAAAATATTAATCTTGGTCAAAGCAAAATAAGTTTAATTAAATAGAAAAATAGCATTTAATATTATGTTAAACTTAATTTAAAAAGGAGGGGTATAATCAAAGAATAGAATAGCTTGGATGCTAGATCTTTCTATAACTCTTGGCTTTCATTGCTAAATTTTTCTGATTTAACTAAATAGGACAATATAAATAATAAAATGAGTTATTTCTTTTTGTTAATGGCTTTCTTTTAAAAACTGGAGGTTTGTGGAGTACCACTTCATTTTCATTACTCCCAGGTACAGTCCAGTCCAGCAAAGCACAGCCCAGCACGGTAGTACCTGTTATGGTCAAATGTATGGATCAAATAGATTTGTTTAAAAATTGTTTGATAAGAATACTTGATACGATATAACTGTGTGCAAATTATTTGTATTAAGTAGTTCCTTGAAGATATAATTGTTCACTAAGGATTATTATCAATTACTTAAAACTATATAACTCTATGCAAACAAATGATTATTATCAAATAGAAATTATTTGAAATCATATAGGATTACTTGAAATCATATAACTGATATTCCTTAATCCATGACTGCAATGTGATTCTTAGGTTTTGCTCAGTTTTTGACAGCATGCTTATATATATAATCCTTTGTTAGTATTGGAGAAATGAGAATAAAGTGCTCGATTACTTCTGTAAGAGCTGTATTTATTTATTTATTATAGTGTACTATACATTTAAAGTGCGATTACTACCACTGGTTTCTGAGCAGCATTTTTCTGCAGCTTGTAACCATGAGGATGGGCAGCCGCAGAAAAATACTGCTCAGAAACCAGTGGTAGTAATCGCACTTTAAATGTATTGTACACTATAATAAGTAAAATGAAAATTATATATATATATATATATATATATATATATATATTAATAATTTTGTTGAAACCATTTAATTGCTTTAAAAAAAAAAAAAGAAAAAAAAAATAAATAAATAAAAACAGAACAAAAAAAAAACCGACTTTGACATTAAATAATCCAACAAGTATTGACATGCTGTAAAAGCAACTGATTGAAGTTCTAAAATGAAAAATGAAATATTTATTGTAACAAAATTGGTGGAGTGGTCTATTGTTGTGTGTGTGTGGGGGGGTGTCTATCCCCTTTTGACCTATGCTAGACCTAGGAGATTGTTTTTGCATCTGAGGTGGAGTGCCACACCTACCATCAGCTCCCCACTTTATAACACTTATCCAAGCTATGCAACTCGTGTGTTGAGTTGGCAAGGGCCAGTATTGAACCCAGAACCTTGTGCCTCCATGGTAGATGCTCTACTGACTGAGCTAAACAAATCTTTTAATTTGAACAGTTTACAAAACTCCTGTAACAAAATTATCATTGAAACCCTTTATAAGCTGGAAATCTTGATATCTAATGTGGAACGGATGATTTTTTAAATTTTGTTAAGGCATAGAATGGTGCCGGCCATATTGAATTTATTTGGCTTTGTTTAGAATATAATTTTGAATAATTTATGTGACATTTAATTTTTTTATTTTTTTATATAAGATCCTGACTTCCTGGTCTTCATTCCAGTCTTTGCATTTATTTCCAAAAATAGTATATGTATTTATCAATTGAAAGGTCATCTCATTTTTTGGTTCATATTGAAATTAATTTATGAAGTTTCTTATATCACCTGAAATTGTATTTAAATTTTTGGCTGAAATATGAAATATTAATTTCATTAATCTTTATTATCCTCCATTGGGATTATCCTAATTTATTATAAAAATCCCAAATATTGCTAATTATGCTGGCAATTCTTGTTCACCCATGAGTGAGTATCACATATCTTTTGATAAATCTCAATTCACAACATAAGTTGAACTTATTTTTTTTGCTTCGTATTTATGGTATAAAAAAAAAAACTTATAGGGTGGTTATCACCCCCCCAAAGATTTTTTTAAAATATAGGCATACATTGGCAAAGTATTTGACTGAAAATGAGAATGTCTGTTTGATTCTTTGTGGAATAAATAGATAAATTTTAGAAAAAAGCAAATTTAAACCTGGAAAGACTTTCTTTAAACTAATGTGTATTGTCCAATAAGTACATTTGATTTCTTTCAGTGACCTTTCTGTAAGGTCATTCCAGTTTTTCATTCAATAAAACCAGATAACTGCAGAGGCCAAGCAGTAATGATATGTATAGTTGCTTGAAAAACTAGCAAATAAGCAGCAATTATTTAAACAAAGTAAAATTACACTAAAAATTCAAACATTATTCAACATCTGTGCCAAGAGTCATAGATGACCTAAAAGTGAATATTGTTTATACAAACAGCCATTTTGTTACAATGAAGGAAAGAAACATCTTAGCTTTCATTCTCACCAATCAACATTTACCGTAATATAAGGATCGGTCAGATAATATCACAAACCAAGTTAACAAACTTATTTTGTGATATTATCTCACCGATCCTAGATCACTAGATGCTCTCCAAATATAGTTGTACTAGAAGCAGCTACCCAGCATTGTCTGGGTAGAGGGAACATAATGTATTGATCTATTTACTTTTGACATTTACAAATGCTGGACATTTTTATGTAGAATTTGAATGCTATTTCTATGTATATTTTAGTTTTTAAATATCTTTGAATATAAATCAAATCTTCATAATTTTTGCACAAAAAGCAAGAACATGTGATATTTAATGTGTATATATATTTACTTTCTCGTTAATTGTTTTAATTTCATAGTTTCCTCCAGACATACATACACACAACTGCCCTTTATTTATTTATTTATTTATTTATATATATATATATATATATATATATATATATAAAGATGGATACCAAAGTTGACTTAATCTAATGATTATTAGTATGATTGGGTTACTAATTAATTTCTTAATGGTTCAGTATACATATTAAGTAAAGTCAGCAGAGTGGGCTTTTATTGGTATCAACCGGACAATAAAGGGAGTCCATTTTTTCACTAGTGCTAAACCAGGGAGATTATTTTTGTGTCTAATGTGGAGTGCCACACCTACCATCAGTTCCCCACTTTACTGCACAGATCCAAGCCATGCTACTCATGCACTGAGTTGGAGAGGGCAATATCAAACCAGGAAACTTGTGGTTACCAGGCTGATGCTCTACTGGCAGAGCTAAACCGGCCCTTTAGAATTTTTCAAATTGTATTAAAACTGTTCAGAAGGTATATATAATGGGAAATAGTCTGTATTCCATTCAGTGAAAAAAGTAGAAAACAAAAAAAGAAGTTGCCAAGTTTCAATTGATTTAGGAAAATAATTTCATTTTATTAGCTGAGAATATGCTAACTATTACTGTTCAATACTTAAATAGGTGACCATTTAAGCAACAGGAGGTACTGTAAGCAAGTTGAGTCCTTTCTTTATCGAAATAACTTGATTCGGCATTAAATGATCCAAAAAGGGTTGATATACCATGAGACAACCAAAAACAATATATAACCATTTTTTTCCCCTTTTCAAATAAATTATGAATAAGAAAGTATTAGATTTTGGCTCAATATTTTTATGTAGATTTGTCTTTTTTTTATTTTTTTTTTTTTAAAGACTTAAATTGGCAGAGAAAATGAAAACAAAAAAATCAATCAATCAATTCCTTAAAGAATATTGATCATTATCTTATTATATATTATCATCAGGCAAAGCTAAAAAAAAAAACAACACTTTTTCCAGAACAATATCAATTTTTTTTCTTTTTTTTTTTTCCCCCCCTTAAAATTAGCAACCCTGTTTAATTTTTTCCCCTTTCATTTTCTTCAGAAAGGTGATATTGATTATCCATCAAAATAACAAATTTGATATTGATTTTAAAATTTGAATTATTTTCCCCCTATAATTTATATTTCAATACATTTAACCAAAGTATCAATAATTGCTTTAAATCTTGAGGTAATAATTTTCTAAAAACTCAATATTTTAATGTTTCAAATATTTCTTTTACTATTTCACTAGTCATCATGAGTTTGATATTTAAGGTTGATGGTGATCATATCAAATATTGATATAGAAGTCTTGATATATCAATCATACACAGCTCTTTTTATTTTAATAGAATTAAATCCTAGCTGAATGAAGTATTAGTATATGCCATGTTTAGTTTTTGTAATGTCACATAATGTAAATAATAGAACAACTTAACTATATCATATCTTATTATAATGGAGATTGTGAGGTTTTCTGTCTGTAACTGAAATTATATTACTTCTAAAGTCACAATTCCTTTAGTTATTTACATCACATTCTCCATGATTTTATTTTTATTTAAATCTTAATTATTAATAAAATTGTTTTACATTATTAATTCTGCTGGCCATATCTACATACTAATAACATGCAACTGTATTGTTAACAAAATAGCGGTTAACAGTATGAACGGGAAGGCTAATTTTCATATTGATATCAAAATTTTGATTTTAATAAATATATGCTTAGTATTATTGATTTCTAATTGTTGGGTTTTATCTTAATGAATATAAGCACAAATCCTTGGGATAAATCTTAAAAGAAATCCATTAACAAGAAGAAATAACTGTAATTTTCTTTACTTCCTATTTTAATTAAATAGTTAAATTAAAATTTATCAATGAAAGATGGGAGTCATGAAGAGCAAGTTTCAGTTGTTATATTTTTCAATTATACCCACCTATTTCAAATCTTTTTATCTGCATTCTTATTTAGTTTCATTAGTCAATTTAATATAATATTTTATTACATCAAAACTTAAATACTTGCACCTGAATGGTGTATATATTTTCTAGTGTGTTTAATTACAAAACAAAATTAGATGCATTAAATAACAGAAATGAATATAAACAAAAGATTACTTATCCATAATACATGTGCTTGTAAGAAAAATACAGTCACTTAAAATACAGTGTGCACCAGGCCAATCTATGATTGTAAGTCTTAATCTGAGCAGCCTGGTATCTCTATATCAAATGGCTATTGGCCATTTTCATTCATTCAGATGATCAGTGTTCCAACTTGAATGTTGCCAGTGAGATTTACAAATATCAAAAATATTTTCTACTCCTATCATTTTTCTAGACAATGTGGATTTTAAAAACTTTGTTCATTAAAAAATTCACAGCAAACAATTACAAAGGGTAAGACAACATGATAACAGAAATTTTGTTCCTGGGTAGTATGAATTATTTCTTAATTGTTTATGTTGTAAAAATATAGAAAATGGCTATTATTCTCTTCAAACTTTGCTTATGTAACTTGAATAATGAAATTTGGAAATTAATCTATTTTCTATTTAAAAATAGACAAATTTACACATTTTCATTTATACAAGCTTTGAATAAAACAACATGAATCAGAATTTATATTTATTCTAAAGTTCCACAAGAAAAGGCAAATGTTTAGAAGTGAGTAATTTTTCCAGATTTGCTAATCAGCATTAAATCTACTTGGAATGTTGGGGGGGGGTAAATTTTAAAATTTCATTACCTACATTAAAAAAGAAAAAAGTTTAAAAGGGGGAAAGTTTTTTTTTTTTTTTTTTTTGTTTTTTTTGTTTTTTTTTTTAATTTTCATTTGGCATGTACAATTGGGAAATATCACTTTGTCTACAGTAACAAAAAAAATTAAAATTTTGATACATAATCTGTTTATTTTATTTAAAAAAAATTTAAATTCTGTACAATTAGTTAAATTTCTTGTAAAAGAATTGAATCCTGTTGATTGTTTATTAAATAATCAAAAGGAAGTTTCATACTTTCCGTTTTCATTTCCTTTCATTTTTTTCTTGTTTCCTTCTTTCCATTTTATTGAAACTGACAATAAGCATTTAATGTATAGCATTATTATTCCTCTCTCTCTCTCTCTCTCTCTCTCTCTCTCTCTCTCTCTCACTCACACACAGCCTGTTCTTTTTCTTTTCTCACAATTGAAATGGAATAATCCATTGTTTATTTGAGGTGATGGTAGGGTGTAACATTCAAAAACCTGTATTCATGTTTTATTTTACTATTATTATAAGAACAGGTTAAAAATGACTCGTGTTACTCTTTTTATGCAAAATTCATGTCAAATCATCCAGAAAAAAAAAAATTTTTTCACCCACCCCCTTCAATTTTTCCATGTGTGGACTGTTAAAGTAAGATAATCCCCAAATATTATCGGAGTTATGTCGATTTTTAGCTCTCCAAATCTGGTAGGGTTCGCGAAAAATAGCAACATTTTGCTGTTTATTAAAATGAGTTCTAGAGTTTCCCTACTACTAAAAATTGGTTTATAAAAGCATTTTTGCCCAAGGAATCCAAAAATGCTATCAAAAAAGTCTTAAAGTCAACCAATTTTAAGTTATTGATGATTTCTGATTTTTTTCATAGCCAGATCAATATCCTTATGTGCATTGTATCTTATGACAAAAAATGTTTAGTATGTAGGTGACATGGCTTGTATGATTTGACATAGAATTAGCCATGTATATAACTTTAAAACAATCAAGAATAATTCTGAAAGAAAGATTAAAAAATAAAAGGCATGATGAATGCAAATTAAAATCTATATATATTTAGATGTCTATTATAAAAAAAAAAACTTGATCGTGGTCAATATCATTACATTTAACAGCAACAATTTTTTTTCCCAAACAAAAAATAACTAAAACATCCACTTTTGCATCTTGCATACAAAAGTTTCTATATTTACTGTTAAAATTGTTTAGCCTCAATGTCATCTAATATGTTTATAACCCACCATTAATCATTCATACATATTTTATCCTTTTTATCATATATGTGCTAGAATGCGGTGGCTAAGGGTCTTAGTGTCCTGGGTATGATGTTAAACTGCATCCAGCGGTGAGGTTCCAATTCTGGAGCTCTAGGGAGTGTGGAGTACCCCTTCATTGCTATTACTCCCAGGTCCACTCTGACCGGGAGTGGCAGTACTTTTTAGGGTTCCATCTATTGGTTAAATACATCAAAAAATGTGTTTTAAAATTTTTGAATACCTAACAAGAATGAATAAAACAAAACATCTTCAACATAAAATAACCCAACAGAGGTTGACATGCCGTAAAATCCAACCAACCATAAATATTTTATTGAAAATAAACTATTGTAAATCATATATACTTTAACTTAATAATTGTTTTTGTTTCTTTTAATGTAAAGATTGTTATACAAAAACCTTATACATATTTACCAACCCCTCCGCACGAGCAGGATGTGACACAAGGTCAATTTCTTAAGTGGAGTTCAACAGGTTTGAATTCAGAGTTTTCCTTCTCCTAGACCGGTTGCCTAACCAAGGTTAAAGAGCCCAGTCTGCCCTATTTACCCATAGCTGGAGGGAGAGTAGGATTTATACCTTTCCCAAGGGTATTAGTGCTAAGTGAAATGCAATTACCATGTCCAGGATTTGAACTCGGGACGAGCCCATTTCCCATACAAAAACCTTATAAGTTCTTTTTGGTTAAATCCAAAATAAATGGTATAAAATCAAATTGATTTTATTAGACCTTATTCTTGGTAAGCTTTTAAAAAATACAAAAGAAAATTAAAAACTTTTCAAACTTTAATACCTGAAGTCTTAAAAATGAATAAATTATTTTTATAAGCTTTTATATTTACAACCAAATGTTTAGATAAAATAGTTTATGAAATGAGCATAAGTAGATTATTTTGTGAATGAAGAGTTAAGACATTTCACTTCTGGTTGTAGACTCATTAATAGCCAATATAGAAAGAGGCATATCATGTTGTGGTTGGAAGAGAAAGTTTTAAAAAAATGAATTTCTAATGAAACTTTTGCTTTTACTTGTTTGTTAAAACTGTTTTTTGTGTTTCTGAACAGGACACAAAGGAAAAGGTTCTGATATTGTTACAGTTTCATACATTGTGCTTGCCAAGAATTCCTTTCAAAAACGTCCCAACCTCAGCTGACTTTGGCCTTAAAAACACTAAGGATTGTAATTTTATTAGTTGGTGGGATATTTAACAGACAGATATAAAGAACTTATTATAAAACTTATTTATCTCTTGTTTTGCATGGAGTACTGAAACATACACACTAAAGAGCACAGGATGAACCTCATTGTGAAGTGGAAGATGTATGAGAGGGTTAGAGTGGCCTATTGGCTGGTGAGTTTCAAAACAATCTCTGAACCAGTAAATAAATTGTGTCTAATTTTATCATTCAAACATTATTCGGGTTAATAGATTGTAAGATAATATTTAGTTGTCCTGATTTTTAAGAAATTTTAGATTTTTTTGTTTCCAAGAAAAAAGAAAAAAAATCTAGTTAAATAATGTACAATATTTCCAATGAAATATATTTGTTAAAAATGTCTCTCTCTCTGTCTCATATATATATATATATATATACACGAGTGAATAAAGCAACCATTTGAACACTTAAAGAAAGTTAACGTGTTAAAAATAGTATTACATAATGGGTTTCTTTGTATTTCCTTTCTTTTTTCTTTCTCTTCCATTTTCATTTAATTTTTTCTATTTTTTCTATTTTGCTTCTAGTACAAGAATTGTCTTATCAACAAAACCTTTTTGAATTTGATTCATTGCTTGTGGGATTAATTTTCCATTTGGGGGATCCATAAGCTGCTATAGCTGTTGGCAAAACTGTCAAAGATTTTTCAATCTCTCAGAATTAAAAAACAAAAAAACACATTGCTTCTAAAATGTATTATTTTAGATCTTGTTTTTCTTTCTTTTCTATTTTTCCCTATTTTTCTTTGTTTTTCTCATTTTTTTTCTTTTTCTCATTTTTTTCTTGTATTTCTTAATGGTTATTGTCCTGAACCAGAAAAATCTTTTTAAAAACAGGTGCTATTTGACATGTTACATCTAAGCTTATAAATGCTGTATCATTTTATAGTTAAAAAATGACAGAAAAATGAAAGCCAAGTTGTTCATACGATGACATCTTTCACTTATCAGTTTCGGGTCTCTCAGTGCACTACTGGTACCATGTAACCCACTACTACCTGTTTCATTGTCCAGCGATTAAACTGGTAACCCCACAGATTTTGTCTGATGAGGAGGGTGGCTAGATACCCTGCAGGATGAAAAACCAGTAAAAGGACAAAGGAAACTCTTTGCTCAACGTCCCTCTAGCACATTATTTCTAAAGTCCAACCCTCTCCCCTGATCTCTCTCTCTCTCTCTCTCTCTCTCTCTCTCTCTCTCTCTCTCTCTCTCTCTCTCTCTCTCATCTTTTCAATTTAACTTTCCTTACTTCAGTCTTTTTCTCTTCACTGTTACTTTGTCTGTTTCTCTCTTTCTATTTCCCTACATATATCTTCCTCTTTTCTGTTTACTCAAATAATTTGAAAGGTTTTCAGTCCATCACTGTTCTAGCCAATATGATCAATACCATCATCTTGAACCTGTGCCAATATATACATGAATATCCTTCTATGTATTATGAGGGAGAGTCAAAAATTATCCGCATTCTGTTTTATGGAAGCCAAGCTCATTGTGGACCATTTGATATGTAGAACCATGACTAATCTGAAAGAACAAGCTACCTCATTGATGATAACTCACTGGTTTGCCATTACCATCTCCTGAGTTTGCTGAATCTTCTCATCAGTGGTAGATGTTGACGGGAGTCCTGCTTCCTCTTTGTGTGTCATGCTTGTCCGGATACTTCTAAATTTCTTAATCCACTAATACACACTTGTTAAAAGTTTCCAATGAATTTCAACCTCTTTCCAGCCAGAGAAATCTGGTCACTTCCTTGGCGCATACTGCTAGTGAAATTTCAATTTTTATATTGTAAAGACAGCAAGTAAAGTGGCATGACCAGGCTCACACTTTGATCATGTGACCACAATGGTACTAACTATAAGCACATATGTGCAGAATGTATTGTGACAATAATAAAGATATGTTATGGTGTAAGTGTGGATAATTTGTGACTTTCCCTTGTATATTAATTTTGATATTAAACTATAAACTAATCATTAGGTAATATTTTTTCCTTTTTGTTTTTTTCTTTTTTAGATTAGCTTATAATTAGTTTATAGTTTTATATCAAAATTAATGTATGATCTTAAAGTTTTTAATTTACCGAAAGGATTAGAATAGAATCCAATTATTAAGTGTGTGTGTGTGTGATATATAATGTATTTTTCAAGTTTGCACAATTTTGCTTTTTGACCTTCATATTATGAGCCGCCTTGTTGGTGGGGCATTAGAATGCACCGACTTCACCTCTGCAGAGGGGTAAGATTCCCCCAAATGGGGCCACCTGTTGACCGTGGGTGGCAACCCGTGATGCTTAAGGACGGAGTCTTGGTGGATGAGCAGTCCATGACCTGCAACACTCCACTTAGAACCTTACTTAGGCTAGACGGGCGGTCGGAGAGCCCCCTCCGATCAATTGGCTGGTCACGTCAAATCCTAGCACCTATATGATTGCCCCAACCCTATTGCCCTTATGGCAAGCCCCAACCCCTTTTTATCATATGGGTGCTAGAAGATGGTGACTGAGGGTCTACATATCCTGGGAATTACGTTAAACTCTATCTGATAGTTTGGAGGTTTGGGGAATGTGGAGCACCCCTTCATCCCCATTGTTCCCTGCTTCACTCTGACCTGGAGTGGTAGTACCTGTTAGGGTTCCATCTATGGGTTGAATAGAAAAATGTATTTATAAAAAAATTGTATTATCCATTAAGAATTGATTTATTTCAAAACTTTATCGGCATTAAATGACCCACTAAGGTTGATATGCCGTAAACCAAACCAAATCATATTATGAGATTTAATAAAAAGAAAGTATGACGTTATTTGGTTGATTAAAATTTAATAAAATTGTTTGTCTTTCAAAAGATCATAGAATATAATTCTCTTAAGAATTTATGCTTTTCTTGCTTTTTATCTTTTCTTTTTTGTCTGATTCTTCAAGTGAAAAGTAAATGTTTTCACTGAATAATTTGGGAGGAAGAGGAATATTTATTACACAATTCAATGAATCTATATTCTATAATGCAAAAGAAATGCAAATTTATTCTTAGATAATAGTATTTTCTGTAAGGAAATAAAGAATCTTGTAAAGTTTACAATTGAATCACTCATGCAAACAGACTGTGCATTTTATGTGCATACATCAATCTATGTATTTGACTTTGTGTCTCTTTGTCTCTCATTCTCAGTCTTTTCAAAAGAAATTCCCCCTTTTTTTTTTATCATATCAAAAATTCTTCAAAGTTGTTTCTTATATATATATATATATCATAGTTCCTTTTTAATTTACTTATTTTTAAATTTATTCACAATAAAATCTTCTCAGAATGTTTTCTCTCTGAAATTAATGGGGGGGGGGGGGATTATTCAAAGGAAAAACTAATTAAAAAAGAAAAAAGTCAAATTCTTGTCTTTTGGTCTAACTTTATAATGTGTCTTTTCATCCTTTGAAAGGTTATTCACCTTTTTAATCAGTTACTAAAGAAAGACCTTTCTATCTCTTTATTGCAGTAAACTTCATACAATCCTCAAATTCTTTAACTTAAAATATGTATTGGGGAAATTTCTATGTTATTCCAGATGTTTATGTACATGAACTTATGATTTGTTTTACATATCTTAAGAGTTTTCCAAATGAAATTATTTGTATACCCATGAATTTTGAATGTCAGTGTGTCATATTGTTTCAACTTTACTCCTTGAGGTCATAGCCCAACATATCATACCATTTTGGTATCAGGCCAACTATGTGAGCAAATTGAAAACATTGTGGGCCGAATCAGGACTTCCAATCCTGAAATTTTTGATTCCCAAATTTTAATTACTGTGATTCCTTTTGGCAATTTTACTTTTTCTTTTTTTTCTTTTTTCTTTTTCTTTTTTTCTTTTTTTTTTTTTTTTTGCATGAAGTGTCATTGTTAGCCCAAAGGCCCTATCAAGAGCCGCCTACAGTAGCTAGCTTCATTGCTGCCTGATAGGGCGGCTTTTAAGTTAGTGATAAATATCTTCCATTGAGTAATGATTAGCTTGCCTCACAAACAATTATTACTGCAGTAAGTTTGATCCTCACTAGGTGTCTCATATTTGTAGTCTTTTAAATTTTAATAAATATCAATAAATATTTGTGTCAGCCAAATTTTGAAAAAAAATACTTTATTAATAATAGGTTTATCTACTTATAAAATAAAATGTTATATTTATTATTAGTCACACAACCATGTCACCTCCTGAGTAATGGAGAATTGTGTTATGATGCCACTGGAAGTGAAAATTATTTGTGTTACTATAACAATATTTCTTACAACTCAGTTTGTTAATATATTGAAAAAATGATTAATATTAAAACAAATACACAATTCTGACACATTTGGGTATTTAGTTTTTTTGTATTTGTTATATTATTAATTTTTGGTCTGAATTTTTATCAAGTTGAAATTGTTACAATAATTATTTTGTAAATTTATTTTTTAAATTTTAAATTATTTTATTTTTTATAATTTTTTAAATTTGTTTTCTTTTAATTTTGAAAAGATGCATTCATGTATCCGTAAAAGACTGAGCTAGAAGTTATTACAATATCATTAACACAAAGAGAAGATGACATAACTTTAATAATTGTCTCTAACACATGATTTTCTATATGGACGGCTTGTTTGCCACTATTAAGACTTATCTTAATTTTTTCCAATAATGAATAGTGTTTTTTTATCTATTTCATCTGTTTCCTTGTTCATTTATTCATAACTTTTGTTTGAATGAAGTGTAGTATCTATGCGGCCTGCGCCGGAGATCAGTGTCACACTCTCCAGCGATTCTGCGCAGGAACGGTCACTCTCTCCAGCAATTCTGCACTGGGAACAGTGGAATATCTGTACTTATAAATATCATGTTTATTTATAAACTCAATTTAAAAAAAATGTTATATTCTTCTTTCAAGGAAGAATAGAAGTTATATTCTTTGAAATAATAACTTTTTATCTGCATATTTTATGTATTGGATTTTAAAATGCACTTTACTTCAGAAAATCAGTAGAAAGGTTTCTTATCCAAGGAATGAACCTTGCAATGTTCAATGGCTTCTGCAATGCATTTCATCAGCTATTTTCTGCAACAACACTTTTGCTGTCCTATCATTGGGATGAACAGCAACTGATAAATCATTTATTTTTTAATAAATGTTTATTAATATCACCAAATAAAAAAAAACATTTTCTTTTATTTCTATTTTTTAATTTTTAAAAATCCTAATGCGAAATATTTAAAAAAAAATGTTTAGAATAACTGATATATCCAAGGGTGCATTTCACATAATGATTCTTGGGAAAGATATGCATCCAACTATCTCCCATCCAACTATGGGTAATTATTGGGCAGATTGGGTACTTTAACCTTGTTTAGGCAACTGTTGTGGAAGAAAACCCAGAATTCAAACCTGTTGAACTCTGATTAAAAAAAATTGACCTTGTGTCACATCCTGCTCATGCTGAGGGGTTGGTAAATATGTATATCCATGGGTACATATACTAGACTGATCCTAGGCAATAAATAATTCCATAATATTAGACAGGAACTGTGTGTCAGGAAGCAGTTAAGCTCAGTCTGTAGAGCAGTTGCCTAGGAATTGCAAGGTTCTGGGTTTGATACTGGTCCATGTCGATTCAGTGCATGAGTAGTACAGTTTGGGTAATCTGATCTGTGCAGTAAAGCATCTGGGTGCTGACAGTAGATATGGTGCTCCACTTCAGTAAATAAAAAAACCTGGTCTAGTGCTAGCAAAAAGGGTATAGACTCTCTCGCAGTTTGTCTGATACTAACAATAGGCCACTTGCCGACTTTACTACTATCTGTTATTAATCTAAAATTTGGTATTCATGATTTATATTTCTTTGCAGATGAACAATTTCTCTAGATTAGTAATGCACACTTTTACTAAGTTAGTATGTAAATATCTGCTAAGATTCTTTTGACTGCTAAGCAGACAAAACGACTGAGTATATTTACTTTGGCTAACATAAGCATTACAGAAGATTTTGATATAGACACTACTTGGGTTTGGATGTGCATTATGTATATATAGCTCCTTCTATCTATCTATCTATCTATCTATCTCTTCTTCTATCTATCTATCTTCTATCTATCTCTTCTCTATCTATCTCTTCTATCTATCTATCTTCTTCTATCTATCTTTCTTCTATCTATCTCTTCTTCTATTCTATCTATCTCTTCTTCTATCTATCTCTTCTTCTATCTATCTCTTCTTCTATATCTCTATCTATCTCTTCTTCTATCTATCTCTTCTATCTATCTCTCTTCTATCTATCTATCTATCTCTCTATCTATCTATCTATCTCTCTTCTATCTATCTCTTCTTCTATCTATCTCTTCTATCTCTCTATCTCTGTCTCTATCTGTCTATCTCTTCTCTGTCTCTATCTGTCTATCTCTCTCTCTCTCTCTGTCTCTATCTGTCTCTATCTATCTCTCTCTCTGTCTCTATCTCTCTCTCTCTCTCTCTCTCTCTCTCTCTCTCTCTGTCTATCTATCTCTGTCTATCCCTGTCTCAAATTTCTATTTCCTACATTATATTTTAACGTGTAAAACATTTATGATTTTAATCGGAGACATTGGAAAGGTAACAGAGACAATTACTGAACATTTTATAGAATGAAGATTAAATTCTTGTATTTGGCAATCGATTTCTTTTTATTTATTTCTCCATTTTTCTTTCTTTTCTTTTCTGTTGCTTCATTTGACATTGCAGATATTTGTTGTTATTGATCCTTGTTGAGTTTTTAGAATGGTTACAACACTGCTATGTCTTTCTTGTACCATCCATTATCTCCACCTGACCCCCCTCCTTTGGAAGGGGACCCCCCCCCCCCGTTATCATAGACTGACTGGCAATCAGCCAGCTTATGATAAACTTACACAATAGCCACTTGTGTTGCTATGCTCTGCCATCATCATCATCATCATCATCATCATCATCATTAGTTGTTAGTGGTCATTGGGTGATATCAGAGGAGAGAGAAAGATTTGATGGGCACTCGGCCAGATTGACTTACTAGAGATAGTTAGTACAAGTCATATGGTGGACACTGCCCTTGCAATTTTGGATTTTAATTTCAACAAAATTGATCAATAAATTTCTTTTATTTGCTTACACCCACTTCCCACCTTTTTTAAAAAAAAAAAACTGGTCAAATGTTTTTTTTTTTTTTTTTTTTTTTTTTAATATAAATTGTTGAACCAGGATCAAAACTAAATTGATCTTTGGCTCAAAGCTAAGAGAGAGTTGTGTAGTATCTCCCCTCTTTTTTTTTTTTTTTTTTTTTTTGTAATCTGGATTTTTATCATTTGTAGACTTACTAAAATGTTAAAATATTTCTAAATCTGGTTTAGCTCAGTCGGTAGAGCATTTGCCTAGGAATCACAAGGTTCTGGGTTCGATACCGATCCTCGCCAATTAAGTACATGAGTAGCACAACTTAGTAAATCTGATCTGTTCAGTAAAGCATCTAGGAGCTGACGGTAAGTGGAGCTCTACTTCAGCAAAAAAAAAAACAAAAAAAAAATAATCTTCCTCTGTCTAGTGCTAGCAAAAAGAGGATAGACTTCCTCACTGTTTCTCTGATACCAACAATAGTCTACCTCACAGACTTTACTTTTCTTATTACATATGTGAACTTTAAAAGTATTAGGTTTAATTGAAAATACTTTACCCTTAATAAAAATCAATTCTATTTGTTTATGATTGGAATTTAAAACCTCCAGTTCTGATAATTCCCCTCCCCCATGTTGAATTGTTATTATTATTATTATTATTGCATACATTTGTAGAATCAATCGGCAATGGTAGGCTCAGTCTAATGTTATCTTTCTTTTAGTTCCATAAAGTTTTGCTCTTAATGTTGCATCAATGTAATACTTGAACACTCAATTAATAGCAGCTCTGGCTTTTATCTTTTAGATGAGTTGCTGTCCATTAGTTTTGAAGGAAATTTGCATAAGTCATGTGTTTCTTTCAAAGAGAATGTTTGCTTGGTGTTGACCTAAGATCAATCCAGCCACTGCTATTTGATCCTTCACTACAATACATCATATTATTATTATATATACATAATGATAATTACTTTCCAAATCTCTTTGTTAGAATTCTTACATAATGGATAGTGTAACCTATTCATTTTGTAATGAAGTGTGATATTTGAATTTAAAAGTTAATTTTTCTAAAAGTCATGGAAATAACCATAGATATTCACAGACAACATTTGATCCCTGGTTCACCTATGGAGTCAACATTCTCGTTGGTTTTGGGAGTGTCATGTGATAGCTGACATCTCTAGGAGTAGTTTATTGAGTTGGGCTTAGGTGCTCCAAGGAACCAGATATCCTGTGAGTTCTTCTCTATGCGCAGAAAATGTTGGGTCTGGGGAAATAAAAATGTTGAAATTGAACTATGTCTTAGTCTATTATTAAAAGCTTAAAAGATAACAGAAGGTGCAAATGAAGATGGACAACCCAAGACAACCCATAAGACAACAAAAACTCAGCCTGTATAGAAAGAAGATAAGATAGAAGATAATAATAAGACTATTTAGCACTGTGTAAAGATCATGGTCAAATGGAAAATCCCAGAGGTCTGATTTGTTTTGTGTTAATATTAATTTGACTGGCATCTCCAATATAGACTTGATCTCCAAGGTCATTTGGAGTCACTGGGGGTCATCAGATTGTAAAATGTGCCATTTCTTACCAGAGTGAGATAGACTTAATATAAAGTACAATTTTTATTTGATTTATTTATCTATTTACTTATTTTTTTATCTATTTATTTTTTTATGGGTTGGGGTCATATCAATATTCATATCTGACCAGCTATGTGTTGGATCTTATAAAAATAGTGAGGCATGTGTGGTTTAATGGTAACATCGTAGAAAATGGGCTTGGTGACGCAATTGCATTTTACATAGCACTCATACCCTTGGGAAAGGTATGAATCAGCTATGGGTAAATAGTAGGGCAGACTGGGTTCTTTAACCTTGGTATGGCAACCAGTCTAGAAGGAAAACTCTGATTTCAAACCTGTTATATAAATATGAAAAATTTGCAAAGGTGGAACAAAAAAAATATTTCCTATAAAGAGGTTCCTAGAAACTAAGATGAATTGTTCTTCATTTAAAACTCTTTGTTGTATACTTATATCATATTTATATTTCAGTACCCATAAAATTTTTATTAAATTATATATCAAAGTTATTTAATTAAAATGATTTGTCTTATCTGTGTTATTTCTCTTGAGCATCATTAGATAACCTTTGAATAGATTAAACTATTTTGATTACTTAATGAGCAAGTGAAAATGACCAAGCTGAAATAGATTTTTCTAAAAGACAAACATTTCAATATCTACTCATACATATGTCAGTAAACAATGGATGGAGATAATCTAAATATTAGATCAATTGTCTCTTCATTTGTATTTTAACATGAAACAGGAGATGTCACATATTAGGGAGATTATCATGTGGATATTTTATAATCTCTAATGTGTTTACATAAAGGGAAGCACCTACTGATAAGTTTGGAAACTGAATTTATCATTTATATTATTAGATAAAAGGGAGGAAGCACAATATGTAATGGTTACTCATAGGAAACATCTTGCTTGTACAGTGTGTGGGGGGTGTCTCGATCTACAATTTAAAAATTTTATGATTGCAGAACATCTTTTAATAGAACACCTTTCGTAAGATATTTTGTAATCATTTTTAAGTTGCTGAATAAAAGCCATTGTAAGATTCATGAGAAATTTCTAGTGACTCTTTTAACAAAACTTTTTTTATTATTATTATTATGAATTTTTCACATCAACTGTGTCACTTTTTTTTTTTTTTTTTTTTTACTGAAGTGATGACAAGTCTGCCCAGGTCTCCACGACTCTTCTAAGTATTCTAGCTTATCTTAATAGCGCTGTTGTCTGGATGATCTCAATTCTTAATTTGATCTCCAATTCTTCCAGTCTCCTTTACAAACCCTTGGGGGGACTGTTCCAAGGGCAACAAATACAATTGTTATCACTTTCATGTTACACAGCCATTTGAGCTCTCTGCCAAGATCCAAGTATTTGCCTATATTTTTACTTTTTTATTTTTGCTCTGTGGTCTGCTGGAACATCAAAATTCACTAGATAACTTTTTTCCCTCTTTTTAAACAATCCTGGCTAGGATTGGGTAATCTGTTTGAATCTGAAAATCCCAGAGAATTTTATAGGTCTCAATTTCTAAGACAGATTCTGGTTTATTGAATTGTGAAGTCAATTGTGAGTTGGTTTCTTGGCCATTGAAAAATGTCATTTTTGTGGTGTAATAGAAAAGGAAAAAAAAGTATCTGTATCACACAACCTTTGTTATAGGATTATATCTATGTAGACTATTTTACATTCCTTGGGAAATGCATCTACATCCTTCATTGTCACCATCAATAAGCAATTGGGGGGGGGGATTTGTACAGATTTTAATGTCACTTCATTCATCATTAAAACTTGAATTTCACTTTTGACACTTTAACCTTTTGTTGATCTATCATTATAGGGGGGTATTTTTATTTATTTATTTACTTATTTTTTTGTAATCTTCAAGACCAGTATTTTTATTTTATATTATGTAAGTTTGTAGGTAGATATCTATCTCCAATTTTAGAAAAGCCTAAATGGAACAAGCGCTCTACTCTGTTCATTTTTTTTTTTTTTTTTTTTTTTTTTTTGACCCTATGACCTTAAGGCACCCCTTTTTAATCTCGATTAAGAAAGGACATGTTTTTCATTTACACCATCCGGTTGTTTGTTAGGGGTTAGTTTTATAATTAAAAAAAAATAATCTAAAAATCGTTTGTTAAAACAACCAGATATTGACGGTGTAAATGAAAAACATGTCCTTTTTTTATCGAGATTAAAAAGGGGTGCCTTAAAGTCATATGGTCCTTTTTTTTCTTCTTCTAGTTTTTATACTTACTATTGTTATTTTTTGTGGAGACGTATAGCGTAATGGTTATTGTTGAAGGAAATGGACACAGCGAGACAAACTCAAATCCTAGAGGAATTTTTGTGCTTGAAGTAGTGTTCAGATTGTCACATTCAAGACAATCTCAACCTGCCAACACACACACACACACACACACACACACAATACTCTAATAATCACACCAAACCTTATAGGTCAGCAAACAAGAACATTAAGCACAAAAATTCATATGCACATACACACATAGATGTGATCATGACATCACGCTTTTTATGTGCGTTTATGTGTGCATGCCTGCCAGCACACATACAAACAGAACCGGTGCATCCAACCTTATACATAACACACGTAAACAAACAACTGATACGCAGATACAGTTAAACAAACTCACAATAAATTTGACAATATTTCTAACATTTACAAAAAAAAATTTCGCTGACCGACAATTGCTCCGCTTAAACAATTAAGCATGGATAGCATGAAACCAATGGTAGCAGATTTGTTTCCTTACAAATAAATTTATACTAATATATATATTAGTAAAATTCCCTTCAGTCGGTAGAGCGTTCGGCTAGAAACCACAAGGTTCCTAGTTCGATACCGGACCTTGCCAACTCGGTGTATGAGTAGCACAGGGATCTGTGCGGTAAAGTAAGGAGCTGATGGTAGGTGTGGCGCTCCAACTCAGACGCTAAAATAATCTCCTTGATCTAGCGCTAGTGAAAAAGGGATAGACTCCCTTGCTGTATGACTCATATCGACATTAAGCCACCCCGACTACTTTACTTACTTATCCTCTATTATAATACCAATCTATATGCATTTTTATGATCATTTTAATCAGTCTTCAATCTGATTGGCTAAATTAATATTTTCATTGATAATGATTTTACTTTGCTTCAAAAAAAAAAAAAAGGTTATAGATTTTATTGGTTGCATATAGTCAAATACTTCACTCTATTATACATTATTCTGGCTTTTTTTCTTTTTTTTTTTTCAATTCTTTATAAATTATGAAAAATAATCTTAGACATTTTTTTTTTTTTTACCTTTTTCAGTGTTTTATTTTTCACTTTTTTTTCTTTCTTATTGATTTTTAATATTTTTTACTGTTTTTTTTCTTCTTCACACTCATTTTTTATTTGGGATTTTCTCAAATTTAATTTCTTCACAAGAAAGAAGAAATACCAAATTAGCAGACAGTATTTTTTTTTTTTTTTTCCTAAAAGAAAAGCAGTGATAAAAAAAAGAAAAATTAATTGAATTCTTTTTAAGAAATTTTCTTTCATAAATTCTTTTATGTTTATTATACTCGGCTATCAAAGTCAGAAAATAAGGAAATCTAACTTTTTAATTATATCAATTCCCTTTTAATTAATCATCATTTCTAGTTTTAATCGGATAACAAAAATTTTCTGTAAAAACATGAAATTTATATTTTCATTTTTTTTAGATAATATGAAAATTCTTGTTACAATTTTAAGTTTTTTCCTTTTCATTTAAAAACAATATTACCGATTTATCTTTAACTTACAAATCATGTTGAAACCAAATGATTGAAAGACTGAATGATTAAATGAAGAATTCAATATAACTTGGCATTCAAAAAATTAAGGCCCAAAAATTTACTATTTACATTCCTGTACTTGTAAAATTTTTAATACTCTTCCTAAATTTTTTCATTTAAAAATGTGTGTAAAAATGTACACACATTTTTATCCCAAAATATTCAGAAAATAATTATTAAAAAAAAAACACCAGTAAATGAACAACATATATATATATATATGTTGTTTATTTACCGGTGTTTAATTTTTTTCTTATTTTTGGATGAAATATCCTTTCATCAGAAGACTTCGGAGCCCTTTAAAGGGATGTACACGGCTTTGTGATAAACTTTCCAAACCAAATACACATACAATACTTCAAGAAAATTATGAAACTATATATATATATATATATATATATATATATATATATATTATAATTTTAAAGAAATAAATTTCTCATTAAAATACTTGTATTTTATAGAAGTACACAAATTAATCTTAACTTTGCGTGAGTGTATGAAAATCTGAAGGCTTTTACAGAATATTTTACATTACTTATCTATTATAAATGTTGATAAAACTAAATACTTATACAAGTAAATTTTTATCTTATCTAAAAACATGCTATTTATTGTTAGCATCCTTTACACCTATCAAAGAAAATAACTGGATTGCCATAAAATTTACTGTGAATGCTCCAAATTTAGAATGTATGAAAATTGATAATCATATGACTTTTTTAATCATTCTAGTTTGCTCTAAAGATAACTTTCAGTGTTAAAAAAAAAATGTAGGTATTGGATTTAGTTGTTATTTGTTGATCTTAGCATAGTTTGGCATAAGGCTAGAAATATGGGGGTCACTCAGAATCGAACTCACTACCAATGGTCTGTTAGTCTAAGCATATTAACCCATTACACGATGTAAGGTCCCCAGGTTTTAGTTTCTTTAAACAATAAGAAAAGTCAGTAAAGAAGAGAAAATGTTTGGTCTTATAATGTATATTATAGTTTTAATATTAAGGAAAATTGCTATTATCATAAAAATAGAATCAACATAAATCAGTATGTTAATATTTTGTATGAAAATGGCAATATTATAGATTAAAATTCTTAGATCTTGGTGCAGATCAGCTCGTCCACAATTTTTTATTTTATTTATTTATTTTTTTTAATGAAATATTTTTAAAACAATCCCTTTCACTCTAACTTTTAGATTTACACAGTCTAAATGTTTGCTATCTTGAGAAAAAAAAGATTCAATAAGTTTCTTAGTTCTATGTTAAGAATCTGGATCCTCACTAAAAAGTTTTGTTTTTTTTTTATCTAATATATATATATATATATATTATATATATATATATATATATATATATAAGGAAGGATGAATAAATGAATATGGTTTTAGTTTTGATCATTTTGTATATTACCTTGGGACACTTACTGGACTCCTTCTCCAGAAGTCTTTTTTTCTCTAACATAATTTTTTGTGTAATTTTCAAATTAATTATTATTTGTATAGGAGTGTCCAAGGTGACTTAACCCAATAAGCACCATTGACCAATTTATTAAAAAAAAAAAAATGACAAAAAATGTTATATTTCTAGACCCCCACCAACAACTAATAAATGGGGATGGAACTTTTTACAATCTTACATTATTTTTGAAACCCTCACCCATGCTAATTATTGGAGAAAAGTTGAAAAATTTTCCCGAATAATTTTGTCAAGTTATTGGGTTAATAGAAATATATATAATTTTGAATCTATTAAACATAATTTGTTCTTTACTAAAAAAAAATAGTAATATAAAACAAAAAAGATTATGAACAAATGTAGATTGAATATCATGAATTTTTTTTAAATAATAGTTTTAAGTCTGTGAAATAGTTTGCTAAAATATGTGGTTCTCTCATCTGATGTTTATACTTCAAAGATGAATTGTGATTCTTATAACACTGCAAATGATTATTGGTATTAAAATAGATTTGTAATTGAAGTGTGTGTATGTATATATTAGCATTCCCAGTTGATTTCTTTTATTTGAGGTTATTGTATTTAATCACTTTAGTTATATAGAGCTCTGTAAATGGAGTTCAAAACTGAATTATGCAAATATCACCAGTGGTTCAAAAGTTATGAGAATTTAAAGCCCCCAATTTGAGGGTACAAAAGTGGACATGATTTTGTTTTAAAAAAAATGTAAAATCACGGACCAATTCAAAACAAGAAATTTAGTCATTTCTTCACCATTTCTGTATTTTTGGAGCAAATTTACACTTAAATTTTATGTATCTCCATGCTGGAACCTATTATTTGAGGAATAAGAAGTAGCGATATCAAGTTTTTTTATTAAGTTTCCCACAAGATTATTCAACATATTGATTTTAATACAGCATATATACACATATATAGTATTAATTTATATAAATAACATCACTTTGGACTTAAAAATACCTTTTTAAATACCTGCTATGTTGATTACATACAAGAAATAGAATAATTCTTTATAGAATTTTATTTAACAAAGCCTGTCCTGCATGTGCGGCTTTGTTTACATATAACATATTTTCAGCTGTTCGAAGACAAAATACCGTTTTAACTCGCCGCAAAAAATAATTAAATGGATAAAAATACGTAAAAGTTACATATCCAGAAAGATTATTTTCTTTTCTTTCCAACCATATAAATATTTTTTTAAATTGGACTAGAAATAAGTCATAAATTACTATTTAAACTGATATGCTCCAAATTACAACGCATGTTGAGAGATTGTTTGTTTAAGTAAATTTGAGGGGTTTTTTTTTGTTGTTTTTTTTTTCTCCAAAGTTTCAAAGCTATATCCGAGAAATTGCATATTTGAACCAATTAAGATGAAAATTTGTCAATGTCCACCGATTTTACCAAATGAACTTGTAATGATAGATATATATATATATAGTCCAAGTACAGCTTCAACATTTCCATTGGAGTAGTATTATTTTAGTAATTATCCAAGTGTGCTCAAATACTTCATAGAAAAATAGACCTGATAATAGGAAAAAAAATTATGGGTCTACCGGTACAATGTCTTTGGGACCGTACATTATACTGGACCAAATTGAAATTACTACTATTTATCCAGTTGAACTGAGACCAGTATATTATGATAGACTATTTAAAATATGTTGGTCTCAATTCAATTAGATGAATAGTAGTAATTTCAACTTGGTTCAATTTGTAGGATCGTGAAGAGATCATATTGATCAAAAACATTGTAGATCTCATTTCTTTTTTTTTTTATGCTATCATCATTTTATATATACTAGCAAATATATGCACCCTCCGGGTGCAAGTATTTAAGTTTTGATATAATAAAATATCATATTAAATTAGAAAGGCTAATGAAACTGACTAAGAATGCAGATAAAAAGATCTGCAACAGAGGGGGTATAATCGAAAAAATAGAATAACTTTGAAACTAACTATTCCATCATTTTCCATTACTCCCTCTTTCATTGGTAAATTTTCCTAATTTAACTATTTAGTTAAAATAGGAAGTAAAGGATAATATTACAGATATTTCTTCTTGTAAATAAATTTCTTTTAAGATTTATCCACGAGATTTTTGTTTATATTTCTTAAGATAAAACCAAACAATTAGAAATCAATAATACCAAGCACATATTTATTAAAATAAAATTTTAAATATCAATATGCAAATTAGCCTTCTCGTTCAAACTGTAAACCGCTATTTTGTTGTATATATAAATATAATTGCATGTTATTAGTACGTAGACATGGTCAACAGTATTAATAATGTAAAACAATTTTTATTAATAACTGAAGGTTTAAAAGAATGAAATCATGGAGAATTTGACGTAAATAATTAAGGGAATTGTGACTTGAGAAGTAATATAGTTTCGGTTACAGACAGAAAAACACACAATCTCCATTTTATATATATATATATATATATATATATATATATATATATATATATATATATATATATATATGAGAGAGAGAGAGAGAGTTTATCTTTAGGCATATTTTATTAAAGGAAATAGACAAGGATTTAGTGTTCATTATTTTTATTGGCTTTTATTTTATTTAGTATTTTATTTATTTATTCAGTATTTTTATTGGTAAGCGAGATATCATGAGTGTAGATGAAAGCAGTTTAAAAATTGTTCAAGATCTTTTAATGTTATAACCCAAGTACATTTACTTTTGATCATCATTGGTCATTTCTTGAGAATCTCTGTGTGTTATTATGTCTGGAGTTAAAGGATGTTTTCTGTGATCAATTTTTAAACTGCCTTCATCCATTGTTGTTTTGCCAACAAAAAAAGGCTAATAAAAAAAATGAAAAATAAACACAAAATCCTTGTCTGTCACCTTTTAATAAAATATGCCTACTATATATATATATATATATATATATATATATATATATATATAAAGGAGTACCAGATTGGGTAAAATCCAACAAAATGTGATTAAAAATTGAGTAATAACGGATAAAACACAAACAACAAATTGATATTTCGCCCTGGTATGTTAAAGCTTCATAAGAAATTTCTGACCAAGAATTGTTAACATACTGGGGTGAAATATCAATTGAATGAAGTTGTTTGTGTTTTATCCGTTATTCCTCAATTTTTAAGGACACACACACACACACACACACACACACACACACACACACACACACACACACACGTGCGTGTGTCTTTTTTTGCACTGCTAGATGTATTATGCATAGGTGATTGTTTTCCTTAGTTTTATGAAGTGCATATTCCAAAAAGAAAAAGTATATTTCTGTCCTAATTTTTTTCTATTCCCACTTAGTTGCATTTTTTTTTTATTATTATTATTACTTATAGTAACATTTAACATTGGATGATGGGATTTGGAGATGATGGAGGTGTATGTGAATCAAACACCCAAGGACAATGCAGTGCAGATGTTAAAGATGGAGTTTTTGACAGTATGTCTACTTTCATATTTATTCCTTCCTCAAGCAAATTGATGCTTTAGCTTATACCACCATCAGTTTCCCAAACTTATCTTGCTCAAGGCATACTTTAAAACTAACAAAGATTTTTTGATCTACTTTGTGCATTAATTCAAAAATGTATGTGAAAAAATATATTTACATTTTTAGCTTATAAAAAATAATTTAAAGTGCAGAACTTTATCAGTAATTACTTTTTTTATTTATTTTTTATTCAGTAAATTAAGGATAGTTATCAATGAGAAACTAAGACTTGATGTTGCTTAGCAACACTTTCTATGTTGACAAATATTCTTTTTTCCTTTTATATAAACAGGAGTCTTTCATGTATTTTTTTGTATTTAATGTTAGCAATAGAAGAAAATCCTAATTTACATATGAAGTGGATAACTATTGTATATACTTGCGGATAGGTCACACTTTTTTTTTTAAATAAAAATTCTGCCAAAATCATTCAACATAAATGTAAAAAGGCACTACTTTAATTTTCATTTATCATTAAGTTGCAACAATCAGCGATTGCAATGATGCAAAATGCATGCAATGTACAAAGCTTTTTTGGATTCCTCAGACAAAAATCCTTTTATAAACCAATTTTTAGGAGTAGAGAAGCACTAGAAATCACTTTACAGACAAAAATAGGTTACAAAAAGTCGCCATTTTTTGTAACCCCTAAAATTTGGAGAACTAAAAATCAACATAATTCTGCCAATTCTTGGAATTGGAAGCTCAAATTTTGGGAATGTCTACCTTTAACATAGTCCACAACTGTGCAAAATTTCAGAAAAATTGAAGTGGGTGGGTGACATGGCCTGGATGATTTGACATGGAATAACCCATATCCATATATATGTATATTGCATCTGATGATTTGGTAGAGTTAGACACTTTGTCTAAGCTTTCCTGAAATAGACTATAATGCAAAAACTCTAAGTCTTTTGTTATATTTTTACTTATATATATATATATTCCTACCAACTCATTGCTTTAATCTGACCTAATGCTGCTGACTGTTACACTTTTTTTTTTTAACCAGGCTCATATACGATTAGAGTACTAAGAAACGCAATCCTTATTTCTATATGTTTGAATTATGCATCACAGTCTAGAGTAAAATGTTCTAGATCTAATATTTGTAAGCAAAGTCTTGAAACAAAGGTGAATATTTGATAAGTTTTATATTAGAATAGATTGTGAATCTGCAGGTCAACCACAAATAACTAATTTGACAACCACAAATTTGAGGTGTGACCTATCTACTGGTACAAACTATCTGCAAGTATATATGGTAGATCAAAATAGTTGAAAGTGTTTTGTTTTGTTTTGTTTTTTTTTTTTTTTTTTTTTTTTTTTGTTACCTACTGAAAGATAACTCCTCAAATTAAAAGCCAAAATGTATCAATTGTTTTTTGTTTTTTTTATGCTTAATTTTAAGTCTACACTCACTGAATATAAGTTAATTTTTCTTTGCATAATTATAAATGAATATCAGATTAAATTTGTTATGAAAGAGTTTCAAATCCAATCATAATCTTGAATTTTTTTATACTAGTTTAGTACATACTTTTTTTTTTTTTAATGGTATGCATAGTTGCATCTGACTACACACCAGTGTATGCCATGGTATATAGTTTGGGAATCACTGGCTGATACCACGCTTTGCTCCATTTCCAAATTAATGTTTTTTGTTGTTTTGTTTTTTTTCTTTTTTTTTCTTTTTTTTTTAATACCTTTTGTTAGTATCTTAAATTTATAATCTTAAGAACAGGCCCCACATCCATTTTTTATTTTTTAAATTATTTTTTATTTGTGATTTTCTGAATTTTCAATGCACTAATTTTCTCTTTTCTTTACTAAATTTGTTACTATTACAATTGTATTTTATTTTACTTATTGTCATAAGAAACAACCTATCTTTACATTGTATTATTATATTCCAATATGTTTCTGTTTATACATATAGTTTGTGTTTAAATAATTGAGATAATTCTCAACTTATTGTTAAATACTGTCAACTAGATGCTTAAAACAAAATTGGAATTCTTTTAAGCTGTAGCCATGTCAGTACTACTGTATGGTTGTACCACTTGGACTCTAATGAAATGCTTAGAGAATTAGCTAGATGGTAACTACACTAAGATGCTGAATGTTGTCATGAAGAATTCCTGAAAGCACAATACCCCACAAAATGACAACTGTATTGCCCCTTACCTCCCCCTCCTCCTCCTCCTAGCACAATACCCCACAAAATGGCAGCTGTATGGCCCCTTACCTCCTCCTCCTCCTCCTCCTCCTAGCACAATACCCCACAAAATGGCAGCTGTATGGCCCCTTACCTCCTCCTCCTAGCACACAAACCATCCAAGTAAGACAAACAAGATATACTGGTCACCCTATGTTTACATTGTGTCATTATATTCCAATATGTTTGTGTTTAAATAATTTAGATAATACTCAACTTATTGTTAGTGTCAACTAAGATGCTTAAAACTGAAAATCTTTTAAGCTCTAACTGTGTAAGTGATACTGTATGATTGCACCACTTGGACTCTAATGAAATGCTTGGAGAATTAGCTAGATGGTAACTACACTAGGATGTTGCGTACTGTTTGGAACAAATTCTGGAAGCAGCAGTTGTACAACCAGTGAGCAAGACATTCTCGGCTCTGCTAGAGAGAAAAAAAGATTAAAACTTATAAGTGATGTTCTTATATGGACTTCTAAACATGGATACACCAGTGTTTGCTATCCAGCAAAAACTTCATCAGCTCTGTGTAGACACTGGGTGCTGTTTGGAGGACATACCAAGAGCTATGGCTGATAAGGGCAGATGGTGAGTGTCAGCTTCCCGTGCTAGTTAGGTTGACCTTTCCAGGTACAAACCCAATAATTCTTGGGATTATTCTGTGTTTTTCTACACTATCTTATCAAAAGTATTGTAACTTAAGATTAAGTACTTCATTTAGTATCACCAGTCACACCAGTACTGGTCAACCAGCAAAAACTTAAATTCATCAGTTCTATGTGAACAATGGGTGCTGCCTAGAAGACATACTAAGAGCTATGGCTCATAGGGATGGATGGTGAGTGTGTCAAAAGAATCTGTGCTGTTGACATGACTTACTGATAGATGCTTTAGAATATATCTTATCTTATTAATCTTTACTTGAGTTTATTTACAAATTAACCTGCTGTTATTACTCAAAGGAAATGCATTGTTATCAGTAACTGAATATTATTTTACTATTCACCATAAGATTGATAGTTCAGGTATGGGCTGGGTTAGCTCAGTCGGTAGAGCGTTCGGCTAGAAACCACAAGGTTCCTCGTTCGATACCGGTCCTCGCCAACTCAGGGTATGATTAGCACAGGGATCTGTGCAGTAAAGTAAGGAGCTGATGGTAGGTGTGGCGCTCCACCTCAGATGCTAAAACGATCTCCTTGGTCTAGCGCTTTTGAAAAGGGGATAGACTCCCTCACTGACTGGCTGATACCGACTTTAGGCCGCCCCGTCACCTTTACTTACTCATGTTAGATATGTTAAAAAATAAAAGGTTTAAAATAATCATTATTCAGCCCTGTTTTTTTTTTTTTTTTTTTTTTTTAATTTTTTTTTTATGTAAAGATTGGATAGATTTAAACAAAGTTTTCTGCATCTTGAACTTGAATGTGTTTCAAGTTTTGTTTTCTATTTTATCATAATTTTTGTGAGTCTCTAGAAGACCAAGGGGCTGAGTGTTCAAAAGAAGTAAGTTCATTACACTGCTAGTTTTACTTTTGATCATTATTGTCATAATTTTTAAAGTGCTTTCTTACAAGATTCAGACACATAGGAGATGGATTTTCTATCTCCTCCCCACAGAAAATGAATTTTCTAGCTTGTTGACGATGATGACAATAATAATAATTTGTATTATTTTTATTTATTTTATATATATATATATATATATATATATATATATATCTTTTTTTTATACTGTGGTCCTCATCTTTATTGTTATATAACACCAGCCATCTTCAGGTGTTTCTTGTCAAACTCAGGAGTATTCATGTCATAATCACAAGACTTCATAGAACTTTGAACTGAACCCTTATAGCCATTGCGGCTGTTTCCAATTGGAATATGGCACAATGGATATATAAGATCTAAATGACAACCATAACAGAATACTTAACATAACTTGTACCCAGTCATGGTTAACAGAAAGTGAACAATCTACCCCAATGGATTGATTTGAAGTTCTGTGAAGGTTCCCAAGTTTGACAAAAAAACACCTAAAAAAGGGCCAGAGGGCACATCAGCCAAAGTGTTGTGTATATAACAATAAAGATGAGGACAACAGGCTGAAAAATCAAAATAATACAAATTATCAATCCTCATCACAAAAATTCAAACTAGTAATAACTTTTACCATATTCATCTGTTTATTATTTGTTGGGTCTAAAATCTGTTTATTTTCACTTTTCAGTTGTTTAACTCGATCTCTAATACAAAACTGGGTGTGGGTGCTTGCTGTAGAATGATAGTTTAGATAAGTGGTTCTCAACCGGGGTTTGTAAGGACCCCAGCGTCCATATAACATTTTTGGGGCCAGGCAAGCAAAAAATATTTAATTATAAATGCAATATGACTTTTAAGCATCGAATGGGGTTACCCAGAATAAAATAGGAATCAAAGAGGTCTATAGTTTTAAAAAAATGTTGAGAACCACTGGTTTAGACCATTGCTAGTAAAATGAATTCAAACTGTATTGAGTGCTCTTAAATTCAGCCTTGTACCAGACTAAACTGACCTTACTTTATATCTAAAGATCAAATGGTGTCATAAAAGTTATTACCATCAAATTATCCAAAATTAAGCACAATTATCTTTTTTTTTCTCAATGTCTGTCATTATATTCTCCAATCTTCTTACAAAAAAGAAAAATGAAACTTAAATGTAAAATAAATATTAATTGCCTTAAGATTGTCCAGTAAATAACAGGAAAATTGTTTTTAATTCCAAACTAAAAATACTAAAAATTGTTTGTCTTTCTTTCTTGTAGCACTTTTCCTTAATATTCTTTAATAGGAAGAATTCCTGAAGTAATTTTAAATTACCAATTTGTTTTTCTAACCTTATTATTAGTCATTATAAATTCATAAAGTGCTTTAATTCTTTCAAGGCAGACTGCTATAGAAAAAGTTAATGCTATAATTTTGTAATTAAAATCCTTTGGGTGGGTGCTTATATTTATTGATTAATCACACTTAAATGCCAACATGGTTGTTCTTAATATTTGTCATTTCACATTTAATTATTATTATTAATAATAATATTAATAAAGTCTAATAACTGTGGGGTGATCAACCGGGTTTTGTACAATGACATTTTTCCAAGTTAATAATTGCAGCATTTTTTAATGTATTTAAATCTTTTAATTAAACTATTTGAACTGAAAGGAAATCTCTATCAACCTTTTACCTTTTAAAAGTTATGGACTTGTAAAATATTTGATATAATTTTTATTGTTATTTCTGGTCAGTGTAAAAGTAAATTTATAAAAGATTTGGGGGGGGGGGGTAAAAATTCAATGTCAGAGGATTTGTATATAAGTAAAATCATGAAATTTATATATATTATTATATGTATGTGAGTGTATTTTTACTAGACACGTCCTGGAAATCGCAGTTGTGGTTTATTTAATGGCATAACAACCCTTTATGAGTTATTTAATCCCAAAATTTGATTCGTTTGAAAAATAGCTGAAAACAAATTTTACAGGCAAGATTTTTAAGTTATGTAAACTGGTCCACTTTTTTGCAGCTATAAACACAAGCATGCTATCAAACTATTTTTTTTTTCTTTTTTTATGAAAGCTACTAATAAATGTTTATAACTATTAACAAGATCTTAATGTTTATATTCCCACCCCTGGTGGCAATTGCTTGTACTACAAATTTAAACACAGCAATAATTCTTTTTAAGTCATAAGAAAAAATTATGAGAAAGACCATAACCTTGGTTTCTAACTAGGAAATTTTCAACTAGCTGTCTACTTTATACAATTAAAAAGAAAGCAAAGATTTAGTTTAGCTAACCTGATAGATACAAAGTAAAGATTTGTTTAACGTTATACTTACACTATAAAACAAACTCCTTGTTAAAAAAAAATTAAGTTTTTTAGAATTTTCAAAAATGAATATGCTACTAAGTTGAGTCGAAGGTTTTGCAATACTTTGGTAATGTGACGCACAATTTGTCAGCAAAAGTGATGAACCACACTGGACTGAAAGATGCTAATCTCACCTGATACTCTTAAAGTGCTACTCACAGGATTTGCCTCTATCAAATATTTTGCAATATCTTGCTACATGGTAGTTTGAGACACCTGTATTATGTGACTGAAGAAGTTCAAACCTTGGAAGGTACCTGTTCTGGTTGGTAGTATTGTGGTAATTAGTGTGCTGACATGTTGTGCATTGCTTCAAGGCAAATTAAATCTTTAGCAAATGGAAGAAAAGTATCAAACCCAGAACCTTGTGGTTCCTAGGTAAATGCTTTACTCACTGAGCTAAACCATCCCCTATATTCAATTTATTAAAATAAGAGGAAATGAGAAAATGAATTTGTTTTATCATCTCTAAAACTTTTCTTGGAATGTAATTGATTTCTGCTTTGAAATGGTTTCACTACAATGTGTTGATTTTTCACCTTAATTAGTTCAAATTGCAATTTCTTGGGTATTTCTGGTCTAATCTTAAAAATATTTATATGGCTGGAAAGAAAATCAAATAATCTTTCTAAGTATGTAATTTTTGTTTTTATCCATTAAATTATTTTTGACAGCGAGTTAAAATGGTATTTTGCTTCAAACAGCTGAAAACATAAAATGTGACTTTTTTTTCTTTTTTTTTTATAGACTAAATTTGACCCACTATTTTGTTTTTCAAAATTGAAGTGGTTACTATTTATGAATATTCTTGAAATTTTACACTTAATTAGAAGACACCTGGAAGTATAAATAGGACCCTTTTTCTTCTTTTTTTTTTTTTTTCTGTCTGTCCCAACCTTTGGAAGTGAAACCACAACAGACCAAATTTAAGAGATTTCTTCAAAAAAATATAAGATAAACAAAAGCAAAAAAAAAGCACTATATCTCTAATAGAAGACAGTCTCAGAATTATTTTCCTATATAATGTGTGAAATAAAAACTATCCTACATTGTCAGTGATTTTTGCTCAAAGTTTTAATTGTGAAAAGAAAACCGTCAAAATTTACTCTATTTTCAAATGTAAACAATATCTGAACAGGCATCGTAATTCTGGCCTTATCAGCTTAAAAAGTAATTACTAGCGTGTTTCGGGTCAATTTTAAAAAAAAAATATTTATATGGTTGGAAAGAAAATTAAATATTCTTTATAAATATGTAATCGTATGTGTTTTTATCCATTGAATTATTTTTTACCGGGAGTTAAAATGGTATTTTGTCTTCGAACAGCCAAAAATGTGTTATACAAATTTTTTTCCGTGGTTGAATTTTCTGTGTTACTTTTTTTGTAAAATCAAAGTGGTTAATCTTTATCAATATTCTTGAAATTTTACATTTAAATAGGAGACACTTTTAGCGACAAGCGGAAACTTTTCTTTTCTGACTGTTGGGAGTGAAACCACAATAGACTAAAGTTGAAAGTGATTTCTTAAAAAAATGAGATAAGCAAAAAAAAAAAAAAAAAAAAAAAAAGCACTATATCCCTAATAAAAGACAGTCTCAGAATTATTTTCATATATAACATGTGAAATGTAAACGTCGTTACATTGTCAGGGTTTAGCTTTGAAACTTTGAATTTTGAAGAAGAAAAAAAACCCTCAAATTTACTTGTCTTCCGAATGTAAACAATCTCTCAACAGGTGTCGTAATTCTGAGCGTATCAGTTTGAATAGTAATTTATCGCTTATTTCTGATCCAATTTTTAAAAATATTTATATGGTTGAAAAGAAAATAATCTTTTTAAATATGTAACTTTTATGTGTTTTTATCCATTGAATTATTTTTTACAGCAAGTTAAAAGGGTATTTTGTCTTTGAACAGCCGAAAACAAACCTGCACGTGCAGGACAGGCTTTGTTAAATAAAATTATATAAAGAATTATTCTATTTCTTGTATGTAATACAACATAGCAGGTATTTAAAAGATATTTTAAAGTCCAAAGTGATGTTATTTATATAAATTAATACTATATATGTGTATATATGCTGTATTAAAATGAAACTGTTGAATAATCTTGTGGTAAACCTTAAAAGAAAAACAAAAAATCTTGATATCCCTACTTTTTTATTCCTCAAATAATAGGTTCTAGCATGGAGATACATAAAATTTAAGTGCAGAATCAGAAAAAAAACATACAATTTTACATAAGAATGCAAAGTTTTATCAAAATTGTTTCAAAAATAAAGAAATGGTGAAGAAATTACTAAATTTCTTGTTTTCAATTGATCTATGATTTGACATATTTTTTTAACAAAATCATGTCCACATTTGTACCCCCAATTTCGGAGCTTTAAATTCTCATAACTTTTGAACCACTGGGATATTTGCATAATTCAAACGGTTCTGAACTCCATTTACACAGCTCTATATAACTAATGTTAAATAACAATAACTCAAATAAAAAAAAAAAACAACTGGGAATGCTATTATAATCTAAGTTATTTTTCAATAAAAAATATTTGACTGAATTTTTTTTTGTTTATTTGTATCAATTAGATTTTTCATTAATATTAATTTTTACAAATATATATATATATTGTGTGTGTGTGTGTACAATCTGGTTTCAATGAATATTTTTTGTTTTGTTTTTGTTTTTTTAATCCTTTAATAGAAATACAAATATATCCATGATTTTCTTACGGTTAATAATTAAGTAGACTACACTACTTAATCCCTCTTTCACATTCTTCTTTTTTTCTCTTTTTATGTTTTATACTTTAATCTTCTTCTCCCTTTCTTTGTCACTTTGTGTTTTTCAATATCTCTTTCCTTTTAAAATATTTTCTCTTTGCTTTCTTTTCATAATTTCATTTTTCTGTTTGAGTGATTTAAAAGGATTTCAATTGACTGATTCTCCTTCATTTTAAACTTGCCAACAAAATGGATGCCATCAGACAAGTAGACGTGCCAATTCATACATTGATAATCCCATCATTTATGACAGGAATTATGCTACTAAAAATAGACTTAATAACATCAGCAATGATTATGGGGGGAAAAAAATGGAATTTAGTTGTAACAAATATGATATTTATAAAATATAGATTAATATAAGATTTTAAATTATGAAAATCCATCCATAACTTTTTGAAATATAAGTACTTGAATTTAGGAAAACTACACAAAAATAACCCCTACTTTTTTTTCTTTCTTTTTTTCTTCACCATATTGTTTTCAATGACAAATCCTATTTACAGCAAAAACTATTCAAGATAAAGCAATGAAATTTTGGCATGTATATATAAAATTTGTTTGTGAATATCATGAAAACCTTAAAAAAGACGTAACTCATAACTTGAGTTTTTTTCTAGTGGCAATGTTCATGGCACCCTAAAATGCTGAATTCATTTGTATGAAATCTGAATTAAAGAATTTTTAAAAAGTTTTTTTTAATGTAATTTATTTTTGAAAAATTCTCAATCGATTGATATTTATTTCGCGAGGTTAAAATGAAAATGTAAATAAATATACACTTAAACTGTTATTTAATGTAAATTCAAGTAACAATTTTTTTTCTTGTTTTACGTCAAAGTTTGTTGGTTTTTTTCTCTAGCGCTTAGAAACTGTTTAAAAACACAAAGTTTTAAATTAAGATTGAAGAAAATTTGATATTTTAATGATGGTCTTAAGTGACCATCATTAAATTTTCTTTTAATTCAAGTTTTGCTGAGATGTTTTTTTTTGTTTTTGTTTTTTTTTGTTTTTGTTTTTTTTGTTTTGTTTTTTTCCAAGTGCTATGGGACTGTTTCTTTATAATTTCAAAGATTTTATTTATTCCCTTAAAGTTATAAATGGCTGTATTTATATCACAAAGTAAAAAGATTCAACTTTATATTTATATGTCCAATAAAAGCAGAGTAGAGAATCCCTTGTTCACTGATTTTTTTTTTTTTTTTTTTTTTTTTTTTTTTTTTTTTTTAAGATAAATCTGTGTAGACACATGCTTTTTATGACAATTCCAAACAAACTACTGGACATAGATTAATAAATAAATAAAAAATTTAAAAAAATTAAAAATTAACAAGTCTGTTTCATTGAGACTAATTTTTACTACAAAAGCTAAACTTTGAGAATGGCTTACAACAAAAATAACTGACCCATCTAAACTGTTAAATGGAATTTTTTATTCTATTTTTCTACCAAATTTGACCAGATTCAGATTAATGTGGATTTTTGTAAATAAGCAAAATGTACAAACCTCATCTCATGCGAGTGAATTACATGCAAAAAATTGTTTTTCCTTTTTCTTGATTAAAAAGTGATAAAAAAAAGGTACACATATGAACAACCTTGATAAACTTGTAGATAAATCATTTTCCTTTCATTTGATACAGGGTTTGACAAGATTTTATTAGTTTATAAGAATTTTATAAGCATTTTCTTTTTTTTCTTTTCATTTTTTTCTTTTTTTTTCAGAAACCAAAAATACAAATGTCTAAAAGGTTTTAAGGTGCCATGAGCATTGTTATAACCTTAAAAATACAAAATCTAAATCTTGAAATGAATGTTTTTAAATGTCAATAAATAAAATATAACCCATTACAATTTTAATTATAATACACAAATAAAAAATGTAAATGTGAATATAAACGTATGATTATTTAGTTGTAATTTTATAATGTATATTTGTCTCTTTCAGAAATGGCAAATGTTATACAAGCCCTTATGCAAAAGATCGATTATACGGAGGATTCTTTGACTGGTAAGTGCTTCTTTGTTCTCTCTCTCTCTCTCTCTCTCTCTCTCTCTCTAATTTCTATTGGCTAAACTAAACAACATATCAAACCAAACATTGTGTTCAATATACTTGTGTGCTATAATGTAACATTGTCAAATACGAGGTTGATTCAAAAATTATCAACACTTTTGTTTAATGGAAGCCGAACTGTTTGTGGATGATTTGATAACCAGAACCATGACTAATCTACAGAGAACAAGTTACCTCATCGATGATAACTTGCTGGTTCATCAATACCATCTCTTAATCTTGCTGAATCTTCTCATCAGTGGTGGAGGTTGACGAATGTCCTGCTCCCTCTACATTTGTCATGCTTGTAAAACATTGATAATCTTATTTCCTTTTATCAATATTTTATTTACTCAAAATCTATTTTCTAATCTAAGTAAAAATCAAGTTCAATATCACTTATCATTACTGATAAAAATTATATTGAATATTTTGGATATCAAATGTTTATAATGCCAAAATAGAATATTTAAAAAAAAAATTTTATTAGAAAATTAGGTTATATTCAAGATACAAACTTGTGAATTTTTCAGCTTTTAAAAAAAAAAAAAAAAAATTTTTTTTAATAAATGTCTCAATGAAATTTCTTAACAATGAATTAACTTCTCTTGTTTTGTTTTGTTTTGTTTTGTTTTGTTTTTTTGGTTTTTTTTCCAATAAAATTTAACAATGAATTGAAAACAAATAAAAAAATTTAGGAATTCAGATGGAAAAAAAACAGTTTATTTAAAAAAAAATTAAAAAAATAAATAAAAGGCAGATCAAAAGAGCCTATGAGGCCGGCTCCTACTGCTAATTTGAAGGGAGCTCTTTAAATAAAAAAAAAAAAAAAAAAGGCTTAAAAATTAGGGAGTGCACATCTTGAAGATAACTGAAAATTATTGGTTTATCACAGTTATTGATTTCCTTCTTGGTCAAAAAATGCTTTCTATTTTCTTCAATTTATAAACATTGACCAACTGTTGTACTAATTCATTTTAAAGGAAAAGAATTTCATAAGAGATATGTCTCACTTGAATCATAAGTGATGGATTTGTGAAGATGGATTGATATGATAGACTGACATAAGTAATCAGATGGATTGTTAAACCAAATGTTAAATAAATTGGTAGATGATTGGCATTAGAACAGTATGAATTGATGAATGAATGAACTGATAGATTTTCTGGTAGAAAAAAAAAATGACAGATAAGAAAATAAATTGTTCATGCATAAATTATCAAAAAAAAAGAAAGAAATGAATGGAAAAATGAATTAATGTAGAGATAAATAAATGGACAATTATCTGGTCAAGCAGATAATTAGTCATCTAATGAATCTAAACACAAACAGAATGTGGTTCAAGTGCAGTTTAGTTATTATCTCAGTTATATTTAACACAATCTTAACTCAATTCTTTTGCAGTCATAAAATAGAATTTATTCTCATATGTCTCATATTACTTAATTATAATGATTGAAATGATTCCTATATATTCTTCACTCTGTCCACTGCAGCAAAAGAATACACAGACTGCATGAGGCCACCTGTGAGGTGATGCTTAAGGACAGAATCCTGGTGGCTGAGCAGTCCATTTTGATTCTTACTCAAGCTAGATGGGCAGTTGGAGAAACCCCTTACCGATTAATCAGCTGGATATGTCAAACCCTTGCATATGATCATCCCAATTCTTTTTATCATGTGCTAGAAGGCAGTGGCTGAGGGTCTTAGTTTTCTGGGTATGTTGTTAAACTGCATCTCATGGTGAAGTTCCAATTGTGGAACTCTGAGGAGTGTGGGTGCCTCTTCATTGCCATTACCCCCAGGTCCACTCTGACCTAGAGTGTAGTACTTGTTAGGGTCCCATCTATGGATTAAATAGAAGAAAATGAGTTTAAAAAAATCTGCTTTAAAAAAAAAATTGAGTTTTAAAGAATTTTCAGTAACCATCAAGAATGAATAAAACAATGTCTTTGGTATAAAATAACCCAACAAGGGTTGACATGCCATAAAATTCAACCAACCAATTAATATATTCTCTCATTAGTCCTGTAACCTGGTTTGGTTGTGGGGGTGCTATTCATATAGTGTGTCTTGGGGAAGATTAGCTTGGCAGAGCCTATCTTTCTCCAGGTCTACAACTGGTTTTTCTTCTCCTAGACTGGTTGCCATACCAATGTTCAAGAACCCAGTTTTCCCTATTATTTATCCATAGCTGAAGGGAGAATAACTTAGTTGATACCTTTCCCAAGGGTATTATCATTAAAGTTGGTTTGAATTCAGTTTTTATTTTACTACACTGGTTAACTCAAGGCTAAAGAACCAAGTTTTACATACTCCCATAGCTGTAGGGAGAACAGATGGATTTGTTTTTCCCAGGGAAATTAGCGTGTAATGCAAATAGTCTTGTCCAGAATATGAATTTGGTTTACAGATTCCATTTCCTATGATGATAACCATTACACAAAGGTCACCCCCAATATATGAGGGAGAATCAACATTTTTTTTTTTTTTAATCAATTTAGAGTTCATGGGGAACTTATTGAGTTTTGAGTTGTTTTTTTTAAATATTTTTATCTTTTTATTATTTTAAGCTTATGTAATTTTCTATACATTTACTAACTTTGCATAAGTTTTGAGTTTTGGTCAAGTTTTTCTTTACCTTGAATGTTTGAATGTTATAGCCACAACTCATGATCATCCATTTTTAGGCTTTATCTTAAGAGACAAGTCACTATACTTAAAATTCTTGAACCAGTTTTGGGTAATATCAAATATTCTTTAATTTCCTTCCCACTTTCTGAATTCTGTAAGCAGCTTCAGCTGCTTTGAGACCCAGTTTAAAATAATCTTAATACTTGTATTCACCATTGTAAAATCTAAAAGAAAAGTATGACTGAATATTTTTTATAACATGATATATTAATAATATAGTTCAGTCATAGTCTTTAAATATGTCCATAATAGAATTCAACCAAATTGGAAAACTCAAACATACACATAAAAACATTGCATATATACATATAAATATGTGTATGTGCATATATTTATATATACAGAGTCTAGTATAAATAGATATATGAAAACCTTAGTTTATCAGATATAAATTTATTTCAGAATGGACAGAATTACATTTTTTTTTCTTCAATAAGTGATGAAAGGAAATTTAAAAACAAAATAATTAAGAGGAGAAGAAATATATTTAAATAAATCTAATAAGTAATTATTGTCCATTCTTAAATCAGATTTAAAGAAGTTAACTTTCTGAAATAAATTTATATTTGATAAACTAAGGTTTCTATCTACTTTTTAAATCTCCTATTAGATTTATTTATTTCCTATTTTCTCATCCCACAGAAGGTAACTTAGTCCCTAGTGACCCCCAAATGAATTCAAAGTGGAAATCTAAATATCACCACTGAATTCCTCATAAAATTCTACTTTATGACAATTTTGTTTGATCTTGGTACAAAGTTTTGTTTTGAATGACAAAATCTCTAGACAGATGTATTTATTATTGTGAAAATGTTACGATGGTAATTTGTGCATGTTAACCCCCATTTACCAATGACGTCAATGTGTTATCATTAATTCAGTGGATTTAATGAACAGATTGCTCGATATGGAAATTCCTTAAATTATTAAGTAATTCTTGTTAGCCTATAAAACTGGGCAGAGTACACTGTATGTTCTTCTTGGACTGCACCCTGATCACTGCTGACATCTCCACCTACATCACTATGTATGTGCCTTATCAAAGTTTATCTGTGAACAAAATGTTAACTTTATCTACTCAGCTGAGAAAGTTATGGGTATACATACATGCAAACATATTGACATCATATTTTCTATAAATAGATGGAATCATAGTCTTCAAAATGTGTACAGGAAATATGTTTGGCAGTAAATGTTATATTAAAAAAACAAATATGTATAAAAATACTTTTGATATACCCTAATACATAATGTGGCCCTGATGCATAAAAATCTAAAAGGACACAGTAAAATCATATCCATGCTTCCCAGTATCAACCTAACAGCGAGGGAGTCTATCCCCTTTTCACTAGTGCTAAACTAAGGAGATTGCAGGGATGCACCAAGGGACACAATTTTTACATAAAAAAATCCAGATACATTGCGCACAACCAACTAATTCAGATATTCCTTGATCCTGCTGTAAATACTCCTATATTTTTATTGGTATTTATTTATTTCCACCATTTTCAAGCTAACTGTAAATACATTTCAATATTTTATTAGAAACGGATTAGACTGGATTGGCTATGAGGTAGAAGTTAGATGGCTTCAGTTATTTCATCAAAGAAAACTTTCTCATCCCACTTTCCCAGTTCATAAATAAAAACAAAACAAAAACGTACAATTAAAAAAACTTTAGTTGGGACCCATCAAATTTCCCAGGGACTCTTTCAAAACAATCCATGCATCCCAGGATGCACTAAATTAAAAAGTTATCTGCATCACTGCTAATATATTGTCTAAAAATTAATATCCTAGATTAGTTTCTCAAAAAAACATTTTTATTTGAATCCACTAAAATCAGGTCCTGAAATATAAGAAAATGTCAAATTTCTTTAATGGAATTCTGGGTAAAAATTATTGCATGAATATGGAGTAAAAATTTAGAATATTGAAAATAATATGAAAATAATATTGTATCTTGAATGTTTAATTTCTTTTTTTTTTTTTTTTTTTTTTCAAATGATTGTCATAAAATAATAATTTTGAGTAAAATGTTCTTGATCAAGGACATATTTTGTAAATATCCAAATTGGGTGATGGTGGGTGTAAACATATTTATTATTGGAATAAAAAAACAAAAAACGCTACATTATCTGAGTAAATCTTGTTGAATTAGGGGATTTGTATAATTTTAAACTCATTAAAGGATAATGTTAATTTTCTTTCCATCAATTAAAATGACCTTGTAACACTCAGGACACAAAAGTCATCAAATAATTTCACTTGTGTAAATCTATTTTTAGATATTCTCACTTTCTAATCATTTTTTTTATTTTTTATTTTCATTTATTTATTTTGTTTTATAGTTTATATATTTATAGGTTAATGGCCAGTTTAGCTTGGTCAGTAGAACACTTGCCTAAGAATCGCAAGGTTCCTGGTTCAATACCAGCCTCGCCAACTCGGCGTTGAGTAGCTCGGAAATCTGTGTGATAAAGTGAGGAGCTGATGGTAGGCTTGGCACTTCACCTCAGATGCAAAAACAATCTCCTTGGTCTAGCACTAGTGAAAAGGCGATAAACTCCCTCGCTGACATTAGGCCATTCATCGACTTACTTTATTATAGTTTATATATATGTGAGTGGGCTAAAAAGTTCATGGGCTGACATCATATCTACTAGATGACTTTTTGGCCAATGAGATCCAAGCACTGCAACACCAATGCAAGCAGGAATAAACTTATTGAAAAATAAACCTCATTTGGTCACATACTATGAGAGTATCTTCTTATAATGATTGGAATGAAGAAGTGAAGACATTATTATTTCTCTGAGTTTTTTGTCCAATTGAACACATGGCATAGTGGATATAGGCGTTGAGTTAATACAGTTCTAGGCTACAAGGTTCAATCGACCAATCAATGGTGACATGAGCTCAAATCCTAGACAAAGCTCTTTGCATTTTGCATAGCACTAATAGTCTTTGGAAAGGCATGGCATTGAAATATTTTCCCTCCAGCTATGGGTAAATAGTAGGACAGACTGGGCCATTTAACCTTGGTATGGTAATTGGTCTAGGAAAATAGAAAACTTTGAATTGAAACCTGCTTAAAAAATGACCTTGTGGCACACTTCGCTCATGCAGAGGAGTTAGGTAAATTCATAGTGTAAATTAAACCCCTTATTAAAAAGTTAAGTTTTGGAATATTCAAACATTAACATATTCTGGAATTCAATTAATAACATTAGAAAAGTTAGTGGTCATCAATTTAGCCATTTCTGAATTCTATAATGAAACCTGGACATGGTTAAAAAAAAAAAAAAAAGAAATTTCAATAGATGAACATAAAGATGATGGTGATACCAGTCTTAGTTAGAGCATTTAGAATGGTGCCCAAGAACCTGGCAAAGAGAGTGAGGGGAGTAAAGATAAGAAGCACTACTAAAATCTGCTAGGATGCTGAGAAAAGTCCTAGAAATCTGAGAAGACTTTCAGTGAAAAAAAAACCTACCAATTCAAGAAGGAAAAATCCTGATACTTATATGGGTCTTGAAGAAAACATAAGACAAATTAAAGAAAGACTAATTACAATCACCCAAGACTGCAACAACAAAATGAACACAAAGACGAACAGAAAAACATGGACCAAAAGAAAAAGAAAGTGAATTATAATAAGATAACAATTTGTTGAAATGATTTGTTTTAATCAGAAAGTTTTTATGTAACAGAAATAAAAAAAATAAATATTTGATGAGTTAATATTAAGAAAATGAAGTCAAAGAATTATGGACAAAATTTTCCTTTTAAACTGGTTAATGTATTTATGAATGCAATGGCAGTTGGTAATCTTATTGCAATTCCACAATTCCATAATGTTATCTCTGGGATTATCTCATACCAAAATTCATAGTTTCAGTAATTAATCTGTCAAATGGGATTGCAGAATACAGAGTTATTAGAATAGAACAGATTCATCTCTGTTGGATTTTTTTGTATTGTCACACTTATTGTTGATTTTTATATCAGTTCTATACAGATGTGATATGCCATTCTTTCTGATATGATTCTACAATGAAAATCCCAAGACTCCACTTATTTTCTCTAAAATAGTTTTTTCAATTTATCATCACTTGACAGGTGGTTGATTCTCTTTTTTTAGCTGGTTCATTTACATTGCTCAATTATTTCTGTAATACATCCATATTCTTTTTACTGTGTGTGTGTGTGTGTGTGTATGTGTGTATATATATATATATATATATATATATATATATTAATCAATGCCTGAAGAAGATATCAGAAGATCTGAAACGCGTGTTGCAATGTAAGATAAAAATTTTCTAAAAACATAATCCATTTTGCGGACCTTCTTCTTTATAAAATATTTAATTTCCTCCTGTTGGACTCATAACAACACTTTTTATTTATATATATATATATATATATATATCACAATATTTACTCCGTAAATTTCAAAGAACCAATTAATACTCAGAAGTTATAAGACAAAACATCTTTACATAAAATCTACATTACTTTTCTGTCTCGGCTTTTAGTATAAAAAGGGGGAAAACATTCTTTTTGTAACTTTGGCCTTTTCTTTGCAATGTGAATTAAATGTCACAATTTAGCCTTATCTTTTGTTTGACTTATAGAATGTCAATGTGTTTGCAGAAACATTTGAAACAAAATAAGAATTTTATTTCTTGTTCCTTTTTAGTGGAACGTTTTTTTTAAATTAAAATATCTCAAAGAATCAAATAACTGGGAATCATTCTCATTATCTATTTACATATTGTAAATAAATCATGAGTTAGTAAAATGGTTTTCACTTGTGGGATTCTATCTTGAAGATTTTTTTTATTTCAGAAACTTTTGTAAGAACTTGAGAATTGATTTTTCATTCAGTTAAGATTATGTAAATTGCCTTTAATATCTCTTTAAGTAATGGTGATCTTTAGCTTTATTATATATATATATATATATATATATATATATATATATGTGATATGGATATTACTTTATAATTATATATATATATATATATATATATATATATAATTTTCTGTGTGTCGGGATCCAGATAGTAGAGAAAGTGTCCCATATTTTTTACCCTAGCGGTTTCAGCCATATCACTAGTCGTCCTCGGGGATTAGTGGTTGTTTGTTTGATGCAAGTTTCATTCATTTGTAAAAGTCTATTGCATTTTTTGGGGTTCTCCCTCTTTTCTACCATCTTGATTCTGATATACAGAAGATAAAAAGACTTGAAGACTATACTTGAAAATCATAAAGAATGAATATTCTGTGGTCTTAAACAAAATCTGCTTAAATAATAACTTTCTTCAAAAATACATAATTATATCTATATTAGCTCAGTCAGTAGTGTCTGCTTTGGAACCACAAAGTTCTGATTTCGATACTGGCCCTCGCCAACTCAGCACATGAGTAACACAGGGATCTGTGCAGTAAAGTGAGGAACTGATGGTAGGTGTGGCACTCCACCTCAGAAGCCAAAACAATCTTCTTAGTCTAGTGCTAGTGAAAAGGAGATTGACTCCCTTGCTGTCTGGCTGATATCAACTTTAGGCCACCTCAACGACTTTACGTTTTCACTTTTGCTTATATATATATATATGTGTGTGGTGTGTGTGTGAATATGAATATTTTGTAGCTGATTTGTCTTTGCTCTGAATAAATTAGATAAAGTTGACTTTGTTCTAGTAAAAATCTTGTTGGTGGTTTCTCCTACCAGATAGAAATGAGGGAAATGTTTTCAAGCCAAAAACAAAGAAACTTTTTCTCTGATGGTTTCTTCTATATTAAGAAGAAAAAAATTCTGTTTTGCTTTTTTATGAATACATGGCTTTCTTTTTCTTTCACTCTCTAATAATCTGTATATGTATATTTAGTGAATCTTTTTATATATTAATATTTCATTTGCTAATATCTGGTTGACTATGCAAATAGAAACCATTTGAACTATCACTGTTGAGGTTTCTATGATAATCTTCAAAAAGATTACCAAATGTGGATAAAATAATTAAAAAAAAAAAAAATGTTCATTTTAGCCTAACTAAAAGACAATTTGAGAATACACTGTTGATCTATTAAGTAAACTAACAAAAGTACGCCCCCCCACCCCCGCACAAGTATTTAAGTTTTAATGTAATAAAATATTATATTAGAAAGACTAAAAACTAAGAATGAATATAAAAATATTACTTATTTTAATGTTATTTTTATATAAAGTCGATGAGGCGGCCTAAAGTCAGTATCAGCCAATCAGCAAGGGAGTCTATCCCCTTTTCAATAGCGCTAGACCAAGGAGATTTTAGTATCTGAGGTGTAGCGCCACATCTACCATCAGCTCCTTACTTTATCGCACAGATCCCTGTGCTACTCATACGCTGAGTGGGCGAGGACTGGTATCGAACTAGGAACCTTGTGGTTTCTAGCCGAACGCTCTACCGACTGAGCTAACCCGGATTGCTTTTAATACGTTTGAGAATAACATGATAGTATTAGAAATCAGTAAGAGCAAATAATTATTTATTAAACCAGTTTTGTTAAAATCATTATGCAAATTATTCCTACCATATACTATGTAAATCTATATTTCTTACACATATTTCAGGATTTTAAATGCATTAATAATATGGGCAGTTTTGTGACAAATCTAACTCAGCTAGAATCTAGTAGACATCATTAATGAATAATGATGCTAGTTAAGATTAAATCGTTTCATAATCGTTTAGAATATAACTAAGAAAATCATGACATAGTTTCGGTTACAGACAGGTAGTTACATAATCTTCATTATAATATGATGATGATATAATTCAAGTAAATCTTTACTTAAATTTCTTCTGATTTATTTCAATAATGAATCTGGTTACTTTAAGCATTTTAACATGTTTTGAATTTACTTGTATCTTAAATTAGAAAATAGAATTTAATATTGATATAAAATGAAACGTGAATCCATCAGAGGTTTTTGCTATCAGCAATAGATTTAAGTGTTGTCAATCCATCCATATATATGATATAGCAATAGCAATTTTAAATATATTAAATAAGATAATTTAAATTTAGTTTAGCAGAATTTCTTTTGAGTAGAAAAAGGAATCATTGAAAGTAGATAGGATTTTATTTGGTATCAAAGATTAGTTAAGTATCTTTATATATTGGATATAAGTAAATCTTTAGAGTATCTCATTGCATCCTCCTCCGTTTCCTGTTCAATAAAATCTTCCATTTGCTTAAAGCTGTTTTGCATTATGAGAATTTTCTTAATTCAAATGAGGGACACATAAGAGATTTATCAATTTAAACATTTTTTTTTTGTCCAAATTGTCATTAATCTTAACAGTCAGCGGAGTGGCTTATTATCAGCAGACAGTAAGGTAGTCTATCCCCTTTTCACTAGCACTAGACCATAGAGATTGTTTTTGCATCTGAGGTGGAGCTCCACACCTACCATCAACTCCCTATTTTACTGCACAAATCCAAACTGTGCTACTCATGCTCTGAGTTGGCGAGGGCCAATATCGAACCAAGAACCTTGTGTGTCTTTGTAGATGCTCTACTGACTGAGCTAAACTAGCCCTCAGCTGAGTTGATGAGGACTGGTATTGAACCTGGAACCTTGTGGTTCCTAGGCAAATGCTCTACCGACTGAGCTAAATTGGCTCTTGACATCAAGCTTGAAAAGCTACCTATAAATCTAATTATTGTTTAAATAAATGTTGATAATTTTTGTTTTCTGTTTCTGTGATGGCATTCACTCTGAGTCGGTTGAGCTGGCTCCATCCAACAAATTCCCCTGTGGGGAATTCATGGAATGAGTAACAAGAGAATAGGTAATTCACAAGTGGTCCCCAAACCCTGCATGCATATCCCCGTCAGGAGAAAGAAAGAGAAGCCCTTGTTTTCCGCAGATTTTCCACAAATGCAGTATGCCAAAAGCTGTTGATTCCTGATGATAATGGAGACACCCTTTGGATTTTTTCCAGGGCACCTTTGGCCGGGTTGTGGCTCTAATACCACTGGATGCCAGACCTATCTGCCTACCAGTAACTTAAGTTCCCAATGGCATGGCTCTGACACTACCAAGTTTATACAGCCCTGCCGCAATGAGGAAGGGTTGGACTTTAGGAATAATGTGCTTGATGGCCGTTGAGCAAAGAGCTTCCTCCGCCCTTTTACAGGTCTAGTCTTTTCGTTCTGCAGGGTGTCTAGCAACCCCTCTCACCAAACAAAATCTATGGGGTTACCAGTTTGGTCACCAATGATCTGACTATAAAACAGGTGGTACTGGGTTACATGGTACCAGTAGCGCATTGAGCAACTTGACACAGAGTTAACTGTTAATAATTACTTTAGACAATTTAGTTTCTACACAATTATATTCTTTCATCAACATTACTTCCTACTAATTGTTTATTGTTAGAGATTCATCTATTCATGAGGACCCCTGGTTTCATATAAGGAAATGTTTTTTAGGGGTGTGGGGGGTTAAATCTTACCCCTGGGTCCAATAAGTATGCATGCTAAATTCACTCTACATCAAACCATTTTGCCATTTATAGAAAAGAAACAAAATTTTCTTAATTATTTGTAGAAATGCCTTAAAGCATTTATCCAGTTACATTTCACAAGAGTTTCAAATTTATTTATTTATTTATTTTTTTTTTTTTACATATTTTGAATATATTTTTCATTATAAAAAAAAAAAAAGTTATGTGTAATCTTTTATGACATGTATTATTTTATTGTCCTTGGATTATTTTTTTAATTTTTATAAATCTTTAAAAAATGTTTATTATATAGATATAGGCAGAATGTCTTTGTATATTATAATAAAGGTATTTTAAGATGGAATTCTGAAGGGGGGGGGACAAAAGAAAAATTTCCCTATCACCCAAAAGTAAACTGCTGTTAAGATCTGTAATGTATTAGAAATAACTGAAATTTTTATATATTATTTCTTTGTACTAGCTAAAGTATACGCCCTCCGGCAGGTGCAAGTATTTAAGTTTTAATGTAATAAAATATATTAAATTAGAAAGACAAACTAAATAAGAACGAATATAAAAATATTACACTTATTTTAATGTTATTTTAATTGATTTCTATATAAAATTATATATCAGAATTTTTTAAACAGACTGAATAACAATAACTACCACTCGCTTTTCTCATTATTCTGTGATAAATAATTTCTTATCACCTTCCATATACCAGCAAATGCCCTGAAGATGATCTAATTAATAGATCGAAACACTGCAGCGTCGGCCAATAAACTCACCACTTAACCCATTTAAACCTGTGTTTTTTCATTTTTCTTAATATACTACATAAAATTATATATAAGATTGTTTTTCATACATTTGAGAATATGATTGTATTAGAAATCAGTAAGAGCAAATAATTATTTATTAAACCCAGTTTTGTTAAAATCATTATACAAATTATTCCCACATATACTATGTAATCTTTATTTCTTAGAGATATATATAACACATATTTCAGGATTTTAAATGCATTAATAACATGGGCAATTTTGTGGCAAATCTAACTCTGTTAGACTTTCATGGGGACATTGTTAATAAATAAGATGCTAATTAAGATTAAATAATGACTATTTCATAATCATTTGAGAATATGAGTTAAATATCTAAAGAAATCAGTGGTGACATAGTTTCAGTTCCATAATCTCCATTATAATAAGAAGATTGAATGATAGTAAAGTATATCCTTAATTTGAGTATTTGTTCAAGCAGGGTCACTGTATATGGAATGGGATAAAAAAAGGGATTTATTTGGTTGTTGCTATTGCCCCCTCATAAACATGCCAAAGGCTTTTATTTAGAAAACGGTCAGTAAAGAGATACAACCACGAACCTGAGCACACAGCCCAAAATACTAAGGGATGGGCAATGATGTTAGTAACTGATTTACAGAATACGATTTATGAGAACAGGCTTAACAACATTAGAAAATATAAAACAGTTGTTCCCAAAGTGGGCGGTACCCCCACCCCACCCCTGCAGGCCGTGGAAAGATCTTTAGGGGGGGGACAGGGTGGCATTAGGAGCAGTTAATAAATAACTTGTTTTTCTAGAAAATCCAAATGACAACGTCATAAATACTAAGCATAACTGCAAAGACAATGAACTGTTACTATGGTTACAGATGAGATGTTGATTTTATCCTCCCATATTGATGATACAGCTAAAACTAATAAATACAGGCTGATTGTAAAGTAACTACCTACTTTTTTAAAAAGTTTTCTGGATCATTATTTTTACAAAAAAGTGAATGAGAAGAACACACATCAGTTTTATTCCAAATTCTATATAGGCACCAGCATTCACCTCCAGCCTCTCAAGCCACTTAGGAATCGCATCAACAGATCTTCCCAGGAACTCTTGCAGAATGACAGAAATAAATTCTCATGTTTATCCTTCAAGTTCTTCCAAAGTTGTTGGTTTCGTAGAGTAGACTTTCTTCTTCAACCAACCCCAAAGAAAAAAGTTGCAGGGTGTTAAATCAAGGCTTCTGACCGGCCACTCATGCGAACCACGTCTACCCATCCATCTCCCAGGAAAATGGTGATTCAGCCATTCACAAACAACAATAGCAAAATGTGGAAAAATCAAGTCTTCAATATTCTCCCTAGTATTGACATAACTACATATAAAAAATTACAAATTGTTTAGAATAGGGAGTTACTTTTCAATCACTTTGTAAATTGGTTAAATAAATTTGGTTTTATTTGTGTAATACATCTTTGTGTTTAACCTTGTTTTTAATTTGAATCATACGGAAAAAAAGTGTGTTCATATGTGTGTATGAGGGAATTCACTGGGGGTGCTAGCTTGAAAGTTAGGGAACCACTGATTTAGAAGAATCTTAGATGAATTGATAGAAATGTTTAAAATTCTGAGCAGCTTTGAATCCATCAACCATAATGTGTTCTTTAATTTAAGATAAAGTTTTCTAAGATGTCATAAAGATACTGTTGAAAAATTTGAGATAAATCTCGGATTTTTAACATATTTTCAACATGCTACTATTTTTAACAAACTGTTGAAATAAAAGACTTAGATTAATCAGGGTTTTTTTTTTTTTTTTTAATCCATAAAGTTGTAAATCTGTAGAATATTCTTCTCTCACCTGATGTGGAAACTTTGGAGAAGAATTAGAAGGAAGAATGAGATATTCTTCAAAACTTCCATAGAGGAAGGAACTCTCAAACTAGTTTTTTGACTAACAAGGTGAGCCCCTTAGAAATTCGGTCTTCCTTCTCCTAGACAACCATTGAGATCTGAGTAGATAATTGGGATTAGGGAAAAGTAAGTTTACAAAGTGAATGAAAATTATTATTTTTTTTTTTTATTTTTTTTTTTAATAAATACGACCAGAGAATCTAAAAGCAACATTAGAATTATTTTGTAAGATTTCTAAGAAAGGGAACATTTGACCTAAATTAAATTTATTAAGAGCCAATGTTGGCTGGGCTGGCAGCTTATGAAACTTAATAAACAAACCTGTTTCAAACTCTCAATTCTCTCTCTCTCCTCTCATTGAGAAACTAACATATATAACGAGGAGGTAATCAAGATATACATAGGGAGGGGTGAAGTGATAGGCAGAATGTGAAGTGAGCCACCTGTTTTTGACTTAATTGCAAATTACGACTAATTAGAACCAATTAAAATGGAATTTTTTCAAACATAACTCAATTCTAAAAATAAGGAATAATTTAGTATGATTTTTGTGTCTTTAGACTAAACAGTAAAAAAGCCTTTAGGACACAAACATTGATTCACTCAGCTTTAGTATAATAATAGATATATATATATTGTATACTTTTTCACACTAATAAATGTATTATATATTTGATGCTAGTAATCATATAATGTTTCTGCTTGGCAGCAAATTTAACATTTAAATAAAATGTTTAAATGTTAACCTTTTATCATGATAAAGTCTCTTAACCAGTAACTCCTCAAAACTATTAACCCAAGAACTTTTAAGGTTGTGAAATTTCCTCTCAAAACATAATCGGCCATTTTGTTTTGAGAGTGAAAAGAGACAGGCTCTAATCTTAAACCAGACATTTAAAAGAGGGGGGTGGGGAGAAAGAAAGAAAAGAATATGAGCAGAAAAACAAAGAACAGGGTGATGGATTGGCTTTAGGGCTAATAAAAGTTTCTGAGTGACAAGCACACCAACATATCTTTAATCCTAAATATCATTTTGTTCCCAGTAGTCAACCATGGTAAATTTTATTCTTATTATATATATATATATATATATATATGAGAATGGGAAATGAATCCGACAATATGAGGAAAAAATGAGTAAAGAAAAGAAATGTAGATGGATAAAAATGAATTTTATCGATATCACTTTTAATCGATATCACTTACACATGTTTCGTTCTGTTTATCAAAATGTATACGGATTTACGTTATTATTATTAAAATAATCAGATGGAGTTGAAATGATGATGATAATAATAATAGGAAAAATGCATAAAATGTTCCGTACACAGATTTTGCCGACCTTCATCAGAGTAGTATTTTTATTTTATTTGCCGACCTTCATCAGTGTAGTATTTTTATTTTCCAAAATAAAAATACTACTCTGATGAAGGTCGGCAAAATCTGTGTACAGAACATTTTATGCATTTTTCCTATTATCATCATCATTTCAACTCCATCTGATTATTTTAATAATAATAACGTAAATCCGTATACATTTTGATAAACA
>CM042142.1:131062870-131092870 GCA_023376005.1 Doryteuthis pealeii | reverse complement strand
CAATGTAAGATAACTTTTAATGAAAAAGAAAACAGGTTGAAAATACTTTTATCTTCCATCGAAATCAATCAATATTGATTTTGATTAGAATGAATGTTTCAGAATCTCGCAAATCAATGATCATTTTGTTCATAACATTTTCATAATTAATAATTCTAAATTTATATGGAATACATAGTTGTTATTGACTAAGCAAAATTTTGTCTAGCACTCCGTATGTATTGTATCATTAAGATTTTTTTTTTATTGTCCTCATCTTTATTGTTATATACATAATATTTCGGTTGATGTGACATCTGACCTATTTTTAGGTGTTTCTTGTTGAATTCTGGAGCATGGAAGTTCAAACCGAACCCTTTATTTAATCCATTTGGGGTAGATTGTTTTCATTCCATTTACCCATGACCGGGTACATGTGTTAAGCTATGTTACATATTCTGTTATTTTTCAACTGTAGTTGGGATTGAACCTGCAACCTTTAGATGATTGTCATTTAGAACTGTATTAACTCAACCCTTATATCTGTCGCACCATTTGTCAAAACATCAATAGAAATAAAGATGAAGACAACAGTCTGAAAAATATAAATACAAATCATTAAGCCTCACCTATAAAATAAATTCAGGCAAATAAATGTTTATTTAGAAATGGTCACTTATCTAAGCACTGAATAGGCTCATTGTTGCTTAACTTCTGCAATAAAAACTTGTGCATGCACATAACTTCTTTCTTTCTTGTTCTGTTACATTTCTACATTCATTTAGCAATAGATATTAAGTTAATGAGGAAAAAGTTTCTTGTAAGGCAATGTACTAATAAATATGAAATGAATCAAACAAAACCATTTTGTTTGTTACTAACAAAAGTTTTTTCTATCTACAATAAAAAGAAAAAAAAAGATTTTTCAATGGACTCAAAAAGATTTGTGAAATGTTGAATAAGAAAAAAAACATTGAATAACATTCTTTTCTTTTCAACATTATAATGTTTGAGGAATTTGAATAGAATATTTCAGAGTAATGTAAAATGTTCATGTTTTTTAGAATGTTTATTATGAATTGTCTAAAAAGGAGATTGTGTGAATCATGTTCTCTTTGAATGGAAAAGTATTAAGTTGAATAGTAACAGAAATATACATATAATATGCTTTTGTGATGAACATAAAAGTCGTCTGTGGAAACAAAACAAAATGAATGGCCAGAAAAACAGCCCTGCGGCATTTCTCACTTTTTTTATCTTCTAAAATGAAATTTAGATGAAAGTTGTTTTTTGTTTTAAATGGTTATGTATTCTTACTGGTTCCAAAATGCAATGTTTATTTTTCTTATTTTGATTAATTTAAATTAAATTGTAATCAGGATTACTGCACATTGTGTATGATACAATTTAGTTTTGTTTCCATTTTGCAATTTATGAGTGATAATATTCACTTCCTGTTACAAGTTCACAATTGATGTGGATATTGCAATATGAATTGGAATATAACAAGCTTGATTTTTGAAATCTTTGTATGTCCAATGTCTTCAATCCCCACTCGGGAAATTCAACTATTTTGATAGAATTTATTGTTTCATTAAGTGTTGCACAACAGTGAATCAAGCTTTCTAACAGTATTAATGTGCCATTACTTTAGACTGAAAAGGATGTCTATTCTCACACACACACACACACAGGGCAACAAAATAAAACTTTGCTTATTTGCAGAAAGGAAAATGCACCTTTTCTAGGGAAAATTTTCAAGCAGATTCCAAATGTAAATTTAGTTTTATATTTATATATTTTTTTCATATGATTATCGAAACAGAAAACATTATATATATATATGTGTGTGTGTGTGTGTGTGAATAATTTACTCATTACTATTTTCAAAAATTACTATACAATTTGTATACTCTCATATATATATATATATATATATATATATATATAATGTTAGGATAGCATGGGCATGAAATCAACGGCACTTGGTTACTGACAGTTTCTCACCTATGCCATTTTCAAATGAAATTACATAGGCAAGAAACTACCCTAAACTTAGATATACACACTCTATCTACTTATAAATATAGCACAGCACATTATCTATCTATATATTGTCATCAGGGTGGCCTAAATTCAGTATCAACCAATCATCAAAGGAGTCTATTACCTTTTCACTAGCGCTAGACCAAAGAGATTGTTTTTGCGTTTGAGGTAGGGCGCCACGCTTACCAACAGCTCCTTACTTACCGCACAGATTCCTGTGCTACTCATATGCTGAGTTGACGAGGGCTGGTATCGAACCAGAAACTTTGTGGTTCCTAGACGGACACTCTACCAACTGAGCTTCTGAAAATAAAATATCTCAATAAAAAGTATGTAAGAGAAAATTCACAATTTTAATAGCAGACTTAGAAATGAAAAAAAAAATCCAATTTGAATTTCAAGTTTGTATTTAATTTTTAATTATTTTTAAAAAAAATTTTTTTGAAAACTATTCATACTGAGAGAAAAAAAAAAAAAATACCCTTAAAATAACCACCAAAAAAAAATGCATCAAATGCACTTAAAATTCTTTGTTGACCTGTGAATTTGCTTTTAGCTAATTCCATTGGCTTTACTGATATTTCTAATGTTAAAATCTTTATTCAACATAATGCATTATATATTAACTATTGATATCAAAGAGACACATGTACTTTCTACATTTACTTTTTACTCAGATTTCTAAAGAAACTCTTAGTGATTTTGGGCCAATTGATTCCGCACTGAGAATTGTAAGATTTCTACTTGACCAGAGATAACTGACAATCATTATGTTCTTTTGGAACACTAAATCTTTGTGATCAACTATGTTATATTTCTTGCAGCATTACCGCTTGAATTGACTAAATCTGAAAAAGTGCCAGCCATTGACATTCTAAAAAGCTGAAGAGAAATCATTTTTCTGCTTGTTTCTATCAGCTTTAATGACTTGGTTGCTCCAAACACACAACACTGTGAACTGATTTGATTTTTATATTAATGGACAATAGTTTTTGCTTTAAGGTTAAATAGACATTGGCATTCTCTGATAACTTGATCTTTCACTTCCTGCATCTATTCAGGAGTGAAGACCTTATATCAATGTAGTCTTCACTCTCTCTCTCTCTCTCTCTCTCTCTCTCTTTTATATATATATATATGTATATAGGTACACATCCTGCATCCCTCATTCACAAAAATCTCAAAGGATGCAGTGAAATCATATCCATGCATCTCAGTGTATTTCTTTTTTCTAAGCTAACTGTAAATACATTTCAATATTTTCTTAGAAATGAATTACACAGGATAGGTTACAGGGTAGGAGTTAGACAGCTTTAGTTGGTACTCCTAAATTTCCCAGTGGACCCATTCAAAGTAAATATGTGCGTCACAGGACGCACTAAATCAAAAAACTATCAGCATCACTGTCTATGTATGTATGTATGTATGTATGTATATGTGTGTGTGTGTGAAAATTCTTTCAAGTCCTCGGGAGAGCTCAATGCATGACAATTACAGAGCATTTCATACAGAGTAATATTTATCATTCCTTATAAAGGAAAAACATAAGTTCTTTTGACACAAATTTCTAACACAGATTTTTTTTTCTAGTAAGAGAGCAAAAAGTCCAGTGAAAGATATCTGTATATTTTGTTTTTTTCTTCATTGTGTTTTTGGCTATCTCAAGGTGCTGGCTTTTTAAAAAATATAATAGTCAAATGACTGGTTGTTTTTCCATTACATGGAATTGTGTGTGTGTGCGTCATATATATATATATATATATATATATATATATATATATATATATATATAGACAGACACACACTATTAATAATTAAAATAATAAAATGGGATATTGTGAAAAAAGCAGAAGCTTACAAAGGAGGTAACAATAACTGCAGATTGTGTTTAAAAGTAATTCTGCATCCTAGAACATTTTGAAAACAAATTACTGAACAAAAGTAGTGAGTTGATATCAAAGTGTAGGCATATTAATGATTTTTTTATGTGTTATTTACCGCCTGACTAATTCCATATTTATTATACAAACCCTATTGATATATCTATGCATACATGTATTATATATATATATATATATATGTCATGTGCACTTTCATTATAAGTATATATTATGTTACAATCGATTGGCCATTTTTCTCACTGATCATTGTGCACACTATATGAAACTTAAAGTAATGGATTTCATGTTCATAATTTGATACTTTCCTGGGTTGTATACATGCTCTGCTGTAATGGTGTTGAGCACTTAAAAACTTTTCTCATTTGTATTTATATTTATATATTATACTTGAGTTACTTGGAAACATTTAATGAATCCCCCCACCCCACTCTGCACACTTTTGACTTTCTCTTAAAAACCTTTTAAAAAAAAAAAAACATTTTTAATCCTTTTAAACGTTTTTATACTTTTGATCTTAATTAGAAAAATGTTTGAAAAAGTTTCTTTTTAACAATTTTTAGCTGGTGTGAAATTAAGACAATTTTTTTCAAATCATTGAAGAAAGTCCAAAACAAAAATATTTTAAATTGAAAATATAAAAAGTAGAAAGCATAAAAAATGAAATGAAACCTGATTATTATGGTTTTATATTCATGTCAAAGTTTAACAATAGTCCAAACTAAAATAAAAATCCGCCCTGTTAGCTGGGGTGTTAGAATACACCAACTGCACCTCTGCAGAAGGGTAAGACTCCCCCAATGGGGCCACCTGTTGGCTGTGGTGGCAACCTGTGATGCTTAAGGATGGAACCCAGGTGAATGAGTAGTCCATGACATGCAACACTACACTTTGGCCCTTGATTTGGCTAGATAGGCAGTCAGAGAGGCCCCCTCCGATCAATCGGCTGGTCACGTCAAGCCCTAGCACCTTTATGATTGCCTCAACCCTATTGCTCTTATGGCAAGCCCCAAGCCCTTTTTATCATGAGTGCTAGAAGGTGGTAGCTGAGGGTTTTCATGTCCTGGGAATGATGTTAAACTCTATCTGATGGTGAGGTTCCAGTTTTGGAAGAATGTGAAGCACTCCCTCATCATCATTGCTCCCAGGTCCACTCTGACCCGGAGTGGTAGTACCTTTTAGGGTCCCATCTATGGGTTAAATAGAAAAATGTGTTTATAATAAAATTCTGTATCTATTAAGAATGAGTTTATTTCAAAACTTTGTCTGCATTAAATGACCCACTGAGGTTGATATGCCATAAAACAAAATGAACCAAACCAAGATAAAAATACAAAAAAAAATGCTTATCTATTCCTTGTAGAAAAAAAAACTTCCACAGATTTGGACAATTAAAAAAGAGATAACCCCCCAAAAAAAAAAATGTAAAAATCCATGAAAATTTTCATCCTTTTCTTATTTTAATAATTTTTTTTTTTCTCATCCCGTTGTGGTGTAATGGTTACCAACCTAGTCTCACATATCCATTACTACTGAAAAGCAAGTTCAATCCTCATTGGATGCACCATACTTGTGACCTTGTGTCAAATCCTCCCCATGGGGTAAATGGGCTGGGTAATTTTTCTTTTTTCTTTCTTCCAATTGTTTGTCCCATGCAGTGTCCTAGATGAATATTCTAGTGTCCCTCACACACCATTAATCTCAAGCCCTGATCATGACTAAATTGTTTTAAATAAACTTCACCCAAGTTGAAAATAATACTAATGGAATCATTTTAGATTGTAAAAATAATCTAGGTTAAAATACTTTGAAAACAGATAAAAAGGATATCATTAGTTTTGTTATCAATATTGATGTCTTCTTGTCACTGACATTGAGTGTCCTTTAGTAGTGGAGGACATTTTGTTTGCTAATTGCTACTTAATTGAAATTCATACAATTTTCCTCTTTTTACTTTTCTATCTTTCTAATATCTTTTCTTTCACTTTCTCTCAACACACTTTAGTGTTCTATCTATCTATCTATCTCTATCTCTATCTATCTACCCCCCCCCTAAATTTTCTCGTTTATCTATTGGTTCTTCAGGTTTCTTGATTTATTTTGAATTTTCTTTGTCATAACATTTTCACTTCTCACTAGTTTTTTTTTTTTTTTTCTCTTAATGTTCAATCAAATGTGAATTATTTTAGTTAAACTTTTTTAAGCTAGGGTGGAGCACCACACCTACTGTCAGCTCCCCACTTTACCACACAATCAGATTACCCATTACTGTGTTACTCATGCACTGAGTTGGTGGGGACCAGTATGAAATAAAGAACCTTGCAATTTCTAGGTGGGTGCCTACCAACATGATATAATTTCCTCATCTTTAAATATTGTGGTATTCATTCTACTTTATTTGACTTTTGCTATTTTTTCCTGATTTTATTTGACTTTAATTTGGAAGGATATATTTCTGTATGTTCATATTTTAAGATCAGAATAATTTCTTCGGGTTCATTTTTTTCTTTTTCCCCAAGTCGATCATCTGATATGATAGACATAAATTACTTAATAAGAACAGGAAAAACAAGTGATTTTTATTGTTCTTTTATATTAAGCCATAAATAAATGTCTCAAGAGGGTAATTGTTTAAGATGAATGTTTTGAAATCACTTTAAGAGCAATTAGATGAGATTCTAATTCTGAAAGATGATAGAAATTTGCCAATTCAAGGTGATTAATTTGTAAAATGTTGGGGGGGGGTCTTTATTTTAGAATTTAACACAATCCAATAACAGATTTGCTTCTTCCTTCAGCACTTTTTCCCCCCCCCCTTTTTTTTTTCTTTTCTTTTTCTTATTCTCTTTCTATCATTTGCTCTTTTGTCCTTCTTGATTTCTTTTTCTTTTTTTCTAAATAAATATCCCCCCCCCCTTCAGCATTGTTTTTAGTTCAGGGGTCTCTAACCTTGTTCTACATAGGGATCAGGGGGCCACATCTATTTCTTTTTTCTCTTCTTTGACACCCCCACACACAATGTGTTCTTTCCCTAATTCATCTTTTTTCTTCATCTTACTTTCAGCAGGGGTCAGCAACCTTGTTCTACATAGGGGTCAGGGGCCATTTCTTTTTCGACCCCCCCCCCTCTTCTTTCCCCAATTCATCTCCTTTTTTTCTTGTTTATCTCACTTTCAGCAGAATGTCTATCATTATACTTTTAGTTTAGGAGTCTGCAACCTTGTTCTACATGGGGGGGGGGGGGACCATGTCTGTGAGAAGATGGTGAGCCTCATCTATCACCTTATTATTCATTGCAGCATATAGTAATGATTTATCACGTCTGAAGAAGAAGCAACATGATTGTTGTTTTGTAGAATTGTATAAGTCTTATACACCAGATCTCTTCATGGACATTACTAGATTTTTCTTTTTCATTGCCAAACTTTAAATATCAAGATTATATGATATAGAAATACCTACGAGAGGGAATAACAATTCTTACCCAAGGAATAGTACATAACATGGTGTATGTCTTCTGTGCAGGTTTATAAAAAAAAAAACATTTAAGCCAGCATCTATCTCCTCTGTCAGCTGAATTAATATAATATTTCTCCTAGCCTCCCCCCTCCCCCTCCTCCCCTGCCATGACTGTAGATCTGATATATCTGCATCCATATATTTACATATTTACATATTAAAAAAAAAACCACAGGCCTATGCATGCTGATACACAATTTCAACACACCAACGTAAAATTTTCTTTGACTATATTTTTTTGCCATAATAAAGATGTGTGTGAAATCTAAGGTCGCAGATAAACATCCATGTAATTAAATATATATACAAAACTCATATTCATTATATATATATATATATATATATATATACACACACACACACACATTTGTAGGAGTGTGGGTGGTCATATAAGAGTCACTCTGGCTAATTCCAATTGATTGATATTCAATCAGTCGGTGTTTATTTCACCAGATTTCTTTCATCTGTTTTTTTCCCTTATTTTCTTGTCTGGTACTTATGTTTTTGTTTACAGTAAGTTTCTGTGTGTGCATATGTGTATATATATCTTGTGCTTGTTTAAGAAGATTCAATGGATGGATGTATTTGTATCCTGGGAATTGTGTGTGTGTATATACAAGTATGTGTACTGGTGTGTGTGTGTGTGTGTGTATATATATATATATATATATATATATATATATATATATATATATATGTGTGTGTGTGTTTTTAGTTTGAGTGTAATTGTGTGATCGTGTACAACATGACCACACACACACAACAATTAGTCTAAAAATACAAATGTGGAAACAACTACCCTATCACCCCAACACTTTCACTCAATAAACAGTGTACACACACACATACTAAAAACAAATATATATATATATATATATACCAAACAAGGAAGGAAAAATCATATCAAAGAAATTTGAATATCTGAGAGATATATATATATATATATATATATATATATGTTTCAGAATAAAATTTGGAAGATAATACAGAAAATTAAATTGACATGGTTTGCTATAAGGATAGATTCAATAGGAAAAAAAATTTCTTTTGTTTTCTTATATTGTGTGTGTTTATAATCTTTTTGTATATTATTTCTGAACTAGCAGGACCTGTGGATATACCACAGTATGATAATTCAATTATTACAATGTTTGATATGTTTACTTAAGAGTTTTTTTTTTTTTTTTTCTTTTTTTTTTCATAATGTTTGATTGAAACAGATTAGCATTATCACTTCTGCGCACTCACACCCTGTCTGTATCTTTCCCCTACTCTTTTTTTCTTTCTGTGTAGCATGTCCTTTTTATTCCTTTCTTTATAATAGAAACGGGAATGTCCATTATTTAGCTGAGGTTACGACACTCATAAGAATTCAGCGGATAGGCAACATAAGATAATCAGGATTTACATTTTTGCATTTCATCTTGGATGATTTGTATGGTCTCATTTTTAATCAGAGGATGTTGCAAGATAACAGTCATTAAAGTAAGAAACATGAAAATTAATATAAACTAATATTCTTATTACATAACAGTAGATCGTTTTGGGATTTTTTTTTTTTTTATGTATATATAGTAAATTTTAAATTTCTATTGAAGATAGACTTAAACCTGAAATATTGATTTAATCAGTCATCTAATCCAAAACAATATTTGATGAAAATCGCCATTTAAGCTCAAACCATTTGTTAATGAGAATCATTTCAAATGGCTGATTGTTTTATAAGATTCAAGATATTAGTATTTTATTTATTTTGCAATAGTGAGACATGTTAATTGCTAGGGTCAACATGTACAAAGTATGCGCTAATAAAATACTTAGTAAATTGCAACCTATCATTATGTTTTTATACTAATGCCATTTGGCTTAAAATATCCACCCAATTGCAAAAGAAACAAAATAGTTTTGCCACTTGATAATTAATAAGATCTGAGTAGAAAGAGGACAGCTGTAATTTAGGCAATTTAATTTCTAACAAAACATTTGATCATTTTAGAACAGATAGGTACCATGTAACACAAGTGTGTGTGTGTACAATATTACAAGTTAGGATTATGGAAAAGAAAGCATTTTTCACTTCCTTATAGGGAAAGAGAAATAAGACTGCAGTGGTGTAACTATGTTTTAAAATTATGATTTCATCTGTGGGTAGCTACCTCGTCAATGATAACTCATCTGTTCCCCATGACCATCTCTCATGGTTTGCTGAATCTTCATCAGTGGTGAAGGTTTCATGGGCATCCTGCTCACTTTTTGTGTGTCACATTTGTCTGTCCACTTTTTAAACTTCTCCATCCTGTCATACACACTTCGATGTAGTATTGCACTGTCCCTGTATTCTGCTAAAAGCCTCTGATGAATTTTAACCTTTGACACTCCTTCCAGCCAGAGAAATTGGGTCATTTCCTTGGTGCATACTGCTAGTGGGGTGGCCATGTTTATACTGTAAACACAGCAAGCAGAATGGCGTGATCAAGCCCAAACTTTGATCACCCGACCACAACAGTACCAACTATAAGAACGCATGCACAGAAAGTAATGGACAATAATAAAGATATGTTATGGCAAAAGTGCAGATAACTTTTCACTCTCCCTCATATATATATATATATATATATATATATATTATCATTAAATAAACAAATGAAATAATAATAATAGAAAAATGTGAAAATATTCCGTACACAGAAGATTCGACCTTCATCAGAGTGAAATTTTATTTTGAATGAAAAAAATTTGTTGGGAAAAACAGAATTATTTTTAGAAATGTTCGAAGAGAATTTTTTTAAATCACTTTCAGGAATGCTGAAATAGAGCCGTTAGCCAATCTCGAGAATTTGAATATTTGATTTTCCTAGGGTTATATACAATTTTGTATTGCAAAAATAAAGTGTTATTATTTATCTAACTTGTTGAAAAGTCCCGGAACCCTTTGAATTGTGTACACAAAGATGAACTGAACGAAACACATGTGTAAGTGATATTGATTAAATTCATCTTTTATTATCCATTCTGTACTTTTCTTTATTCATTCATCCTCATATTGTCGGATTTATTTCCAATTCCATTTTTATATATATATATATAACTAGATGTTTCAATTTATTTTTAATAAGTCACTTAATCTTTCTGAAAACACCATATTTAAAAATTAGATTATCTTGTAAAAAAAATAGGAGTACCAGGATTTGCATATACTGATTACAGAATTTTTTTTTTTTTTTTTTTTTTTTTTTTTTCCCCCAACTTAATAAAAATGATTGAATTAATTTTTGTTCTTTTCTTTTTCCAGATCCCCGAACAAAAGATTGGTTTCTTATAGAGAACAATCCCCTGAAAGTTTGGTGCCTAACTGCCTTATACATTCTTTTTGTGATATATGGACCAAAATATATGCAAAACCGAAAAGCTTATGATTTGCGAATCTTCATGATTGTTTACAATCTGGCAATGGTTTTTTTATCTTTATATATGCTTATTGAGGTAAGTTTGAATTTTCATTATTCAAAATTAAGTCAAAATTCATTTCTTAACTTTAAAATGTCATTATCTTAAAAGATAAATCTTATTACAATGGAGATTCTATAACATTGTCTGTAACTGAAACTACGTTACCACCGATGTCACAATTTCCTTAGTTATTTAAGTTATATTCTCAATGATTATCATGAAATAGTCATTATCTAATCTTAATTAGCATCTTAATTAACGATGTCTATTAAAGTCTGAGATAGATTTGCCGCAAAACTACCCATATTATTAACACATTTAAAATCCTGAAATATCTGTTATCTCTAAGAAATAAAGACTTACATAATATATGGTGGAGATAATTTGCATAATGATTTTAACAAAACTGGATTTAATAAATAATAATTTACTGTTACTGATTTCTAATACTATCATATCATTTTCAAATGTATTAAAAGCAATCCTATATAATTTTATATAGAAATAGTTAAAAATAATATTAAGATAAGTGTAATATTTTTATATTTGTTCTTATTTAGTTTTATTAATCTTTCTAATTTGATATATTTTATTTTATTTAAACTTAAATACTTGCGCCCTGGGGGTGCATACTTTTGATACTAGTCCATATAACAGAAAGAAAAAAAAGATGTATCAATTATATTTTTATGTTATCTAATGAAAGTTAATATTGTTCTATGAAGAAATTCATGGAATTTTCTAGAGAAATAAAGTGAATACCCTCCATTAGACATCGACCATATTCTTAACGTCTTGCTGATCTGGGCATGGATACATTGAAACTCTGGCTTCCTGTCATTTGAAAACACTATACCTGATATCCCCCCCCCCTCCATATGCACATGAAGTACATATACATTATGTACTGTACGCTATTCATTTTCCTGCCATTAGTACGTTATTCTACGTACCATACATGAACCTTTGATGAGTTTTGCCTCAGAACTTTATACAATAATTTTATTATCATTATTATTAAATTTATCAATTAGATTTTGATTGTCTTACCGAGGTTAAAGAACCCAGTCTATCCTATTTATTCATAGCTGTATGGAGAATAGTTGGGTACATACCTTTCTAAAGGGTATTTCCACAAAGTAACTTACCACCCATTTGCCAGAGAGTGTTGAGGTCCTTGTTATATAGCTACTAGAAAGGTAGATGTAGACTTATATGTTGGGCATGTTCTCATTTGCCATGCAACATATGGTTGCTGGGAGCAAGAAGTCCCCCTGTCCTGTAGACAGGAGATGCACTGTTAACTGTCAAGGCCAGTAGAAGGCGAAATACTATGTGAAATGCAAACAGCCCCATCCAGTGTTTGAACTGGGGCTTAGAGTTTATTTCCTAGGATGATAACCATTACACTATACATTCCATACAGATGACCCAAGAGATTGAAGAGTGCAAAGTTCAACAATAGGTTAGTAGGTCAGGTCACAGGTCAGGAGACTGATCTAAAATCACAAAGATGTAAACGCCAAATAAGAAGGGATTAATATACAGATATTTTCTTCTTTTTCTGTGTGTTTGTAAAGAAAACCCAAGATTTGCTTACATTCCAGGACACAATAGACACCCAGAAAAAAGGTTAGAAAATAAACAGCTGAAATTGAGGAGGATTAGTCCAAAGCCATAAACATAAAATGAAAGAAAGAAAAAAAAAGCATTATATTAATCTCGGATTATCATGCATTAATCCTTACTTGTGAGCCACTATCCACTTTCTTATCTAACGGGGCTTATCAGTATTGCTATGTCAATTTGAACCCCTTTTTAAGTTTTTACAAATGTGAAACGTGACTTGAGTCACTTATACTAATCAAGGATTTACATCATGATCAATATTATAGATCAGTCAGATCAAAGGGGAAGAAATGTCTAATTCTTTACCTTATTTCATATTCCAAGGATCAATTTTAAATTATGGTCTATTAAATTCTTAGTGTGTATAATGACAATTATTTTCTGTAATGAATTTAACGACTTGAAATATTGTAACTTGTTTGATTTGTCTTCTTTGCACTTGAATTTACATTCAAGGGTTAATTTATATATGAATTTTGTAGTGGAGTAACTACAAGGATGAGTAGGTATAAATCTAGGGACCCACCAAAATGGAAGCGGAGACCCAAAAAAGGGGTGGAGTCTGAAAAATCAGAATAATACACATCAAGACTCATCTCCAAAATTCAGACAATTTTAAATTGTCTATATTAATTTTGAAATGCTAATTATCAAAGAAAAGATTAAAATTTTCCAGCTGATAAAATATTCCCTCAAAGTTTTTTAATGACTTGTATGAAGGGGGTCAAAATGTAAGTACCAAACATGTATGCCAAAAGGGAGAGGGTGCCCTTAAGGAAAAATTGTGATATTGTAAAATGTACCTGGTACTTCTAAGTGTGTGGGGGGTCGTTCCTAAAATAAGGTAACCAAGTGAGTACATGGTATTATTAGTATTTTTGTAACTTAACCATTGTAGTCATATCAATTATACAATTTTTGTCTCTCTATTGCAATTGTATTAATGTAATATCTCAATAGAACCCCCCCCCCTCTAATTTTTAAAAAATAACCCATAGCTTAAATTAGTAAATGAAAAGTATCCGAAGGGGAGATAATTTCAGAATTATATAAAAGTTATTTCCCCTTATGAAAGTGGTTAAGGATAAAAGGAGTGATGAGAAAATAAATATGGAGTAACAAAAGTGGAAATTTATCAAAGAAAAGTTGAAATATGGAAGGGAAATTTACAGAAACAGAAAATGGAGAAAGAGAAACTTTCCCCTCTTGATTTCCATCAAATTTTAATTGTTAATATCATTGTTTGCTTGGGATTGTTTGTTTTTTAACTGCTAAGTAATTTTTCTCTTTTGTTTTAGATGATATTGAGTACACAGTCATTGGGTTACAGAGTTGTTTGTGCGCCTTATACAAAATCGAGTATTCAAAATCCAAAAGAAATGAGGGTAAGTTTTGAACATTTTATTATTGGCAAAAAATGTTTGAATTTTAGTATCTTCATTTTCATAACATTTATGTGTTTAAAGCTTCTTACGTAAATATTCAGGGATGAATTTAGACTGAGAGGGTTGGGCAAAAGTTATCTCCTTGGGAGGGCACTACAGAAATGATAAGGGCACCATGGATATCTTTTTTAGAATTTGCAAAAATTTTTTTTTTTTTTTTTTTTTTTTTAAAAAGTAATATTAAGAAAAAAATCTTTAAAAAAGACGAAAACACACGAAAGGCACATAATCATGTAATTTTCACCTTTAGTTGTTAAAATTCCTACCATAAAATTGTGCGTGCGCATTATCTAAAATGAACTTAATTGTTATTAAGAACACATTTTATAATATTTTTGTGTTAAAGCATGCAGTTGTATTGTTTTTGAAAAAGTTTCTAAGATTTGTTTATTTCGCACAGAGACTTTCAAAATAGCTACCGGCTTAGTTCAAAGTGAAAGTCAAGGGAAGTTACTCTAATTGCCTTATTTGCTAGGAATTTTAACAATTAAAGGTGAAAATTATCTACAATAAAATATTTCTATTGACAAATAACATATTATGATGACTAGAATTATTAGAAATGTTTCATTGCAGTGGAATATTTAAAAAAAAGAAATCAAATATTACATTAACTTAGCATATGGGGGGGGGGCGAGATTGTAGTTTAGAGTAGATGTGTATTCAAAAATAAAAACAAGTGATGATCTAGGATGTGTAAGGTACCCCTTCATTGCCATTACTCCTAGGTCCACTTTGACCTGGAGTGGTATTACTTGTTAGGAACTTATCTATGGATCAAAAAGATTTGTTTAAAAATGATTCATATTTGATAGGACTATATGCAAAAAAAATATTAAGAAACAACTACACAAAAAATGTAAATTTGAATGTGATTCCCTAACCTGTAGTCATGATGGATTGACATACTATTAAAATTAAATGTTTATTTCTGGTACATTTTAATTTTTTTCAGTCCCCACAATTTATCAGTAAATTCAAATGAAGACACTAGAAATTACCAGAAGAGTTGAACCCAGAATTAATCTTTGACTGTAAAGACCATTTTTGTCTTTACAGAGTTATCTTTCCCTTTTCTTTTTTTTTCTTCTTCCCAAATATAAGATCTTATATTTGTTTTTTTTTATCTTTCAGTTGGCTAGAGTTTTGTGGTGGTATTTCTTTTCCAAAGCTATTGAATTAATGGATACTGTCCTGATGATATTACGGAAGAAACATGATCAAGTATCTTTCCTTCATGTTTTTCATCATGCAACCATGTTGAATATTTGGTGGTGGGTGATGATGTTTATTCCTGGAGGACTGTGTAAGTATTTTCAAATAAAGCCCAAAATAAAACATTTTGTGTATATGGGGGGGGGGGATACCAAAGAAATCCCTAGAAATGTTTTAGATAATTTTAAACTTTGAATATGTATCTCTGTATTTCTATCTAATTGCACTTAGGATGATGGATTTTTGTTGAAGGAGTTTGAATCCATTTTCTAGGCTGATGTTGAGTTGACTCGCAATTCTGTGATGTTTGGAGTCTGGAAACCAAATTGGGGTGCTGTGGGACATCTTGCTTTGTGCCATTTAAAGTTTTTAGGAATAACACAAGGCCACTTATTTTTCTCCTGAGATTCTTATTTTCCCCAAAGTCAAAACTGCCATCAGCAAGAAACAATTTTCACTCTGTCAACGCATCTTTCCAAACTCCCCAAATATTTTCACACTTCGCCACATCTTGCGTCTTGTCCAATAGAAAAATGTCATGTGGCCTTGTGCTGATTAATCCTTAAACTTTTCCATTCTAATCTACACATAATTCTTATATTCCTCTTAAAAACTTTTCCGTGCTAATTTACATGTCACTGTTACATTCCTGGCTCTCCCCCTCTCTATTACATTACAATTGTGAGTGGGGTGCACCACCTCACACAAAAAACTAATCTCCATTGTCTATTGAAAGGGGGATAGACTCCCTTGCTGTCTTGATGATACCGACAATATGCCACTGTGCCTACTTTCTTTACTTATATCTTAGATTTATTTTTTCAATGTATGAGGGAGATCCAAAAATTATCTGCACTCTTGTTTAATGGAAGCCAAGCTCATTGTGGATGATTTGATAGGTAGAACTATGACTAATCTACAGAGAACAAGCTAACTCATTGATAACTTACCGTTCACCATTACCATCTCTCGAGCTTGCTGAATTTTCTCATCAGTAGTGGAGGTTGATGGGAATCCTGCTTCCTCTTTGTGTGTGTCATGCTTGTTTGGCCACTTTTAAACTTCTCTATCCATTCCTACACACTTTTACACAGTAGTGCACTGTTCCTGTTTTGTGCTAAAAACCTCCGATGAATTTCAGTTGCTGACACTCCTTCTGACCAGAGAAATTGGGTCACTTGGTGCATACTACTAGTGTAGTGGCCATGTTTTCACTGTAAAGACAGCAAGCAAAATGATGCAATCGGAATCAATTTTTGATCACATGACCACAACGGTGCCAACTACAAGATTGCATGCACAGAATGCAGTGTGATGATAATAGATATATTATGGTAAAAGAGCGGATAATTGTTGACTCTCCCTCATAAATTTTTGTACTCTTTAATTTTTAAAATGTTTTATCATAAAAAAAAAAAATCTATTTGATTTTATTATTTGATATTTCCCTATCTAATCCTTCATTTATTTTTGCAGCTTGGTTTGGTGCATGTCTGAATTGTTTCATCCATGTTGTTATGTACACCTATTATGGCTTGTCAGCCGTACCTTCACTCAAGGGAAAATTATGGTGGAAAAAGTATATTACCAGAATGCAGTTGGTAAGTAAAAATCATCTATATTTATATAAGGCCTTTATATAATTGCCTTCAGTGCAATAATTCAGTTGCTCACTAAAGAAAAGAATTTTAAATGAAAGACAAAAACAAAATGCAACAATAAAAACTTATTATTTTGAGAACCATTGGTTTAAATAAGTTTTGATAATTGTTACAAATTATAACCAATTTATTTATTATATATTAATTTAAAACTTTGGATTTTCCCTTTCTTTTTTATCATAACATAAATATGAATTGTTCACCATCAAGAATTCTTGAAATAATAGTCGAATATTTAATACCAAGCTATTATATGAATACCAAGTGTGTATTTATTAAAACTTGTTTTAAAAAAACAATAAGAACCGACTAAGGTGGCATATTCAAATTTTGATTGTATATAATACAATGTTATTCTTTATTCTATGTATTGATATTGTATCATATTATTATTATTATTCAGATATTATTTCAATCCAAGTTTATATTACATTTTACAACTTTTTTTTTTTTTCTTTCTTTTTTAGATTCAGTTCTGTGTCACATTTGTGCACTCTGCAAACTCTATACGAGTACAATGTGACTTTCCTCATTGGGGCCAGTATTTGCTAACAGGTTATATGATCATCATGGTCATTCTGTTTAGCAATTTCTACATTCAAGCATACATTAGAGGCAGAAGAAACCCAAAAGATCAACAACAAAATTTACAGAAGCAAAAAAAGAAAAAACAAAATGTGCAAAATGGAAACCTTAATGGCACAATCAAGAAAACCCATTAACATAAACTTTTTTTGATTTTCATTTTTTATTTTTTTTATTTTTTTTTATTTTTTTAATTTTAATTTTTTTTTTTATATAAGTTTTGTTTTTTGTTTTCTTTCCAGTTCAGAAGATCGTTCAGACTTTGTTCCCCATTCTAGCTACAAGTGGAAAGTATTTTACTAGTTAATTGATGAAAAAATGAAAAATGCATACATTTATATTATATGAGAAGTAAATCAAATAATAAAAGTTGTTTAAAAAACATTGTTACTTTTTTTTTTTTTTTTTTTTTTTTTTTATCATTATCTATTTGGTTTCCTTTTTAATGAATGATCTTTGTTTTGGTTAAGTAACAAAAAATATCCACTCATTTCGCATCTCTGTCTTTTTGATTCATTTAGTTACAAATGGCTTTTTCTTTTTCTTTTTTACTTAAAGCAAATTACTTTCCTTTGAACAATAAAAGTTTGAAAAATTAATTCAGCACTTTTCATTAACAAGATTTCAACTGGCTAAAAAAATGCCTCATCAGTTTTTAAAAAGAAAAATATTTGTGAATGCAATTAGCACTTTAAAATATAAATCAGAAAATATCTTTATTTTTATATTAACAATCATAGATTTAAAAATATGATTTTATCCTACGTAAACCCCTGTTGTCCCCTGCGCATTTCAACTTCAGCTCAGATTACATTCTAGAATCTAAAAAACAAAAATTCCCCTTGAATTCTCTTCAACAAAACATTTTGGATATAATTTTTATAACTAATTTTTAGCTTTTAATGCATTGTAAATATTCTAATGAAACTAAATATATTGCTGGGGGCTTCTTTTTTTTTAAGAATCATAATGCAATTGTCTTAAAACAATATTTGTAATGATATCACAAAAAAAAAAAATTTAATTGTTTTGCAAGTTTAATAAACAAAAAAATCAAGACAGTTTTTTTTTTTTTTTTTAAATTTATTTTTAAATGAAAACATTTTTGAACTATGAATATGTATTACAAATGAATATAATTATTTTATTTGTTAACCTATTCTTCTTCTTCCATGAAGAAGAATATGCAATTACAAATTCAACAAATATCTATGGTAATAAAAAATAAAATCCTGCCTTACCTATCTTCATTGGATTTCACCTTTATGCATAATTTCAAATTGATATTAAAAATGATCTAATAGTTAAATCTTCCTTTTGTTTCATTTTAAATTTATTTGAAGTCAAATAAAATTGGTTATTACACATTTCTATTTATTTAGAAAACTTTAGAAATAATCATCTTTAATAATAAACATGACATAAAAAAACCTGTTAATATATAGGGTGATTGTAAAGTAACTCCCTTCACTATTTTACAAATCTTAGAATTTATTTCTCAATCATTATTTTTATAAAAAATGAATATGAGAAGAACACACATAACATGGTGTTTTATTTAAAATTCTATATTGGCACCAGCATTCGCCTCAAGCCGCTCGGGAATTAGAATTAAATTAGAATTATACATTCAGACATCTTTATAGGGCTTTGAATTTTACAACAAAATAATCAATCTGAAAAGAAAAACAACACAAATTTATTTGCTATATATTAAAGAACATACATTAAGGAATTGAAAAGAATGTAACTGCATATATAAAGATTATAGTTTAAGATATTGAGTTAATTTTCAATCACCCTATAATTATTTGATTTTTTTTTTTAATTTAGTGTTATTAAAAAATTAATGTTTCAAACTAGATATATTTCAGCATATCTGCTTTATATATGATTATAAAGTTTTTGAATGAAAAAATCAGTTTTACAACATTTAGACCACTTCTAATTATTTTCTATTTTAAGAAAATTCAAAGAAAAAATATAATAGCTATGATTGTAATGTTGACAAGAGTGACTTTTTATTATTTTCAATTTTGGGAAAAAATTTCAAACTTTTCTACTGATTAATTAATAAATCCTTTAAATTTAGGGGAGAATCTTGATGGGTCCATTAATATCTAATGTGAAAATTCAAATTAAGCTATTTTTCTGTTTAATGTTATTATATTTATTAGCAAAAAAATATACACCCTCGAAGCACATGTATTTACGGTTTAATATAATTAAGTATCATATTGAATTAGAAAGACTAATGAAAATAAATATGAACACAAAAAATTACATTTATTTTTACTTTATTCTAATTGATTTCAATATAAAATTATACATAGGAATTCTTTTAATACGTTTGCGAATAAAACAGTGTTAACAATCAATAACCCCAAGTAATTATTTAAATATAGTTTTGTTAAAACTTGTATGCAAATTGTTCACACCATATATTATGTAAACATTCATTTCTTAATGATATATAAGACACATCACAGAATTTTAAACACATTAAAGATATGGGCTGTTTTGAGGCAAATCTCAGCTAGACCTTAATAGATATTTTTAATCAATAAGAAGCTAATTAAGATTAAATAATTATTTAATAACTGTTTAGAATGTAACATAAAGGGTATTGTGACATTGATAGTGACATGGTTTTGGTTACAGATCTCCATTATAAGATTGTGTATACCTTTATCTAAACACAAATAATGAAAACATTTCTGTGTTTGCTATTTCTATAATAATCTCCATTATAGAAATAGCAAAGATAGAAACGTTTTATTATTCGTGTTTAGATAAATGTATTCTAAAGAATGCTTGGTTAATAAATTTCAGTGATTTTAAATTGAATATCCATTTAAGAATTTTTTTTTTTCTTATGAAGATTTTCCTTCTTATCAAATATTGAGAATTCACAAGTCTTTTAAACTTATTTTCTCTTAAAAAAAAAAATTAATAAAATCGCCAAATATGTCTTCTTCTAAATGGCTTCAGAATCCGCAGTCAGATATTAGATTTAAATTGTAACTTGTATTATTCAAGAAAAAGCTTACTACTATTTCAGCCACTAAGCAAACCCATTGATAGATTGAATACAAAGAATGAGATAGTTAAATAGATATGTGTGTGTGTGTGTGTGCATATTAATGTGTGTAGTGTGTGTAGGAAAGAACATAATAAAATCACCACCACCACCACTTCCCTCAAAAAAAATCTGCTCTTTTAATCGACCCACACGCAAATCTTTTCTGACTCCTCACATTTATTAGCAACTTTTGTTTTGTCCATCTTTTATTGAAATAGAAAATAGAGGTGCTAGATAGAAAGACCTGAATATTTTATTGCTACACAAATTCTTGTTTCATATTTTTAGGAGGGACTGAATGGCATCAACTCTTGTAAATTTGATTAAAATTCTGTTCCTTAATCTTCGACAATAATTTCAGTATTTTAGAATCTAAGTCTGAATTCATCAATATACAGTGAAATATTTCTATAGATTCAAATGTACAATTAAATGAAAAGATGCTGTTGCACGTTTTAAAAAAAAAAACCCAAAAAAACATTTGATGTCGAAAAGAATCTTCAACATTTTAGTCATTCAGGTAAGTTATTGCTTCTTACTTGGATCAAATAAAAATTGTATTTTCAAAATTGTTTAATTAGTTTATTTGTTACATTCATAATAATTCTATCAATTTATTTAAGAGAATTTCGCTGATGATAGTTTTTTTTTTTTTTTTTTGTTTTTGTTTTTTTTTATTCTGGTTAATTCATGGAAAAAGCCAGTTGTTTAGTTTGTTGATTTAAAATGTTTGCTTCAAATTCTTGGTTTCTTGAAATAAATTTTGATAAAATAATGGAGATTTTTGTTTTGTTTGTTTGTTTTTTTGTGTGTGTGTTTTTTTTTGTTTTTTTGTTGTTTTTTTTAAAATTTTATCTTGTATCTTTATTTTAGTTTTTGCCTTGTATTTGTTTTTTTTAATACAAAATCTTTATCTAAATTCCACTCAATAGTTTAATAACATCTATTATAACAGTAATTATATCTTGAACCATTTCCCTGATAATGAGATTGGCGCCACTCTGTCTGATTATTCGAAGACTCCTATAAAGGTAGCGGTAATAAAGAATTCTAATGCCATTGGCTGGGGGTCACATGATCGATAATATAAAGCGACCTAAAACAGTCAGGTGTTCTGAATCTCAAAATGGAGGTGAGTTTAGTGAAAGCCTGTTGATTTGGGGGGGAGGGGTCTGGGTCTGATCAGCCCTGATTGTATTTTCTCCCCCAGGCAACCCAATGTTGAAAGACCCGAGATTTTCAATGATCCCCGGAATATAACATCACTGACAATTCCCCCCCCCCTCTGAAAGATGTATTCTGCGAAATAGTGACTTTTTTTTTCATTTATACCTGTGTTATCAAAAATAACAGCAATATTTCAATATTTGCATCGTTACCTATGATCTATCCAAAAACATTGTTTCCCTGTATTTTCTAGTTTCCATTTATTATTTCCTAAGTTTGAATCTAAAGTAAAATTAAGTAAAAATGATTAACTGCCTAAACTAGAAGATGTAAATTAAAGTTGTTTATTTTTAAATTAAAACCAAAAAGGAAAAAAAAAAAATAACCCAGTATTTCCGTAAAAATACAACTTCAATACTGGCCCTCGACAACTCAGTGTATGAGTAGCACAGGGATCTGTGCGGTAAAGTGAGGAGCTGATGGTAGGTGTGACGTTCCACCTCAGATGCTAAAATAATCTCCTTGGTCTAGTGCTAGTGAAAAGACTCCCTCGCTTGTCTGGTTGATATCGACATTAGGCCGCTCCGATGACTTTACTTTTTCTACATTTTATTTATGCATTTCAACTTGAAATTAACAAAAAAAAAATCCTACATAAGTATAAAGGTAAATATTCTAAGTAAAATAAAACATTAGGTTTATAAATTCCAAAAATTCCCTCTGAATTGTCCTCCAATGGTGCAATGGATATAGGCATTGAGTTAATACAGTTTTAAATGACAGTTATCTCTGTGCTGTGGGTTCAATCCTGGCCAAGGGCGACAGTAACATAGAATGATTAACACAGCTTAACACTTGTACCCTGTCATAGTTAACAGAATGAAAGCAGTCTACCCCTAATGGATTGAATAAAGGGTTCAGTTTGAAGTTCCGTGAAAGCTGATTATGACGAAGTTTCCTGAGTTCGACAAGAAATACTTGAAGAAAGCCGGAGGGCACATCGGCCAAAGCGTTGTGTAGATAACAATAAAGATGAGGACAATAGTCCAAATAATACATAATGTACATAGATTAATATTATTATATTCGTAAGGAAATAAAGAAGAATGAAAGAAAATGAAGAAAATGAAATGAAAATCATGATGTTAGTGGTGATGTAATTTCAATTACAGTTACAGTTGCATAATCTCCATTATAATAAGATATGAGCCAGCAAGAGGATTATTTGAAAGATGCATATAGTAGGAACTGTTAAAGTCAACAAAAATAAATCAATTGATCAGATGCAGACCCAAAATGAGTGTGAGTGGTGACCTGTGATGCTTAAAGATGGAATCATGGTGGCTGAGCAGTCCATGACATGCAGTGCTCCAATTTGGCCCTTACTTAGACAAAGCTGGTGGTCAGAGAAGCTCTCTTCAATCAATCGGTTGGTCACGTCAAGCCCTAGCACCTATATGATTATCCCAACCTATTGCACTTTTTATTATATGTGCTAGAAGGCGGTGGCTGAGGGTCTTAGTGTCCTTGGATATAACGTTAAACTGCCTCTAATGGTGAGGTTCTAATTCTGAAGGTTTGGGGGATTACCCCTTAAATTGCCATTACTCCCAGGTCCACTCTGACTCAGTCACTAGGATTCCGTTCTTAAGCATCAGAGGTTGCTTTTCTCAGCCAATAGGGAAATTAGAATCAGAGGATGAACAAGACATGCTGGACACTGCTGGAAAAAACAAGGATTAATTCATAAGTGACATTCTCCTGTGGACATATGGACTAAATATTTTCCCTAGCATCAAGTATCCCAATTGCTGGTTTACAGACATGAAAATTGGCTTCTCTTTAAGTTTGTTTGAATATTCATGGCTCTTGTTTCGCTCGACAGGTAAGATTTATTGTCTTCATTTTGGCTGGTCATCTCTGTGTAAAACAAACAAATGTTGTTGCTAGAGAGGATATTTAGATGAATCCCCATTCAACAAGGTCCTATATTAGCATTATATATATAGACCAACCCCTCCGCATTAGCAGGATGCGATACAAGGTCAATTTTATACGCAGAGTTTAACAGGTTTGAATTTGGAGTTTTCCTTCTCCTAGACTGGTTACCTAGCCATGGTTAAAGAACCCAGTCTGCCCTGCTATTTACCAATAGCTGGAGGGAGAATTGGATTCATACCTTTCCCAAGGGCATTAGTCATATGTGAAATGCAAACAGCTTCTTCCAGGATTTGAACTCGGGTCGACGAGTCCATTTCCTACAATTCTAAACATTACACCACACACCTCCATTTGCTGGGTATATAATAGGAAGTGAGGAGAAAGCTGGAGATGCGCTCTTACTTGTTCTATTTCATCGCTGACCATTTTCTTCTTGGCTGGGTGCCTGCTCATTTCTTTGTTTTTATTTATTCTTTATTATCAACCATGCGGTGAGAAGCTGGCATCTTAGGAGCAAAGGACTCCTACGTCTTTTCCTTTTAGCTAACAGCCAAAATATGCCAAACTAAATTAGCTACCCTCTCATGCTCGCCTTTAGCCAATCAGTATCCAAGTCAGAGAAGGTGAACTGCCTTGTCAATCACCTGTAATGGGTAATGGTAACTTTCCATTTACCATCCGGTTATTTGAATTTTAACTACACTTACATACATAATTCGTAGGCTACCCACGAATTATGTAACACTTGGCTGTTACTGATTTCAGTTTTCATGATAACAGGTTTTAACCCAAGTGGCAAAATATATTTTCTAACAAAAAGAATAAACACACTCCAGGTAAAAGTATTTAAGTTTTAATACAATTAAATTGGAAAGACAAATGAAATTAAATAAGAACACAACAAAGATTACACCTATTTTTACTTTATTCTAATTGATAACTGACCCACATGTGTAATGTGTGGTAAATACCCATTAATAACACATGAGTCTCTGTTTGTGGGTGGTCCCACATTAATTGGGCCTTGTGCCTGACCCGCATGTGTGTGATGTGTGGTAAATACTCATAAATAACACGGTAACACATTTTTTGAAAGTCTCACTTGCATGAAATTTTTTTTACTGTTTTTTACTATTTTTGATCTGTTGATTTCAAATATAGAAACAATTTTCTTCTGTATGCTTTGGTTTTCATGCAATTTGAGGTATTACATTTTATCCTTTTATCGCTAAATAAATTACGTGTTTCTGGTATCAATAGGGATATCTAATTTTGTTTGTTTTTTTCTGTCAAATTTGATCATGGCTACAAGGAGTCATCAATGTGTGAACTACCCAAATGTTTTCTGCTATATTTCTGGATACTTCATGCTTATTCGTTAGAGGCGCAATATAACATTGTTTGTGAAGTGAGCCTATAAAGCGTATTTCAGATTTATTCTTTGTAACCAAGACAAGGAATTGAAACCCTCATACTGTATGTCATAACTGTGAAGATATTCTGCTTGGTTTGATGAAAGGGAAACGTAAGGGCTTACCTTTCGGAATTCCCATGACCTGGCGGGAACTAAAGGACCACACAACTGACTTCTATTTTTGTCTGGTCAATACAAAAGGCGTTGGTAAAAAAAACAGACATAAAATCACGTATCCTAGTATCCCATCAGCAATTCAACCTATTCTGCACTCTGATGAGCTCCAGTTTTTATTGAATTGTCTTCATCTGAAGAAGCGACTATTGACGAAATGCAAGAGACTAATGATGTTACACTGACAGATTCCGACGATCCTTCTTATGCTGCATCAATTTCATCAACCCCTCAGCAATTTAACCAGCCAAAGTTGAATGACTTTGTGCATGATTTGAGTCTCTCCAAAAAAGGCAGCAGAAATTTTCGCTTCTAGATTATAAGAAGAAAAGTCTCTACTGAACAAAACCACAAAAGTTTCATAATACCGAAATCGAAGAGGTTTTTGTGGAATTTTTAAAGAGGAAAATAAGTTTGTCATAATATCTTGTGTCTTCTCCAGGAATTAGGAATTCCATTATATAATACAAATGATTGGAAATTATTCCTAGATAGTTCTAAGCACAGCTCGATGTCTGTTCTATTACATAATGACAATGTTTATGCAGCTTTGCCAGTAGGTCATTCTGTGTGTTTACAAGAGGAGCATAATGATATTTAAACTGTGATAGACCTACTAAAATACCATGAGCACAACCCTTGTTGGGTTATTTTGTGCTGAAGATGTTTTGTTTTATTCACTTTTGATGGGTATTCATATCTTTTTAAATTCATTTTTTTATTTATTTGATGGGACCCTAACAGGTTCTACCACTCTGGGTCAGAGTGGACCTAAGAGTAATGGTGATGAAAGGGTTACTCCATACTCCCCAGAGCCCCAAAATTGGAACCTCACCACTAAATGTAGTTTAACGACATACCCAGGACACTAAGAACCTCAGCCACTGCCTTCTAGCACATATATGATAAAAAGGGTTGGAGGGTTGCTATTTCTTTCTGCTACTTTGCAATCTTAACCACCAACCAAACAGGACCTTTTGCTAAATGAACTATATATATATATATATATATATATATATATATACCAACTCCTCTACATGAGCAGGATGGAACACAAGGTCAATTTTTAAGCGGAGTTTAACAGGTTTGAATTCAGAGTTTTCCTTCTCCTAGACTGGCTACCTAGCCAAGGTTAAAGAGCCCAGTCTGCCCTATTATTTACCCATAGCTGAAGGGAGAATATATGGATTCATACCTTTACCAAGGGTATTAGTGCTATGTGAAATGCAAACAGCCTCATTCAGGATTTGAACTCAGGTCGACGACTCCATTTCCTATGACTATAACCATTACACCACATTCTTCCTTCCGTGAACTGACTATATAAGTTGATAACATAAACTGTTATATAAATTGTTATGAGAAGAAAATATTTTCAAAAATATAACACAGAAGAGTGGGCGGAGATAAGTAAGTTTTTGTTAGCTTTAAGTCATAAATGTAGTTTTTTTTGTGTTGTTATATTAATAGGACTGTAAGATTCAAAGTGATAATACTTGAAAGATAAAACTCCGACAAAGGTTGATGGACAAACATTTAATAGGTATACAGCACATGGATAAACAGGGTACATAATATATAGAGGTGTACATGAACATACATACATAATTAATACAAAGTTACATGTAAAAGGATAAACATAAAAGCAACAGACATGAGACTAGGAATAGTCCATGCTGTATGAATCACTTACAGTAATGTAAGGGGGGGGGGCAAAGCCCCAACAAGAGCGGGGTAGACCAGAGTCTAACCTATAGCATCTCATAGGTCGAGCAGCGGCAAAGAGAGAGAGGAGTTCAAATCAGCCGCTTAAATACACCCAAGGTCCCTAGCGGGAACCAGCGAAACTAAATGGGCAGACAACTCTCCAGGCAAATACGAATATAACGCCTACAGGACTGTTTCCGTGTTATATTTTTGAAAATATTTTCTTCTCATATTGTCGGATTAATTTCCTCACCGTATTTCCATTCTGTCCTATTAATATAACAACACAAAAAGGAAACTACATTTATGATTTAAAGCTAACAAAAACTTACTTATCTCCGCCCACTCTTCTGTGTTATAAATTCTTATATAAAACTCCATAGGTGTCTTACTGTCTGCAGCAGATGAATTAAGTGAGCAAATGTTCTGAGCACCAAACTTTTCTTTCTTTCTGTTACTGTGCCATCTTAACAACAACCAAACAAACCTTTGGCAAATGGACTCTAGAAATTGTTGTTCTCTAGATTATAAATAGACATTGTCTTTTAACCTTTGTTGTTTCTTTCGTTTCTTTATCACAAAAAGGTGTGAAGAGGTTAATGGATTTGGGATTAAGTCTTGTAGAGATAAATAACCTTTATGTTTATTCTGCCTTTTCACTTGTAGGAAGGAATCGGGCTGTAGTTTAATCAAACAGAAGTGAAAGAATATAAAACAATGAAACAACAAATAATAAAAACAAAACTCAAGACAGTAAATACAAAATAAAGGTTAGGTATTATTAACAAATATGTACATTTAAGAAGAAGAAAGAACAGGAAAAGACAGAGAAAAGTTCAATGTTCTCCACCAGATTTAGGATTTTTTAAAAATTATGGCAACTACCAAGAATATGCACCCTCCGGGTGTAAGTATTTAAGTTTTAATGTAATGAAATAAATTAAATTAGAAAGACTAACAAAATCAAATAAGAACGCATATGAAAAATTACTGATTTTAATCATATTTTATTTTTGTTTTTGTATAAAATCTTAACAATAAAACAATAGTATTAGAGATCAATAACACCAAGTAATCATTTATTAAACCCAGTTTTGTTAAAACCAGTATACAAATTAACCACATCATATATTATGTAAACATTTATTTCTTAGTGATATATAAGACACATTGCAGGATTTTAAACGCACTAATAACATGGCTGTTTTGAGTCAAATCTAACTCGGATTTTCATAGAGACTTCATTAATAAATAAAACTTATTCTATGTATTAATGATTTTGACTATAGATTAAATACTCATTGATAAACTTACACAATTCCTGAGGGTATTGTGGTGTAATCAGTGATGTAGTTTCAGTTACAAACACAATCTCCATTATAATAAGAAGTGGAATGTCTCTTTAACTCTTAACATCCTATACCACCTCATTCCACCCAGCCAGAAGTCACATTCATTTTCCTAATCTGCCCCAAATGATAGACTTTGTTTAAATGTAATATTAAACATATTTAGAAGTCTTTATTTTAAGGGAAATAACAGGTAATTTTAAATGAAAAGGCAATTTTTAGCATTTTTGATAGATCCTTATAGAAATGGCGATCTGGACTTAGAAAATTCTCAACAGGATGTTATGGGACTCTGGACTTAGAAAATTCTCAACAGGATGTTATGGGACTCTGGACTTAGAAAATTCTCAATAGAATGTTAAGAGTTAAATAGTTGTGTTAGATGTGTCTGATTCTATTGACAAACTCAGAGAAACTCAAGAAAGTCTTGAATTAAGCACCAAAGTCTGATATTGTAGTTTGTTCTGAATTGACAGATTAAAGATTGTCTTGGTATATATGTTTGTTGCTAGGCAAGTTTCAACCTATGAGTCAGAGGTCATGGCCTTGGGCCAACAGGGATGGGCTAAACAGAGAAGAGATGTGAGTGTGTGTGTGTGTGGGGGGGGCCTTCGATGAAGGCAGAACAATGTTAGTATACATATATAAGGAATAATTAAAATGAGAAAAGTCAACTTTTAACAATAATAAAAGTTTTATAAACCTTTAAATATACAATATTTATGAAATATTTCTGAAGAGAAACATAAACAATGTCTCTTAGTAAAGTCTCTTAGCAAAAGTCATTAGAAAATATTCCTTTTATATGTATGTGCGTTTATGCTAAGAGATATTCGGGACTCTTAGAATTTCCCTGTGGTAAGCAAGTAATTTCAGATGAAAGAATACAAGAACAACAATTGAAAAACAAAAAGAAAATTATGTTCAAAAGGTACAAGAAGGGTGGTTGCAAATTTGTGGCATTTGCTAGCCAGACTTATTTTGTAGGTTGAAGGTAAAACGGTGTAAAACTTGTGCGTGGTATGAAACAGGTGAGGAAATAATCGTAAACACAGTGAGCGCGATAGGGAAGTGTATTTATCTCACACTACCTGCGGGTGCGTGTGGATCATTGTCAACGCATTATCGAATTTAACGCTAGATTGCTGGGAGTGAAAGTGGAGTGCAATTCGCGTAAAGGGCGACTCGCTTAGTGACAGCTCCGGTCAATTAAAGTGGACTTTTGCGCAGTAATAAGGGATAAATATTACAGCTCAATATTGCTTATACTGCTACATTGGCTCGCTATGGTAAATATAGAAGTGCAGACGTGGGCTGCCCCTTTAAACTTGTGTGTATACGAGCAGAGCGCGATATCTAGAAGATAGATCTTCAACACACACACACACCATTTTTCGAAATGGCATTGGTTTAAGGGAATGGTAAAGTATTATTGAGTGTATATGTTTTAAGAGTCTGTTTGATTGTGTAGGATGCTGGTGTTTGGATGTGATATTTGAGATGAGGTGAGAAGCGTAGGTGAGTGGGTAGAGTGGAAGAGGGTGGTGAGTTGGTGACGGTATTGAAGGAGATCGAGAGGTCAGAAGCTGTGTTGTACAGCTGGTAAAGGTGAGAGCGCTAGCATTATTGACTTGAGCGACTTCATCCTGTTCTGGAGTACTTACTTATCCTTGGAATTGAAAGTATTTATTTCGTTTTATTATAGCTTCTCTACGATTAGTCATATGAGGGATCAGCTG
>CM042142.1:130837015-131062770 GCA_023376005.1 Doryteuthis pealeii | reverse complement strand
CCTACCATAAAATTTGTGCGTGCGGCATTATCTAAAAATTGAACTTAATTGTTATTAGAACACATTTTATTATATTTTGTTGTTGTTAAAGCATTGCAAGTTGGTATTGTTATTGAAAAATTTCCTAAAGGATTGTTTATTCGCACAGAGACTTTTCCAAAATAGCTACGGCTTAGTTTCCAAAGTGAAAGTCAAGGGAAGTTACTCTAATTGCCTTATTGCTAGAATTTTTAACAATTAAAGGTGAATTATCTACAATAAAATATTTCTATGACAAATAACATATTATGATGACTAGAATTATTAGAAATGTTTCATTGCAGTGGAAATATTAAAAAAAAAAAATCAAATTATTACATTAACTTAGCATATGGGGTGGGGGCGAGATTGTAGTTTTAGAGTAGATGGTATTCAAAAATTAAAAAACAAGTGATGATCTAGGAAGTTGTAAGGTACCCCTTCATTGCCATTACTCCTAGGTCCACTTTTGACCTGGATGGTAACTTTAGGAACTTATTATGGATCAAAAAGATTTGTTGAAAATTATTCATATTTGATAGAGACTTATATGCAAAAAAATATAAGAAACAACTACAACAAAAAATGTAAATTTGAATGTGATTCCCTTAACCTTAGTCATGATGGATTGACATACTATTTAGAATTAATCAAATGTTATTTCTGGTACTTTTAATTTTTTTCAGTCCCCACAATTTATCAGGTTAAATTCAAATGGAAGACACTAGAAATTACCAGAAGAGTTTCAACCCAGATATTAATCTTTGACTGTAAAGACCATTTTTCTTTACAGAGTTATCTTTCCCTTCTTTTTTTTTCTTTCTTCTTTTTTTCCCAAATATAAGATCTTATATTGTTTTTTTTATCTTTCAGTTGGCTAGAGTTTTGTGGTGGTATTTCTTTTCCAAAGCTATTGAAATTAATGGATACTTCCTGATATATTACGGAAAAAAAACATGATCAAGTATCTTCCTTTCATGTTTTTCATCATGCAACCATGTTGAATATTTGGTGTGTGGTGATGATTTTATTCCTGGAGGACTGTGTAAGTATTTTCAAATAAAGCCCAAATAAAACATTTGTGTATATGGGGGGGGGGGGATACAAAAAGAAATCCCTAGAAATGTTTAGATAATTTTAAACTTTGAATATGTATCTCTGTATTTCTATCTAATTGTCACTTTGGATGATGGATTTTTGTTGAAGGAGTTTGAATCCATTTCTAGGCTGATGTTGAGTTGACTCGCAATTCTGTGATGTTTGGAGTCTGGAAACCAAATTGGGGTGCTGTGGACATCTTGCTTTTGCCATTTAAAGTTTTTAGGAATAACACAAGGCCACTTATTTTCTCCTGAGATTCTTATTTTCCCCAAGTCAAAACTGCCATCAGCAAGAAACACTTTTCACTCTGTCAACGCATCTTTCCAAAACTCCCCAAACATTCTCACACTTCGCCACATCTTGCGTCTTGTCCAATAGAAAAATGTCATGTGGCCTTGTGCTGATTAATCCTTAAACTTTTCCATTCTAATCTACACATAATTCTTATATTCCTCTTAAAAACTTTTCCGTGCTAATTTACATGTCACTGTTACATTCCTGGCTCTCCCCCTCTCTATTACATTACAATTGTGAGTGGGGTGCACCACCCACACAAAAAAACTAATTTCCATTGTCTATTGAAAGGGGGATAGACTCCCTTGCTGTTCGATACCGACAATATGCCCCTGTGCCTACTTTCTTACTTATATCTTAGATTTATTTTTTTCAATGTATGAGGGAGATCCAAAATTATCTGCACTCATGTTTAATGGAAGCCAAGCTCATTTGTGGATGATTTGATAGGGTAGAAAACTATGACTAATCTACAGAGAACAAGCTAACTCATTGATAACTTACCTTTCACCATTACCATCTCTCGAGCTTGCTGAATTTCCTCATCAGTAGTGGAGGTTGATGGAATCCTGCTTCCTCTTTGTGTGTGTCATGCTTGTTGGCCACTTTTAAACTTCTCTATCCATTCCTACACACTTTTACACAGTAGTGCACTGTTCCTGTTTTGGCTAAAAACCTCCGATGAATTTCAGTTGCTGACACTCCTTCTGACCAGAGAAATTGGTTCACTTGGTGCATACTACTAGTGGAGTGGCCATGTTTACACTGTAAAGACAGCAAGCAAAATGACGCAATGGAATCAATTTTTGATCACATGACACAAACAGTGCCAACTACAAGATTGCATGCGCAGAATGCAGTGTGATGATAATAAAGATAATTATGGTAAAAGAGCGGATAATTGTTGACTCTCCCTCATAAATTTTGTTACTCTTTAATTTTTAAAATAAAATTTTTAAAAAAAAAATCTATTTGATTTTTATTATTTGATATTTCCCTATATCTAATCCTTCATTTATTTTGCAGCTTGGTTGGTGCATGTCTGAAATTGTTTTCATCCATGTTGTTATGTACACCTATTATGGCTTGTCAGCCGTACCTTCATCAAGGGAAAAATTATGGTGGAAAAAGTATATTACCAGAATGCAGTTGGTAAGTAAAAATCATCTATTACTTATATAAGGCCTTTATATAATTGCCTTCAGTGCCAATAATTCAGTTGCTCACTAAAGAAGAATTTTAAATGAAAAGACAAAAACAAAATGCAGCTAATAAACTAATGTATTATTTGAAACCATTGTTTAAATAAGTTTTGATAATTGTTAGAAATTATAACCAATTTATTTATTATATATTAATTTAAAACTTTGGATTTTCCCTTTCTTTTTATCAAAACATAAATATGAATTGTTCACCATCAAGAATTCTTGAAATAATAGTCGAATTTATTTAATACAAAGCTATTATATGAAATACCAAGTGTGTATTTATTAAAAACTTGTTTAAAAAAACAATAAAAACTGACTAAGGTGGCATATTCAAATTTTGATTGTATATAATACAATGTTATTCTTTATTCTATGTATTGATATTGTATATTATTATTATTATTATTATTATTATTATTATTATTATTATTATTATTATTATTCAGATATTATTTCAATCCAAGTTTATATTACATTTTACAACATTTTTTTTTCTTTCTTTTTTAGATTCAGTTCTGTGTCACATTTGTGCACTCTGCAAACTCTATACGAGTACAATGTGACTTTCCTCATTGGGGCCAGTATTTGCTAACAGGTTATATGATCATCATGGTCATTCTGTTTAGCAATTCTACATTCAAGCATACATTAGAGGCAGAAGAAACCCAAAAGATTCAACAACAAAATTTACAGAAGCAAAAAAAGAAAAAACAAAATGTGCAAAATGGAAACTTTAATGGCACAATCAAGAAAACCCATTAACATAAACTTTTTGATTTTCATTTTTTATTTTTTATTTAATTTTTTTTATTAAGTTTTGTTTTTTGTTTCTTTCCAGTTCAGAAGATCGTTCAGACTTTGTTCCCCATTCTAGCTACAAGTGGAAAGTATTTTACTAGTTAATTGATGAAAAAATGAAAAAATGCATACATTTATATTATATGAAGAAGTAAATCAAATAATAAAAGTTGTTTAAAAAACATTGTTACTTTTTTTTTTTTTTTTTTTTTTCATTATCTATTTTGGTTTCCTTTTAATGAATGATCTTTGTTTTTGGTTAAGTAACAAAAAAAAAAATATCCACTCATTTCGCATCTCGGTCTTTTTGATTCATTTAGTTACAAATGGCTTTTTTCTTTTTCTTTTTACTTAAAGCAAATTACTTTCCTTGAACAATAAAAGTTTGAAAAATTAATTCAGCACTTTTCATTAACAAGATTTCAACTGGCTAAAAAAATGCCTCATCAGTTTTTAAAAAGAAAAATATTGTTGAATGCAATTAGCACTTTAAAATATAATCAGAAAATATCTTTATTTTTATTTAACAATCATAGATTTAAAAATATGATTTTATCCTACGTAAACCCCTGTTGTCCCCTGCGCATTTCAACTTCAGCTCAGATTACATTCTAGAATCTAAAAAACAAAAATTCCCCTTGAATTCTCTTCAACAAAACATTTTGGATATATTTTTATAACTAATTTTTTAGCTTTTAATGCATTGTAAATATTCTAATGAAACTAAATATATTGCTGGGGCTTCTTTTTTTTTTATAAGGATCATAATGCAATTGTCTTAAAACAATTTGTAATGATATCACAAAAAAAAAAAATTTAATGTTTGGCAAGTTTAATAAACAAAAAAAAATCAAGACAGTTTTTTTTTTTTTTTTTAAATTTATTTTTAAATGAAAACATTTTTGAACTATGAATATGTATTACAAATGAATATAATTATATTTGTTAACCTATTCTTCTTCTTCCATGAAGAAGAATATTGCAATTACAATTCAACAAATATCTATGGTAATAAAAATAAAATCCTGCCTTACCTATCTTCATTGGATTTCACCTTTATGCATAATTTCAAATTGATATTAAAAATGATCTAATAGTTAAATCTTCCTTTTGTTTCATTTTAAATTTATTTGAAGTCAAATAAAATTGGTTATTACACATTTCTATTTATTTAGAAAACTTTAGAAATAATCATCTTTAATAATAAACATGACATAAAAAAACCTGTTAATATATAGGGTGATTGTAAAGTAACTCCCTTCACTATTTTACAAATCATAGAATTTATTTCTCAATCATTATTTTTACAAAAAATGAATATGAGAAGAACACACATAACATGGTGTTTTATTTAAAATTCTATATGGGCACCAGCATTCGCCTCCAGCCTCTCAAGCCGCTCGGGAATTAGAATTATACATTCAGACATCTTTATAGGGCTTTGAATTTTACAACAAAATAATCAATCTGAAAAGAAAAACAACACAAATTTATTTGCTATATATTAAAGAACATACATTAAGGAATTGAAAAGAATGTAACTGCATATATAAAGATTATAGTTTAAGATATTGAGTTAATTTTCAATCACCCTATAATTATTTGATTTTTTTTTTTTTAATTTAGTGTTATTAAAAAATTAATGTTTCAAACTAGATATATTTCAGCATATCTGCTTTATATATGATTATAAAGTTTTTGAATGAAAAAATCAGTTTTACAACATTTAGACACTTCTAATTATTTTCTATTTTAAGAAAATTCAAAGAAAAAATATAATAGCTATGATTGTAATGTTGACAAGAGTGACTTTTTTATTTTCAATTTTGGGAAAAATTTCAAACTTTCTACTGATTAATTAATAAATCCTTTAAATTTAGGGGAGAATCTTGATGGGTCCATTAATATCTAATGTGAAAATTCAAATTAAGCTATTTTTCTGTTTAATGTTATTATATTTATTAGCAAAAATATACACCCTCGAAGCATATGTATTTACGGTTTAATATAATTAAGTATCATATTGAATTAGAAAGACTAATGAAAATAAATATGAACACAAAAAAGTTTAGGCTTATTTTTACTTTATTCTAATTGATTTCAATATAAAATTATACATAGGAATTCTTTTAATACGTTTGCAAATAAAACAGTGTTAACAATCAATAACACCAAGTAATTATTTAAATATAGTTTTGTTAAAACTTGTATGCAAATTGTTCACACCATATATTATGTAAACATTCATTTCTTAATGATATATAAGACACATCACAGAATTTTAAACACATTAAAGATATGGGCTGTTTTGAGGCAAATCTCAGCTAGACCTTAATAGATATTTTTAATCAATAAGAAGCTAATTAAGATTAAATAATTATTTAATAACTGTTTAGAATGTAACATAAAGGGTATTGTGACATTGATAGTGACATGGTTTTGGTTACAGATCTCCATTATAAGATTGTGTATACCTTTATCTAAACACAAATAATGAAAACATTTCTGTGTTTGCTATTTCTATAATAATCTCCATTATAGAAATAGCAAAGAAAGAAACGTTTTATTATTCGTGTTTAGATAAATGTATTCTAAAGAATGCTTGGTTAATAAATTTCAGTGATTTTAAATTGAATATCCATTTAAGAATTTTTTTTTTTTTCTTATGAAGATTTTCCTTCTGATCAAATATTGAGAATTTACAAGTCTTTTAAACTTATTTTCTCTTCAAAAAAAAAAAATTAATAAAATTGCCAAATATGTCTTCTTCTAAATGGCTTCAGAATCAGCAGTCAGATATTAGATTTAAATTGTAACTTGTATTATTCAAGAAAAAACTTACTACTATTTCAGCCACTAAGCAAACCCATTGATAGATTGAATACAAAGAATGAGATAGTTAAATAGATGTGTGTGTGTGTGTGTGCATATTAATGTGTGTAGTGTGTGTAGGAAAGAACATAATAAAATCACCACCACCACCACTTCCCCCCAAAAAAAATCTGCTCTTTTAATCGACCCACACGCAAATCTTTTCTGACTCCTCACATTTATTAGCAACTTTTGTTTTGTCCATCTTTTATTGAAATAGAAAATAGAGGTGCTAGATAGAAAGACCTGAATATTTTATTGCTACACAAATTCTTGTTTCATATTTTTAGGAGGGACTGAATGGCATCAACTCTTGTAAATTTGATTAAAATTCTGTTCCTTAATCTTCGACAATAATTTCAGTATTTTAGAATCTAAGTCTGAATTCATCAATATACAGTGAAATATTTCTATAGATTCAAATGTACAATTAAATGAAAAGATGCTGTTGCACGTTTTTTTTAAAAAAACCCAAAAAAACATTTGATGTCGAAAAGAATCTTCAACATTTTAGTCATTCAGGTAAGTTATTGCTTCTTACTTGGATCAAATAAAAATTGTATTTTCAAAATTGTTTAATTAGTTTATTTGTTACATTCATAATAATTCTATCAATTTATTTAAGAGAATTTCGCTGATGATAGTTTTTTTTTTTTGGTTTTTGGTTTTTTTTTTATTCTGGTTAATTCATGGAAAAAGCCAGTTGTTTAGTTTGTTGATTTAAAATGTTTGCTTCAAATTCTTGGTTTCTTGAAATAAATTTTGATAAAATAATGGAGATTTTTGTTTTGTTTGTTTGTTTTTTTTGTGTGTGTTTTTGTTTTTTTAAATTTTATCTTGTATCTTTATTTTAGTTTTTGCCTTTTTTTTTTAATACAAAATCCTTATCTATCTAAATTCCACTCAATAGTTTAATAACATCTATTATAACAATAATTATATCTTGAACCGTTTCCCTGATAATGAGATTGGCACCAAACTCTGTCTGATTATTCGAAGACTCCTATAAAGGTAGCGGTAATAAAGAATTCTAATGCCATTGGCTGGGGGTCACATGATCGATAATATAAAGCGACCTAAAACAGTCAGGTGTTCTGAATCTCAAAATGGAGGTGAGTTTAGTGAAAGCCTGTTGATTTTGGGGGGGGGGGTCTGGGTCTGATCAGCCCTGATTGTATTTTCTCCCCCAGGCAACCCAATGTTGAAAGACCCGAGATTTTCAATGATCCCCGGAATATAACATCACTGACAATCCCCCCCCCCCTTCATCTGAAAGATGTATTCTGCGAAATAGTGACTTTTTTTTTTCTTTTTTCATTTATACCTGTGTTATCAAAAATACAGCAATATTTCAATATTTGCATCATACCTATGATCTATCCAAAAACATTGTTTCCCTGTATTTTCTAGTTTCCATTTATTATTTCCTAAGTTTGAATCTAAAGTAAAATTAAGTAAAAATGATTCACTGCCTAAACTAGAAGATGTAAATTAAAGTTGTTTATTTATAAATTAAAACCAAAAAAGAAAAAAAAAAACTAACCCAGTATTTCTGTAAAAAGACAACTTTGGTGGCAAATATGTCAACAGAACATTTAGGGCCAGTTTAGCTCAGTCGGTAGAGTGTTCAGCTAGGAATCACAAGGTTCTTGCTTCAATACTGGCCCTCGACAACTCAGTGTATGAGTAGCACAGGGATCTGTGTGGTAAAGTGAGGAGCTGATGGTAGGTGTGGCGTTCCACCTCAGATGCTAAAATAATCTCCTTGGTCTAGCGCTAGTGAAAAGGTGATAGACTCCCTCGCTGTCTGGTTGATACCGACATTAGGCCGCCCCGACGACTTTACTTTTTCTACATTTTATTTATGCATTTCAACTTGAAATTAACAAAAAAACAAAAATCCTACATAAGTATAAAGGTAAATATTCTAAATAAATAAAACATTAGGTTTATAAGTTCCAAAAATTCCCTCTGAATTGTCCTCCAATGGTGCAATGGATATAGGCATTGAGTTAATACAGTTTTAAATGACAGTTATCTCTGTGCTGTGGGTTCAATCCTGGCCAAGGGCGACAGTAACATAGAATGATTAATACAGCTTAACACTTGTACCCTGTCATAGTTAACAGAATGAAAGCAGTCTTTCCCTAATGGATTGAATAAACGGTTCAGTTTGAAGTTCCGTGAAAGCTGATTATGACGAAGTTTCCTGAGTTCGACAAGAAATACTTGAAGAAAGCCGGAGGGCACATCGGCCAAAGCGTTGTGTAGATAACAATAAAGATGAGGACAATAGTCCAAATCTTATTATAATGGAGATTGTGGGTTTGTCTGTCTGTAACCGAAACTATATTACTATACAAGTCACAATTCTCTTTGTTATTTACATCATATTCTCCATGATTTTATTTTTATCTAAACTTCAATTATTAATAAAATTGTTTTACATCATTAAGACTGTTGACCATATCTACATGATATTTTCCACGTACCCCACTTGTACGGGTCAGGCACAAAGGCCCTATTTATGTGGGACCACCCACAAGCCGAGACTCATGGGGTGGCAGGTGAAAAATTGTGTCGATCCCGTCGGCATTCCCCCTCAAGGGGGGCGCCTCAGGCACTGGGCAATAAACCCAGCCCTGCCCCTTTAAATCGAGGGGGCAGGTGTTGCCTGGGGGGATGGCCCCCTGGGATCGACACTATTAACTCGTAAAGATCCAGGGCCGAAGCCACTGGACCCCCGGCGTTGGCCGGATCTACATGATATTTACCACGTACCCCACTTGTATGGGTCAGGCACAAAGTCCCTATTAACGTGGGACCACCCACAAACCGAAGCTCATGGAGTGGCAGGTGAAAAATTGCGTCGATCCCGTCGGCATTCCCCCTCAAGGGGGCGCCTCAAGCACTGGGCAATAAACCCAGCCCTGCCCCTTTAAATCAAGGGGGCAGGTGTTGCCTGGGGGGATGGCCCCCTGGGATCGACGCTATTAACTTGTAAAGATCCAGGGCCGAAGCCACTGGACCCCGGCGTTGGCCGGATCTACATGATATTTACCGCGTACCCCACTTGTACGGGTCAGGCACAAAGTCCCTATTAACGTGGGACCACCCACAAGCCGAAGCTCATGGAGTGGCAGGTGAAAAAATTGCGTCGATCCCGTCGGCATTCCCCCTCAAGGGGGGCGCCTCAGGCACTGGGCAATAAACCCAGCCCTGCCCCTTTAAATCAAGGGGGCAGGTGTTGCCTGGGGGGATAGCCCCCTGGGATCGACGCCGTTAATTATAGCACTCCCCACCCGTTGGGCGGGGCTACATACTAATAACATGCAATTGTATTTATATATACAACAAAATAGCAGTTTACAGTGTGAATTGGAAAGCTAATTTGCATATTGATATTAGAAATTTGATTTTAATAAATATATGCTTAGTATTATTGATTTCTAATTGTTTGGTTTTATCTTATTGAATATGAGGAAAAATCTCTGGGATAAATCTTAAAAGAAATCCATTAACAAGAAGAAATGACTGTAATCTTATTCTTTACTTCCTATTTTAACTAAATAGTTGAATTAGGAAAATTTATCAATGAAAGACGGGAGTAACAGAAAATGATGGAAGAGTTAGTTTCAAAGTTGTTCTATTTTTCAATCATACCCCCTCTGTTCCAAATTTTTTCATCTGCATTTTTATTCAGTTTCTTTAGCCTTTCTAATTTAATATGATATTTTATTATATTAAAACTTAAAAATTAAACCCCCGGAGGGTGCATATATTTGCTAGTAATACATAATGTACATAGATTAATATTATTATATTCGTAAGGAAATAAAGAAGAATGAAAGAAAATGATGAAAAAAGAAAATGAAATGAAAATCATGATGTTAGTGGTGATGTAATTTCAATTACAGTTACAGTTGCATAATCTCCATTATAATAAGATATGAGCCAGCAAGAGGATTATTTGAAAGATGCATATAGTAGGAACTGTTAAAGTCAACAAAAATAAATCAATTGATCAGGTGCAGACCCAAAATGAGTCTGTGAGTGGTGACCTATGATGCTTAAAGATGGAATCATGGTGGCTGAGCAGTCCATGACGTGCAGTGCTCCAATTTGGCCCTTACTTAGACAAGGCTGGTGGTCAGAGAAGCTCTCTTCAATCAATCGGTTGGTCACGTCAAGCCCTAGCACCTATATGATTATCCCAACCTATTGCACTTTTTATTATATATGTGCTAGATGGCGGTGGCCGAGGGTCTTAGTGTCCTGGGTATAACGGTAAACTGCCTCTAATGGTGAGGTTCTAATTCTGAAGGTTTGTGGAGTACCCCTTAAATTGCCATTACTCCCAGGTCAACTCTGACTCAGTCACTAGGATTCCGTTCTTAAGCATCAGAGGTTGCTTTTCTCAGCCAATAGGGAAATTAGAATTAGAGGATGAACAAGACATGCTGGACACTGCTGGAAAAAACAAGGATTAATTCATAAGTGACATTCTCCTGTGGACACATGGACTAAATATTTTCCCTAGCACCAAGTATCCCAATTGCTGATTTACAGACATGAAAATTGGCTTCTCTTTAAGTTTGTTTGAATATTCATGGCTCTTGTTTCGCTCGACAGGTAAGAATTATTGTCTTCATTTTGGCTGGTCATCTCTGTGTAAAACAAACAAATGTTGTTGCTAGAGAGGATATTTAGATGAATCCCCATTCAACAAGGTTCTATATTAGCATTATGGGCCGGGTTAGCTCAGTTGGTAGAGCGTTCGGCTAGAAACCACAAGGTTCCTAGTTCGATACTGGTCCTCGCCAACTCAGCGCATGAGTAGCACAGGGATCTGTGCGGTAAAGTAAGGAGCTGATGGTAGGTGTGGCGCTCCAACTCAGACGCCAAAACAATCTACTTGGTCTAGTGCTATTGAAAAAGGGGATAGACTCCCTTGCTGATACCGACTTTAGGCCGCCCCGATGACTTAACTTACTTTACTTATATATATATATATATATATATATATATATATATTTACCAACCCCTCCGCACGAGCAGGATGTGACAAGGTCAATTTCATACGCAGAGTTTAACAGGTTTGAATTTGGAGTTTTCCTTCTCGTAGACTGGTTACCTAGCCATGGTTAAAGAGTCTAGTCTGCCCTGTTATTTACCAATAGCAGGAGGGAGAATTGGATTCATCTCTTTCCCAAGGGTATTGGCCATATGTGAAATGCAAACAGCTTCTTCCAGGATTTGAACTCAGATCGACGTGTCCATTTCCTACAGTTCTAACCATTACACCACACACCTCCATTTTCTGGGTATATAATAAGAAGTGAGGAGAAAGCTGGAGATGCACTCTTTCTTGTTCTATTTCATCGCTGACCATTTTCTTCTTGGCTGGCTGTCTGCTCATTTCTTTGTTGTAATGATTAAGCAAGACTTTATTGTTTTTCTTTATTCTTTATTATCAACCATGCGGTGAGAAGCTGGCATCTTAGGAGCAAAGGACTCCTACGTCTGTTCCTTTCAGCTAACAGCCAAAATATGCCAAACTAAATCAGCTACCCTCTCATGTTCGCCTTTAGCCAATCAGCATCCAAATCAGAAAAGATGAACTGCCTTGTCAATCACCTATAACGGGTAATGGTAACTTTCCATTTACCATTCGGTTATTTGAATTTTATCTACACTTAGACATAATTCATAGGCTACCCACGAATTATGTAACACTTGGCTGTTACTGATTTCAGTTTTCATGATAACAGGTTTTAACCCAAGTGGCAAAATATATTTTCTAACAAAAAGAATAAGCACATTCCAGGCACAAGTATTTAAGTTTTAATACAATTGAATATATTAAATTAGAAAGACAAATGAAATTAAATAAGAACACAACAAAGATTACACCTATTTTTACTTTATTCTAATTGATAACTGACCCGCATGTGTAATTTGTGGTAAATACCCATTAATAACACAGGGTAACACATTTTTTGAAAGTCTCACTTGCATGAAATTTTTTTTACTGTTTTTTTACTATTTTTGATCTGTTGATTTCAAATATGGAAACAATTTTATTCTGTATGCTCCAGTTTTCATGCAATTTGAGGTTTTACATTTTATCATTTTGCAGCTAAATAAACTACTTACGAATTTATGGTATCAATAGGAATATTCAATTTTTTTCTGTCAAATTTGATCATGGCTACTAGGAGACATCAATGTGTGAACTACCCAAGTGTTTTCTGCTATATTTCTGGATACTTCATGCTTATTCGTTAGAGGCGCAATATAACATTGTTTGTGAAGTGAGCCTATAAAGCGTATTTCAGATTTACTCTTTGTAATCAAGACAAGGAATTGAAACCCTCATACTGTATGTCATAACTGTGAAGATATGCTGCTTGGTTTGATGAAAGGGAAACGTAAGAGCTTACCTTTCGGAATTCCCATGACCTGGCAGGAACCAAAGGACCATACAACTGACTTCTATTTTTGTCTGGTCAATACAAAAGGTGTTGGTAAAAAAACAGACATAAAATCATGTATCCTAGTATCCCATCAGCAATTCAACCTACTCTGCACTCTGATGAGCTACCAATTCCAGTTTTTATTGAGTTGTCTCCATCTGAAGAAGCGGCTATTGACGAAATGCAAGAGACTAATGATGTTACACTGACAGATTCCGACGATCCTTCTTATGCTGCATCAATTTCATCAACCCCTCAGCAATTTAACCAGCCAAAGTTGAATGACTTTGTGCATGATTTGAGTTTCTCCAAAAAAGGCAGCAGAAATTTTCGCTTCTAGATTATAAGAAGAAAAGTCTCTACTGAACAAAACCACAAAAGTTTCATAATACCGAAATCGAAGAGGTTTTTGTGGAATTTTTAAAGAGGAAAATAAGTTTGTCATAATATCTTGTGTCTTCTCCAGGAATTAGAAATTCCATTATATAATCCAAATGATTGGAAATTATTCCGAGATAGTTCTAAGCACAGCCCGATGTCTGTTCTACTACATAATGGCAATGTTTATGCAGCTATTCCAGTAGGTCATTCTGTGTGTTTACGAGAGGAGCATAATGATATTTAAACTGTGATAGACCTACTAAAATACCATGAGCACAACCCTTGTTGGGTTATTTTGTGCTGAAGGTGTTTTGTTTTATTCACTTTTGATGGGTATTCATATCTTTTAAAATTCATTTTTTGATTTATTTGATGGGACCCTAACAGGTTCTACCACTCCGGGTCAGAGTGGACCTAAGAGTAATGGTGATGAAAGGGTACTTCACACTCCCCAGAGCTCCAAGATTCGAACCTCACCACTAGATGCAGTTTAACATCATATCCAGGACACTAAGAACCTCAGCTACTGCCTTCTAGCACATATATGATAAAAAGGGTTGGAGGGTTGCTATTTCTTTCTGCCACTTTGCAATCTTAACCACTAACCAAACAGGACCTTTTACTAAATGAACTATATATATATATATATATATATACCAACCTCTCTGCATGAGCAGGATGTGACACAAGGTCAATTTCTTAAGCGGAGTTTAACAGGTTTGAATTCAGAGTTTACCTTCTCCTAGACTGGTTACCTAGCCAAGGTTAAAGAGCCCAGTCTGCCCTACTATTTACCCATATCTGAAGGGAGAATATATGGATTCATACCTTTACCAAGGGTATTAGTGCTATGTGAAATGCAAACAGCCTCATTCAGGATTTGAACTCAGGTCGATGACTCCATTTCCTATGACTATAACCATTACACCACGTGCTTCCTTCCATGAACTGACTATATAAGTTGATAACATAAACTGTTATATAAATTGTTATGAGAAGAAAATATTTTCAAAAATATAACACGGAAAGAGTGGGCGGAGATAAGTAAGTTTTTGTTAGCTTTAAGTCATAAATGTAGTTTCCTTTTTGTGTTGTTATATTAATAGGACTGTAAGATTCAAAGTGATAATACTTGAAGATAAAACTCCGACAAAGCTTGATGGACAAAACATTTAATAGGTATACAGCACATGGATAAACAGGGTACATAATACATAGAGGTGTACATGAACATACATGAGTAATACAAAGTTACATGTAAAAGGATAAACATAAAAGCAACAGACATGAGACTAGGAATAGTCCATGCTGTATGAATCACTTACAGTAATGTAAGGGGGGTGCCAAAGCCCCAACAAGAGGGGGGTAGACCAGAGTCTAACCTATAGCATCTTGTAGGTCGAGCAGCGGCAAAGAGAGAGAGGAGTTCAAATCAGCCGCTTAAATACACCCAAGGGCCCTAGCGGGAACCAGCGAAACTAAACGGGCAAACAACTCTCCAGGCAAATACGAATATAACGCCTACAGGACTCTTTCCGTGTTATATTTTTGAAAATATTTTCTTCTCATATTGTCGGATTAATTTCCTCACCGTATTTCCATTCTGTCCTATAATATAACAACACAAAAAGGAAACTACATTTATGATTTAAAGCTAACAAAAACTTACTTATCTCCGCCCACTCTTTCTGTGTTATAAATTGTTATATAAACTCCATAGGTGTCTTACTGTCTGCAGCAGATGAATTAAGTGAGCAAATGTTCTGAGCACCAAACTTTTCTTTCTTTCTGTTACTGTGCCATCTTAACCAACAACCAAACAAAACCTTTGGCCAAATGGACTCTAGAAATTGTTGTTCTCTAGATTTATAAATAGACATTGTCTTTTAACCTTTGTTGTTTGTTTTTCGTTTCTTTATCACAAAAAGGTGTGAAGAGGTTAATGGATTTGGGATTAAGTCTTGTAGAGATAAATAACCTTTATGTTTATTCTGCCTTTTCACTTGTAGGAAGGAATCGGGCTGTAGTTTAATCAAACAGAAATGAAAGAATATAAAACAATGAAACAACAAATAATAAAAACAAAACTCAAGACAGTAAATACAAAATAAAGGTTAGGTATTATTAACAAATACGTACATTTAAGAAGAAGAAAGAACAGGAAAAGACAGAGAAAAGTTCAATGTTCTCCATCAGACTCAGGATAAAAAAAAAATATTATGGCAACTAGCAAAAATATGCACCCTCTGGGCGTAAGTTTTAATGTAATGAAATAAATTAAATTAGAAAGACTAACAAAATCAAATAAGAACGCATATGAAAAATTACACTGATTTTAATCATATTTTATTTTTGTTTTTGTATAAAATCTTAACAATAAAACAATAGTATTAGAGATCAATAACACCAAGTAATTATTTATTAAACCCGGTTTTGTTAAAACCAGTAATCAAATTAACTACACCATATATTATGTAAACATTTATTTCTTAGTGATATATATATAAGACACATTGCAGGATTTTAAATGGACTAATAACATGGCTGTTTTGAGTCAAATCTAACTCGGATTTTCATTGAGACCTCATTAATGAGTAAAACTTATTCTATATATTAATGATTTTGACTATAGATTAAATACTCATTGATAAACTTACACAATTCCTGAGGGTATTGTGGTGTAATCAGTGATGTAGTTTCAGTTACAAACATACAATCTCCATTATAATAAGAAGTGGAATGTCTCTTTAACTCTTAACATCCTATACCACCTCATTCCACCCGGCCGGAAGTCACATTCATTTTCCTAATCTGCCCCAAATGATAGACTTTGTTTAAATGTAATATTAAATATATTTAGAAGTCTTTATTTTAAGGGAAATAACAGGTAACTTTAAATGAAAAGGCCATTTTTAGCATTTTTGATAGATCCTTATAGAATGGCGATCTGGACTTAAGAAAATTCTCAACAGGATGTTATGGGACTCTGGACTTAGAAAATTCTCAACAGGATGTTATGGGACTCTGGACTTAGAAAATTCTCAACAGGATGTTAAGAGTTAAATAGTTGTGTTAGATGTGTCTGATTCTATTGACAAACTCAGAGAAACTCAAGAAAGTCTTGAATTAAGCACCAAAGTCTGATATTGTAGTTTGGTTCTGAATTGACAGATTAAAGATTGTCTTGGTATATATGTTTGTTGCTAGGCAAGTTTTAACCTATGAGTCAGAGGTCATGGCCTGGGCCAACAGGGATGGGCTAAACAGAGATGTGGGGGGGGGGGACAGAACAATGTTAGTATACATATATAAGGAAGAATTAAAATGAGAAAAGTCAACTTTTGACAATAATAAAAGTTTTATAAAGCTTTAAACATACAATATTTATGAAATGTTTCTGAAGAGAACCATAAACAATGTCTCTTAGTAAAGTCTCTTAGCAAAAATCATTAGAAAATATTCCTTTTATATGTATGCGTGTATGCTAAGAGATATTTGGAACTCTTAGAATTTCCCGGTGGTAAGCAAGTAATTTCAGATGAAAGAATACAAGAACAACAATTGAAAAACAAAGAAAAATATATTCAAAAGGTACAAGAAGAGTGGTTGCAAATTTGTGGCATTTGCTAGCCAGACTTATCTTGCTGAGGTTGAAGGTAAAGTAAAGGTTGCACTGGTATAAACCACTCGCTGGTTGATAAGGTAAAGGTGAGCGCTGGAATTATTATTCCACTTGCTGGTAAACTATCAACACGATAGGTGCTGGGGGTGAAGGGAGTGCTTGGTAAAGCAACTCGCCTGGTTGATGGCCCGTCGATAAGTGACTTTCGTTAAGAGATTTAATTTCGGCGTCAATATTGTATATTGGCGATTTGCCTCCTAGTGCCAAGGGGAGATAATTCAACTATAATTTTTCCGATAATGCCTGTTTCAAGGGAAGTGAAAAGTAATATGAAGTGATATTTAAGAGGCTGTATGATGCTGGGTTTGATGTGATATGAGGTGAGAAGTTGGTAGGGTGTTAGATGGTAAGAGGTGTGAAGTTGGTAGCATGAAGAGACGAGAAGTCAAAAGCGTGTTGGTACACCTGGTAAAAGGTGAGAGCTCTAGTATTGTTGACTCTGACCAGCTCATCCTGTAGTCTGGGGTACTTCTACCTTGAATTAAAAGACTTATTTTTTTTTTATCGGCTACTCTTGAATCAAATTGGATCAGCCAAAATGACTTTATATTTGGGTGCGAACACTTTTGATTAGTTTTAAAACAACCTATTTTGTGTCTATCTATTTTACTGGGAGGCTGTATGGATCATTCCTGCGTACGAATCATTTTACAAGACAATTTTCTCAAACATCACAGGGTGAATATCCAATTCTCATTATTGTCTATTTAGTACTGCTATAAGTGATATAGCATTGTCCTCATCAGGACAGCCCTCTCTTCTTCTCTCTCTTAATCAGCCTCCATTTTGTCATAACAGAGATATATATCTCTTATGATTCACAATCCTTATTTCACAATATATCCACTCGCTAACAAAGCAAAACAAAACATGAGTCACAGACGCCTACCAGCGGAAGTTAACCCAACGGTACCCTAAAACAAAGTGACCAATTTAACATGGATCTGCGCATAGGCTCAGAAATAACTTCCGGTCAAAGGAACAATATTGATAAACATGAAAAATATACTGTAATTAATGTTTTTTCAACCAATGAAAAATCTTCCCGCTAAACGTTCCAAAATCATTTCTGGAGCCTATCTTGTTACTCTATAAGTCTGGCATTTTGAGTACCAGGCAGTTGACCGGGGGCTTCCAAGCCATTCGTATCGCCGATCGACCGGCAGGCAGGCAGGCAGAATCAAAGAGCCGCTACATCTACCCACCGCCGTGCACACCGTGTCTACCAAACCAATTCAACCTTGCTTCAACTCCTCACCACAGCCGGCATGATACCTTACCTTCCCTGACCACCACGGCACTACCCACTACAACTCACTGGGCCCTTCCAACTTATTATCCACACCAAGTGACATACGACTATCATCAATCTTACCATAAGCCTATCAACTCAAGTGACCATATCAACTTACAACATCTATCTACCCACATCGCACCTGCAACTACCATCACCGGTCCATCTGACTACATCACTCGGCCATTTCAGAGATTACTACTAATTCTACTCCAAGCAACACCAACATTTTCAACCCTTGTTTATTTCAATAAACAATTTTCTACCAAAATTTCTCGTCCGTTATTCTTCTTTGCAAACCATACACTTTAAAGATATACCATTATATATCACTTTCATTACCATGTATGAATATAACAGTATTTACATTGGTCGGTCCAGGATCAAACAGAAAGTCTACCATAGAGATGTAGCAAAACCTTAGTTGATTAAATTTCCTTCCCATAAAATAAATTCCATCAAATCTTTTTAAGACTTCATTTTCTTTTCATCAACTAAAAGTGAAATTAAAAGTGAAAGTTAATCCTAATCCTGGTTTTAATCCTAATCCTTCTAAGAAAGAAATTAAAATACATTCAATGAAAAGAAAAGACAAGTTGATTTAACAGAATATTTTTTAACTGCCCAGGACTTTATTTCAATGAGGTATTTCTTCAATTTTATCCAATGTTTGTATTATGGCATATCAACCCTTTTGGGATCATTTAATGCTGATATAAAGTCATTTTGATATTTGGTTTCTTACAGTACCTGCTGTTGTTTAAATTGTCACCCATCTAAGTATTTAACAGGCTCATCGCTGCTTAACTTTGGTAATCTTGCAAGAACCAGTGCTTTCAACATGACTTGGCCAAAACCCAATTTTGTCCGAACATAGTAACTTGGATAGTGCTGTACTAAATATACAAATAACTGACTCAAATACCAATCTATTTGGATTTGGACTGGAATTGGTTATTTTACAATTTTTGTTATAAATTTCAACTTTATACCAAATTGTAATTAGATAGATGAAGAGGGTTCAAACTTCAGTCATGAAATTATGTTCACTTTAAGACTAATACCCTTGGGAAAGGTATGAACCACTCATCACCCAACTATGGGTTAAATAGTACCACTATTGTTCATCTGCAAAGATAGCATTGGCATTAGATAACCCATGAAGGTTGATATGTCATTAAACAAAGAAGTCAAAACAAACCAAACCAGAAAATATAATTACAAATTATATTCTATATTATCTTATGGATATGAAAATAAAAAAGCAATGTATGGTTGGTTGGATTTTATGGCATGTCAACTCTTGTTGGGTTATTTTATTCTTAGGACATTTTGTTTTATTCATTCATAATGGTATTCAAATTTTTTTCCAGACTCAATTTTTTTTAGACACATTTTTTCTATTTAACCTATAGATAGGACCTTAACAGGTACTACCACTCTGGGTCAGAGTGGACCTGGGAGTAATGGCAATGAAGGGATACTCCAGTTGTCAGAGCTACAGAATTGGAATTTCACCATTAGGAATTCAGTTTTGAAAGTGTTGCAAAAATTGGCAGGCTTAAGGCTGATTGGTTGAAAGCTGTGGCGTTTCTGCTGCTATTTTTGGTGGGGAAAGAGATGAACCTTTTGGTAGTGTGTGAGGAAAAATGAGATTCAGGCTCTTATGGTCGGCTGGTTTGGTCAGCAGTGGACATGTCTGCTTAGCTCTAAGTGATAGCCTTCCTTTTTTTTTTTTTTTTTTTTTCTTTTTTTTGACAGTTAAGAAATGAGGCAAGATATCTTGGAGGAGCTTTGGCATGAAATATAAGAACTCATTTTTTTAACACCTGAGAGTAGGTGTGGTGCTCCACCTCGACAAAAAAAATAATCTTCCTGGTCTAGACCTACTGTCAGTTCCCAGATGCTTTATTACACAAATCAGATTACCCAAGCTGTGCTACTCATGCGCTGAGTGAGTGGAGGCTGGTATTGAACCTGGAACCTAGCAATTCCAGGGTGAACGCACTGAACTAAACGAAATAAATAAAGTTTAATCATATTCTAAATGTTGTTAACGTCATTTATTTATCAAAATAAAATCATTTCAGTCGACCAAAATATTTTCTTAAACTTTATTTGATCAAATTTCAACTATATGGATGGAATTAATAATTTTCTGTATGTACCAGTCATCAAAAACACAAAATTAGGTAATCTGAACATTAGCTACATAAATGAGAGTAACCTCCCCTTGTTTTCTTTCACATTGAGGAAGCCATCTGTTTTGATCGGCGATTTTCATTTCACTGTAAATCTGCACAACTGCATCTTTTAACATGAAAATATCATAAAATGTGTTCTTAATAACAATTAAGTTTATTTCAAATAATGCACAAGCACAATCAAGAACACATTTTATGATATTTTCGTGTTAAAACATTCAGTTGTATTGATTCAAACAAATTCGTATTTTCAGTGTAGATTTACATTGAAATGAAAATAATAAAGGGAGGTTACTCTCATTTATGTAGCTAATGTTCAGATTACCCAAAATTACAGGTTAGCATAAAAGTAAGAAAAGTTGATGGAGTGGCCTATTGTCAGTATCAACCGTACAGTGAGTGAGTCTATCTCCTTTTCACTAGCGATAGACCAGGGAGATTGTTTTGCTGAGGTGGGGGTGCTACACCTACCGTCAGCTCCCCACTTCACCGTGCAGATAAGATCTGTGCTACTTTTGGGCTGAATTGGTGGGGACAGGTATTGAACCAGGAACCTTGTGATTCCTTGGCAGGTGCTCTATCAACTGAACTAACCTGTCCTTTTTCTGTATAATGACAGCGCACACATCATCCCATTCCATTTGGAACCATTTTTTCAATTAAATGGCATATCAAGACTATAGAAGCATCAATTCTTCAACTAAAACCAATAAATTTAAATTATAGGTACATTCACAAAGACTAATGTAAGGGAGATAAATGTGTAAAATCAACACAAATGGATTAGATTTTTGTGTGTAAATAATTGAAAATCTATGGTAGCCCATACTGTAAAATCATACTGTGTATTTCATGAGTCCTAGTCATCAGTGGAGATTAATTTTTTAATACGTTTGATGATCTGTAACTGAAAAACTAATCATTTGTAATAATCTTTTAAATCTATAACATTTTTTGAAAATATGTAGTACAAAATTGCCCATTTTTAAACTTACATTTTTAGATCGATTAAATAAAGCTTTATCTATGGTGAAAATATTAAGTGTAATATGGCACCTTCCAGACATTCAAAATCATTATTAGAGTTTTAAGTCAATAAAAACAGTCCAATTGAATCAGAGAAAAATACTTTTTTTTTCATCAGTTCAAAGAAAAATATTCTTTTTAAAACTATGAAGAAAAAAAAAATCACACACTACAAAAATTTTTTTTTTATTTAAAAACAAATTTTTAAATTTTACATTAACTTTTTTCAGTTGATGATTTTTTATTTCATTTTTTTTTTTGGATTTTTTTTAAGTGGCCTTTTTTATGTGGATTTTATGTGGATTTTTATTTCATTTTTTTTATGTGGTCTTCAGGATTTGATCTTTCTAAAAATGTAAAAATTAAGGACAGGAATTTTTTATTTATTCAAATAACCAAAGGTCACCCCCCCCCCCTACAATTTGAATTGATAAGTCATTAATGAATAAAGTGGTGGAAATTTCATTAAAATTGGACAATTCCATAACTTTTGATAATTGTTTGAAAATGAAAAAAATTTTTTTAGAATTTTTTATTATCTCCCTTTGTTATCTTTGCTCATATCTATTAAATTAAATTATTCTTCTTCTAAGAGGGGAAAAAAATTAAACGTGTAGTGCGGATATTACTCAGTCAGGATCTCGGTTGAGAACAGAGTTAGAAAGAAAGAAAGAAAAAAATCGCTAAAAGCCTTTCTTGCCGATAGAAGAGTGAATGAAATATTGTGATTTAATTTAAAGATTTAATTCAATTTAAAGACAAAAAAAAAGCTCTGGTGCGCCTCAAAAATGAATTTGCAAATAATAGTGAATTCGATTCTCATTGAGTGCCCTATTGTGAGAGGACTAAGATTATTGAAGTGAAAAAATAATGTGATAATGATTAAACATGGAACTAAAATCCAATCCGATGGATCTTCACGTGTATATTGTTTACTTTTTAATTTAATATTTAAGTATTAAATCAAGTGACACGTTATATTTCAGTTGCGGCAACGATATAAGAAATGAGAGTTATCTCCCTTGATTTTACAGTATGTAAATAACGAAAGTAAGAGCCGACGTCATTTTGTTACGCACCACACGTATGTGTTTGTTTTCTTTGCACGTCGTATATTTATTTAGTACCAATTATTTAAACAACAATTGTCACAAACTACTCTGAATAACATGTTTTGATTGTTTACATGTAGTATGTAGCGATTACATTGAATTTAAATCATTCCTTGTTTGTATTTCATGTGAAAAATGTATATTTTCTTTAAGAGACTTTAAACACGTTTTTATAGAAATTCACTGGAAAAAAGTAAATTAATGTTGAATGTTATCAACTTTGAATAAAGTAGACAATTTCTCCGCAACGATCACGAAACTTGAAAGTAAAACAATAATTGGTAGAACTTGCTTCTTTCTCGCTTTTTAGTCGTACTATTTTAAAAAATAAGACTTTTTTTTTCTTTATTATTATGTAAAACAAAAAAATTTCCAGTAGCTTTTCGGAATATTTTTCTGAGTAGATTTAAAAAAAAAAAAAATTAGTGGCGTAAATTATTAATTTAAAACTACACATACATCCTGACTGGACGTTAACTTGTCCGGTTTATTTATTGTCAATTGGATATTGAAAATGTAAATTTCGTTAAGTCATTTTCACATTTTCAAATCATATCTATCAAATAAGGCATTTGTATGAGTGAAAAATTTTTTAGGAAAAACAAATTTGCTTTATTTATCACATGTCAATGCTATCTTTTGTTTGTAATTTTTTAATTTATTTATTTTAAATATTGAATATATTTCTTTAATGAAATGCATTACGCGTCATTTAAGCATACATGAAAATAATTGTATGTTTGAAAAGTTTGCTTGTCATGATTATTTTCAATAATTATCGAATGTTATACGATATACGCATTCTAATTGCCTTAAAAAATAAAAATAGAAGATTATTTTATTTAACATTTTTATAGTTAAACAAAACATTTATTTTGAATTAACAATCATATTATTACCGTCCTATCTTCATATTTAAAATAAATGATCTCTATAAAAGATTTGTTTTGATTAAGTAAGTTGAGTTACATAAAAGAACATTTTGTATTTTCTCTTTTTGCAAAATTAAAGTTTTCGTGTGTGTGTGTGTGGAATGTTTTGTCTTGTCTTCCTAAAAAATGATTTTTTTTTACATTGCAAAAGACATTGAATTACAATGCTATTCTCTGTAAGTTTATTTTCAATATTGAATTTTTTTCTTCAATTAAATACATTACGGTACGCCGTTTAAATGGAAGTAACAGGTACCCTTTTTTTTTAACCTTTACAAGTTCAACAATTGAATTTAACGCCGCTAAATAGAAGGTTATTGTTGTTGTTTTTTGTTTTTAGTTGAACAAAACATTTATTCTAAGTTAACAATTACTTGTTTTTGTGAAAACTAGATTTTAAATTCGTAACGATAAACGTTTTTTCACTATTGTTTTCTAATGACATTTTATTTGTATTGATATAAAATTTGTTTTAAATTTAATAGAACATTTAACAACGTTACGTTTTAAATGAAACTTCTTTTTAAGATTTTATTTATTTCAATTTTTTTCTTCTCCCGACAATGTCTAATTGTCTCATTTTCGGAAGAGAAATATTTGTTTCGTTGTATTTTTTTCGATTTTAACATTATTAGAAAAATAATTATCTCTTTTGACTCTGGAAGAAGGTGAATAAAACTAAAAATAAGTTCATTTGGAATTGCCCAATTCCCAGCATTGTTAAACAAATTTCCCTCTATTCTCATCATTTCCATATGACATTTATTTAGTTTAAAGATTTAAAAATGGTTTAGTTTACTAAACTTATGAAAATAGCAGAGAATTTTATTTATTTTAACGCGTTGGAAGCCCATAACATTAGTTTTAGTATTTTAACTTCCTTAAAGTTTTTATTGTTGCTTATCAACATCATCATCATCATCAACCACTTCTACAGCCAACCTTTTTTTTTTTAATAGAAATCATTGATTTCTTTTAAAAAAATTAATGTTTTGATTCAGTTGAATACATAACACTTTTTGTTTTCCGTTTTTGCAGAATTAGTTTAAGTTTTTATGTGTAGGAATTAAAAAAATGTTTTGTCGTTTCAAAATAAATAAATAAATAAATATTGCGAAAACGACCGAATTACATAATACATTCACGTTGCATTCTGAACATAACTACTTGTTTCCTACGAATTATTTTCAAAATAACTTTAACATTGGAAATTTCAAAAATTTGATTTAAAAAAAATTTTTTTTTTTTTTTAGATATCATCAGTTAAGGATTTTTAAAAACATTTTGCCCCCCTTTTTATCGGAATGTCCCCTCTCTTTGTAGTCTGTATTTTTATTGGTTGTTTGTTTTTTTAATTTAACAACAATACAACATTTAAAATTTGTCGTGAAACTTGTTTCACATTTTACACTGTTTTAAGAATTTTATAAGAAATGTTATATCGATAATAATCTACAATGTAGATTCTACATAATTAAAAATGACATTCAGTTTGCCAACTGGACTGGAAATTAGTTTATTCTCTATGTTTACGTTAAAGCATTTTAAGTTTATTGCTCTAATAAAAAATCTCGCTATGATGTACGTTTTTCTGGGTTACGGTTTCTAGGTACCACCAATTTTCCCTGTGAAATTTACCCCCCCCCCCATATTTAACACAATGAAACTTGCATAAAGGTTAATATTATCTTAGGGGAAAATTACTCACAGTTATCTTGAAAAATAAGTAAAACAGCCCGTTTTTTACTACACGGTCAGTTTCTTTATTGATATTTTTTTTAGCTGAATTCTGTATTCATGGTTCTTTTACTAAAAAAAAACAAACTCTGGCATTGAAACTTATAAAAATCTTCTGATATCATTATTCAGACTCTTTTCTTTATAGAAAAAAAGTAAAATCATTTTTTGTAGGTTCATTTTTTTCATGTTTCATAAAATAAAATGGGGGGTGGGTAGACCTCGTAAAAAAAAATATTTCCCCTAATATATTTTAGGAGAAAAAAATTTCAGACATATTTTCATCAAAAGGTAAGCAATTTTGGAAATTTTTGTGAAAATCGGACAATTAATTGATTTTTCATAGAATTTTTTTAAAGAGCCTCTAGTCATAACTTGCTTTTGACTACGTTAAATTTCAATTGATTTAACGGTGCAATGGAATTAACTGTTTTTCTTTGTAACAACTCTTTATGTTCATTATTTCTTTTTTGCAAGATTTAAACAAAAAAAAGTTTTAAAATATTTACGTTTCTTCCTTTAATATGATTATAATAACTGATCACGTGACCTATTTTGGTGGTACCTAATGGTTACATATAAATATATAAATGAGAATTTCGTAATTACTAGACAATTTGGGAACCCATTGGATTCCCGCTGTAAACAGCTGTCCATGATTGTATTGATACTTCTATTTCTAAAGGGGTGAACCATTTTATTAGCATTTGTTTGTGTGTTTAGTCGTATCCCAACCAAAACGTCAAATCATGGTGAAGTTTTTATTAAAGTTTAATAATCAAACTAATGCAGTTAGAAATTCTTAATAAAGTATTACTGTTACATAATTATTAGATACCAAATATTTATGGCAATAGTGTAGAAATCAAAATGGTCGTTATAAGCTACAGCCCACGGCCTTGAAGGATGAGTGATAAGGCTTGACCTCAGTCCTAACCTTCCGGTGGATACCGTGAGAACTGGTAGAGAGGACCCTCTCTTCCGGTTTAGATAGTAAGTAAGTTTCAGTCAGTTAGAGGGTAGGAGCCGAGCTCGTAGGATGTAAGTCTCATCTGCGCAGATGTCTGGTTTGGGGATTTCAAAATAAAGTAACATCAAAGTAAATCGAAGTCTTGTGGTTATTACCTAAAAACTAACAATGACACAGGGCTTCTGATAAGGAGAAATCCCTAACAGAAAACCAGACCAAAGTCCCCAAGTCAACTCTAGACACAAGATGTTAGAAGATAGAACCAAAGCCGGCCAGAAGAAAATACGATCAGAAGTAAGAAGAAAGGGTATACAACATTACTATTTTTCAATACAATATGCAACTAAATTTAATCTAAATTAAATTGAAATAGATCACTCGGTAGGACTGACCCTATTCTAGTTGTGACCACACCAAGCGGTTGCCATATAAGGGTTAAAGAGCCCAGTCCTGCCCTACTATTTACCCATAGCTAGGGGGAGAAGAGTTGGATTCATACCTTTCCCAAGGATATTAGTGCTATGTGAACTGTGGCTTCATCCAGGATTTGAACTCTGGTCAATGAGTCGATTTCCTACAACTCTAACCAGTATACCACAAGCCTCGTATAAGTGAATGATAATTTTGTAGAGTCAGCATTAGCGTATATAAAATATCAAAGTATCTAGATATTTAAATCAGAAATCTCGTAAGAAAAATCAAATGCATCTTTTTCACATTTCAATTATTTTCTTTAAATCATTTCATTGTAATTTCATTTCCAGGCAAAAACCATGAATTATGCCCGATTCCTGAATAGGGTTAGCCTGGCAAGGCAGCCATCAGCAACAAGGGTTTTGAGTAAGTAGTTTTCATTTGATATTTATTAGTGTTATAGACAAGTGTATGGTTGTAAGAAAAATATGAATGAATGAAAAAATGAGAGTTTTATTGTAAATAAACAGGCCATGTGGTTTAGAGGTATGGAGTTTCTTCTCCCACTAAGTAGGGGTCAAGAGGTGAATGAGTGTGTCCGTTCTTGGTTCGATGTGACGGGTGTAGGTGACCTCATTCTGGTAGTGATAGCAAATAGCTCAATTCTTAGCTTTAGTATAATAATAAATTTCAATGTTTTTTACTCAAAAAAATAGGCATTTTTGAATTAGCTCAGTCGGTAGAGCACCTGCCTAGGTAATTGCAAGGTTCCTGGTTCGATACCGGTCCGCACCAACTCGGTGCATGAGTAGCAGAGATTGGGTAATCTGGTCTGAACGGTAAAGTAGTGGAGAGCTGACGGTAGGTGTGGTGCACCACCTTGGCAAAAACAATCTCCCTGGTCTAGCACTAGTAAAAAGGGGATAGACTCCCTCGCTGTCCAGCTGATACCAACAATAGGCCACTATGCCAACTTACTTTTACCATAAAATCTGGTTTTAAAAAATAAAATTTTACTGAAATAGTCCAAAAAATAACCAATGTCTGGCACAAGGCCCACTGTGGATTGGTAATAGTTCACTTAGATGTGATGGTAATCTGAACATTAGCTACATGAATGAGAGAAACGTCTCCTTGTTTCTTTCACTTTGAGGAAGCCGTCTGTTTTGATCGGCCATTTTCATTTCACCGTAAATCTATACAACTGCATCTTTTAACATGAAAATATCATAAAATGTGTTCTTAATAACAATTAAGTTCATTTCAAATAATGCACAAGCACAATTAAGAACACATTTTATGATATTTTTGTGTTAAAACATTCAGTTGTATTGATTCGAACAAATTCATATTTTCAGTGTAGATTTACATTGAAATGAAAATGGCTGAACAAAACAGACAGCTTCCTCAAAGCGAAATAAACAAGGGGAGGTTACTCTCATTTATGTAGCTAATGTTCAGATTACCGATGTGATTAACACGTTCAATGCGATATGACCACCAGTGGATCATGCTATATTTTTTTTATTAGGGCGAACTGATCTAGCTGTGGGTTGTGTACCAAAAAAATAATATCGCTCTGTCCACCAGTGGGTCATATTGTATTGAATGGGTTAATCATTACTTAATCTTGATGTTATATGGCAGACCTCTTGGCGCAACACTGTTGTGTTTGTTGTGCATATGCCTTCGCATGCCTCACTGCTTTGCTAAGCTTTGGCTTAGCAGTCATTTCTGCTGGAGCTCCCGACTGACATTACTGCCAAGTGTGAAATTCACACAGTTATTCAGTTTTTGAACACAAAAAGGAATTAAACTAATTGAAATTCATCGAAAATTAATGGAAGTGTATGGTGAGTCATGCATGGATGTCAAAAACATCCACAAGTGATGTAGGGAGTTTGCAACAACGACAAGGTTCAATGCTTCCTCAAACGACATGACAGAAAGTTGGTATGACATGGGGTTACCAAAAACCTTCCACAGCATCTACAAAAATGCATCAACCAAAATAACGTTTATGTATAAAAATAGATGCATGTTGAAACTTTAAAATGATGTAAACGTTTCTGTGATTTCTAAATATTTTGGAAACCTTACTTTAGGGATTACCTTCATATTCAAACTTTAAAATGATGTAAACATCATTGACAATAAACGTTTCTGTGATTTCTAAATATTTTGGAGACCTTACTTTAGGGATTACCTTCATATTCAAACTTTAAAATGATGTAAACATCATTGACAATAAACGTTTCTGTGATTTCTAAATATTTTGGAGACCTTACTTTAGGGATTACCTTCATATTCAAACTTTAAAATGATGTAAACAGCATTGACAATAAACGTTTCTGTGATTTCTAAATATTTTGGAGACCTTACTTTAGGGATTACCTTCATATTCAAACTTTAAAATGATGTAAACAGCATTGACAATAAACGTTTCTGTGATTTCTAAATATTTGGAGACCTTACTTTAGGGATTACCTTCATATTCAAACTTTAAAATGATGTAAACAGCATTGACAATAAACGTTTCTGTGATTTCTAAATATTTTGGAGACCTTACTTTAGGGATTACCTTCATATTCAAACTTTAAAATGATGTAAACAGCATTGACAATAAACGTTTCTGTGATTTCTAAATATTTTGGAGACCTTACTTTAGGGATTACCTTCATATTCAAACTTTAAAATGATGTAAACATCATTGACAATAAACGTTTCTGTAATTTCTAAATATTTTGGAGACCTTACTTTAGGGATTACCTTCATATTCAAACTTTAAAATGATGTAAACATCATTGACAATAAACGTTTCTGTAATTTCTAAATATTTTGGAGACCTTACTTTAGGGATTACCTTCATATTCAAACTTTAAAATGATGTAAACATCATTGACAATAAACGTTTCTGTGATTTCTAAATATTTTGGAGACCTTACTTTAGGGATTACCTTCATATTCAAACTTTAAAATGATGTAAACATTCATTGACAATAAACGTTTCTGTGATTTCTAAAATATTTGGAGACCTTACTTTAGGGATTACCTTCATATTCAAACTTTAAAATGATGTAAACATCATTGACAATAAACGTTTCTGTGATTTCTAAATATTTTGGAGACCTTACTTTAGGGATTACCTTCATATTCAAACTTTAAATGATGTAAACATTCATTGACAATAAACGTTTCTGTAATTTCTAAATATTTGGAGACCTTACTTTAGGGATTACCTTCATATTCAAACTTTAAAATGATGTAAACATCATTGACAATAAACGTTTCTGTGATTTCTAAATATTTTGGAGACCTTACTTTAGGATTACCTTCGTATTCAAACTTTAAAATGATGTAAACATCATTGACAATAAACGTTTCTGTGATTTCTAAATATTTTGGAGACCTTACTTTAGGGATTACCTTCGTATTCAAACTTTAAAATGATGTAAACATCATTGACAATAAACGTTTCTGTGATTTCTAAATATTTGGAGACCTTACTTTAGGGATTACCTTCGTATTCAAACTTTAAAATGATGTAAACATCATTGACAATAAACGTTTCTGTGATTTCTAAATATTTTGGAGACCTTACTTTAGGGATTACCTTCGTATTCAAACTTTAAAATGATGTAAACAGCATTGACAATAAACGTTTCTGTGATTTCTAAATATTTTGGAGACCTTACTTTAGGGATTACCTTCGTATTCAAACTTTAAAATGATGTAAACATCATTGACAATAAACGTTTCTGTGATTTCTAAATATTTTGGAGACCTTACTTTAGGGATTACCTTCATATTTCAAACTTTAAAAATGATGTAAACATCATTGACAATAAACGTTTCTGTGATTTCTAAATATTTGGAGACCTTACTTTAGGGATTACCTTCATATTCAAACTTTAAAATGATGTAAACATCATTGACAATAAACGTTTCTGTGATTTCTAAATATTTTGGAGACCTTACTTTAGGGATTACCTTCGTATTCAAACTTTAAAATGATGTAAACAGCATTGACAATAACGTTTCTGTGATTTCTAAATATTTTGGAGACCTTACTTTAGTGATTACCTTCATATTCAAACTTTAAATGATGTAAACAGCATTGACAATAAACGTTTCTGTGATTTCTAAATATTTTGGAGACCTTACTTTAGTGATTACCTTCATATTCAAACTTTAAAATGATGTAAACAGCATTGACAATAAACGTTTCTGTGATTTCTAAATATTTTGGAGACCTTACTTTAGTGATTACCTTCATATTCAAACTTTAAAATGATGTAAACAGCATTGACAATAAACGTTTCTGTGATTTGTAAATATTTTGGAGACCTTACTTTAGGGATTACCTTCATATTCAAACTTTAAAATGATGTAAACATTCATTGACAATAAACGTTTCTGTAATTTCTAAATATTTTGGAGACCTTACTTTAGGGATTACCTTCATATTCAAACTTTAAAATGATGTAAACATCATTGACAATAAACGTTTCTGTGATTTCTAAATATTTTGGAGACCTTACTTTAGGGATTACCTTCATATTCAAACTTTAAAATGATGTAAACATTCATTGACAATAACGTTTCTGTGATTTCTAAATATTTTGGAGACCTTACTTTAGGGATTACCTTCATATTCAAACTTTAAAATGATGTAAACATCATTGACAATAAACGTTTCTGTGATTTCTAAATATTTTGGAGACCTTACTTTAGGGATTACCTTCATATTCAAACTTTAAAATGATGTAAACATTCATTGACAATAAACGTTTCTGTAATTTCTAAATATTTTGGAGACCTTACTTTAGGGATTACCTTCATATTCAAACTTTAAAATGATGTAAACATCATTGACAATAAACGTTTCTGTGATTTCTAAATATTTTGGAGACCTTACTTTAGGGATTACCTTCATATTCAAACTTTAAAATGATGTAAACATTCATTGACAATAAACGTTTCTGTAATTTCTAAATATTTTTGGAGACCTTACTTTAGGGATTACCTTCATATTCAAACTTTAAAATGATGTAAACATCATTGACAATAAACGTTTCTGTGATTTCTAAATATTTTGGAGACCTTACTTTAGGGATTACCTTCATATTCAAACTTTAAAATGATGTAAACATTCATTGACAATAAACGTTTCTGTGATTTCTAAATATTTGGAGACCTTACTTTAGGGATTACCTTCATATTCAAACTTTAAAATGATGTAAACATCATTGACAATAAACGTTTCTGTGATTTCTAAATATTTTGGAGACCTTACTTTAGGGATTACCTTCATATTCAAACTTTAAAATGATGTAAACATTCATTGACAATAAACGTTTCTGTGATTTCTAAATATTTTGGAGACCTTACTTTAGGGATTACCTTCATATTCAAACTTTAAAATGATGTAAACATCATTGACAATAAACGTTTCTGTGATTTCTAAATATTTTGGAGACCTTACTTTAGGGATTACCTTCGTATTCAAACTTTAAAATGATGTAAACATCATTGACAATAAACGTTTCTGTGATTTCTAAATATTTTGGAGACCTTACTTTAGGGATTACCTTCATATTCAAACTTTAAAATGATGTAAACAGCATTGACAATAAACGTTTCTGTGATTTCTAAATATTTTGGAGACCTTACTTTAGGGATTACCTTCATATTCAAACTTTAAAATGATGTAAACATCATTGACAATAAACGTTTCTGTGATTTCTAATATTTTTGGAGACCTTACTTTAGGGATTACCTTCATATTCAAACTTTAAAATGATGTAAACAGCATTGACAATAAACGTTTCTGTGATTTCTAAATATTTTGGAGACCTTACTTTAGTGATTACCTTCATATTCAAACTTTAAAATGATGTAAACAGCATTGACAATAAACGTTTCTGTGATTTCTAAATATTTGGAGACCTTACTTTAGGATTACCTTCATATTCAAACTTTAAAATGATGTAAACAGCATTGACAATAAACGTTTCTGTGATTTCTAAATATTTTGGAGACCTTACTTTAGGATTACTTCATATTCAAACTTTAAAATGATGTAAACAGCATTGACAATAAACGTTTCTGTGATTTCTAAATATTTTGGAGACCTTACTTTAGGGATTACCTTCATATTCAAACTTTAAAATGATGTAAACATTCATTGACAATAAACGTTTTCTGTGATTTCTAAATATTTTGGAGACCTTACTTTAGGGATTACCTTCATATTCAAACTTTAAATGATGTAAACATCATTGACAATAAACGTTTCTGTGATTTCTAAATATTTTGGAGACCTTACTTTAGGGATTACCTTCATATTCAAACTTTAAAATGATAAAACATTCATTGACAATAAACGTTTCTGTAATTTCTAAATATTTGGAGACCTTACTTTAGGGATTACCTTCATATTCAAACTTTAAAATGATGTAAACATCATTGACAATAAACGTTTCTGTGATTTCTAAATATTTTGGAGACCTTACTTTAGGGATTACCTTCATATTCAAACTTTAAAATGATGTAAACATCATTGACAATAAACGTTTCTGTGATTTCTAAATATTTTGGAGACCTTACTTTAGGGATTACCTTCATATTCAAACTTTAAAATGATGTAAACATCATTGACAATAAACGTTTCTGTGATTTCTAAATATTTTGGAGACCTTACTTTAGGGATTACCTTCATATTCAAACTTTTAAAATGATGTAAACATTCATTGACAATAAACGTTTCTGTAATTTCTAAATATTTTGGAGACCTTACTTTAGGGATTACCTTCATATTCAAACTTTAAAATGATGTAAACATTCATTGACAATAAACGTTTCTGTGATTTCTAAATATTTTGGAGACCTTACTTTAGGGATTACCTTCATATTCAAACTTTAAAATGATGTAAACATCATTGACAATAAACGTTTCTGTGATTTCTAAATATTTTGGAGACCTTACTTTAGGATTACTTCATATTCAAACTTTAAAATGATGTAAACATCATTGACAATAAACGTTTCTGTGATTTCTAAATATTTTTGGAGACCTTACTTTAGGGATTACCTTCATATTCAAACTTTAAAATGATGTAAACATCATTGACAATAAACGTTTCTGTGATTTCTAAATATTTTGGAGACCTTACTTTAGGGATTACTTTCATATTAAAACTTTAAAATGATGTAAACATTCATTGACAATAAACAAACGTTTCTGTGATTTCTAAATATTTTGGAAACCTTACATTTGGGATTACCTTCGTATATTCCACTGAATGTTTTCATTCTTAATTTGTTTTTGTTTTTAGCCAACATCTTGCTGCAAAGTCCACCAACAATGATTTCCATGGCAACTGGTATGCCTAATGCCAGTCTCTTTCCTGTGGTTGAAGGATCTTTTAAACTCCAGTGAGTCAAATTCAATTCTATTCGTCAAAAAGGTCCCATCAGATCAATCAGCTGGTCATGTCAAGCCCTAGCAACTATATGATTAAGTCCTGACTGTATTCTTCAAATTACTCTTATGGCAAACCCCCAATTCTTTTTTTATCATATAAGTACTAGAAAGCAGTGGATGATGGTCAACCACCAGTATTTATTAATACACATGAAGTTATTTCTTCTGATTTATTGATACGCATGATGCTAATGAAAATTATTTCTACCAAATTGTTGATACAGATGAAATTAATAAAAATTCAAAGATAAAAATAATTTCTCACAATTTAGTCTCCTGGATTTGAGATTCCATTTTTGGAGCTGTGGGGAGTGTGCAGTGCCCCCTTTCATTGCCATTACACCAGGGTCCACTCTGACCTGGAGTGGTAGTACCTGTTAGGGTCCTGTCTATGGGTCAAATACATTTGTTTACAAGTTAATGTAAATTATTTTTACCAGTTTATTGATACATATGAAGTTAAGGAAAAACCTAACATAAAAATTATTTCTACCTGTTTATTAATCCACATAAAATTAATGAGAATTTATAAAAGCAAATCAAACAAAAAATATTTACTTACAAATTATTCAAAGTTAATGAAAATTATTTCTACCAATTTGAAATTTATACACGTACAAGTTAATAATAAATCTAACATGAAAAATAATTTCTACCAATAAATTGATACACATAGAATTAATGAAAATTATTTCTACCAGTTTATAGAACTAAAAATATTTCCCCAAAAAACTGTTCACTTACAAATCATATATACACAAATACAGGATTTGGTATTGGATCACCCACAAAGGGTTGATATGCCATTAAACAAAATAACCAACCAACTAACATCAAAATTATTTCTACTAATTTATCATTACACATGAAATTTAAATCATATATATATATATAAAAACAAAACACAAGATTTGGCATTAAATAACCCACAAGGGTTGATATGCCATTAAACACCAACCAATAAACCAAATCTTCCACCATTAGCATTTTGAAAAGTTTTCTCCAAATTTTCAAAATAGTTTATAAAATATTACTGTAATCCTGCCAAAAATGTTTTTTTTTATAAATTTGATGCTTTTCTGTAAATTTCATTTTGAAAATTAGATAAAATCATTTCCAAATAAAAACCGGATTATTTTTGCACATTTCTCTGAAATTTTGAGATGAGGCTTGATAATTAGTATTATTTGTATTATTTGTATTATTGTCCTCATCTTTATTGTTATCTGTACAACATTTCGGTCGATGTGCCCTCCAACCTTCTTCAGGTATTTCTTGTCATAATCGGGAACCTTCTTGTCATAATTGGGAGCCATCATGGATTTTTGAACCTAACCCTTAATTTAGTCCACGGGGGTATCCTGTTTTCATTCTGCTAACCATAGCTGGGGTACAGGTGTTAAGCTGTGTTAATTATTATTCTATGTTACTGCTGACCAAGATTGAACCCGCAGTCTTGAGATAATTGTACTTAGAACTGTTTTAACTCCATTAGGCTTTGTGTACAGATAACAATGAAGATGAGGACAATAGTCCGAATAATACAAATAATACTAATTTTTGCATAAGTTTGATCTTTTAAGAAATTCTCTATTCAGTATTTTTTTTGTGTGTTTTTTTTTTTTCCATAAATTTTACTGAAGTTATTTTCACTTTGACTTTCAGAGATGGCACTTCTATCAAATTGTCTGGTAGTGATATGAGCCGTGCTCAACAATATTCTCAATCTCAAGGGTATGTAAAAAATATTTAATATTATCCCCCCTCTTCTCTCCCCAAAATAATATCGATGAGCACTAATTGTCAGATGGGGTGTAAAAAAAAAAAAAAAAAAAAAAATGTTGTTTTAGCATAAGACCTTTTGTTTTATTTTCTCTGTTCAGTCTCGAACGAGCGCACATTTCAACCTGAAGCAAATTTTTTGTTTATGACTGAGATGGAAGTGATGTACGCTGTTTCTTATTGGTCATTCACTGCTTAAGAAGATCAATAGTAGTAGCAGTTGTGTTTTTTGTTTGTTTCTCTCTCTCTCTCTCTCTTTCTCTCTCTCTCTCTTTCTTTCTCTCTATCTCTCTCAAGCAAAGATCTTTTTTATCTTATCTGCTTGAAAATGATGTTCTCCTCTTTCTCTAACTCTCTCTGTCTGTCTGTCTGTCTGTCTGTCTGTCTCTCTCTTTCTGTGTGTGTGTGTGTGTGTTGAACGTTATTGTGCTTGGTGGACTTTTGCTACAGGATTGACCTACCAGAATTGTACTTTTGGTAGGGTCACTTTGGAGAACGAGTATAATGTTGGAAGACCTGAAACTTATGAACCCAATAACATCACTGATGAGGCAATCCTGCGCACTTTTTTGGGTGTATGATTACGAGAGTGTGGAAGCAGGAAGAAATGGACACTAGATACCATGTGGTTAGCTTCTTTGTTTTTCTAGGAACAGGACTCTTCTCGTATCTTTGTTCCTCATTTTCCTTTCCCATTTATCTCCTCACGCCCCAGCCACCAAAAGAGAAAAAGAGATTGAAATCCGTGCTATATATCCTGGGGTTCACAGAACACCCCACTCCCACTTCTGCCTCAAATGAGTGACACTTTAAATGGTGACCCCCTTTCAAGTCCAATTCCAGAGTGCTAGATCAAGCATGTCATGTTACAGCTAGCTCACTGATAGAGATGTTGAACTATGTCAACTCATCTTTCTTTCAATTACTGGATTATCTATTCACACCCTGGTACCATTTGTTTACAATGCTACAATATCAAGTTCTAATGAAATTCCATCTAAAAAAAAACTCATAAAAGTTTTGTAATCTTTAGTTTCAGTGTCATAATTCAATTTTTTTTTTTTTCAAATCGCAGAATTCCTGAACTTTTGGATTGGCTGAAGATGTTACAGACAAAAATGCACAATCCTCCATTATTTGATGCGACTGGAGATAAACAGACAAAAATAATTGTGACAAATGGAAGTCAAGATGGTTTATCAAAGGTATTTAAGTGCATTCTTCATATTCAAATAGAGAGTCCCTTATGTTGTTTAGAAGAGTAAAGGGGTCCTTTGATTTGCGAGTGTCCCAATTGTCACTTGTTGATTTTTTTATTTTATGTTGAGAGTTAAAATTTTAGGTACAAGTAAACTTCAGATACATTTATGTTTATAAGTTCATTAAAAACATTTAAGTTTCCAAATTTATTACACCAAAGAAAGACATTATAAAAAAAAACAAACATTAAAACATATTACAACATAATTCATTACATTCTATTTTATTATGATTTCATATAATACAATGCTATTTTTCTTATTTAAAAAATGTAAAAAAAATAAATAGGGCGTTTTTTTTTTGGGGGGGGGGTTGAGGCAGGCGCTGGAACAGATTAATGGGATTTCAGTTTATTTCAATGGGGAAAATTGATTTAATATCCAAGGAAATTGAGTTATAAGTGAAATGAATTAGACGTGAAATTCATATATAAGTTCTCAGATACAATTATGCTTATAAGTTCTCTAAAATCATTTAAGTTTCCAAATTTATTTCACCAAAAAATATTATTTATAAAGAAATACATTAAAACATATTACAGTACATAATTAATTCCATTCTATTTTATTATGTTTTTATATAATACAATGCTATTTTTCTTATTTAAAAAAAAATGTAACAAAAAAATTGGGTGTTTGGGAGGGGACTTGAATGGATTAATGCCATTTCAGTTAATTTCAATCAGGAAAATTGATTTGATTTCCAAGGAAATTGAGTTCTGAGTGAAATGAATTAAACTCCTAAGTCAAAAGGTACAAATTGTATTTTTAAAAAGAAAAATAGAAATAATTCCAAGAGGAATGTGCGGATGTATGTATTTACCCAACCCCTCCACTACAGGCAGGATGTGACACAAAACCAATAGTATAGAACAGCTGGTTTGAATTCAGAGTTTTCCATCTCCTAGACTGTCTGCCTTACAAAGCCCAGTCATCTCCTTCTTCCACATCACTACATCTCATGTTTACTTATATAAAAACAAATTAAATGTAAAATTCATTACAGTATAGTCACACTTTCATGGTCAAGTTATGCGGAAAACACTGGTTCCTGCTAGATCATTGAAGTTAAGCAGCAATGAATCTGTTCAGTACTTAATTGGGTTACATCTTAAGCAACAGCAGGTACTGTAAGCAACCTGAATCCTTTGTTTATCAAAATAACTTGAATTGACATTAAATGACCTGAAAAGGGGTTAATATACCATAAAAACAAAACAACTAACCAAATGTATTAACTTCTCTACAACAATTGCTGTTTAAGCAGTTGCATTGCATCCAACAAAGACTTCATCAGATGATGACTCTGGATTCAAACATGGTTTCAGGGCCAAAGCATCATTACCACTAACCCAGAGTGCCCCAGCAGTATCTCACAATACCACCAGACTTTGTTGGTTTGTTGTCACATCTGTGGGATTGCCATATCCACGTTGATGCGGTTAGAGTCTTATCTTGGATCTTTTTTTATATAAAATTTATTCTCGTTCTGTTTGAAATAAATGTTACATAGAAAGAGTTAACCTATGAATTTCTTTTTATTAAAGTTTAGATTTTATTAAAGTCTTTCCATATGTCATCATCCGTACGAGTTACAAATTGCAGTTAAGTAAATTTTCTTTGGGCATCGTTCAGGTGTTTTATTAATTCTGTTATTTCATTTACCTAACATTTTCATCCTTTTAAGTGTTTTGTCTCCTAAATAATTCTTCATAATATAACCATATCTTATTATAAAGGAGATTGTTTAAATAACTAAGGGAATTGTGATGTTGATGGTGATGTAGTTATGGTTACAGCTGTAAGCAAAACTACATCACCACCAACATCACTATTCCCTTAGTTATTTATGTTATATGCTCAATGGTTATTAAATAATCACTGTTTAATCTTAATCAGCATCTTATTTATTAACGTTGTCTCTATTAAGATCTAGCTGAGATTGATTTACATCAAAACGGCCGATATTAATGGGTTAAAAAATTCTGTCTTGTGTGTTATATATCATTAAGAAATAAACGTTTACATAGTATATGGCCAATGGGGTGCCACCACTCAACCTCGGCATGGTCAAAGAATCTCTTACACTGACACAAAATGCCATACTTAAAAAGTGATGCCACACAATGAAGTAGCAAAATATTGCTGGGATGCAAGCCCGAAATTTAACATTTTGGACTGGGTCTCCTGTGAGAACCAGTATAATGTTGAAAGACCCGAAACTGGTAATGAACACAGGGAAACATTACTGACGATGCATCCTAATGCATCTTGTAGATGTATTTTCCAAATTGCATACTGGTTTTAATAGAACCATGTTTAATAAATAATTACTTAGTATTATTGATTTCTAATATTATTGTTTTATTCTCAAATGTATTTAAAGCAATCCTATATATAATTTTATATTGAAATCAATTAGAATAAAGTAAAAATAAGTGTAATCTTTTATTGTGTTCATATATAATTTCATTAGTCTTTCTAATTCAATATAATATTTGATTATATCAAAATTTAAATACTTGTGCCCAGAGTGTACATTTTTTTTTTGTTAGTATAAAAAATGTTCTAATTGCTCATATATTTCCTTACTCTCATAAAGAGTTCATCAAGTATTCTTAATTGTTGTTTGTAGAACAAATATTTAACATTTTCTCTTGCATACAACATTGAAGTAATGTAAATAATTATTTTTGTTTTTAAAAGAAAAATAAGCTTTTAAAAATATTATTTTCTCTTTTATTTCAGTTATTTGATGCTTTGATCACCGAACAGGATCACATTTTAATGGAATCTCCATGTTATTCAGGAACTATGTCGATGGTTAGTGATTATTTATTTTGTATTCTAATTTTTAAGAAAAAAAAAAGATGTGTTGTACTTAATTTCAAAGGGAATTATAAAAACAGACCTTAACTCTTAACATCCTATACCGCCTCATTCCGCCCGTCCGGAAATCACATTTGTTTCCCTAACCCACCCCAAACGATAGCCTTTGTTTAAATGTAATATTAAACATATTTAGAAGTCTTTGATTTATGGGAAATAACAGGTAACTTTAAATGAAAAGGCCATTTTTAGCCATTTATTGATAATCCTTATAGGAATGGGGGCTCTGTACTTTGTTTAAATGTAATATTAAACATATTTAGAAGTCTTTGATTTATGGGAAATAACAGGTAACTTTAAATGAAAAGGCCATTTTTAGCCATTTATTGATAAATCCTTATAGGAATGGGGCTCTGTACTTTGTTTAAATGTAATTTAAACATATTTAGAAGTCTTTGATTTATGGGAAATAACAGGTAACTTTAAAATGAAAAGGCCATTTTTAGCCATTTTTGATAAATCCTTATAGGAATGGGGCTCTGTACTTTGTTTAAATGTAATATTAAACATATTTAGAAGTCTTTGATTTATGGGAAATAACAGGTAACTTTAAATGAAAAGGCCATTTTTAGCCATTTATTGATAAATCCTTATAGGAATGGGGCTCTGTACTTTGTTTAATGTAATATTAAACATATTTAGAAGTCTTTGATTTATGGGAAATAACAGGTAACTTTAAATGAAAAGGCCATTTTTAGCCATTTATTGATAAATCCTTATAGGAATGGGGCTCTGTACTTTGTTTAAATGTAATATTAAACATATTTAGAAGTCTTTTGATTTATGGGAAATAACAGGTAACTTTAAATGAAAGGCCATTTTTAGCCATTTATTGATAAATCCTTATAGGAATGGGGCTCTGTACTTTGTTTAAATGTAATATTAACATATTTAGAAGTCTTTGATTTATGGGAAATAACAGGTAACTTTAAATGAAAAGGCCATTTTTAGCCATTTATTGATAAATCCTTATAGGAATGGGACTCTGGACTTAAGAAAATTTTCAACAGGATGTTAAGAGTTAAGTTCATGTATTTTGTTTTCCCAAAAGATAAAAACATTTGATGTTTTGGATTGTAAAATGAAAAGAGATCAGTTTTTTGCTTTCTAAATTCAACAGTATTATTATTTTTTTTTGTATTAAAAAGGAAATAAATTTAATTGAAATTTTAATGATTAAATTAATTTCATGTCTTTTGTAATTCACAATACAAAGTTAAGATATGAATAAATTAACTAGCATCACCTGTGGAAATTCTACAGAAGAGGAACTATTTAAACAAGAAAGGATAATTTGCATCAGATCAAAAACTGTGATCAACTCCAATGGAAATTGCACTCAGCTAACTTTATCTATTCTTACTAATTAGCATAATAAGGGAATCCCCATGGCATAGGAACTAACATACTTAGTCTAAAAGTGAATCTAAAAGCCTAAGTGGAGTTCAAACTTGCTTATTACAATATCACAGTCCATACACTTGAGAAAGGTATGAACTCCCTCTAGCTATGGGATCAATATTCTTCTACAAGGATGGCTTTAGTATTAAATAACCCATGAAGATTGATATACCATTAAACAAAGAAACCAAACCAAACCAAAGTAACATAGTAAACAAATTATTGGGTAATCTGAACATTAGCTACATAAATGAGAGTAACCTCCTTTGTTTCTTCACTTTGAGGAAGCTGTCTGTTTTAGCAGCCATTTTCATTTTCATCTAATCTACACGGAAAATACGGAATTGTTTGAATCAATACAACTGATTTTTAACATGAAAATATTATAAAATGTGTTCTCAATTGGCTTGTACATTATTTAAAATGAACTTAATTGTTATTAAGAACTCATTTTATGATATTTTCGTTTTAAACATGCAGTTGTATGATTTCGGTGAAATGAAAATGGCCGATCAAAAACAGACAGCTTCCTCAAAGTGAAGAAACAAGGGGAGGTTGCTCCATTATGTAGCTAATGTCAGATACCAATTATTGTATATTGGTTACTAAAGATTGATGTGCTCTGAGGATATTGTTATATTTTGTGGATTATTATTGCAAAGACAACAATCGGATTTCTATGAATAAAATTGCAATTACCTTTATTCATTCAATTTAATAATATCTAATGATAAATTTTTAAAAAAATATTTCAATTTAATGTTTAAAGTAATTCAATATAAATTGAAAATTAGAATACAAATAAAATTGTAATTTCTGCTCTATTTGTTGGGGCTGTAGAATATTGCCGAAATGCACCTCTCGTAGAGTGGTAATACCCACAATGGGTCAATACTGTTGGCCTTGAAGAATGAGGATAGGATCCTGGTGGCTGAGCACCATTAATTGCAACACTCCACCTTGACCTACTTGGCTGACGGGCGGGCCAGAGAGACCATCTAATCAATCACAGTGGTCATATCAAATCCCTAGCAAACTATTGAATTGCCTGACCATATTCTTCAAATTGCTTGTGCAACATCCACTTCTTTTTTTTTTTTAAATCATATATATGCTAGAAGCAGTGCGCTGAGGTCAGCTGCCAGTAGTTATAATATAATGAAGTTAATAAAAATATTCTTTAAACAAATCATATATGTGAAAAAAAAAAAAGATTTGGCATTAAATAACCTGAAGGGTGATATGCCATTAAACCACAAAGAAATTCTCTTTCTTTTATTTCATCATTATTTTATCTCCAACAGTGAAACCCCTGAATCCTCGATTTTAGATTCAAAACGGATGGAAACGGCTTATTCCTGGACATTTGAAAGAAGTGTTGTCTCGTTGGTACCAGAAGAAGCTAAAGATCCTCAGAGTAACATCCCTAAAGTTTTAACATGGTCCCCAGGGAGTAATCCCAACCCGGGATTTTGTGGGATTTGAAACAGTTTGAAAAGAAAAAAAAAAAAAGGGGCGGGGGAAAAATTTATGATATTGCCTGTCATACAAACTATTATTATTGAGATGATCCTTACTACTATATACAATATTCAAAGGTGTTGTTGAATTGTTTTAGATGAGGATATTATTTGGATTTTTTAATTATTATCCTTCATCTTTGTTTATAATAATGAATTATTGTGTACAGTGCTCAGGTTGCACCACAACTCATCAAAGTTCTCATTGTCAAGTACACAGAATAATGTTTAGTGTCAGGAACATGAATGTTTACAGTAATAATATACATGTATTGTACAGTTGTCAAGTACACCCAACTCATCAAAGTCTCATGTCAAGACACAGAATAAATGTATTAGTGTCAGGAATGAACTGTTTACAGTGTATATGCATGTATGTGTGCATATGTGTGTGGAGAGGGCATCAGGATAGTGTCGCGGACTACAGGAGCATGGAGGCTTTTGAAAGATTCAGTGCTTCGCAGCCTACAACGACGAGGCAGTTATTCATGTCTCCACCAATTTCTGAGTGTGCAAAAAATGTTTTGAAAGTCACGTGAAGCTGGCTGTTTCTGACTTTGTAGCATGCCCACGGTGTGTTGGAAAGATGCAGTCAAAAGAACGTTTTGTGATTATGACATGAAGGCTCCTGAGTTTCAACAAGGCAAACACTGAGAAGGTCAGGGGGGGGGCATTGGTCCAAAATTGTGTATTAACAATAAAGTGGGATAATTAGTCTGATATACAAATAATACAAATACTCAAAAGTTGATTTTTTTTTTTTTTTTTTTTACACGGTTGTAGCCTTTGATGTTTCTCTCAACCTTTTCCGTGATTTCTTTACACTTTAAAAAACATAAAAGTAAGTAAAGTGGCGAAGTGTCTACTGCGGTACAAGCAACAGCAAGGGAGTCCATCCCTTTTTGCTAGTGTTAAATCAGGGAGATTGTTTTGCTAGGTGAAGTGCCGCACTATCGTCAGCTCCCCACTTTATCCCAGATTAGATTACCCAATCTGTGCTACTGATGTGCTAGGTTGGCGGGACTGGTATCGACCAGAACCTTGCCGTTTTCCTAGGCGGGTGCTTACTGACTGAGCTAAACATCCCCTAAACAAGTAGATTAATTTATTGTCTGTATTTGCTCTTATACTTACTGTTTTTACTTCTCAATTCAATTGATTATAATTTTAATTTTCTTCAACTGGGATTAATAATACTTTATAAAAATGAAACTTTTAAAGTTGTTACATAGTGATTCCAGTTAACACTTTTCCCTCAGTTGTTGTTATTTTAAGGGAATTGAATTATAAACTTTCAAGCCCTATTAATGAAAATTACTATTCCTGGTATTTTTGCTAAGGAGACTAAGTAAGGAATTTAACACCCCTGATTCACAATCTACCCTCAGAAATTCAGATAAAAAAAGAAAAAAATAAACAGTAATGTTTAAAAGGTTTGGAATTCTCTTATTTTATTTTATTGTCTGGAATTTTTATTTAAAAAAATCCAAAATGAATTCTTTTGTAGCGGAATTATGTTCCAGTTTTCTCTCAATATGATGTTGAGGTCGAGTGCAGGTTTGATTCTTTCTCAAACTTTACTTTATCTGGGTAAGTAATTTTTATTTTTTCATTTTTCACACCCCCCAAAAGTCTTTTAAAAATAGCCGCCTAGATTTACTGTTTAGTAGTTTAGTTTATGTTAAATAGATCACCATAAGTTTACAACCAGACACTTTGTTGTGGACTAGCCTATTTTACCTTTTCTAGAGAATAAATGAACTGATCAAGACTATTTTGTGTACTGCTGTTTAGAGCAGTTGCAGGATATTATGAGAACCGTCTACTTAAGACCTCAATTCTTAGCACCTCTGTTTGCAAAGTAACTGTTAATTTTAGTACAAACCTTATTTTGAACGTATTAGTATACTAAAACATTCTAGTTTCCAGTATTACAAATAGACTTTAATAAGAAATATTTCTGAACAAAAGATTAAATATTTGTCAAACAATTTAAAAACTAGAAAATTCATTGTATATATTTTTCCTATTCTATTATATTTTAACTCATTCAGGCTGAATTTATTCTAAGTTTTAGTTCCGTCAAGGTATTCAAAAATTCAGTATTATCAGAAAATCATAGAATATTTCCATTTGGGGGGGTAAGATCCCCTCCCCGCAATGGGTTTATGGGGTATAACCAAACTAAACCACATCTGATGGTCAGGCTCTGTCTAGGCTCTGTGGAGTGTGGAGTTACCCCTTCTGGCCATTATCCAGGTCCACTCTGACCCAAAATGTAGTACTGTTAGGGTCCAGTCCCATCTATGGCTCAAATTAGGGAACCGGTTAAAAAACTATTTGATTTGATAGGATTGTGTGCAGAAAAAAAACCTTAAGAAACAACTACACAAAAATATATTAAATGTATGTTGCAATGAATGATTCCCTAACCTCAGTGCATTTAAAATAACCTAGCTGACATGCCGTAATAAAAAATTACAAAAATCCTGCCATAGATCCCTAATTTTGAACTGCAGCTACTGCCACCCAAATGGAAACTTCCATGTTTCTTGGGTTGATTCTGTACATGATACTCCCTATGACGATTGGATTAATAAATCTATAACATTTTATGTGTAAATGTTGGCTTTTGCCATATTTGACTGGACTGACTTATCTGGACTCATGAAAATTTTTATTATTCTTTTGATGAATTATTATTTTATACAAAGAATAATTGAACAAAAACAAATTCCATCTAAGTTCCACTAAAGTAACCTTCAAAAAGATTTGTGAGTTTATTACTAAAAGATTAATGATTTCTTCTCTTTTAATATATCACAAAAATTTCAGTTAATCTGAACATTAGCTACATAAAACTGAGAGTAACCTCCCCTTGTTTCTCTCACTTTGAGAAGCCGTCTTCCTTTTGGTCGGCCATTTTCATTTCACTGTAAAATTTACACTGAAATATGAATTTTGTTCAAATCAATAAAACTGATGTTTTAACAAAAATATCATTAAAATGTGTTCTTATTGTGCTTGTGCATTATTTGAAATGAACTTTAATTGTTATTAGGAACACATTTTATGATATTTTATGTTAAAACATGCAGTTGTATTGATTACGGTAAAATGAAAATGGCAATCAAAACTTCTCAAAGTGAAAGAACAATGGGAGCGTTATTCTCATTATGTAGTAAGTTCAGATTTACCAAATTTCTTCATCTAATGCAAATAATAAATATTTAATATTTTAAATGAATTTCAGAATGCGATGTGGATTTGTAACTGGACCAGCTGCGTTCTCGATCGAATTGTCCTTTCATTTACAAAATCCAGGTTTTACATTATCAGTGATTACACAGGTGAGACATAAATTGACAGAATTTGTTCTCTTTGCTTTTAATCCAACTTAAAGTTTAAATTGAATTATTTTCTGGCTTTTACAAAAAAGGTCATCATTGCATTAATTTATGGAGGAAGAGTACTCCCTATCATGTGTGTGTGTGTGCTAAGGATTTTATTGTAATAAATTTACTTGTTATGTCTGATTATCAAATAAATTGAAATCCAGAAGAAAAGTTAACATGAGTTAAGTATCAATGTAACAAATATTAAATTTAATGAAGTATTTTTGAGATGTTTATTTTCTCATGTTTTTTAATGGAAAATTGTAACACATAGCCAAAAAATATATTTGGAAATGAAGGATATTTGTTATCATTGATACTTAACTCATGTTAACTTTTTTCTGGATTCAATGTTATTTGTAATTCAGACCATAAACAGTTAATAATTTATACAAATAAAATCCCTTAGCACACACCACACACATGATAGGAGATACTCTTCCCTCCATAAATAATGCAATGATGACCTTTTGCTTAAAAAGCAGAAAATAATCAATTTTAAACTTTAAGTTGTGATTTAAGCAAAGAGAACAAAATTCTGTTCAATTTATGTCTCCTGTGATAATCACTGATATGTAAAACTGATGTTGTAAATGAAGGACAATTCGATCGAGATCGCAGCTTGGTCCCCCCCCTGTTACAAATCCACATCGCATTCTGAAATTCATTAAATATTAAATATTTATTATTTTGGCATTAGATGAAGAAATTTTTGGTAATCTGAAACATTAGCTACATAAATGAGAATAACCTCCCATTGTTTCTTTCACTTTGAGGAAGTTTTGATTGGCCATTTTCATTTTCCGTAACAATACACTGCATGTTTTTTAAACATAAAAATATCATAAAATGTGTTCTTATAACAATAAGTTCATTTCAAATAAATGCAACAAGCACAATTAAGAACACATTTTATGATATTTTGTTTAAAACATTCCAGTTAAATGTATTGATTTGAACAAATTCATATTTTCAGTGTAATTTACAGTGAAATGAAAATGGGCCGACCAAAAGAGATCGGTCTCTCAAAGTGAGAGAAACAAGGGGGGTTACTCTCATTATGTAGCTAATGTTCAGATTACTGAAATTTTTTTGTGGGATTAAAAAATATTAAAAAGAGAAGAAATCATTAATCTTTAGTAAATAAACTAAGAAATCTTTTTGAAGGTTCACTTAGTGGAACTTAGATGGAATTTGTTTTTGTTTCAATTAATTCTTTGTATTAAAAAATATTCATCAAAGAATAAAATAAAAATTTCCAGATAGAGTCAGTCAGTCAATATGGCAAAAAGCAAACCTTTACACCATAAATGTTTATAGATTTATGAATACCAATCGTCATAGAGAGACATGTGCTACAGATCACCCAAGAAACAGGAAGTTCCATTTTGTGCGGATAGCTGCAGGTTTCCAAATTAGGGATCTATTGCAGATTTTTGTATTTTTTATTATGCATTCAAGGGTTCTAGGTTATTTATCACTGAGGTTAGGGAATCGCATTCATTGCACATACATTTATATATTTTTGTGTGTTGTTTCTTAAGGGTTTTTTTTCTGCACACAATCTATCAAATTCAAAAGATTTTTTAAACGGTTCTATTTGAGCCATAGATGGGATGGGACCCTAACAGGTACTACCATTTGGGTTCAGAGTGGACCTGGAGTTAATGGCCAAGAAGGAGGTACTCCACCACTCCACAGAGCTCTAGAACTAGAGGCCTGACCATCAGATTGTGGTTTAGTGTTATACCCATGACCCATTTGCGGGGAGGGATCTTACCCCCTCCAAATGGAATATCTATGATTCTGATATATGACTTGAATTTTTGATACCTTGACGAACTTAAAAACTTAGAAATAAAATTCAGCCTTGAATGAGTTAAAGAATAAATAGCAAAAATATTACTTACAATGAATTTTCATAGTTTTTAAATTGTTTGACAATATTTAACTCTTTTTGTTCAGAAATATTTTCTTATTAAAGTCTATTTATACTGGAACATTAGAATGTTAAGTATACTAATACGTTCAAATAAGGTTTGTACTAACAATTAAAGTTACTTTGCAACAGAGTGCTAAGAATTGAGGTCTTAGTAGACGGTTTCTCATAATGATCTGCCAACTGCTCTAACAGCAGTACACAAATGTCTTAGATCAGTCATTTATTCTCTAAGAAAAGGTAAATAGCTTTAGTCCACAACAAAGTGTCTGGTTGTTAAACTATGTTATTATTTACATATAACAAATACTAACAGGTAAAGCGATGCGGCTATTTTTAAAGGACTTTTTGGGGGGGTGTGAAAAAATGAAAAATAAAAATTACTTACCAGATGAAGTAGTTTGAGAAAGAATCCAACCTGACACTCGACCCTCAACATCAATTGAGAGAAACTTGGAACATATTCCTCAAAAGAATTCATTTTTTGGATTTTTTTTAAATTAAAATTCCAGACAATAAAATTAAATAGAGAATCAAACCATTTTAAAACATTACTTTAAATTTTCTTTTTATCTGAATTTTGAGGGTAGATTTGAATTCAGGGGTTGTAAATTCTTAACTTGTCTCCTTAGCAAAAAATACCAGTGAATAGTAATTTTCATTAGGGCCTTATAAGTTTATAATCTCAATTCCCTTTAAATAACACACTGAGGTGAAAAAAGTGTATACTGAATCACTATGCAACACTTTAAAGTTTCTTATTAAAAGTATTATTAATCCCAGTTGAGAAATTAAATATGTATATCAATTTGATTGAAGATTAAGTAAAACAGTAAGATATAAAGAAGCAAAATTACAGAAACAATAATTAATCTACTTTGTTAGGGATGGTTTTAGCTCAGTTCAGTAGAGGCACCCGGCCTAGGAAACGCAAGGTTTCGGTTCGATACCAGTCCCGCAACAAGACATCAGTAGACAGATTGGGTATCTTATCTGTCGTGATAAAGTGGCGAGCTGACGATAGGTGCGGCACTTCACCTCAGACCAAAACAATCTCCCTGATTAACACTAGCAAAAAAGGATGGACCCTGCTGTTTGGCTGATACGACAGTACGACCACTTCGCCAACTTTACTTACTTTTATTTTTATATTTAAGTGTAAAGAAATCCAGGAAAAAGTTGAGAGAAAACCATCAAAGCACAACCAGTGTAAAAAAATAAAAAAAAAAAATCAAAACCTTTGAGTATTCTTCGTATTATTTTGGTATTATTCAGAACATTATCCCCATCTTATTTATTAACACAATGTGTGGACCAATATGCCCGCCCCCCCTGACCTTCTTCAGGTGTTTCGTTGAACTCAGGAGCCTTCTTGTCATAATCATCAAACGTTCTTCTTTGATTCTGCATCTTCCAACACACGTGGGCATGCCTACAAAGTCAGAAAACAGCACAGCTCACGTGACTTTCAGAAAACATTTTTTCAGCACCTCAGAATTGTGAGACAATGGAATAAACTGCCTCGTCTGTTGTAGGCTGCCGAAGCACTGAATCTTTCAAAGCCTCCATGCTCCTGTAGTCCGCCGACACTATACCTGATGCCCTCCACACAACAATGCATCACCATACATGCATATCTACTACTATAAACAGTTCATGTTCCATGACACTAATACATTATTCTGTTACTTGACATGAGACTTTGATGAGTTTGTGGTGTACTTGAGCACTGTACACATACATGTATATTATTACTGTAAACAGTTCATGTCCTGACACTAATCATTATCTGTGTACTTGACATGAGACTTTGATGAGTTGGTTGCACCTGAGCACTGTACACAATAAATTTCATTATTATAACAAAGATGAGGATAATAATTAAAATAATCCATATCAACTCCTCCATTAAAACCAATTCAACAAACCTTTGAATTTGTATATAGTAGTAAGGATCATCTTCAATAATCTAAGTTGTATTGACAGGCAATATCATAAATTTCCTTTTTTCTTTCAACTCGTCAATCCACATCCGGTGGGATTACCTCCCGTGGGGACCATGTATAACTTTAGAGGATGTTATCTCCTGAGGATCTTTAGCTTCTTTTGGTGACCAACGAGACAACACTTCTTCAAATGTCCAGAATTAAGCCGTTTCCATCCGTTTGACATCTAAAATTTGAAGGATTCAGGGGTTTCACCTGTTGGAGATAAATAATGATGATAATAAAAGAAAGAAAAGTAATTTCTTTTGGTTGTTTAATGCATATCAACCCTTGCAGGTTATTTAATGCCAAATCTTTTTTTTTTTTCACATATTATGATTTGTTAAGAAATAATTTTTATTAACTTCATGTATATTAAAATACTGGCAGCTGACCTCAGCCACTGCTTCTAGCATATATATGATTTAAAAAAAAAAGAAGTGGATGTTTGCCACAAGAGCAATTTGAAGAATATGGCCCAGGACAATCATATAGTTGCTAGGGATTTGATATGACCAGCTGATGCATTAAGATGGGTCCTCTCTGGCCGCCTCGTGCTAGCCAAAGAAGGGTCAAAGTGGAGTGCTTGCAATTATGGATGCTCAGCCACCAAGGATCCTAATCCTCAGTCTTCATAGGCCAACAGTATTGACCCATTGGTGGGGTAAAATTACCACTCTACAGAGGTGCAGTCGCATTTCTACAAGCCCCAACAAATAGAGCAGAATTACAATTTATTTGTTTTCTTTAATTTCTCAATTTATATATTGATTAATTACTTTAACATTAAATTGAAAATACTTTTTAAAAATTTATCATTAGATATTTATTAATTGAATGAATAAGGTAATTTGCAATTTTATTGCATAGAAATCCGATTGTGTCTTTGCAATAAATATCCACAAAAATATACAATAAAAATCCTCAGAGCACATCAAATCTTTAGTAAACCATATATACAATAATGTAGTAATCTGGACTTTAGCTACATTAATGAGAGCAACCTCCCCCTATGTTTTCTTTCACTTTGAGGAATGTCTGTTTTTGATCGGCCATTTTCATTTGCACCGAAATCAATACAACTGCATGTTTTAAAACGAAAATATCATAAAATGAGTTCTTAATAACAATTAAGTTCATTTTAAATAATGTACAAGCACAATTAGAGAACACATTTTATAATATCTTTCATGTTAAAACATTCAGTTGTATTGATTCAAACAAATTCGTAATTTTCAGTGTAGATTTATGATGAAATGAAATGGCTGACTAAAACAGACAGCTTCCTCAACAGTGAAAGAAACAAAGGGAGTTACTCTCATTTATGTAGCTAATGTTCAGATTACCCAATAATTTGTTTACTAATGTTACCTTTGGTTTGGTTTGGTTTCTTTGTTTAATGTATACTCAATCTTCATGGTTATTTAATACTAAAGCCATCCTTGTAGAAGAAATATTTGATCCCATAGCTAGAGGGAGTTCATACCTTTCTAAGTGTATGGACTGTGATATTGTAATAAGCAAGTTTGAACTCCACTTTAGGCTTTTAGATTCACTTTAGGACTAGTATTTAGTTCTCTATGCCATGGGGATTCCTTATTACTGCTAATTAGAAGAATAGATTAAAGTTAGCTGAGTGCAATTTCCATTGGAGCTTGATCACAGTTTTTGATCTGATGCAAATTATCTCTTTCTTGTTTAAAATAGTTCCTCTTCTGTAGAATTTCCACAGGTGATGCTAGCTAATTTATTCATGATCTTAACTTTGTATTGTGAATTACAAAAGACATGAAATTAATTTAATCATTAAATTTCAATTAAATTTATTTCCTTTTTAATACAAAAAAAAATATAATATCACTGTGATTTAAAGCAAAAAAATATTTTTTCCTTCCTTTTTCAGATTAATCAAAAAACTTTTTCCAAAAAACCATTTTTGCCAAAAATGTTTATCTTTGGGAACAAAATACATGAACTTAACTTCTTAACATCCTGTTGAAATTTTCTTAAGTCAGAGTCCCATTCCTATAGGATTTATCAATAAATGGCTAAAAATGGCCTTTTCATTTAAAGTTACCTGTTATTTCCCATAAATCAAAGACTTCTAAATATGTTTAATATTACATTAAACAAAGTACAGAGCCCCATTCTATAAGGATTTATCAATAAATGGCTAAAAATGCCTTTTCATTTAAAGTTACCTGTTATTTCCCAATATCAAAGACTTCTAATATGTTTAATATTACATTTAAACAAAGTACAGAGCCCATCCTATAAGGATTTATCAATAAATGCTAAAAATGGCCTTTTCATTTAAAGTTACCTGTTATTTCCCCATAAATCAAAGACTTCTAAATTGTTTAATATTACATTTAAACAAAGTAAGAGCCCATTCCTATAAGGATTTATCAATAAATGGCTAAAAATGGCCTTTTCATTTAAAGTTACCTGTTATTTCCCATAAATCAAAGACTCTAAATATGTTAATAATTACATTTAAACAACAGTACAGAGCCCCATTCCTATAAGGATTTATCATAAAATGGCTAAAAATGGCCTTTCATTTAAAGATTACCTGTTATTTCCCATAAATCAAAGACTTCTAAATATGTTTAATTACATTTAAACAAAGTACAGAGCCCCATCCTATAAGGATTTATCAATAAATGGCTGAAAAATGGCCTTTTCATTTAAGAGTTAGCCTGTTATTTCCCATAAATCAAAGACTCTAAATATGTTTTAATATTACATTTAAACAAGTACAGAGCCCCATGTATAAGATTATCAATAAATGGCTAAAAATGGCTTTTCATTTAAGTTACCTGTTATTTCCCAAATCAAGACTTCTATATGTTTAATTTTACATTAAAAACAAGGCTATCGTTGTGTAGGGAAAAATGTATTCCGGACGGGCGAATGAGGCGGATAGATGTAAGAGAAGGTCTTGTTTTAATTCTTTAAAAGTCACACATCTTTTTTTTCTTAAAAATTAGAATACAAAATAAATAATCACTAACATGACATAGTTCCTGAATAACATGGAGATTCCATTAAATGTGATCCTGTTCGGTGTCACAAGCATCAATAACTGAATAAAAGAGAAAATAATATTTTTAAAAGTTATTTTTCTTTAAAAAACAAAAATATTATTTACTTCTTCAATGTTGTATGCAAGAAAATGTTAAATATTTGTTCTACAAACAACAATTAAGAATACTTGATGAACTCTTTATGAGAGTAAGGAAATATATGAGCAATTAGAACATTTTTTATACTAACAAAAAAAAAATGTACACTCTGGCACAAGTATTTAAATTTTGATATAATCAAATATTATATTGAATTAGAAAGACTAATAAGATTATATATGAACACAATAAAAGATTACACTTATTTTTACTTTATTCTAATTGATTTTCAATATAAAATTATATATAGGATCTTTAAATACATTTGAGAATAAACAATAATATTAGAAATCAATAATACAAGTAATTATTTATTAAACATGGTTCTATTAAAACCAGTATGCAATTTGGAAAATACATCTACAAGATGCATTAGGATGCATCGTCAGTAATGTTTCCCTGTGTTCATTACCAGTTTCGGGTCTTTCAACATTATACTGGTTCTCACAGGAGACCCAGTCCAAAATGTTAAATTTCGGGCTTGCATCCCAGCAATATTTTGCTACTTCATTGTGTGATCACTTTTTAAGTATGGCATTTTGTGTCAGTGTAAGAGATTCTTTGACCATGCGAGTTGGAGTGGTGGCACCCATTGGCCATATAACTATGTAAACCGTTTATTTCTTATGATATATAACACACAAGACAGAATTTTTTTAACCCATTAATATCGGCCGTTTTGATGTAAATCAATCTCAGCTAGATCTTAATAGAGACAACGTTAATAAATAAGATTGCTGATTAAGATTAAACAGTGATTATTTAATAACCATTGAGCATATAACATATAATAACTATGGGAATAGTGATGTTGGTGGTGATGTAGTTTTTGCTTACAGCTGTAACCATAACTACATCACACTCAACAATCACAATTCCTAGTTATTTAAACAATCTCCTTATAATAAGATATGGTTATATTATGAAGAATTATTTAGGAGACAAAACACTTAAAAGGATGAAAATGTTAGGTAAATGAAATAACAGAATTAATAAAACACCTGAACGATGCCCAAAAAAATTTACTTAACTGCAATTTGTAACTCGTACGGATGATGACATATGGAAAGAACTTTAATAAAATCAAAACTTTAATAAAAGAAATTCATAGGTTAACTCTTCTATGTAACATTTATTTTCAAACAGAACGAGAATAAATTTTATATAAAAAAATCCAAGATAAGACTCTAACCGCATCAACGTGGATATGGCAATCCCACAGATGTGACAACAAACCAACAAAGTCTGGTGGTATTGTGAGAACTGCTGGGGCACTCTGGGTTATGGTAATGATGCTTTGCCCTGAAACATGTTTGAATCCAGAGTCATCATCTGATGAAGTCTTTGTTGGATGCAATGCAACTGCTTAAACAGCAATTGTTGTAGAGAAGTTAATACATTTGGTTAGTTGTTTTGTTTTTATGGTATATTAACCCCTTTTCAGGTCATTTTAATGTCATTCAAGTTATTTTATAAACAAAGGATTCAGGTTGCTTACAGTAACTGCTGTTTGCTTAAGATGTAACCCAATTAAGTACTGAACAGATTCATTGCTGCTTAACTTCAATGATCTACGCAGGAACCAGTGTTTTCCGCATAAACTGACCATGAAAGTGTGACTATACTGTAATGAATTTTACATTTAATTTGTTTTATATAAGTAAACATGAGATGTAGTGATGTGGAAGAAGGAGAGTGACTGGCTTTGTAAGGCAGACAGTCTAGGAGATGGAAAACTCTGAATTCAAACCAGCTGTTCTATTACATTGGTTTTGTGTCACATCCTGCCTGTAGTGGAGGGGTTGGGTAAATACATACATCCGCACATTCCTCTTGGAATTATTCTTATTTTTCTTTTTTAAAAATACAATTTGTACCTTTTGACTTAGGAGTTTAATTCATTTCACTCAGAACTCAATTTCCTTGAAATCAAATCAATTTTCCTGATTGAAATTAACTGAAATGGCATTACCATTCAAGTCCCTCCCAAACACCCAATTTTTTGTACATTTTTTTTTTAAATAAGAAAAATAGCATTGTATATATATAAAACATAATAAAATAGAATGGAATTAATTATGTACTGTAATATTTTTAATGTATTTCTTTATAAATAATATTTTTGGTTGAAATAAATTTGGAAACTTAAATGATTTAGAGAACTTATAAGCATAATTGTATCTGAGAACTTATATATGATGATTTCACGTCTAATTCATTCACTTATAACTCAATTTCCTTGATATTAAATCAATTTTCCCCATTGAAATAAACTGAAATCCCATTAATCTGTTCCAGCGCCTGCCTCAACCCCCCCAAAAAAAAAACGCCCTATTATTTTTTTACATTTTTTAAATAAGAAAAATAGCATTGTATTATATGAAATCATAATAAAATAGAATGTAATGAAATTATGTTGTAATATGTTTAATGTTTTTTTTTTTTATAATGTCTTTCTTTGGTGATAAATTTTGGAAACTTAAATGTTTTAATTTGAATTATAAACATAAATGTATCTGAAGTTTACTTGTACCTAAAATTTTAACTCTCAACATAAAATAAAAAATCAACAAGTGACAATTGGGACACTCGCAAATCAAAGGACCCCTTTACTCTTCTAAACAACATAAGGGACTCTCTATTTGAATATGAAGAATGCACTTAAATACCTTTGATAAACATCTTGACTTCCATTTGTCACAATTATTTTTGTCTGTTTATCTCCAGTCTGCATCAAATAATGGAGGATTGTGCATTTTTGTCTGTAACATCTTCAGCCAATCCAAAAGTTCAGGAATTCTGCGATTTGAAAAAAAAAAAATTGAATTAATGACACTGAAACTAAGATTAAAAACTTTTATGAGTTTTTTTTAGATGGAATTTCATTAGAACTTGATATTGTAGCATTTGGTAAACAAATGGTACCAGGGTGTGAATAGATAATCCAGTAATTGAAAGAAAGATGAGTTGACATAGTTCAACATCTCTATCAGTGAGCTAGCTGTAACATGACATGCTTGATCTAGCACTCTGGAATTGGACTTGAAAGGGGGTCACCATTTAAAGTGTCACTCATTTGAGGCAGAAGTCGGAGTGGGGTGTTCTGTAGAACCCCAGGATATATAGCACGGATTTCAATCTCTTTTTCTCTTTTGGTGGCTGGGGCGTGAGGAGTAAATGGGAAAGGAAAATGAGGAACAAAGATACGAGAAGAGTCCTGTTCCTAGAAAAACAAAGAAGCTAACCACATGGTATCTAGTGTCCATTTCTTCCTGCTTCCACACTTCTCGTAATCATACACCCAAAAAAGTGCGCAGGATTGCCTCATCAGTGATGTTATTGGGTTCATAAGTTTCAGGTCTTCCAACATTATACTCGTTCTCCAAAGTGACCCTACCAAAAGTACAATTCTGGTAGGTCATCCTGTAGCAAAAGTCCACCAAGCACAATAACGTTCAACACCACACACACACACACAGAAAGAGAGAGACAGACAGACAGAAGACAGACAGACAGAGAAGAGTTAGAAGAAAGAGGAGAACATCATTTCAAGCAGATAAGATAAAAAAGATCTTTTCTTGAGAGAGATAGAGAGAAAGAAGAGAGAGAGAGAAAGAGAGAGAGAGAGAGAAAACAAACAAAAACACAACTGCTTACTATTATTATCTTCTTAAGCAGTGAATGACCAATAAGAAACAGCGTACATCACTTCCATCTCAGTCATAAACAAAAAATAGTTGGTTGAAATGTGCGCTCGTTCGAGACTGAACAGAGAAATAAAAACAAAAGTCTTATGCTAAAACAACATTTTTTTTTTTTTTTTTTTTTTTAACCCATCTGACAATTAGTGCTCATACGATATTATTTTGGGGAGAGAAGAGGGGGGATAATATTAAATATTTTTTACATACCCTTGAGATTGAGAATATTGTTGAGCACGGCTCATATCACTACCAGACAATTTGATAGAAGTGCATCTCTGAAAGTTCAAAGTAAAAATAACTTCAGTAAAATTTATGGAAAAAAAAACACACAAAAAAAATACTGAAATAGAGAATTTCTTAAAAGATCAAACTTATGCAAAATTATAGTAATTCATTTGTATTATTCGGACTATTGTCCTCATCTTCATTGTTTTCTGTACACAAAGCCTAATGGAGTTAAAACAGTTCTAAAGTACAATTATCTCAGACTGCGGGTTCAATCTTGGTCAGCAGTAACATAGAATAATAATTAACACAAGCTTAACACCTTGTACCCAGCTATGGTTAGCAGAATGAAACAGGATACCCCGTGGACTAAATTAAGTGTTAGGTTCAAAAATCCATGATGGCTCCCAATATTGACAAGAAGGTTCGATTATGACAAGAAATACCTGAAGAAGGTTGCGAGGGCACATCTGACCGAAATGTTGTACAGATAACAATAAAGATGAGGACAATAATACAAATAATACAAATAATACTAATTATCAAGCCTCATCTCAAAATTTCAGAGAAATGTGCAAAAATATCCGTTTTTATTTGGAAATGATTTTTATCTAATTTTCAAAATGAAATTTACAGAAAAGCATCAAATTTATAAAAAAAAACAATATTTTTGGCAGGATTACAGTTAATATTTTATAAACTATTTTGAAAATTTGGAGAAAACTTTTCAAAATGCTAATGTGGAAGATTTGTTTATTGGTTGGTGTTTAATGGCATATCAACCTTGTGGGTTATTTAATGCAATCTTGTGGTTTTGTTTTTATTATATATATTATGTTAAATTTCATGTGTAATGATAAATTAGTAGAAATAATTTTGATGTTAGTTGTGTTGGTTATTTTGTTTAATGGCATATCAACCTTTGTGGGTGATCCAATACCAAATCCTGTATTGTGTATATATGATTTGTAAGTGAACAGTTTTTTGGGAAATATTTTTAGTTCTATAAACTGGTAGAAATAATTTTCATTAATTCTATGTGTATCAATTTATTGGTAGAAATTATTTTTTCATGTTAGATTTATTATTAACTTGTACGTGATAAATTTCAAATTGGTAGAAATAATTTTCATTAACTTTGAATAATTTGTAAGTAAATATTTTTGTTGATTTGCTTTATAACATCTCATTTAATTTTATGTGGATTAATAAACAGGTAGAAATAATTTTTATGCTTAGGTTTTTCCTTAACTTCATATGTATCAATAAACTGTAAAAATAATTTACATTAACTTGTAAACAATGTATTTGACCATAGACAGGACCTAACAGGTACTACCACTCAGGTCAGAGTGGACCCTGGTGTAATGGCAATGAAAGGGGCACTGCACACTCCCACAGCTCAAAAATGGAATTCAAATCCAGGAGACTAAATTGGAGAAATTATTTTATCTTTGATTTTTTTAATTTCATCTGTATCAACAATTGGTAGAAATAATTTTCATTAGCATCATGCGTATCAATAAATCAGAAGAAATAACTTCATGTGTATTAATAATACTGGTGGTTGACCATCATCCACTGCTTTCTAGTACTTATATGATAAAAAAAAGAATTGGGGGTTTGCCATAAGAGTAATTTGAGAATACAGTCGGACTTAATCATATAGTTGCTAGGGCTTGACATGACCAGCTGATTGATCTAATGGGACTTTTTGACGAATAGAATTGAATTTGACTCACTGGAGTTTTAAAGATCCTTCAACCACAGGAAAGAGACTGCATTAGGCATACCAGTTGCCATGGAAATCATTGTTGGTGGACTTTGCAGCAAGATGTTGGCTAAAAACAAAACAAATTAAGAATGAAACATTCAGTGGAATATACGAAGGTAATCCCAAATGTAAGGTTTCCAAAATATTTAGAAATCACAGAAACGTTTGTTTATTGTCATGAATGTTTACATCATTTTAAAGTTTTGAATATGAAGTATCCCTAAAGTAAGGTCTCCAAAATATTTAGAAATCACCAGAAACGTTTATTGTCAATGATGTTTACATCATTTTAAAGTTTGAATACTGAAGGTAATCCCTAAAGTAAGGTCTCCAAAATATTTAGAAATCACAGAAACGTTTATTGTCAATGATGTTTACATCATTTTAAAGTTTGAATATGAAGGTAATCCCTAAAGTAAGGTCTCCAAAATATTTGAAATCACAGAAACGTTTATTGTCAATGATGTTTACATCATTTTAAAGTTTGAATATGAAGTAATCCCTAAAGTAAGGTCTCCAAAATATTTAGAAATTACAGAAACGTTTATGTCAATGAATGTTTACATCATTTTAAAGTTTGAATATGAAGGTAATCCCTAAAGTAAGGTCTCCAAAATATTTAGAATCACAGAAACGTTTATTGTCAATGAATGTTTACATCATTTTAAAGTTTGAATATGAAGGTAATCCCTAAAGTAAGGTCTCCAAAATATTAGAAATCACAGAAACGTTATTGTCATGATGTTTACATCATTTTAAAGTTTGAATATGAGGTAATCCTAAAGTAAGGTCTCCAAAATATTTAGAAATCCAGAAACGTTTATTGTCAATGAATGTTTACATCATTTTAAAGTTTGAATATGAAGGTAATCCCTAAAGTAAGGTCTCCAAAATATTTAGAAATCACAGAAACGTTTATTGTCAATGATGTTTACATCATTTTAAAGTTTGAATATGAAGGTAATCCCTAAAGTAAGGTCTCCAAAATATTTAGAATTACAGAAACAGTTTATTGTCCAATGAATGTTTACATCATTTTAAAGTTTGAATATGAAGGTAATCCCTAAAGTAAGGTCTCCAAATATTTAGAAATCACAGAACGTTTATTGTCAATGATGTTTACATCATTTTAAAGTTTGAATATGAAGGTAATCCTAAAGTAAGGTCTCCAAAATATTTAGAATCACAGAAACGTTTATTGTCAATGAATGTTTACTAATCATTTAAAGTTTGAATATGAAGGTAATCCTAAAGTAAGGTCTCCAAATATTTTAGAAATCACAGAAACGTTTATTGTCAATGATGTTTACATCATTTTAAGTTTGAATATGAAGGTAATCCTAAGTAAGGTCTCCAAAATATTTAGAAATTACAGAAACGTTATTGTCAATGAATGTTACATTCATTACAAGTTTGAATATGAGGTAATCCCTAAAGTAAGGTCTCCAAAATATTTACAATCACAGAAACGTTATTGTCAATGCTGTTTACATCATTTTAAATTTGAATATGAAGGTAATCACTAAAGTAAGGTCTCCAAAATATTTGAAATCACAGAAACGTTTATTGTCAATGCTGTTTACATCATTTTAAAGTTTGAATATGAAGGTAATCATAAAGTAAGGTCTCCAAAATATTTAGAAATCACAGAAACGTTTATTGTCAATGCTGTTTACATCATTTTAAAGTTTGAATATGAAGGTAATCACTAAAGTAAGGTCTCCAAAATATTTAGAAACACGAAACGTTTATTGTCATGCTGTTTACATCATTTTAAAGTTTGGAATACGAAGGTAATCCCTAAAGTAAGGTCTCCAAAATATTTAGAAATCACAGAAACGTTTATTGTCAATGTTTTACATCATTTTAAAGTTTGAATATGAAGGTAATCCCTAAAGTAAGGTCTCCAAAATATTTAGAATCACAGAAAGCTTTATTGTCAATGATGTTACATCATTTTAAAGTTTGAAATATGAAGGTAATCCCTAAAGTAAGGTCTCCAAATATTTAGAAATCACAGAAACGTTTATTGTCAATGATGTTTACATCATTTTAAAGTTTGAATACGAAGGTAATCCCTAAAGTAAGGTCTCCAAAATATTAGAAATCACAGAAACGTTTATTGTCAATGCTGTTTAACATTTTAAAGTTTGAATACGAAGGTAATCCCTAAAGTAAGGTCTCCAAAATATTTAGAAACAGAAACGTTTATTGTCAATGATGTTTACATCATTTTAAAGTTTGAATGAAAGGTAATCCCTAAAGTAAGGTTCCAAATATTTAGAAATTACAGAAAAGTTTATTGTCAAATGAATGTTTACATCATTTTAAAGTTTGATATTGAAGGTAATCCAAAGTAAGGTCTCCAAAATATTTAGAAATCACAGAAACGTTTATTGTCAATGATGTTTACATCATTTTAAAGTTTGAATATGAAGGTAATCCCTAAAGTAGGTCTCCAAAATATTTAGAAATCACAGAAACGTTTATTGTCAATGATGTTTACATCAATTTTAAGTTTGAATATGAAGGTAATCCTAAAGTAAGTCTTCCAAAATATTTAGAAATCACAAAACGTTTATTGTCAATGAATGTTTACATCATTTTAAAGTTTGAATATGAAGGTAATCCTAAAGTAAGGTCCAAAATATTTAGAAATCAGCAGAAACAGTTTATTGTCAATGATGTTTACATCATTTTAAAGTTTGAATATGAAGGTAATCCCTAAAGTAAGGCTTCCAAAATATTTAGAAATACAGAAACGTTTATTGTCAATGAATGTTTACTCATTAAAGTTTGAATATGAAGGTAATCCCTAAAGTAAGGTCTCCAAATATTTAGAAATCAAGAAACGTTTATTGTCAATGATGTTTACATCATTTTAAGATTTGAATATGAAGTAATCCCTAAAGTAGGTCTCCAAAATATTTAGAAATTACAGAAACGTTATTGCAATGAATGTTTACATTCATTAAAGTTTGAATATGAAGGTAATCCCTAAAGTAAGGTCTCCAAAATATTTAGAAATCACAGAAACGTTTATTGTCAATGATGTTTACATCATTTTAAAGTTTGAATATGAAGGTAACCCTAAAGTAAGGTCTCCAAAAATATTTAGAAATCAAGAAACGTTTATTGTCAATGAATGTTTACATCATTTTAAAGTTTGAATATGAAGGTAATCCCTAAGTAAGGTCTCCAAATATTTAGAAATCACAGAAACGTTTATTTCAATGATGTTTATATCATTTTTAAAGTTTGAATATGAAGGTAATCCTAAAGTAAGGTCTCCCAAAATATTTAGAAATTACAGAAACGTTTATTGTCAATAATGTTTTACATCATTTTAAAGTTTGAATATGAAGGTAATCCCTAAGTAAGGTCTCCAAAATATTTCAAATCACAGAACGTTTTTGTCATGCTGTTTATCATCATTTTAAAGTTGAATATGAAGGTAATCACTAAAGTAAGGTCTCAAAATATTTAGAAATCCAGAACGTTTATTGTCATGCTGTTTACATATTTTAAAGTTTGATATGAAGGTATTAAGTAAAGTCATATCATCAAACGTTATGGTTGCTGTTACCTAAAGTTATAAGAATATATAATAAAATATTTAGAAATCCAGAAACGTTTATTGTCAATGCTGCTTTACATATTTTAAGTTTGAATAGAAGGTAATCCTAAAGTAAGGTCTCCAAAATATTTTAGAAATCACAGAAACGTTATTTGTTAATGCTGTTTACATCATTTTAAGTTTGAATATGAAGGTAATCCTAAGTTAAGGTCTCCAAAATAAATTTAGAAATCACCAGAAACGTTTATTGTCAATGATGTTTCATCATTTTAAAGTTGAATATGAAGGTATCCTAAAAGTAAGGTCTCCAAATATTTAGAAATCATCAGAAACGTTTATTCGTCAATGATGTTTACATCATTTTTAAGTTTGAATATCGAGGTAATCCTATAAGTCATATTAGACGCGTTTGTCCTGTTTAACATTTTAATTGTACGAAGAATCTAGCTCCAATTAGAATAAGCGTTTATTGTCAATGATGTTACATCATTTAAAGTTGATCTCTCCNTTCGCTTCTCACTGAGTGCCCTATTGTGAGAGGACTAAGATTATTGAAGTGAAAAAATAATGTGGATAATAATTAAACATGGAACTAAAATCCAATCCAATGGATCTTCACGTGTATATTGTTTACTTTTTAATTTAATATTTAAGTATTAAATCAAGTGACACGTTATATTTCAGTTGCGGCAACGATATAAGAAATGAGAGAGTTATCTCCCTTGATTTTCCAGTATGTAAATAACGAAAGTAAGAGCCGACGTCATTTTGTTACGCACACACACGTATGTGTTTGTTTTTTTGCACGTCGTATATTTATTTAGGACCAATTTTATTTAAACAACAATTGCTATAAACTACTCTGAATAACATGTTTTGATTGTTTACATGTAGTATGTAGCGATTACATTGAATTTAAATCATTCCTTGTTTGTATTTCATGTGAAAAATGTATATTTTCTTTAAGACACTTTAAACACGTTTTTATAGAAATTCACTGGAAAAAAGTAAATTAATGTTGAATGTTATCAACTTTGAATAAAGTAGACAATTTCTCCGCAACCATCACGAAACTTGAAAGTAAAACAATAATTGGTAGAACTTGCTTCTTTCTAGATTTTTAGTCGTACGATTTTAAAAATAAGACTTTTTTTTCTTTATGTAAAACAAAAAAATTTCCAGTAGCTTTTCGGAATATTTTTCTGAGTAGATTTTTAAAAAATAATTAGTGGCGTAAATTGTTAATTTAAAACTACACATAAATCCTGACTGGACGTTAACTTGTCCGGTTTATTTATTGTCAATTGGATATTGAAAATGTAAATTTCGTTAAGTCATTTTCACATTTTCAAATCATATCTATCAAATAAGGCATTTGTATGAGTGAATAATTTTTCTGAGGAAAAACAAATTTGCTTTATTTATCACATGTCAATGCTATCTTTTGGTTGTAATTTTTTAATTATTTATTTTAAATATTGAATATATTTCTTTAATGAAATGCATTACGCGTCATTTAAGCATACATGAAAATAATTCCATTTTGAAAAGTTTGCTTGTCATGATTATTTTCAATAATTATCGAATGTTATACGATATACGCATTCTAATTGCCTTAAAAAAATAAAAATAGAAGATTATTTTATTTACATTTTTATAGTTAAAAAAACCTTTATTTTGAATTAACAATCATATTATTACCGTCCTATCTTCATATTTAAAAATAAATGATCTCTATAAAGATTTGTTTTGATTAAGTAAGTTGAGTTACATAAAAGAAAATTTTGTATTTTCTCTTTTTGCAAAATTAAAGTTTTCGTGTGTGTGTGTGTGGAATGTTTTGTCTTGTCTTCCTAAAAAATGATTTTTTTTTACATTGCAAAAGACATTGAATTACAATGCTATTCTCTGTAAGTTTATTTTCAATATTGAATTTTTTTTCTTCAATGAAATACATTACGGTACGCCGTTTAAGAATACATGGAAGTAACAGGTACCCTTTTTTAACCTTTACAAGTTCAACAATTGAATTTAACGCCGCTAAATAGAAGGTTATTGTTGTTTTTTGTTTTTAGTTGAACAAAACATTTATTCTAAGTTAACAATTACTTGTTTTTGTGAAAACTAGATTTTAAATTCGTAACGATAAACGTTTTTTCACTATTGTTTTCTAATGACATTTTATTTGTATTGATATAAAATTTGTTTTAAATTTAATAGAACATTTAACAACGTTACGTTTTAAATGAAAGTTCTTTTTAAGATTTTATTTATTTCAATTTTTTTCTTCTCCCGACAATGTCTAATTGTCTCATTTTCGGAAGAGAAATATTTGTTTCGTTTTTTTTTTTTTCGATTTTAACATTATTAGAAAAATAATTATCTCTTTTGACTCTGGAAGAAGGTGAATAAAACTAAAAATAAGTTCATTTGGAATTGCCCAATTCCCAGCATTGTTAAACAAATTTCCCTCTATTCTCATCATTTCCATATGGCATTTATTTAGTTTAAAGATTTAAAAATGGTTTAGTTTACTAAACTTATGAAAATAGCAGAGAATTTTATTTATTTTAACGCGTTGGAAGCCCATAACATTAGTTTTAGTATTTTAACTTCCCTAAAGTTTTTATTGTTGCTTATCAACATCATCATCATCATCAACCACCTCTACAGCCAACCTTCTTTTTTTTGTTTTTTTTGTTTTCCGTTTTTGCAGAATTAGTTTAAGTTTTTATGTGTAGGAATTAAAAAATGTTTTGTCGTTTCAAAATAAATAAATAAATATTGCGAAAACGACCGAATTACATAATACATTCACGTTGCATTCTGAACATAACTACTTGTTTCCTACGAATTATTTTCAAAATAACTTTAACATTGGAAATTTCAAAACTTTTCTAAAAAATTTGATTAAAAAAATTTTTTTTTTTTTTTTAGATATCATCAGTTAAGGATTTTTAAAAACATTTTGCCCTCCTTTTTATCGGAATGTACCCTCTCTCTGTAGTCTGTATTTTTATTGTTTGTTTTTTTTTTAATTTAACAACAATACAACATTTAAAATTTGTCGTGAAATTTGTTTCATGTTTCACATTTTACACTGTTTTAAGAATTTTATAAGAAATGTTATATCGATAATAATCTACAATGTAGATTCTACATGATTAAAAATGACATTCAGTTTGCCAACTGGACTGGAAATTAGTTTATTCTCTATGTTTACGTTAAAGCATTTTAAGTTTGTTTCTCTAATAAAAAAAAATCTCGCTATGATGTACGTTTTTCTGGGTTACGGTTTCTAGGTACCACCAATTTTCCCTGTGAAATTTACCCCCCCCCTATATTTAACACAATGAAACTTGCATAAAGGTTAATATTATCTTAGGGGAAAATTACTCACAGTTATCTTGAAAAATAAGTAAAACAGTCCGTTTTTTACTACACGGTCAGTTTCTTTATTGATATTTTTTTAGCTGAATTCTGTATTCATGGTTCTTTTACTAAAAACAAAACAAACTCTGGCATTGAAACTTCTAAAAATCTTCTGATATATTATTCAGACTCTTTCTTTATAGAAAAAAAAGTAAAATCATTTTTTGTAGGTTCATTTTTTTCATGTTTCATAAAATAAAAAGGGGGGGGGGGTAGACCTCGTCAAAAAAAAATATTTCCCCTAATATATTTTAAGAAAAAACTATTTCAGACATATTTTCATCAAAAGGTAAGCAATTTTGGAAATTTTCGTGAAAATCGGACAATTAATTGATCTTTCATAGAATTTTCTTAAAGAGCCTCTAGTCATAACTTGTTTTTGACTACGTTAAATTTCAATTGATTTAACGGTGCAATGGAATTAACTGTTTTTCTTTGTAACAACTCTTTATGTTCATTATTTCTTTTTTGCAAGATTTAAACAAAAAAAAGTTAAAAAATATTTACGTTTCTTCCTTTAATATGATTATAATAACTGATCACGTGACCTATTTTGGTGGTACCTAATGGTTACATATAAATATATAAATGAGAATTTCGTAATTACTAGACAATTTGGGAACCCATTGGATTCCCGCTGTAAACAGCAGTCCATGATTGTATTGATACTTCTATTTCTAAAGGGGTGAACCATTTTATTAGCATTTGTTTGTGTGTGTGTAGTCGTATCCCAGCCAAAACATCAAATCATGGTGAAGTTTTTATTAAAGTTTAATAATCAAACCAATACAGTTAGAAAATCTTAATAAATTATTACTATTTTTCAATACAATTTACAACTAAATTTAATCTAAATTAAATTGAAATCTAAATTGAAATAGATCACTCGGTAGGACTGACCCTATTCTAGTTGTGACCACACCAAGTGGTTGCCATATAAGGGTTAAAGAGTCCAATCTGCCCTACTATTTACCCATAGCTGGGGGGGGGGAGAAGAGTTGGATTCATACCTTTCCCAAGGATATTAGTGCTATGTGAACTGTGGCTTCATCCAGGATTTGAACTCTGGTCAATGAGTCGATTTCCTACAACTCTAACCAGTATACCACACGCCTCGTATAAGTGAATGATAATTTTGTAGAGTCAGCATTAGCGTATATAAAATATCAAAGTATCTAGATATTTAAATCAGAAATCTCGTAAGAAAAATCAAATGCATCTTTTTCACATTTCAATTATTTTCTTTAAATCATTTCATTGTAATTTTATTTCCAGGCAAAAACCATGAATTATGCCCGATTCCTGAATAGGGTTAGCCTGGCAAGGCAGCCATCAGCAACAAGGGTTTTGAGTAAGTAGTTTTCATTTGATATTTATTAGTGTTATAGACAAGTGTATGGTTGCAAGAAAAATATGAATGAATGAAAAAATGAGAGTTTTATTGTAAATAAACAGGCCATGTGGTTTAGAAGTATGGAGTTTCTTCTCCCACTAAGTAGGGGTCAAGAGGTGAATGAGTGTGTGTCCGTTCTTGGTTCGATGTGACGGGTGTAGGTGACCTCATTCTGGTAGTGATAGCAAATAGCTCAATTCTTAGCTTTAGTATAATAATAAATTTCAATGTTTTTTACTAAAAAAATAGGCATTTTTGAATTAGCTCAGTCGGTAGAGCACCTGCCTAGGTAATTGCAAGGTTCCTGGTTCGATACCGGTCCACGCCAACTCTGTGCATGAGTAGCAGAGATTGGGTAATCTGGCCTGAACGGTAAAGTAGTGGAGAGCTGACGGTAGGTGTGGCGCACAAAAACAATCTCCCTGGTCTAGCACTATTAAAAAGGGGATAGACTCCCTCGCTGTCCAGCTGATACCAACAATAGGCCACTATGCCAACTTACTTTTACCTTAAAATCTGGTTTTAAAAAATAAAATTTTACTGAAATAGCCCAAAAAATAACCAATGTCTGGCACAAGGCCCACTGTGGATTGGTAATAGTTCACTTAGATGTGATGGTAATCTGAACATTAGCTACATAAATGAGAGAAACATCTCCTTGTTTCTTTCACTTTGAGGAAGCCGTCTGTTTTGATTGGCCATTTTCATTTCACCGTAATCAATACAACTGCATGTTTTAACACGAAAATATCATAAAATGTGTCCTTAATAACAATTAAGTTCATTTCAAATAATGCACAAGCACAATTAAGAACACATTTTATGATATTTTTGTGTTAAAACATTCAGTTGTATTGAATCGAACAAATTCGTATTTTCAGTGTAGATTTACATTGAAATGAAAATGGCTGAACAAAACAGACAGCTTCCTCAAAGCGAAATAAACAAGGGGAGGTTACTCTCATTTATGTTGCTAATGTTCACATTACCGATGTGATTAACACGTTCAATGCGATATGACCACCAGTGGATCATGCTATATTTTTTTTATTAGGGCGAACTGATCTAGCTATGGGTTGTGTACGAAAAAAATAATATCGCTCTGTCCACCAGTGGGTCATATTGTATTGAATGGGTTAATCATTACTTAATCTTGATGTTATATGGCAGACCTCTTGGCGCAACACTGTTGTGTTTGTTGTGCATATGCCTGCGCATGCCTCACTGCTTTGCTAAGCTTTGGCTTGGCAGTCATTTCTGCTGGAGCTCCCGACTGACATTACTACCAAGTGTGAAATTCACACAGTTATTCAGTTTTTGAACACAAAAAGGAATTAAACCAATTGAAATTCATTGCCAATTAATAGTAGTGTATGGTGAGTCATGCATGGATGTCAGAAACATCCACAAGTGATGTAGGGAGTTTGCAACAACGACAAGGTTCAATGCTTCCTCAAACGACATGGCAGAAAGTTGGTATGACATGGGCTTACCAAAAACCTTCCATAGCATCTACAAAAATGCATCAACCAAAATAACGTTTATGTATAAAAATAGATGCATGTTGAAACTTTAAAATGATGTAAACATCATTGACAATAAACGTTTCTGTGATTTCTAAATATTTTGGAGACCTTACTTTAGGGATTACCTTCATATTCAAACTTTAAAATGATGTAAACATCATTGGCAATAAACGTTTCTGTGATTTCTAAATATTTTGGAGACCTTACTTTAGGGATTACCTTCATATTCAAACTTTAAAATGATGTAAACAGCATTGACAATAAACGTTTCTGTGATTTCTAAATATTTTGGAGACCTTACTTTAGGGATTACCTTCATATTCAAACTTTAAAATGATGTAAACATTCATTGACAATAAACAAACGTTTCTGTGATTTCTAAATATTTTGGAAACCTTACATTTGGGATTACCTTCGTATATTCCACTGAATGTTTTCATTCTTAATTTTTTTGTCTTTTTAGCCAACATCTTGCTGCAAAGTCCACCAACAATGATTTCCATGGCAACTGGTATGCCTAATGCAAGTCTCTTTCCTGTGGTTGAAGGATCTTTTAAACTCCAGTAAGTCAAATTCAATTCTATTCGTCAAAAAGGTCCCATTAGATCAATCAGCTGGTCATGTCAAGCCCTAGCAACTATATGATTAAGTCCCGACTGTATTCTTCAAATTACTCTTATGGCAAACCCCCAATTCTTTTTTTTATCATATAGGTACTAGAAAGCAGTGGATGATGGTCAACCACCAGTATTCATTAATACACATGAAGTTATTTCTTCTGATTTATTGATACGCATGATGCTAATGAAAATTATTTCTACCAAATTGTTGATACAGATGAAATTAATAAAAAATCAAAGATAAAAATCATTTCTTCCAATTTAGTCTCCTGGATTTGAGATTCCATTTTTGGAGCTGTGGGGAATGTGCAGTGCCCCCTTTATTGCCATTACACCCGGGTCCACTCTGACCTGGAGTGGTAGTACCTGTTAGGGTCCCATCTATGGGTCAAATACATCTGTTTACAAGTTAATGTACATTATTTTTACCAGTTTATTGATACATATGAAGTTAAGGAAAAACCTAAGATAAAAATTATTTCTACCCGTTTATTAATCCACATAAAATTAATGAGAATTTATAAAAGCAATTTAAACAAAAATATTTACTTACAAATTATTCAAAATTAATGAAAATTATTTCTACCAATTTTAAATTTATACATGTACAAGTTAATGATAAATTTAATATGAAAAATAATTTCTACCAATAAATTGATACACATTGAATTAATGAAAATTATTTCTACCAGTTTATAGAACCAAAAATATTTCCCCAAAAACTGTTCACTTACAAATCATATATACACAAATACAGGATTTGGTATTGGATCACCCACAAAGGGTTGATATGCCATTAAACAAAATAACCAACCAACTAACATCAAAATTATTTCTACTAATTTATCATTACACATGAAATTTAACAAATCATATATATATAAAAACAAAACACAAGATTTGGCATTAAATAACCCACAAGGGTTGATATGCCATTAAACACCAAACAACCAACCAAATCTTCCACCATTAGCATTTTGAAAAGTTTTCCCCAAATTTTCAAAATAGTTTACAAAATATTACTGTAATCCTGCCAAAAAATATTTTTTTTTTTATAAATTTAATGCTTTTCTGTAAATTTCATTTTGAAAATTAGATAAAAATCATTTCCAAATAAAAACATTTTTTCACATTTCTCTGAATTTTTGAGATGAGGCTTGATAATTAGTATTATTTGTATTATTCAGATTATTGTCCTCATCTTTATTGTTATCTGTACAACATTTCGGCTGATGTGCCCTCTGGCCTTCTTCAGGTATTTCTTGTTGGACTCAGGAACCTTCTCGGACTCAGGAACCATTTTGTAATTGAGAGCCATCACGGAATTTTGAACCTAACCCTTTATTCAGTCTACGGGGGTATCCTGTTCTCATTTCACTAACCATAGATGGGGTACAGATGTTAAGCTGTGTTAATTATTATTCTATGTTACTGCTACCCCTGACCAGGATTGAACCTGCAGTCTAGAGATAACTTTTATTTAGAACTGTCTTAAACTAACTCCTTTATCCACTAGGCTATGTGTACAGAAAACAATGAAGATGAGGACAATAGTCCGAATAATACAAATAATATTAATTTTTGCATATGTTTGATCTTTTAAGAAATTCTCTATTTATTCAGTATTTTTTTTGTGTGTGTTTTTCTTTCCATAAATTTTACTGAAGTTGTTTTCACTTTCAGAAATGAGATGTTATATTTCATTTTCACTTTGACTTTCAGAGATGGCACTTCTATCAAATTGTCTGGTAGTGATATGAGCCGTGCTCAACAATATTCTCAATCTCAAGGGTATGTAAAAAAATATTTAATATTACCCCCCCCCCCTCTTCTATCCCAAAAAATATTGAACCTCATTTATCATCTGATCCCCAGGTTTTCTTGAACAGAAATCTATATATTGTAGCATTGTCAACAGCAACTGCTATATCGATGAGCACTAATTGTCAGATATAGTGTAAAAAAACAAAATGTTGTTTTAGCATTAAGATCTTTTGTTGTTTTATTTTCTCTGTTCAATCTCGAACGTGTGCACCTTTCAACATGAAGGAAAAAAGACAAACAATTGGTTGTTCCCCTTTTATTTTGTCACGACTGAGATGGAAGTGATCTACGCTGTTTCTTATTGGTCATTCACTGCTTAAGAAGATCAATACCAGTAGCAGTTGTGTTTTTTTTTCTCTCTCTCTCTCTCACTTTCTCTCTCTCTCTCTAGTAAATAGTATTAGATCTTTTTTATCTTATCTACTTAAAAATGATGTTTCTCTTTCTCTCTCTCTCTTTCTCTTTCTCTCTTTCTCTTTCTCTCTTTCTCTCTCTCTTTCTCTCTCTCTCCCTCTCTCTTTCTCTCTCTCTTTCTCTGTGTGTGTGTGTGTGTTGAATGTTATTGTGCTTGGTAGACTTTTGCTACAGGATCAACCTACCAGAATTGTACTTTTGGTAGGGTCACTTGGGAGAACGAGTATGATGTTGGAAGACCTGAAACTTATGAGCCCAATAACATCACTGATGAGGCGATCCTGCACACTTTTTTGGGTGTATGATTATGAGGGTGTGGAAGCAGTAAGAAATGGACACTAGATACCATGTGGTTAGCTTCTTTGTTTTTCTAGGAACAGGACTCTTCTCATATCTTTATTCCTCATTTTCCTTTCCCATTTATCTCCTCACGCCCCAGCCACCAAAAGAGAAAAAGAGATTGAAATCCGTGTTATATATCCTGGGGTTCACAGAACACCCCACTCTCGCTTCTGCCTCAAATGAGTGACATTTTAAATGGTGACTCCCTTTCAAGTCCAGTTCTAGAGTGCTAGATCAAGCATGTCATGTTACAGCTAGCTCACTGATAGAGATGTTTGAACTATTCTACTACTCATCTTTCTTTCAATTACTGGATTATCTATTCGCACCCTGGTACCATTTGTTTACAATGCTACAATATCAAGTTCTAATGAAATTCCACCTAAAAAAAACTCATAAAAGTTTTGTAATCTATAGTTTCAGTTTCATAATAAAATTAAAAAAATTTTTTTTTTTCAAATCCCAGAATTCCTGAACTTTTGGATTGGTTGAAGATGTTACAAACAAAAATGCACAATCCTCCATTATTTGATGCGACTGGAGATAAACAGACGAAAATAATTGTGACAAATGGAAGTCAAGATGGTTTATCAAAGGTATTTAAGTGCATTCTTCATATTCAGATGGAGAGTCCCTTATGTTGTTTAGAAGAGTAAAGGGATACTTTGATTTGCGAGTGTCCCAATTGTCACTTGTTGATTTTTTGTTTTATGTTGAGAGTTAAAATTTTAGGTACAAGTGAACTTCAGATACGTTTATGTTTATAAATTCATTAAAATCATTTAAGTTTCCAAATTTATTACACCAAAGAAAGACATTATAAAAAAAAACAAAAACATTAAAACATATTACAACATAATTAATTCCATTCTATTTTATTATGATTTCATATAATATACTGCTATTTTCTTATTTAAAAATAAAACAAAAAATAGGCTTTTTTTTTTTTTTTTTTTTTTTTTTGAGGCAGGCGCTGGAACAGATTAATGGGATTTCAGTTTATTTCAATGGGGAAAATTTATTTGATATCCAAGGAAATTGAGTTATGAGTGGAATAAATTAGACATGAAATTCATATATAAGTTCTCAGATACAATTAGGCTTATAAGTTCTCTAAAATCATTTAAGTTTCCAAATTTATTTCACCAAAGAAAAATATTATTTATAAAGAAATACATTAAAACATATTACAGTACATAATTAATTCCATTCTATTTTATTATGTTTTTATATAATACAATGCTATTTTTCTTATTTAAAAAAAAATGTAACAAAAAAATTGGGTGTTTGGGAGGGGACTTGAATGGATTAATGCCATTTCAGTTAATTTCAATCAGGAAAATTGATTTGATTTCCAAGGAAATTGAGTTATGAGTGAAATGAATTAAACTCCTAAGTCAAAAGGTACAAACTTTATTTTTAAAAAGAAAAATAGAAATAATTCCAAGAGGAATGTGCGGCTGTATGTATTTACCCAACCCCTCCACTACAGGCAGGATGTGACACAAAACCAATAATATAGCACAGCTGGTTTGAATTCAGAGTTTTCCATCTCCTAGACTGTCTGCCTTACAAAGCCCAGTCTACCTTACTATTTACACAAAGCTGAGGATAGGAGAGATGGATTCATGCCTTCCCAAGGGAATTAGTGTAAAGTGAAACACAAATAGCCTCATCCAGGATTTGAACTCTGATCACTGATTCTATTTCCTATGTTGATAACCATTACACTAAGTATATGCTAATGTCAGCCCTGAAAAACTGCTGTGGTCAACAGTAATATAAGATTACTAGCAGGACCTGGATATACCACAGTATGATAATTTAATTATTACGACGTTTGATATGTTTACTTGAGAGCTATTTCAAAATAGTTCAATATATAACAAGTATAATAATCTTTATTTGACTCTCTCTCACTCTTTCTTAAAAGAGGGCTTGTAAAATATTTACATTGATTTGCCAATAAAAATCTGGGGTAGGCATTTAAAATATCTACATTAATTTGCCGACAAAAACATGACTAAAAAAATATCAGGCTGGAAAAAACATTGTGTAAATTAGGACAGGAGGCCGGGATGACATAAGTTCAAAATTACCAAAATATATTCCATAATTCACAATTTCAATATTACAAATAAAACAAAAATGTAACATTTTTTTTTTCTTTCAATTCCTTATAATTTTATGTTGGACATATAAGTGATGCAAGACCATTTGGAATGTTTCATTTTTAAAATTGGTTGAAATAAAACGGGACAAGTAAGAAATCTGTGATTAAGTGACACCAGATAATCTGGTTTTACATTTTTGCATTGCATCTTGAACAATTTGGATGATCCCATTTTTAACCAGAGGGTGTTGTAGGATGAAAATGGATGGAAGATTTAGGAACAAGCATATTAATATATAGATTATTAAATACTCTTCTTTTCCTTCTGGGGGAATCACTGTGGCGTATTGGTTAACAAGCTTGACTTTAACATCATAATAAGTAAGCTCAAACTCCTGTTTTGCTAATATGTTCACTTTCAGAATAATACTCTTGGGAAAGGTTTGAAGCCCCTCATCCTCCCAGCTATGCATTAAATAGTACCAGTACTGTTTTCTACAAGGATGGCTTTGGCATTAAATAACCCATAGAAGTTGATAGTCATTAAACGAAGAAACCGAATCATCTCCTTCTTCCAGATCATTACATCTCATGTTTACTTATATAAAAATAAATTAAATGTAAAATTTATTACAGTATAGTCACTCTGAAAACACTAGTTCCCTCTAGATCATCAAACTTAAGCAACGATGAGTTTGTTCAATGCTTAATTGAGCGACCACTTAAGCAACAGGAGGTACTATAAGCAACCCAAGTCCTTTGCTTATCAAAATGACTTGATTTGGCATTAAATGACCCAAAAAGAGTTGATATGCCGTAAAACAAAACAAACAAACAACTAAACAAAACCTTTCATGGTCAAGTTATACAGAAAACACTAGTTCCTGCTAGATTATTGAAGTTAAGCAGCAATGAATCTGTTCAGTACTTAATTGGGTTACATCTTAAGCAACAGCAGGTACTGTAAGCAACCTGAACCCTTTGTTTATCAAAATAACTTGAATTGACATTAAATGACCCAAAAAGGGTTAATATACCATAAAACAAAACAACTAACCAAATGTATTAACTTCCCTCCAACAATTGCTGTTTAAGCAGTTGCATTGCATCCAACAAAGACTTTATCAGATGATGACTCTGGATTCAGACATGGTTTTGGGGCCAATGCATCATTACCACTAACCCAGAGCACCCCAGCAGTATCTCACAATACCACCAGACTTTGTTGGTTTGTTGTCACATCTGTGGGATTGCCATATCCACGCTGATGCGATTTAGAGTCTTATCTTGGATCTTTTTTTATATAAAATTTATTCTCGTTCTGTTTGAAATAAATGTTACATAGAAAGAGTTAACCTATGAATTTCTTTTTATTAAAGTTTAGATTTTATTAAAGTCTTTCCATATGTCATCATCCGTACTACAAGTTACAAATTGCAGTTAAGTAAATTTTCTTTGGGCATTGTTCAGGTGTTTTATTAATTCTGTTATTTCATTTACCTAACATTTTCATCCTTTTAAGTGTTTTGTCTCCTAAATAATTCTTCATAATACCATATCTTATTATAATGGAGATTGTTTTAAATAACTAAGGGAATTGTGATGTTGATGGTGATGTAGTTATGGTTACAGCTGTAAGCAAAACTACATCACCACCAACATCACTATTCCCTTAGTTATTTAATGTTATATGCTCAATGGTTATTAAATAATCACTGTTTAATCTTAATCAGCATCTTATTTATTAACGTTGTCTCTATTAAGATCTAGCTGAGATTGATTTACATCAAAACGGCCGATATTAATGGGTTAAAAAATTCTGTCTTGTGTGTTATATATCATTAAGAAATAAACGTTTACATAGTATATGGCCAATGGGGTGCCACCACTCAACCTCAGCATGGTCAAAGAATCTCTTATAAACCAACATTGACACAAAATGCCATAATTAAAAAATGATGCCACACAATGAAGCAGCAAAATATTGCTGGGATACAAGCCCGAAATTTAACATTTTGGACTGGGTCTCCTGTGGGAATCAGTTTAATGTTGAAAGACCCGAAACTGGTAATGAACACAGGGAAACATTACTGACGATGCATCCTAATGCATCTTGTAGATGTATTTTCCAAATTGCATACTGGTTTTAATAGAACCATGTTTAATAAATAATTACTTAGTATTATTGATTTCTAATATTATTGTTTTATTCTCAAACATATTTAAAGCAATCCTATATATAATTTTATATTGAAATCAATTAGAATAAAGTAAAAATAAGTGTAATCTTTTATTGTGTTCATATATAATTTCATTAGTCTTTCTAATTTGATATAATATTTGATTATATCAAAATTTAAATACTTGTGCCCAGAGTGTACATTTTTTTTTGTTAGTATAAAAAATGTTCTAATTGCTCATATATTTCCTTACTCTCATAAAGAGTCCATCAAGTATTCTTAATTGTTGTTTGGAGAACAAATATTTAACATTTTCTTTTGCATACAACATTGAAGTAATGTAAATAATTATTTTTGTTTTTAAAAGAAAAATAAACTTTTAAAAATATTATTTTCTCTTTTATTTCAGTTATTTGATGCTTTGATCACCGAACAGGATCACATTTTAATGGAATCTCCATGTTATTCAGGAACTATGTCGATGGTTAGTGATTATTTATTTTATATTCTAATTTTTAAGAAAAAAAAAAAGATGTGTTGTACTTAATTTCAAATAAAAACAGACCTTAACTCTTAACATCCTATACCGCCTCATTCTGCCCGTCCGGAAATCACATTTGTTTCCCTAACCCACCCCAAATGATAGCCTTTGTTTAAATGTAATATTAAACATATTTAGAAGTCTTTGATTTAAGGGAAATAACAGGTAACTTTAAATGAAAAGACCATTTTTAGCCATTTATTGATAAATCCTTATAGGAATGGGCCTCTGGACTTAAGAAAATTTTCAACAGGATGTTAAGAGTTAAGTTCATGTATTTTGTTTTTTGAAAAGATAAAACATTTGATGTTTTGAATTGTACAATGAAAAGAGATCAGTTTTTTGCTTTCTAAATTCTACAGAGTGAGTATTATTATTTTTTTTTGTATTAAAAAGGAAATAAATTTAATTGAAATTTTAATAATAAAAATTAATTTCATGTCTTTTGTAATTCACAATACAAAGTTAAGATATGAATAAATTAACCAGCATCACCTGTGGAAATTCTACAGAAGAGAAACTCTTTAAACAAGAAAGGATAATTTGCATCTGATCAAAAACTGTGATCAACTCCAATGGAATTGCACTCAGCTAACTTCATCTATTCTTACTAATTAGCATAATAGGGGAATCCCCATGGCATAGAAACTAACATACTTAGTCTAAAAGTGAATCTAAAAGCCTAAGTAGAGTTCAAACTTGCTTATTACAATATCGCAGTCCATACTCCCTCTAGCTTTTGGGATCAATATTCTTCTACAAGGATGGCTTTGGTATTAAATAACCCATGAAGATTGATATGCCATTAAACAAAGAAACCAAACCAAACCAAATCAAATCAAAGTAGCATAGTAAACATAAATTATTGGGTAATCTGAACATTAGCTACATAAATGAGAGTAACCTCCCTTTGTTTCTTTCACTTTGAGGAAGCTGTCTGTTTTGGTCGGCCATTTTCATTTCACCATAAATCTACACTGAAAATACGAATTTGTTTGAATCAATACAACTGAATGTTTTAACATGAAAATATTATAAAATGTGTTCTTAATTGTGCTTGTGCATTATTTAAAATGAACTTAATTGTTATTAAGAACACATTTTATGATATTTTCGTGTTAAATCATGCAGTATTGATTACGGTGAAATGAAAATGGTCGACCAAAACAGACGGCTTCCTCAAAGTGAAAGAAACAAGGGAAGGTTGCTCTCATTTATGTAGCTAATGTTCAGATTACCAATTGGTTTACTAAATATTTGATTTGCTCTGAGGATTTTATTGTATATTTTTGTGGATTATTTATTGCAAAGACAACAATTGGATTTCTATGAAATAAAATTGCAAATTATCTTCTTTTTTTTTTTTTACAAAGATCAGATCAATACATTCAACTCTAAAATCTAATATTCATTCAGTTTAATAATATTTAATGATAAATTAAAAAAAAAATATTTCAATTTAATGTTTAAAGTAATTATCAATATAAATTGAAAATTAAAGAAAACAAATGAAATTGTAAGTTCTGCTCTATTTGTTGGGGCTGTAGAATATGCCGACTGCACCTCCGTAGAGTGGTAATACCCCACCAATGGGTCAATACTGTTGGCCTATGAAGACTGAGGATAGGATCCTGGTGGCTGAGCAATCCATAACTTTCAACACTCCACTTTGGCCCTTACTTTGGCTAGATGGGCGGCCAGAGAGGACCCATCTAATCAATCAGCTGGTCATATCAATCCCTAGCAACTCTATGATTGTCCTGACCATATTCTTCAAATTGCTCTTGTGGCAAACATCCACCTCTTTTTTTTTTTAATCATATATATGCTAGAAGGCAGTGGCTGAGGGTCAGCTGTCCAGTATTTATTAATATACATGAAGTTAATAAAAATTATTTCTTAAACAAATCATATATATGAAAAAAAAAAAAATTTGGCATTAAATAACCCGCAAGGGTTGATATGCCATTAAACCAACCAAAAGAAATTCTTTCTTTTTTTATTATCATCATTATTTTATCTCCAACAGGTGAAACCCCTGAATCCTCGAATTTTAGATGTCAAAACAGATGGAAACGGCTTAATTCCTGGACATTTGAAAGAAGTGTTGTCTCGTTGGTCACCAGAAGAAGCTAAAGATCCTCAGAGTAACATCCCTAAAGTTTTATACATGGTCCCCACGGGAGGTAATCCCACCGGATGTGGATTGACAGTTGAAAGAAAAAAGAAATTTATGATATTGCCTGTCAATACAACTTATTGATTATTGAAGATGATCCTTACTACTATATACAATATTCAAAGGTTTGTTTGAAATTTTTTTAGATGAGGATTATTATTTGGATTATTTTAACTATTATCCTCATCTTCGTTATAATAATGAAATTTATTATCTACAGTGCTCAGGTGCACCACAACTCATCAAAGTCTCATGTCAAGTACACAGAATAATGTATTAGTGTCAGGAACAGGAACAGTTTACAGTAGTAATATGCATGTATGTGTGCGTGTGTGGAGAGGGGCATCAGGTATAGTGTCGGCGGACTACAGGAAGCATGGAGGCTTTGAAAGATTCAGTGCTTCGGCAGCCTACAACAGACGCAGGCAGTTTATTTCATGTCTCCACAATTCTGAGTGTGAAAAAATGTTTCTGAAAGTCACGTGAGCTGTGCTGTTTTCTGACTTTGTAGGCATGCCCCCCACGTGTGTTGGAAAGATGCAGATCAAAAAGAACGTTTGATGATTATGACATGAAGGCTCCGAGTTCGACAAGAAACACCTGAAGAAGGTCGGGGGGGGGCATATTGGTCCAAACATTGTGTATATAACAATAAAGATGGGATAATAGTCTGAATAATACAAAATACTCAAAGGTTTGATATTTTTTTTTTTACTGGTTGTAGCTTTGATGGTTTCTCTCAACCTTTTCCGTGATTTCTTTACACTTAAAATAACAAAATAAAAGTAAGTAAAGTTGGCGAAATGGTCTACTGTCGGTATTAGCCGAACAGCGAGGGAGTCCATCCCTTTTTTGCTAGTGTTAAATCAGGGAGAATTTTTTTGCTGAGGTGAAGTGCTGCACCTATCGTCAACTCCCCACTTTATCACACAGATTAGATTACCCAATCTGTGCTACTGATGTGCTTAGTTGGCGGGGACTGGTATCGAACCAGAAACCTTGCGTTTCCTAGGCGGGTGCTCTACTGACTGAGCTAAACCATCCCCTAACAAAGTAGATTAATTAATTGTTCTGTATTTGCTTCTTATACTTACTGTTTTACTTCTCAATTCAAATTGATTATATATTTTTAATTTCTCAACTGGGATTAATAATACTTTTAATAAAAATGAAACTTTAAAATTGATGTATTTTAAAGTTGCTGCAGTTATACACTTTTTTCACCTCAGTGTTGTTATTTTAAGGGAATTGAGATTATAAACTTATCAAGCCCTATAATGAAAATGAAAATTTCTATTCACTGGTAATTTTTTGCTAAGGAGACTAAGTTAAGAATTTACACCCCTGAATTCACAATCTACCCTCAGAAATTCAGATAAAAAAAAAGAAAAATTTAAAGTAATGTTTAAAATGGTTGATTCTCTATTTTCATTTTATTGTCTGGAATTTTATTTTAAAAACAAAAATGAATTCTTTTGTAGGAATATGTTCCAAGTTTTCTCTCAATTGATGTTGAGGGTCGAGTTGTCAGGTTTGATTCTTTCTCAAAACTACTTTCATCTGGGTAAGTAATTTTTTTTTCATTTTTTCACACCCCCCCAAAAAAAAGTCTTTAAAAATAGCCGCATTGATTTACCTGTTATTATTTTGTTATATGTAAATACATCAACATAAGTTTAACAACCAAGCACTTTGTTGTGGACTAACCTATCTTACCTTTTCTTAGAGAATAAATGAACTGATCTAAGACTATTTGTGTACTGCTGTTTAGAGCAGTTGGCAGATCATTATGAGAACCATCTACTTACAACCTCAATTCTTAGCAATCTGTTGCAAAGTAACTTTATTGTTTGTGTAAACCCTTATTTGAATGTACTAGTATACTAAAATTCTATGTTCCAGTATACAACAGACTTTAATAAGAACATTTTTCTGAACCAAAAGATTAAATATTTGTCAAACAATTTAAAACTATGAAAATTCATTGTAGTATATTTTTCCTATTTATTATATTAACTCATTCAAGGCTGAATTTATTTCTAAGTTTTAAGTTCGTCAAGGTATCAAAAATTCAGTCATTTATCAGAAAATCATAGAATATCCCCTTTGGAGGGGGTAAGATCCCCTCCCCACAAATGGGTCATGGGTATAACACTAAACCATATCTGATTGGCGAGGCTCTAGTTCTGGAGCTCTGCGGAGTGTGGAGTACCCCTTCATTGCCATTACTCCCAGGTCCACTCTGACTCAAAATGGTAGTACCTGTTAGGGTCCCAGTCTCATCTATGGCTCAAATAGAACTGTTTAAAAAATATTTGAATTTGATAGGACTGTTTACAGAAAAAAAAACCTTAAGAAACAACTACACAAAAATATATAAATGTATGTGCAATGAATGCGATTCCCTAACCTCAATGCATAAAATAACCCTAGACCTTGACATGCCAGTAATAAAAAATACAAAAATCCTGTAATAGATCCCTAATTTTGAAACCTGCTGCTACTGCCACCAAATGGAAACTTCCATGTTTCTTGGGTTGATTCTGTAGCATGTATTCCTCTATGACGAATTGGTATTAATAAATCTATAAACATTTTATGTGTAAATGTTTGGCTTTTGCCATATTTGACTGACTGACTCTATCTGGAAAATTTTATTTTATTCTTTTAATGAATATTATTTTATACAAAGAATTAATTGAAACAAAAACAAATTCCATGTAAGTTACACTAAGTGAACCTTCAAAAAGATTTTTAGTTTATTTACTAAAGCTAATGTTCAATGAAATTTTTCTCTTTTAAATATTTTTTTATCATCACACAAAAATTTCAGTAATCTGAACATTAGCTACATAAATGAGAGTAACCTCCCCTTGTTTCTCTCACTTTGAGGAAGCGGTCTGTTTTGGTCGGCCATTTTCATTTCACTGTAAATCTACACTGAAAATACAAATTTGTTCAAAGCAATACAACTGAATGTTTTAACAAAAATATCATAAAATGTGTTCTTAATTGTGCTTGTGCATTATTTGAAATGAACTTAATTGTTATTAAGAACACATTTTATGATATTTTTATGTTAAAACATGCAGTTGTATTGATTACGGTAAAATGAAAATGGCTGATCAAAACTTCCTCAAAGTGAAAGAAACAATGGGAGGTTATTCTCATTTATGTAGCTAATGTTCAGATTACCAAAATTTCTTCATCTAAATTCAAAATAATAAAATATTTAATATTTTAAATTGAATTTCAGAATGCGATGTGGATTTGTAACTGGACCAGCTGCGATTCTCGATCGAATTGTCCTTCATTTACAAACATCAGTTTTACATATCAGTGGATTATCACAGGTGAGACATAAATCGTCAGAATTTTGTTTTTTTGCTTTTAATCACAACTTAAAGTTTAAATTGAATTATTTTCTACTTTTTACAAAAAGGTCATCATTGCATTATTTATGGAGGGAAGAGTACTCCCTATCAGTGTGTGTGTGTGTGTGCTAAAGGAATTTTTTTGTAATAAATTTACTGTTATGTCTGAATTATCAAATAACATTGAAATCCAGAAGAAAAGTTAACATGAGTTAAATAGCAATGATAACAAATATCTCTTCATTTCCAAATATATTTTTTGGCTATGTGTTACAATTTTCTATTAAAAAACATGAGAAACATTAAACATCTTGTTACAAAAGATATAAATCAGAGTCCAACACACAGCTCTTTAACAACAGTAAATCTCTGTAGCAAGACTAGCTATAACTCAACTAATACTCTTGTGTAGTCTGTATTATTTATGTTTTCATTGGATGAGTCCAAGTTTTTGTAGAGGAAATATCTTCCTTTACTAAAACACTTACTAAAAAGAAATGGATGTACATATTTGCTGAATTTAATTGTCAAAATCTAAATCTAAAACTTTAACTTCCAATCCCAATTTAAATCTTATATTTCTAATTATAGAAGATGCATCTCGAGTTTGTGAAGAAAATGTTTTCTTTTTAATCACATCAACATCTAAACAATTCACTATCAAAGACAAAAAGAAAAGATTAAGTTTTTAAAAAATATATGTATAAATCTAATTATCTAAAATGTGACATAATAATTGAAGATGTATATTTTCTAAGTTCTTTAACATCAATTCTGCCAGGTGTTAAAATTTGGCTCTGTACCACTTTTGGTGGTGGAAGGCTCCTCTTCATAGCAGTCTATTTATGTCTGAAGTCACCTTGGTGCAACACCTTGAAGTAAAGAGGGTCCAAGAGAAAACAACAGAGCAATGGCACACCAACATCTTCAGGACCAACCTTCACATGTGACATTTGTGGTTGAAACATTGGACTTCACACTCACAGAAGGCGCTGTGCTAGAATGTAACTTCAGGGTACAAGAAATCTATGGTCTTCTGAGACTACGATGCCCATGATGATATTTTCTAAATAAGATGTGGATGCTTTTTCATATATTGAAATTTATATAAATCAATTAAAAAGAAACTGTCTAGAATATTTTTACTGTATTTCCTAAAAGTAATTTGCAAACAGAAGAAGCACATTTAAAAATCAAAGCAAATCATTATACCATACATGTACTGTAAGCTTGTGGCCTTTAAGATAGAATTTTTAAAATAAATTCACATTATTATTATTATTATTATAAGGAATAATGTAGAATACAAAGTTAATTAAATGTGAAAGTTTATTGAAAATAAATCATAAGTAATCTTTTTTTTTAACAACTTCATTCTCATTGTCTTATATTATTTATCCAAATTATTTATCTTATAGTTAATAGCAAGAATATGCGCCCTCCAGGCATAAGTATTTAAGCTTTAATGTAATGAAATATATTACATTCAAAAGACTAAATTAAATAAGATTACTTATTTTAATTGGTTTTTATATAGAATCTTTCATAGGATTAATTTTAATAAGTTGGAGAATAAAACAATAATATTAGATCAATAACACCAAGTAATTATTTATTAAACCTAATTTTGTTAAAACCAGTATGCAAATTAACCACCCCATATGTAAATCCTTTATTTCTTAGTAATATATATAACACATTGCAGGATTTTAAATGCACTAACAACAGGAGCTGTTTTGAGGCAAATCTAACTCAAATGTTCATAGACATCGTTAATAAATAAGATTTATTCTATGTATTAATGATTTTGACTATAAAGTAAATACTCATTGATAAACTTATGCAATTCCTGAGAGTATTGCGATATAAGCAGTGACGTAATTTCGGTTACAGACAGACAGACACCAAATCTCCATTATAAGATTGTATCTAAGGTCTGTATTATTTATAAAGGAATAGAGCTCAGTTTAATAGTGTGTGTGTCATGAATCATTTGTTTTTTTTCTACAATGGTTTGTGGATCTTTGAAAAAAAAAAAAAAATTACAACAGATTTTTTTCTCTCTTTTTCTTCCCAGTTTGTAATCCTCAAAATTCTTCAACTTTGGGGTCTTGAAGGTTTTCAGGCTCATGTACTAAAAGCAGCAGATTTTTATAAACAACGAAGGGATGTGACAATTGATGCTGCTGAGAAACATTTAAAAGGCAAGGCAACTATTTTTTTAAAAATCCAATTTCTTTTTGTTAAAGAAAAAAGATGTTTTAATTTTCAATTCTTTTTTATTATAGAAAAAAATTTCAATAATTTTATTTTCAAAAAATCATTTTAGTATTTAGGACTGATTTCCTTCCAAATTTTTTTAATATTTTGCATTTAAAAAAAAAAAAAATCTTTTGTAAAATAATGTTTTAATACAAAACTTGCATCTAATTATGTGCACCCAAGAAGAGGGTGACACAAATTACAGGTTATCTTATCGTTTGAATCACCTCTTAAAATATTTAATTTGTTCCTTTGTTGATAATTCTATAAATGGGATTTTTTTTTTTTTTTTTTTTTGGAATTGCTGAGTGGAATAATCCAACTGGTGGAATGTTTTTATGGTTGAAACTTATTGGAGTCGATGATACTTATAAATTAATCATGGAAAAGGCACAAGCAAAAGACGTTCTTTTTGTACCTGGAAACGCATTTATGTCTACAGATGACCCATGTCCCTATGTGAGGGCGGCCTTTTCGCAATGTTCTTCTGAAAATATTTATGTGGTGAGTATTTTAAAAGTCTCTTTTAAATGAGGAGGGAAAGAAAAAAAAAACCCCAATTATTTGACCATTTCTCATGCAACCATAATTATTTATGTATAAGACGTATTATTAGTTCAACTTAAAAGCTCTTATGTATAATACGCACTCTAAATAGTTTACTTCATGCCTCACCATATTCAGAATGGAATGACCGAAAAAAGTAAGTTATATCATTAGTCCAAACTAACTAATGTGTTTTAGGTCATTGCAGAGAACTGCCCTGTTGGCTGGGGCATTAGAATGCACCAATTGCACCTCTGCAGAGGGGTATGGGGCCACCTGTTGATCGTGGGTGGCAACCCATGATGCTTAAGGATAGAATCCAGGTGGTTGAGCTGTCCATGTCTTGGGCTAGATGGGTAGTCAGAGAGGCCCCCTACAATCAATCGCCTGGTCACAAACCCTAGCACCTATATGATTGCCCCCAACCCTTTTTATCATATGGGTACTAGAAGGCAGTGACTGAGTGTCTACATGTCCTGGGAATGGCGTTAAACTCTATCTAATGGTGAGGTTCCAGTTTTGGAGCACTCCTTCATCACCATTGCTCCCTGGTCCACTCTGACCCAGAGTGATGTTTAGGGTCCCATCTATGGGTTAAATAGAAAAATGTATTTATAAAAAAATTGAGTATCCATTTTTCAAAACTTTATCGGCATTAAACGACTGAGGTTGATATGCCATAAACCTAGCCATGAGTTACTGGAATGTGTTTGTTTATAATTTTGTTTCTCCTAATATGAGATAATTTTTTATGCAAACTTGTCTGTGTGTTTGCTCAATAGAGAGTAAGTTTTTATCTATTGTTCAAAGTAACTAATACATAACAAACATAATAATCCCTGGAATTCATGTTTGTTTATAATTTGTTTCTTCTGCTTGGAAAATGCTTAACTATTTTTCTTTAAATAGAAAAGAAAGTCACATGGTTAAGGTACCTTCAACATAAAATTACCTTAGATCTTTTTAATAGTGTGGCCAGCTTGCCCTAAATACTAAGTAAATTTTATGTTTCTAAAAAATATATGAACTATATAAATTCTTCTTATTTCATGGCCGAAAGTTAGGGGTGCGTATTATACACAAACAATTATACTCATCATTTTGATTGACTTTTTTTTCTGTTAAATATGAAATGTATTCACTCTAATCTTACAAAACATAATTTTCTTTTAAATATCCAATTCATTTTCCATTTTTAAAAAAAGATTTTTAAAGAATTATGAATAGAGCTTAAAAAATTTTTTTTTTTAAATACTTGATTGAAATCAATATGATTAATCAAATTTTACATTCTAGCTGAAATAAAATGAATAGGTTAATATTGTAAAATGTTTATACTGCAAACCTTATCTTAAAAAATATTTCTTTTTACATATTTAATTTTCTTTTATCTTTAGGCATTTGAACGTTTAGCAGAATTGGTACGAGAACACAGAGGTTATTAATCCCATAATAGAAGGAATGATTACAAATATTGCACTGCAAAGAAAAAGTTTTTTTTTTTTTTTAACTTCATCTGACAGCTATTAGAACCCCCAAGAACATTTGAATTTTCTCTATGATTTTCCATATCTTAATCAGTTTAGTTGAAGTTAATTTAATCAGAAGTCTAAATAAGCGGATGTAAAAATATTAGAATCAAAGTGTTAACATTTTTGCCTATCAAATTATCATGTATGCTACATTAATCTCAGAACATCAAATGAGTAAATATCTTAAATTAATCTAGTCAAATTGCCCTGGTGGGGGTGGGGGTAAGCTCTTCCTTCTCCAGGTTAATGAACTTGGTTAGCTGAGTGCCCTCTCCTCACCTTTTTTACTTATTCTAAATGAAATTATTTGAAAGATTAAGATTTTTTTTCTTTTTAAAATATTCTACTGTAACTGAAAAGAATATTTAAGAATATATGTAACTACCAAAGAGATTGATTTTACTGACATGTCTGGGGATTAGGGAATTGTGTATATTTACCCAAAGAGATTATTGGTTGTGGTCTTCAGCAACCAACTAACGATAAATTTATAAGAATACGCACCAGCTAACTTTAAATAAAAAAGTGATTACTGCTATGAGTTATGTATATTTTACACTGATCCTCTAAGATGATATAAATTCTCTTATGTAGTAAAGCAGCTTCTGAAGTGCTGAATTTGAAAAGAAAGAAATAAAATTTATATTTAAAAAAAATTGAAACATTGTTTTATGTTCCTTTCCATAATTTTATTTTCATAAAATACATTTCAAGATGGAATAATTCTGACATTCATTCATCATGCCAATATCTGTACAATAATCCAAGAAATTTACACCATATTTTACAATTGTTTCTCTTCAGAGCACTAATGATATGATTCTGTGATTGCCAGATATGCTGGAGGAGGGGAAAGAGGAAGAGAATAATAAACTGAGGAAGGGGGGAGGAGGAGGCGGCAAGATCCTGCCACTAGCAAAAAGTGGGAGGACACAAGGAGGGGCAGTCACAGAAAGTAAGTGGTTTTAAGACATACAGTATTATTATTATTAATAATATTACTGTAAAAGAAAAAGAAAAAAGAAAGCTAGCAAAAAGGGAGGAGAAGACAAAATGGTGGATGCAAAAAGCTTAACTAAAAAAATAAAAAAAAAGTGGCACAAAAATGTGATTAGAGGTTCATTGCAAACTTTAACAAAAAGAAAAAAAAAGTTATTTCCTAAGCAATAATAAATACCAGGCGTTCATTTTTTTTTTAATCTGCCAAAGACTGACTAAGCTCCCCCCACACACAACATTTAATATAAAGCAAAAATCTAAATTAGTAAAACAGCCATATTTGTTGGTTTCATATACATTCAAATTTTATGATTTGTGTATAATTTAGGTTTTTCTTTTTTTGTAAGTTCTACTGTAAATGATTTAATCTAAGATTATTTGTATAGCAAAGCAGAAGAGGGGAGAAAATTACTTGAGGGACAATATAGAATAATCAAGGTGGTGGGTGGGAGGGAGGGATTCAAATAAACGCCATTAGGGAGAGTTTAAAAGTGGGAAAAACAGCTGGGTTCACCTGAACATGCAGAAATTTTTAACAGGACTTATCACAGGTGATATGTTTGTTTTTAATCATGCAATCTGAACCAAATCAAGTAAATTATTAACAGAAATATTGTGAAAGGTGGGGTTTTAGGGGGTTGGAAAAGGAATGTAGACAAACTTAACCCTCCAGATCTCATCCACATTTCATGGATTCTTCTCTCCCACAAAGGATGGAATCATCAAAATTGAAGCTTATGTAATATACATAGCTTGTGAAGTTTTTAGTTTTGATTTATTTTTCAGTTTTTTTTTTTTTTTTTTTAAACTTTTGACTGCAAAAAAGAATTCTAATGCGATAAAAATATTAAAGTTTTGTTTGTTTTGAAATGATAAACAAAAAGTGCACAATCTGATTATTTAGTGGCTTTTTTTTTTTTTTTTTTTTTTAATGAAACTTTGTGTTTCCAACTAAAATCAAATAAATCAGCCATTAATGAAATTTGAATCAACAAAATACAAACATAAATGGCAAAATGCATTTGTTCAATTGTTAAGTTTTTTTGTTTTTCTAATTGTTGCAAAATAATTGTATTTACATACTTCTTGATCAAATGACATCAACAATAAAGCAAACTGTCTCTCTTTTATAAAAAAGAGACATTGGCCGAGTAGAGGGTACAGTGGACAAAAAAAACATTTTTTGGGGGTGGTGGTGATGTAATGGACATGTGATCACTCAAAAAGTAGAAATTAATGATAATAAAAAGACATTGTCATATCTATTTGCCACATAACCCTATCCAATCCATCCTACTAAGAAAAGAAAGCATCAAGACAGCAGCAGCAGCAGCAATAGATGGATGTGACCTGGTGAAATTTGAAAACAGCTGAATGCTTTACTAAGTTCTTTTTTTATATTCCATTAAAAGCTTTATAATAAAACATAAATAATAATAAGCCAAGAAATAAAAGCTGATATTAGTTTTTGGCAAAAAATTAAAAAGAATGGAACCATTTATGGAGAAGTTCAAGAAATAATTTTTAAAAATTCAAAAATTATAAAGAATTTCTCTGAATTATTGAGTTGAGGCTTGATAATTTGGATTATTCAGACTATTGTCCTCATCTTTATTGTTATCTACCATTGTGCAGATAATAAAGATGAAGACAATAGTCTGAATAACCGAAATTGTAAAGAAATATTAGATTTAAAAGCAAAATTCATTCTGGACTGAAGTTCTACTTGCATTAATGAGTTAAAAGGATTTATGGGGTAAAATATCAAAAATATTTCTATGATTAAAATCTTTTTTCTAGGTGAAAACAAAACATGAAGGTGAGTAGTAAGCAAGTAAATAGAAGAAAAAAGAAAAGAAAAGAAGAATGAGGATTTTTTTTTAAAAAATGGCCAAATATAGCAGCCATTTAACAATCTTTTATATTTGCCTTTGATTATTTCAATTTTTATTTTGAATTTTTTTAGATACATCACTTAAACTAAGCAAATTGAAGCAGAAAAAAAATCCCCTGCAAAATGATTAGATTAAAATAAGTTTAATGATCATCACATGACTATTTTTGGCTACTTTGTCAGATAAAATTGATTCTGCATTAAGATGTTATCAAATACTATTTACAAGCAACAAAAAAAGAAGGGAATGCTCAAAGTATTCTTCCTTTCTCTTGGAGAAAAATGCAGTTTCAAGTTAATAAATTAAAAAAAAATTGAATCCAAAATAGATTTCAAACTGTTCAGAATAGATTAAATGGTTTTATATTAATCTTCCGGAGAGATTTAAAAAAAAAGGTAAAAGGAAGTTGGGGTTTAAATTATATAAAAGAATTTCCAGTAAAAACACAGAAAAGATTTTATACTAAATCAATTTAGAATATATTAATTGACCAGAAGAGTTCAACTATGATATACTGATAAAAGATTGAATAAATGAAAAAAAATTTCTTAATGATTAATTTTGAGATTATATTCAAGCAAAACAGATTTAGAAAAAAAAAACTCCAGAATGAAAATTGAAAAAAAAAATATTCTGAAATAAGTTAGAAAAGAAAAAAAAATTGGAAGATTTAATTAAAACTAATCCTGACAAACTTGAAAGAAAACTGTGCAATCTTATAAAATTAAGATTGAGAAAGAAAATGTCTAAATTAATCTATGTAACAGTTAATAATAAATCTAAATTCTATAATTAAGATCAAGACAAAAACAAAGTTACTCATTTTTTAAAATTAATGGATACATTTGTTGTTTTTATTAATCATGTTGATATTATCAAAGAATACATTCACACAAATGCATCAGAATTATGTCAAATTCTTAGGACACTATAACATTAGATTGCTTTTTTTTATTTTTTTAAAAGTATTTTTATTCTCTTAAATAATCTGTTGGTTTCAGGAAAAAATATTGTGAAGATATTCCAATTAAAAGATGTAAAAAATAAACTTAATAGGATTATATTATAAATAGTTCATATTTCTTTTTAACCAAAAAAAGTTTGCATTTTTTTTTTTAACTAGAAATGTGGAAATGTTTACCTTATCTTGAAAATAAATTCACAAGATTACTTTTTCTTTTCTTTTTAAAGAAATAAATGAATTAAATTAAAGTGACTTTTTAAAGTCATATCAACTTGTACAGAATGTCATGGATTTTATATAAAAAGGCTCGCTATATATATATTTACCAACCACTCCGCATAAGCAGGAAATGATCCAAGGTCAATTTCTTAAGCAGAGTTTAAAAGGTTTGAATTCAGAGTTTTCCTTCTCCTAGACTGGTTGCCTAACCAAGGTTAAAGAGTCCAGTCTGCCCTACTATTTATCCATAGCTGGAGGGAGAATAATTAGATTCATACCTTTCCCAAGGGTATTAGCGCTATGTGAAATGCAAACAACCTCGTCCAGGATTTGAACTAGTCTCGCTGTGTCCATTTCCTATGATAGTAACCATTACACCATGGACACCTCCACAAAGAAATGAGTAATTTCTAACAATTTAAATATCCTAAACAATACAACAGAAATAATAAGCAGGTACTCTTCTCCACAATAGAAATTTAAAGATAAAACAAAATTTAATTAAATGAGGATAATGAATACTAGAAAAGCACCAAATTTAGGACAGGCAGGAAAATTTTAAAAATAAATTTTGAAACTTTAAAACCTACATTTTATTTTCAAAGATATATCACTTATAGGGTGGGTTAAATCATTTTGTAGATATTTAAACTATTCTTGTGTTGTAGGTTTTATTAATTTGAGGTGTAAAATGTCAAAGACTTACTTAAAGCATAGATGCCTGCCCCAGGATTTGAACCCATCAAATAGTTTTAAACAAACAATGCATTCACCAGATGAACCCACATATTGGAGAGAGAGAGAGAGAAGAGAAAGAGAGAGAGAGAGAGAGAATGAGTAGAGAGAGAATGAGTAGACAGAAAAAACAAAAACATCTGAAATCCTGAAAAGTATCAAATCAAGTTTGCTTTACTGTATTCTGCCATCAGCAAGGATTTTTCTTTTTTTTAAACTTAAATCTTCAAATGTAGAACAACACAAAAGAATGTCAAATTACATTTAATTTGCAAAGGTTTAAAATATCCCAAACAGAAGAGATGATAAAATAAAAAGTAAGTTTAAAAAAAAATGTTTTAATTTCTGTTTAAGAAAATACAACAGTTTGGACCCATCAAATATTAAATAAACAAAAAAAAAAAAAAAAAAGGCAAGGGATGATATAGTGTGTATAAAGGACAAAATTTTAAATAGTTATTTTTTCATGGATCTTGTAAATAAAGAGTTAGAATATTTAATTTTCACTAATCAAATTATCAAAGATCTTTTTTTTTTTTATAATAGAACTTTTCTTGTATCTATGAAAGGATTCAGTTTAATAGAGAAACTATGAAAGAAATTAAAAGAGTAGGAAGAATGGAAGGGATTACTTTCTGATTCAAATCATTTTGCATACTTTTAGTTAATTTTTAAATAATTGATGAAGAAAACGTGTCTTTAAATTAAACAAAATATATTTCTCTGTCTATAAATATAATTCTTTAGTGACAGTTACTAATAGGATTTGAAATTGCTATCCCTAAAAATAAAAAAAAGTCGAAAAATTAAATTATATTCTATTTTTCTCTTTCATTATTTTCAAGATAATACAAGAAAAAAAATCACAGGAGAGTTTTTGATGTCATGTTGATTGGGGGAGAAAAAAAAAGAAAAGAAAAAGAAAAAAAAAAGGCCAAAAGAGAAAATGTTAAAAATATTTCCAGCAAAGTAAATCAAAAGATGCATTAACCATATATAAACCAATTAAGGTTTTGTTTAATGGTTTTTATAACAAAACAGGCCAGCCAAATTTAGATATAGTCATTTAAAAAAAAAAGAAAAAAGAAAAAGAAAGGTTATTTTGTTCCTTTTCTTTTTCTTTATTATCTCCAATAGTTTTGGCAATTACAAAATCCTCAAAGAAAGCTGTCCATGACACTCAGAATGAACAAAAAAATGTGTTAATTCATGAAAAATTGTCATTTATTTGTTGTTTTTGAGGAGAAAAACTGAATGTATTGATTTCAATTTAAACCACCCCTTAATTTCTCCACCTATCCAATTCCCTAAACAAATAAAAAAAAGAAATTTCAAATAAATCTGTGATTGTGTGTATGTATGTGTGTTTCAGTATATCACTGTCAAATTTTACAGCTAGTGTTATACTTATAATAATAGTACTAGTGGTGGTGGTGGGAGTGGTGGTTGTGGGCACCTGGTACACTGTGTGATAAAGAGAAAATATGCCCATATACATTTGGTGTATAAATGGCATGGTTGATTCCAAAAGCAGATATGACTGATTTTTAGCAACAACTTTTATTAGTTGTTGCATTGTTTCCTCTTTTAAAGTTATCATCATTATCATCATTCATAATAATAATCTTCACAGTCAATCATGGCCATGATCCTCCATAGCCTGGTATACACATCAAGATATTGGCTCAATATATTTGTTTACAGATGTCATTGCACTTCTGTACTCAGAGTCCTTTTGATGTCATCTATTATATTGGACAGTAACACAGACTCTGTGCTCTTAGCATCTATGTTTAACTGGTTATTAGGCTGAAAAGAAAAAGAAAGAAAATATAATAGAAACAATACAGGATAGACATTTTAAATTAAAATAATAAATACACTTAATATTTCAGGAAAGTTGCAGACATTCAGAGAAATCATTTTAATATTTTCAAATACAGTGGTACCTTGAAATACGAGTTTATTTCATGCTGATTGTAATTCAATTTCCTCATAGATCAAATTAATTTTCTTGATTGAATAAATTGAAATGCCATTAATCCATTCCAGCCCCATAATTTATTTCATTAATTTTTTTAAATAAGAAAAATAGAAATGTATTGTATAAAAATACATAAGATAGAATGTAATTAATTATTTACCATAATATGTTTTAATGTTTATTTTCTTTATAAATAATATTTTTCTTTGGCGTAATAAATTTGGAAACTTAAATGTTTTTAGTGAATTTATTAACATGTATATGTGAAGCTGTTTGAATATTAATCATAGAATTTTGAGTTGTTTTTATGTTGTTAAAATTTGAAATCATTTTAATAATAATTAGTCAAGTTATTAGATTAAAAATTTTTACATCTCAAATAATTTTTTGAAACAACTTTTATTTACTGTAAATCAACAGTAATTATATCTTATTATAATGGAGATTGTGTGTTTTTCTGTCTGTAACCGAAACTCTATTACTACTCAAGTCACAATTCCCTTAATTATTGACATCACATTCACAATGATTTTATTTTTATTTTTACCACATTTATTAATAAAATTGTGTTACATTATTAATACTGTTGACCATATCAACATACTAACAACATGCAATTATATTTATATATACAACAAAATAGCGGTTTACAGTGTGAACGGGAAGGCTAATTTGCATATTGGTATTAAAAATTTGATTTTAATAAATATGTGCTTAGTATTATTGATTTCTATCTGTTTGGTTTTATTTTAATGAATATAAGCAAAAATCTCTTCAATGGATCTTAAAAGAAATCCATTAACAAGAAAAAATAACTGTAATATTATTCTTTACTTCCTATTTTAACTAAACAGTTTAATTAGGAAAATTTACCAATGAAAGACGGGAGTAACGGAAAATGATGGAAGAGTTAGTTTCAAAGTTGTTCTATTTTTCAATCATACCCCCTCTGTTCAAAATCTTTTTATTGGCATTCATAATATTAAATACTGGCACCCGGAGGGTGCATTTATTAGCTAGTATATATAAGGTATAATAAAATCATTTTAAGTGTAAAATAAATAAACACTACAATGTTTATTTATTTTACACTTAAAATGATTAAAACAGAGATAAGAAATATTGCTTTAACTTAAAAACAAACTTTTTTTTCCTTGAATCATTTCTATAAACATTGAAATGAATTGTTTGTAATCCCATTGAGATTATCTTTTCCAACTTTATGAATTTTCCTTCTGAACAAAAATGACAGTGAAGTGTGTGGGTGTGGGGGTTAGACAAATGTAAAAAAGAAAAGAAGAGAATATAATTCCAACTTGGAATTCAAGAAGAAATAACTACTCTACACTGCTATCATCTGATAGCAAAATTCATTGAAAAATGCGTCTTTTTTTTTGTCTCTGCTTTTTCATTTTCTTTACTGGAAATTGTTCCAATAATCAGCAGAAGTGGCTAGCAGCAGCAGCAGCAGTTTTGGATAAAATTCCAGAAACAACTGAGTTATGAAAAAGGATTTTTTTATGTAGAGATCAGAGACAAAGGAAAACCAGAAATATGACTGGCCACAGAGTCACTGAAAACTGTCCCTTCTCCCTTTTTATCTTTCTGTATTTTAATAATCTATATTTCATAACTAAAACAACAATTTCATAGCCTTTGTTTTTATTTTGTTTTGAACGGGTAGGTATATATATATATATATATAAAAATAAAATGGAAATTAATCCGACAGTGTGAATATGATATAATGAAAAAACAAAGGATGTTTACAACTGCATGGGCTCATCAGGAGAGAATGTGCAAACCGTTTCGGGGCCTTCCTCTTGACGGTTTATTTTTGTTGATGACCGACCCACGTGCGGTCGATGCATGATATTGCAAGGGTCCTCATATCAGTGAGGAATGGCCGGTGTTGCTTTTTAAACCGTCGAGAGGAAGGCCCCGAAACGGTTTGCACATTCTCTCCTGATGAGCCCATGCAGTTGTAAACATCCTTTGTTTTTTCATTATATCATATATATATATATATATATATATACACACATCAAATGAAGATAAATAAATAGTAAATAAGAGTGCCTTAATCTGAAATATTTTTTAGAAATTTCTGCGATTAAAGTTATTTTCAAGTGTACAGATTTTCCTAAGAGTAATGTCAGTGAAGGGACCTATTGTTGGTATCAGCTGAACAGTGAGGGAGTTTATACTGTATGCTAGCATCAGAACAGGAAATTGTTTTTGTTGAGATGGTGCACCACACATACTGTAAGCTCACAGATGCTTTAATGCACAGATAGATTACCCAATCTGTCCTACTCATGCATTGAGTTGGTGTGAAGACTGCTATCAAACCTAGAACCTTGCAATTCTTAGGTGGATGCTCTATCAACTAAACTAAATTGTTTCTAACTTCCATAAAAAAAAAAAATAAAAACTATTCCAGATAATCAAACAAAAACAAAAGATATTCTTACCAAATTTCATATTTATTTTAAGAAATTTGAAAAATAAGAAAAATAGATTATAAGCTTGATTAATTAATCAACTCAATTTATTAAATTTTTTAAAAAGTAAAATTGAAATTACTTACAAGAAATTTAACAAGCAAGCAGACATGGTGATCTTGGATGGACCTACTATACAGAGATGCACTATGATCAACTTGTTCAACAACTGAAAAAGTGACAGAAAAAATAACATTAAACAATTATAATGCAAAGAAATAAACATGATAATCTTTATAAACAAAATTGAAACATTCACTTTAATCATTCATTATAATATAAATATTAAATTTGAATCCAAGAGTTTATTAACTGATTTTTTTTCTTTAAGATTTAAATCTTTTTTAAAATCAAACTTTAATGTTTTTTATGTTAAATAGATACACAAAATAGTCTTTAAAAATACTTTCATATTCTGAAAAATTATAAAATTTAATGACTACAAAAAATATATAAAAAACTGTTCAATTTTTCATTTAATGCCAACAATAATCAAAGTAAATATTTATTTCTATTCATTTTAACAAAAGTAATTAAATTATTAAAACAAGAAAAATAAATTATATACCTGTAAAGTGAAGGTAAAAACATAACTTGGCTAATATGTGTGAAAATTCTGAATCAACTGGTTCAATTTTAGTACTAGTTTTTGCAGATAATTCCCCATTGCTGAGTAACGAGGCAAAATTTGGCCTGAAATGATTAAAAACAAAATTAAGTGAAAAAAAAAAAAAAGGAGTAAATATTTCAGCTTTCAGCAAAAACAAAAAAAAACATGAAGCCAAAATATCAATTTCTGATATTATTCAATAATTTATAAACATTGTAAAAGGTGTCCATAAAGTTCTGCAGTAGATTTCAAATAGACCTCCAAAGATGGTGGTCATGTTGAAAAACTTTAATCAAAAAGTTTATCAAAAATAAAACTTCAAGAGTTGAACTTTCATTTGGTTTTGACTCAATTAGTCTATCATTTGTACAACATGAGTTTATTGAATTTTAAATTTTCAAACTGCTGTTTGACTTTATAAACACCCTATATTTAAATGTAATATGTGGAATTTCAATTTTTCCCTTTTAAACAAAATCATTCCTTGATAAATTCTAAATGGTTAAACAAAATTACAAGTGATGAACATGAAAGGAGAAAAAAAACAAAAAAAAAACAAATTGCCAATTAAGCAAAGTAAACTGAAGAAAAAAAAAAACCCCTAAACACACACATTAAAAATATATTTATTCTACTTTGTCAGTAAATTATCAATTCTTTAAGATAAATTAAGCAAATATTCCTACATCAAATTTCCACAACCAGATATCAGAGCGATGCAGTTAAAAGTTAAGGGAATCAAGTGACAGTTTATAAATATTAATTATTAACATGTACTCAAATTTTTAGATTGTTTAAATTCTAAAAATTATTTTCACATATCTTTAATCTTAAAGAGAAAGTTGTGCAATCCAACAGTGAAGAAAGTTAGGACATTAAAATAAGAATTACTTTTATGAAAAATATCGTTTATCATTAAGATTCAAATGAGTAAATTATTTTCTTGAGTAAAAGTTGGAGAATTGGAGAATAAATACTTCAGCAATTACCTCCCCTTAATTAATTCTTTTAGTCATACGACAATAAATATCTTTAAAAAAGAAAAGAGATCCCTCACACGACAAATATCTTTAAAGAAAAGAGATCCGTACTCAGAATGTTGGATCCACATGGAATTGTCTAAAAAGGAAATCTAAAGGAATGTTTAGTACTCAAGAGGATATGTTTAAAAGTCTTACTTGTTCAAATTTTAAAGGTGTGATGAAATAAATTCCATATTTGCAAATTTTCTGCTCTACATCATTATATCTTGTAAAATGATCATACTTATAATATTCCTTTTTCATATTTATCATAATATGAGTCTAAAAAATAAATTAACCAAGGGGAGATAATTAAGAAATATTGAATTGGATCCTTTCTGTCCACTAAGGATGATGGCGTAGTGTCCAAAATAAAAAATAAGAATTTTATCTGCATCTGCACAAGTGACTCTGCAGGCCAATTTTTGAGTGACAGTCTTTGGTGCACTGAATGCACACAAACTGTGATGATTTCTGGGTCTGTTGGCTTTTCTATCTCTTTCTGGCTCTCTTTTCTGTCTCTGCCTCATACCTCTCCGTGCCTTGTTTAACATTGAGGCTGCTCTATGTTTTGCATCTACCTCCCACGTGTTTAAGAAGTATACTATGCCAAAAAAATTACTTTGCACTTAAAAATTTATTCAATTCAATTTGTTGTATTGCATATATTAGTTTGAAAAGATGGACACATTAAAACTCCAACATCTAGCAACTGAGTAGGTAAACACACAAAATTATTAACCATTTTGCCAACAGCAACCCTTAGTACCTTTTTTGATTTCTATGTGTCTAATACATGTGGGCATGTCTACAAAGTCAGAAAACAGAACAGCTACCATTTTGTTTTCATGCTTAGAGTCACTAAAGCATGGAACAAACTACCTGCATCAGTTGTCAGCTGCAGAAACACTAGATCCTTCAAAACCTCCAGGATTCCTGAAATTTGCTAACATTATACCTGATACCCCCCTACACACACACACACACACACATCATGACACTGTTCATTTTCTTGGCATTTGTACATCATTCTATGTATTATACATGCACTTTTAATGAGTTGTAGTGCACCTGAGCACTGTACACAATAATAATTGTTATTATGTATTGCACAAAAAAAAAGTAAAGTTGGTGGGGGTGGCCTATTGTTCGCATCAGCTGGACAGCAAGGGAATCTATTCTCTTTTCACTAGTACTAGACCAGGGAGATTGTTTTGCATCTGAGGTGGTGTGCCACACCTATCAACAGCTCCCCACTTTAACACACAGATCCAAGGTGCATTACTCATGTGCTGATTTGGTAAAGACCCAGTATTGAACCCTGAACCTTGTGGTTCAGAGACGGATGCTCTACCAACTGAACTAAACCAGCCCCTTTATTTATTGTATATATAACTAAATATTATATATTCTTTGAATAGACTAGTTAAACAGAGGAATTTTAGTGAGTTCAGTTAGTAATATCATTCAAAAATAAAATCTCAATAAAATTTGTTTTAGAAAAGAAAATGTAAAATGTCAATCTTAAAATTGACATTTTTCATTTGAAGAACCTAAAAATACAAAAAAGGTTTTGATTTAAGGTCCAAATTTTTCAATTACATTGTTAAGGATTTTTAACATTTAAAAATATTCACATTATAAAAGATTAAACTAAATCTACATTATAAAAGGTCAACTTTTACACTTTATCAACCAACAATATAATCTGGTCAATTAATTTCACAAAATCCTCTTATATCAAATATACTGTCATGAATCACAGTCTTAGTTTTTTGGGGGGTGTTTTTTTTTTACCTCACAACTTTTCTCTCATAAAATATGAACATTCCTTACATTATCTATGAACATTTAATGATGATGCTACCAAAGAAGTATAAGCCAGGTTTCATTTTGAACAAAAATTATTGGAGCTCTTTTTCAATAGCAGAATAAATTAATAGATTGAATGTAATTATAAATCTCAAATGTTAGAAAAACCTTTTTTATCTAAGAGTATGAAAAAGACAAAATTAAATGGAGGTAGAATTTTTTTTCTTCTCTGAATTTGAAATATTTCTGGAAAAGAGAAAGACATTAAACTTTCAACTCACCCTTTACATTGAGTGCCAACGAGATAAGCACAACAAGGCAAGCTGACTTTAAAGTCAAGCTTTTCGTGTGTAGATCCATCAGCAGTCTAACAAATTAAAAAAGAAAAGAAATTCAAGATTAAAAAGAACAAAATATCATTTCTATCATCATTTTTCTTCTTTTGAATATATATTTGAATATACTTAATTTAGTAACTTTATATGTAGCATAAAGGAAACAGTGTTAACTGAGAGTAACACAGGAATTGCTAACAAACAACTATGTTAGATACAGGCTGAGACATAAATAATCTTGGCCAGGTCATTTTTAGCAAGGAAGGTATGAAAAGGTTGAAAAGACCTGAAACCCCCAATGAACTAAAGAATATCACTGATGATGTATCCAATTGGATCTTGGAAATGTATTTCGTAAAACAATCTGTAATACAGAAAATCTAATTTCATATTAAAAAAAAAAAAACAACAATTCTTTTATCAGTTAAATATGTTTTGATAATTTGTTTTTTTTCTTCTTTAATGACAACTTGGATATCATTTAATTAATAAGAAATATTTTTTTTATGAATGAACCTTTTTAGAGCTTTAATTCTAAAAAGTAAAAATTGTTCAGTACTAAAATGATTTTGGAAATTTCTGATCCTTTTATTAGAAATTGGATTATTTTGAAAATAATAATAATAATTTTAAAACTTTTCTCTTAACATAAAACAAAAAACCTGAGTCTCTGTGATGTGGCTAATGTGCTAGATTGCAATGTCATAGTAAGCAAGTTCAAATTCCAGTCACGCTATAAAGTTCACTTTCAAACTAATACCCTTGGGAAAGGTATGAAATAAATAATAATAAAGGTATTAAATAAAGAAAGCCAACAAACTTACCTTCATTATGTATGTGAGTGTGCCTTTCAGTTTTTGGGGCATAGTAATACTCTGTACACTAAATGCAAACTGGCCTTCATTTTGGCTGTTTGGAAGTAAGATGAATGGAACCTTAACTGGATCATGTTGAGTTAAACCAAACTAAAAAGGAAAAGAGGAAAATATTTTATCAATTTATTAACAAGGAATTGAAAGTATCACAAATAAGAAAACCTCTGCTCTCAATGAAGAATAAAACTGCCTATTTAAACTTTATCAGAGAACACTTAGACAAACTAGAGGCCTTCTGGAAATTCCATTCTCTGGACAGATGAATCAAATAATTGTTTGGTCATAATTAAAACTGTCATATTTGGAGAAAAGCCAACATGGTCTACCAAACAAAGACCATTATTCTAACAGTGAAGCATGATGGGTAGAAATGTTAAGATCTAGGTCTGCCTTTTTCTGCCTTTGGATCTAGATGACTATATTATTATCCAGGGAAATATGAAATCCTATCAACAAATTCTAGATCAGAACCTCCTACCAACAACCAGGGAGTTGAAGATTGGCCAAAAATGGGTTCTGCAACAAGACAATGACCCTAAGCGTACCATCAAAACAATCAAAGAATGGCTTAAAAGGAAGAGGATTCATACTCTGGATTAGCCTAGTCAAAAGTCAGGATGTTAATGCAATAGAAATGTGGTTAGAACTGAAGCTGATAATCCACACCAGAAGTCTCTCCAACCTCAATTGATTGAATTTAGCAAAGAGGAGTGGGCAAAATGTGAGATACTTGTCAGTCACTACAGAAGATGTTGAAGTAATTGCTGCAAAAGGAGATTCCACAAAGTATGAACTAAAAGAGTTCACATACTTTTGCACAGGTCAAATTTTCAGTTTTGATGAAATAAATCCATTTTATTTTTAAATAAATAATTAAAATACATCCTTTTTTTGTTTTTGTTTATTATTTGTAAAATCTACTTTACAAATTGATGTTTGGATGCACATTCCAATAGGCTTATCTTAAACTTTTTCATAATAACAATGACCATGTTGGGGGGGTCACAAACTTTCAAGCAGCACTTTACAAAATAAGAATTTATAAACATATTCCAATGTACAAGTGGGTACTGAAAAGTTCTAGACCCAACTAAGAAATTTTTTTAATGTTTTTAAAAATCTAAAGAAACTTGAGAAACAAGTGTTGCACTCTAAGATGAATATGTAGAATAATTTGTGTACATTTCATAGTTCAAGGTCATTTCCATTTAAGCAATTTAAGAAAAGAAAAAAGAAAGAAAAAAATCAATACATAGGATTTTAAACTTTTTCTATAATTGAAATAATTGTACTTAAAAAAAAAAAAAAAAAACCCTTTGACTTACCCCTCGTATTAGTCGTGTATTTAGAGTATCAAGAACATTGAATTCAATATCTTTGATGTGGTTGGATGACAAGTTAGTAAATATCACTGATACCACAATTTGGTCACTACGTTGGTGACTAACTCTTGTTTCATAGTCCTAGTAGAAAATAAAAATAGAATCAAGTGAAATTAAATTGCTGTGATATTATATTATTTCTGTACAATAAAACATACAAACTAAAAATTAGACGTGATTGAAAAAACAACTTAAATATAAATCCATATATCAAGATCTGATGAACATTTATAACAAATGCACAAACTAAGAAATTATCTTTATGCTTCAGCTAATTCAATATGCATGCAATTTAGTTTTCCCCAAATAAAAAAAATGAATAGAGTCATAAATTTTTATGTAATGGATTAGAATAATAAATAGAAATGCACCAGACCATCACATATGATTTAAAAGACAGAGAAAAAAAGAAAAAAAATTTAAATGCAGTAGAATGTAAATTTATCAATAAATGAATCCTAAGTGTTCAAAAAAATGACTGAAAAAGTAGCATCTCATTTTTATGTTACAAAAATGAGTAATCTAAAACATTTTTTTTTTTTTTTTTGTTATATGAAACAAGTGTTTATCAGTGGGAGGAAAATATTTTGAAACATAGTGGAGCAAAATAGTAAATAGTATTGAAAATTTGTCTTATTTTTACTTAACCCTTTCAACCCATAATCCTAATATTTTGGGCTGAACACTATTTACTAAATTGGGTTCAGGAAGATGATGACAAGTGTTAATAACAAACAGTTTTTATAGGTGATTATTCACAGTCTTTCTTTTAATGGAATTATGGATAGCTTTAAATAAAAAATGTGTGTCCTGAAGTTTTAATGGAGCTCAATTATTTGTGAATTTGTGTATAATGTATATCACAGATCCAAGAGACTAAAGATTCAATGGATTAATAATCTGAACAAACTTTTTGGAAACCTATTAATTACAATTATAAATATATTCAAGAAAATATAATATGCATACCATTTTCAGGGTGTCACTTGTAGCTAACAATTGATAAGTAGACATGGGCTGGAAAATAAAAATAATTTTTTCAGTACAAAATAAAGACATTTTGATTATATAATCATTTTACTGAAATCATGAAAAAATATGAAATATAAAAAGTATTGCAGGAGTATGTATAATCAATTGATTTTAATGCATTTTTATTTCTTGAAATAAACAAGCTACAAAGAAACATTTGAAAGGAATATTTAGAAATATAAGTAGTTTTTTCCCATTTATTATAGGATTTCTTTCTTTTTTTTTATTTATTTATTTATGGCATGGTTATATACAAATTATGGATACAATATTGTAAACGCTTTTTTTAGTTTTGTTTTATTCTAATATGTTCCATGTCTTCTAAGTTATGTTCTAAATTGTTGTACTCTTACAAAAAAATAAGATGTGAACTCAATTTTTAATGAATCATTTAGCACTTGAATAAAAAAATTACTTTTTTAGTTCATAGTAAAATTATCCAAATTGATAATTAATTAAAAGTTTTAATTGCTAATAATTAATTGGCAAAATTATTCAAATGAAGATGCAGAGTTGAATAAAGAAAACTTCATCTATTCATTTCATGTTTTAGTAGAAATTTATTTATTGAAACATTGAGTTTCATATTTAAATTGGTAAATTTGTTTTTGAGTGATCAGCTCCAATAATATTTGTAAAAATCATTTTCTTATAAAATGATCAGTGAAGTTAAAATAATAATTAAATAATAATTGATAAGTTAAATAAATCATAAATAATAATTTTGTTTTAAAATTATAAAAAATAAAAAAAACTAGTTATTACAGCAAACTTAAAAAATAATCAAAGATTTCATATTTGTTTAGATGAAATATTACTTACTGGCTGCTCTACTTTCATTAATGTTTCCTGTGAAGGAGGTAGATATTCTTTTGATGGAGTAGCAACACCATCTGCTTCTTCATATTCACTACGATTTTTTTGTTCTTCATTCTTCTTTTTCTTTTCTTTCTTTCTTTCTTTTGGTTTCTTTTCCTTTTTCTTCTTTTGCTTCTGAAAAAAAAGATCATAATGAATATTTAAAATATCTTTTTAACAACATAATTACACAAAATTTATTTTCATTTATTGAATAGTTATAAAATTATTTAAGTTTTCATATATTTTTAGTTAGTTACTCTATTTCCTGCTTCTATATTCAAGTTTAAAATTTCAAAAAATATTTTCTGAAAATTTTGATTTTTTTATCTTCAATATCAATATTTATTCTAACTAGTGGAAATCGTAGATATACCACATTATGACAATTTGGCAATTATACATTTTATATGAATGAAATGATCTTTGTAAAATTTACTGATTAACTCACCTCACCAGCCAAATGTGCATTATCATTAACAAGTGCAGGAACACCAGTTTCAGTGTCAGAAGTGACAGTTAGAACAGCACCCTCATCTGCATTATTTGTTTCCACATTAGTCTGCACATTTGATTGAGGGTGGGATTGACCAACTGTGTCACCTGCTGATAACCAGAACTCTAAGTCTTCATGCTGAAAATAAACAAAAAATACTTTTCTTAAGTTTCAAATTCATTTCAACAATGACCAAATAATATTAATTATAAAAGTTAGTGAATAAACTGGATATTTGTCTACATAAAATCAATTGCAAGACTAACAGATTATTTTTAGAGGATTCACAGACATTGGAAATACATTATAATCATTTCTTTTCAATACATTAAACTACAAATTTGAATTTCACTTTTTCAGAATAATTGAAATGATATATATAGTCTCAATTTTTTGTACAAGTTTTAGAATGATCATAAATAGGGAGAAAAATGATTATATATATCTGGTTAGTTTAATTTTCAATGTATATTTTATATTTGTATATATTTGTGTACATAATATATATTTTTGTGATTTGGTGTGAAGCATGGGTAAAATCTCAAATAAATGAGAAACTGAGTTAAATGTTATGTGCTAAGTTCCATTTTATTTCATCCAATATTTCGAGGGAATCATCCCTCTTTTACAAGGATTTTTTTTATCAACTTTATATATATATATATATATATATATATATATGTATGTGTGTGTGTGTGTGTGTGTGTGTGTAATACATTTTTGGGATGTAGCGCGAAGCATGGGTAAAGCGTGAAATAAATGAAAAACTGAGTTGGATGTTATGTGCTAAGTTCTATTTTATTTCATCCAATATTTTGAGGGAATCATCCCTCTTTTACAAGGATTTTTTATCAACTTTATATATATATATATATATATATATATATATATATATATATATATATATATATAAACTATAAACTATAAACTTTAAGAAAAGTTAAGTAATTTAGATAAATTTTGCCATTCACAAGTTTATAATTAAAATATTACTAACAATAAAGAAAAAAGAATTCTTGGGTGACAATTTCTGATGATTAAGTGTTTAAATGCATCCAATTGAAAATAAGTTAGATGTGATCTTAAAATAAAACCTTTTGCTCAACACATAATTAAATAAGTTCTACCTGTGCTTGAGGGTCTTCTTTGGGTAACTGAAGTTTTAAAGCAGACATGTCGCCATTGTTTTCATCAATGTTAGCTTCTCCATTTAATTCTCCACCACCAAGCAAAGAACTAACAACAGTAGAATTTTTATCTTTTTTCTTTTCCTTCTTTTCCTGAAAACAACAAAAATAAATAAATAAAATAAAACTTTTCTTAAAAATTACCAATAAAATTAAAGCTTAAAAAGCTTTAAAAAATGACAAGTAATTTGGAAATATTATGTAAATGCAATAAAATTTGAAAATGATTGTAACCTTCTTTTTCTTCTTAGTTTTATCTTTTTCTTTTCTAGTTTTCTTCTTTGTCCTCTCCATTTCCAGTGGATCAGTTCCAATTTCATCTAATTTATAAGATTCCAACACAACATGATGTGTTCGAACTGGTAATTTTTCATCATCCCTTAATGGCCTGAAAAAATTGACACAGTTGTTTATGTATAAAAAGTGAAATATTTCAATCAAAATTTTAATGATTTTATGGAAGATACTTTTAGTATTCACATAAATATAACTTAAAACCTGAAAGAATCCAATTTCTTTTGGCACTCTAAAAATAATAAAAATCATGAATGGAATTTGGTTAGATAATGACAATGCTTTAAAAATGTTAAATAAAAATATTTTTCTTGTATTTTATATAGACTTGTATTCTTACAAAATACCGTGGTATTAATTAGTTTAAGTTTAATTAGTTCCATTCATAACTCAATTTCCTTTTATATCAAATTAATTATCTCCATTGAAATAAACTGAAATGCCATTAATCTGTTCCAGATTAACCCCCCCCCCCCAAAAAAAAACACCCTAATTTTTTTGTTATTTTTCATATTAAAAAAAAAAAAAAAAAAGTATCAGTGTATTGTAAAAAAATTAATAAAATAGAATGTAATGAATGTGCTGAAATATATTTTAATGTTTATTATTTTTATAATAAATATTTTTCTTTGGTGTAATAAATTTGGAAACTTAAATATTTTTAGTGAATTTTAATATTTGCTTGTACCTCAAATTTTAACTCTCAATACAAAACAAAAATTGACAGAAATCTCAGCACTCATAAGTCAAAGTACCATTATACTTTCTATTTCATTTGAATGTCTGCCATAGAACAATAGTTAGTAAGTTATACTTAGTAATTAGACATCTCACTATTCTGGTTTTATGCCAAAATAAGTTTAATAGTTATTTCTCCTTTATGGCATAAAACTGTTTTAAAGTAGAAAGAGAATAAATGACTTTTAAAGGAGGTGTTTAGTACAGTCAAACCTGATTTAGTAACCAATAATGACACAAGGATCCAGGAAACATTTCAATATTTACTATAATGGCTTATAAGAAATCACACTAGAGAAAATAGTCACCAGAAGATTTTCAATCTCTGGATCTTAAAATTATTTCACCAAAATATTATAAGAAAAACTCCTAAGTTTCCATTCATATAAATGCACACATCAAAGCACAAGTTTTTTCTAAAAGAAAAAAAGAAAATAAGAGAATTAGACTACAAGAAGAATCCAGTTGGAAGAACCTTGATTAACAAATCAATTTCAAACAATGAGACTAAGAAAAAGAAAAACTCTATTCAAGTTTTAGACTTGATACATTTTAAATAGTATACAAGAAACTTTAATCCACGAAACAGTGTCTTTATTAACATTAAACATATCGAATAAAAAAGATCTTTTTGTGGTCACATTTAAAATTACAAATAGGCTCCTAACAAACATTTCAACATAAAAACTCACACAGAGCATAAATAAATACTGTGTTGTAAATTAATATTAAAATATTATAACTTAAAGTAATTGTGTTATGATCAAAGTTAGAAATAATGTTTAATATGTTGACTGATAAAACATGTACAAAACTTATTAAAAAGAAGTGAGTTAAATAATAATACTTACTCATCTAAGTTAATATTTAACTTTCTATGTGGATCATCAGCATCCTGGTCATCATCATCTTTATCTGATATGTGAGCACCCTAAAAAAAAAAAAAAAGGAATTATTTTAAGAATATTTTATTTAGACAGATCTGTTATTTTCAGTTAAATCAGTAAATTAATTGAAAAAATATTTTCAAAAATTTATAGATAAACGAAAAACAAAAACTTTTAGTAACATTTTTTAAAGGTTCATTAAACTAATTTTTTTTCTCAGCTAAGAAACTGAAAATTAATTCTTTCTCTTTTCAATTATGTAATCAACTTCTACAAGAAAATGGTCTGTAAAACAATAATGAAAACACAAAAAAAGGGTAATCAATAATAACTATAATGGTTCAACCATTTTTTCCCTTTATGGTTGATATCACAAGGGGGCTGGGAGGGGGGGTACAGTTTTTAAAATAACTCATTTTCCCATTGTTATTTATACAGTATTGACCAAATATGTTTTTTAACAAGTATCCAATTATTACTAACAAATTATATTCTGTAAGTTTTGTAAGTTGCTATGACAACAATGTAATTCTTTATGCCTAATAAATCATGTAAACATAATGTAAGAAAATGTTAACAACTTACTTCTGGCATGTCCATTACAGTGCTGACTGCAGCAGATAGGTTTGCATCAATTTCCTCTTCCTCTTCGGTGTCAGAATAATGCTGTCCTTTCCGACCTTTCTTCTTTCGTTTTGTTTTTTTGGTTTTCTTCCCACTGCTGGACCCTCCAAACTGCTGATGGCCGCTGTCATCCAGTATGTTCCCCAGTTTCAAGTACTTGTCTGAAGAGGAAAGACCTGAGGAGAAAATCATTTCCACGAGTGTCAAGCAAGTGTGAGAACAATACAGCAGCCATGCTGGCACGCACCCCTGCAAGGAAGGCCGTCAGCCATTCCCCAATTCAGCAGGCGGAGGAGGAGGGGGGAGGGGGGGAAGAGGAGGGAAAGGAGGAGAGAGGAAAGGGGGAGGAGGAGGAGAGGGGGAGGAGGAGGAGGAAAGAGGATGGATGTTGGAGGGTTAACATAAAAAGCAATGGAAATAGACTAACAAAACTGGACAAAACATTACAATATATAATAACATAGAAACCACATAGAGCATACAACATGCAATAAGCTCTAACTGGAAAGTGCTTTTCTGGTGCAAATGCTTTTCTAACAACCAATCAATAAGCAAACAAATTTACAACAACAAAATACATAAACACAATTATATCATCAATGTAACTGTTAATGATTGCTTAATATAAGTTATTCAATAATGTTCTAAGATTCTTAAATAAAACTTATTTGATCATATTTTGAAGGCTAGGTCAAATCTTTTTTTTTTTTTTTTTTTTTTTTTCAATAAAACAAACAGACCAAACATTTGAAACAAGTGATTAAGAAAATTTTTAAAAAAATCATGAGATTTGACCAACTGTTATAATTTCTTTCATTGCATTCATAAACAATTCAAGTTTAAATACAATAGAGAATCCATTTTGAAATTTCATATTTGGGTAGCAATAACATACATTTAAATTTTGCTAAGGAAAAAAAAAAAAAAAAAATCTGTAAGCATAAAATTAACTGAGGATTAAAATATCAAAACAAGAGCTGTTTGAACTATTGAACTCATTTTTGTTGCATTTGTTTTTTCTCAACATTTTGCTCAATTCATTCCATGGTTTCAAGTGTACAATATTGAAAAAAGGTAGGACTCCTAAAAAAGGATCCCTACCTTTTTCAATAATCTGTGTAATCTAGAAAATAATACTAAGCAGAAAAGAAATAATAACAAATATACTGATTGAATCAATCCATTAACTTTAATGTATATAACAAAGTGACAACACACACAAGTAAAAAAGAGTTATTAATCTTTTTTACTTTTTATTTCTAAATATTATTATATTTGCTGTACACTTTGTTCATTGATCATTTTTATTTCTTAAAGAATTTACTGTGGTTTTAGTTTTTACCAAATGGTGGACATTGTGTGTATATATATATATATATATATATATATATATATATATATATATATATATATATACATACACACACACACGAGTCATCTACAGACACCGTGTTTTGACATATCACATCTCTTCAGTGCGGCTAGACTTAGCAGAGTACCTCCACTTGGGAATGATACTCGACTGATTTTTCATGTCCGATTCCCTCACCTACCAGCCAGAAGCAGAATTTTGATAAATACATAGGTACATATGTCATGGTCACTTAGAGGGCTCATATCCGTAAATAACAGAGAACTTTGCTTATGCAAATATGGTCTACCAGGTTTGGGAGCATATATATATATATATATATATATATATATGTGTGAGAGAGAGAGATATAGATAGATATATATATACACAAAGTTGCACTGCAATCATTTCTTTTTGATATGCAAAGAAATCCACAGCAACCTATATTTGTCTGTGGAGGTGTGTAGTGTAATGTTTATCGTTGTAGGAAATGGACATAAGATGAGTTCAAATCCTGGACAAGGCTGTATTTCACATAGTACTAATACCCTTAGAGAAAGGTATGAATCCAAATATTTTCCTTCCAACTAGTTTGGTAGACTGGGCTCTTCAACCTTGGTTAGGTAACCATTCCAAGAGAATTCAAACCTGTTAAACTCCACTTAAGAAATTTAACCTTGTGTCTCATCCTGCTTGTGCAGAGGGGTTGGTAAATATATATATTTTGTCTATACATTGTGTTTATATACCCCTTCCTACATCTTACTTCAAAGTAATGTTCCTGTATTTCAAAGAATATCATTACTTCTTCCTCCAGAGATGGTCTGCCTAAAAGACTTTTCTACTTCACCTTTCATTATGGCTTTCCTATATTCCTTTTATCTGAATTTCACAAGTTAGATGATTTTTCCCTTACATTCTTTTCCTCATTTCTATGGTGAAAAATGATGCGTTTTCACACTAAACATCATAAAGTAGACTAGAGACTGTACACTAGAAAAAGCTCGGAGAATAGATTTTGATTAAAAAAAGTAACAACAAAATAAATTTCAAATGTGCAAAAAACTCTTGAAATGATGATTCAACTTAAAATAACAAAAGGTAAAATATCACAACTTGTTCATGAAAAAGATAAAAACAATGAAAAAAAAAAAAAAAAAATTCAATTAAAAATGTATTTTGAATATTTACAATGACTTCTTTTCAAAAAACATAATTTGATATAACTAATTCAAAAATGGAAAAAGTACTTTCATAATAAAACAGAATGACTTGTACATCTTAAGATGTGATGAGAATTATTCATTCATAAAACTTCATGTCTAAAGCAGACAAATTAAAAAATAAATTTCCAAAATGGTCTATATAAAATAACAAACCTGAATACATAGCAATCTAGTCATATATGTTTTTTTTCTTTTCTTTGTGAATGAATTTATTATTTTTGAAATTTTATTATACAACTAAGATTTTTAAAACATCTCAGTTTTAAATTTAACATATTTCAGATACTTCTGATTTTGATAGTGAAACCTCAAGGCATTTGAACAAATTGCTTATCAACTTAAGAGCAGGATCCATAACTACATTTTTCTTCATTTTCGCCTATAAAATAGTTTTCACTTTTCATTTTTAAGACTAGCAATTCATATTTTCATTTTAGTTTGTTTTTATTTTACGGCATATCAACCTCGGTGGATCATTTAATGCCAACAAAGTTTTGAAATAAATTCATTCTTGATGGGTACTCAATTTTTTTTCTATTTAACCCATAGATGGGACCCTAACAAGTACTACCACTCCGAGTCAGAGTGGACCAAAAAGCAATGGTGATGAAGGAGTGCTCCACATTTCCCAGACCTGGAACCTCACCATCAGATAGAGTTTAACATCATTCCCAGGACATGTAGACCCTCAGCCACCACCTTCTAGCACATATATGATAAAAAGGGTTGGGGTCTGCCATAAAGGCAATAGGGTTGAGACAATCATATAGTTGCTAGGGCTTGATGTGATCAGCTGATTGATCGGAGGGGGCCTCTCTGACCGTCCATCTAGCCTAAGTAAGGGCCTAAGTGGAGTGTTGCATGTCATGGACTGCTCATTCACCTGAATTCCATCCTTAAGCATCATGGGTTGCCACCCATGGCCAACAGGTGGCCCCATTAGAGGAGATGGTCTTACCCCTCTGCAGAGGTGCAGTCGATGTATTCTAAAGCCCCAGCCATTTTCATTTTTATCCCAGTGTGTTAGGGCCTGTTTCTAAGGCTGAGTGTAGAATGTGGTAAAATATCTGAGCAAAGAAAAAACAATTGCAACAATTTACACACACTTAGACATACAGATAAGCCATAGGAACAGACTCTACAAACATGCCTTATAAGAAAGTGATAACAGTTTCTCCTATTCAACATAAAAAGATATATAAAAATGCTAAAAAGAAAAGTTTACATTGGAAACTGTTCTGACTATTTCTAACAGTTCAGTTTCCCTATATTCTATCCTAATATATTATAAGTCCAAAATGTCTATACATAATAACATACAACACTAATGTGCAACATCATGCATCAATAGCATTATAGTGTTATATTCAGAAGCAACAGGTGAAAATCAAATTCACAGGATCAATATCAAGGAACACCTTTAATTTAGGTTTTTTAAAAATTTTTATAATCCAGTCAAGCCAGATTCAAAAGTTACATAAAACTCTAGATTCTTTCCAATCAATTCTTTAGTAAATATTTTGAAAGATTAGAAATTAGTTAAATCAATTATAAATAATTAGGATGGATTATATTTAGAATAGTTTTGAAAATTTAAATCTTTATCAATTTACAATTTTAAAACGTCAGAAAAATATGAATATATTTTTCATACATTTCAAATTTAAATAATTTTAAACAAATATCTTACAAATTAGTTTTGGAATAAGGAGAAAATTATTTTTATACCAAGTTACAAAAAGGAATAAAAAAATTCAAATCACTAATATAAAACTTTAATAGGATTGATAATAGATTACTTTTTAAATGAAGAATTGGATATTTAGTTTTCTTCTTGAAAATAAACTGATAAAATATATTTGACTGAAAGAGATAACATTTTGAATGCCTCATCTTTACTATTTCTCTGAATTTTTAAGTTGAGACTTGATAATTTGAATTATTCAGATTATTGTCCCCATCTATATTGTTATCTGTCCAATTTGACACATGGCGTAGTGGATATAGGCGTGGAGTTAATATAGTTCTAAGTGACAGTTATTTTTAGGCTGCAGGTTCAATCCTGGTCAAGGGTGACAATAACATTGAATAATAATTAACACAGCTTAGCACTTGTACCCAGTCATGGTTCGTGGAATGAGAACTGTATACACCAGTGGATTGAATAAAGGGTTGGGTTCAAAGTTCCGTGATGGCTCCTGATTACAAGAAGGTTCCAGAGTTCGAGAAGGTTCCAGATTTCGAGAAGGCTCCCGAGTTCGACAAGAAATACCCAAGAAGGCCAGAGGGCACATCGGCTGAAACGTTGTACAGATAACAATATAAATGAGGACAATAGTCCGAATAATCCAAAACCTCATCTTTAAATGAAAAGTTATAATGGATGAACAATTTTTTGCAACTGATTAAATATTTGTATAAGTTATAAGCAATAGTAGAGCATAGTTATTAGTAAAAGAAAATTCAAGACATGAGATATATAATGGTTTAAGAAAAGAATTAAGCAATGATTATATAGAGTAAAATTGCATCAAAGCAAAGATAATAGCAATAATCAAACAGAAAAGTTAATTATCATCATGTTATTTACTTATAGATTTAATAATACATGGGATTCTAAAAGATTTATTAAATTTTCAGTTTATTTTTATAATACAAAAAATACGGCTCTAAAATATGGTACAGTTAATTCTCTGAGCCACTATTATGTTTTAATGTTTGAGAAGTTATGTCACTTGAAAATATTTCTGTTGATTGTAGATGAGGCTTTTATATTTTAACATCAATTTTATTTGTAACAGTATTATCATTAATTCTCTTTTATGCTTTATTCTAAAAGTAAAATTGATTTTGTCATTTCAAGTATATAACTAAACAATGACAATTTTCAATCGATTTTATGACATAAACAAAACATAAGAGTGTTAAATATATAGATTTATTGTTTAGATCTTGAGAAAACTCCTTAAATATTCCAAACTTTGTTCAGACAATTCAACTTCAGAAAAAAGACCTTTTCTTTCTTTAAGGATTATATACTCGAAGAAGAAGGTTTTTATAATTGATTGATGAAATTGATTGAGGTAATAACATCAACAATACAAAGAATCTGTTTAAGCAAAGATTGGAATATGAATGTAGATTTAAATTATGGGAATTTCAAACGCTGAAATTCTCCAATAAAAATTTAGAAAATCTAAATATGATTATACTCTTTCATAAGTATTGGTATTGAAATACATGATATATTAATGTATCATTATATGAAAAATTATCATAAAATAAACAAGCCACTTGAGCCATACATCTATATTACACACATATCATTTCATATTATGTGAATAAGCATGGTAAGCCAACAGAAGATGAAAATATAAGTAACAAGTGTTCAGTTTGAAATAGGCATTTAGCCAAACAACATGGAAATGCCCATTGATATACAAAGATGTAACAGAAATGCAAATCAAACACTGAGACAAAAGTTACGATACATAAATATTAGCTGGCAGCAATAATAGTAGTAGCAGCAGCAGCAGGCAGGCAGAAAGTGAACACAATTATTCACAGATTGCAATAAAGAGGCAGGCAATACCAATGCTGCAGAAATAATCTGATTCAAAACTGAAGCAGATTTTCTTTTAATTTTGGTTAATTATTATTACAGGAAATAACTTTTATTATTCATAGGTAAATGTAAAATAGGACAATGGTTAACTGCAATTCAAATTTTAAATGATATTTATTTTTAAATATTGTTACTATTGGAACATTATTTAAAACAGATTTTTACTTGTTATCCACTTATAATTTATACTTGAGTATTGCTGTGAAAAGCAACATCTTTCAATCGGTTATATTTTTAGTGTCTATTAATCTAATAATTATAAAAGGGAGGGGGGGGGTGAAGAAAATAGTTTATTATCTAAAAGGTCATTTAACAGTGTCTGTTGATAGAATTTCTATTTTTTTAGTTTTTTTTTAGTCAAAACTCCCATTCTGTCACTCAATCAATGATAATCATTAAAATTCATTGTATGAATTTCAATCAGTTACATTATAATCTTTATTTCAAATTTTTTTAAAATACATACACATATACCATAGCCGAAAGGCCTTATAGTCATATCTAAATGAACAACACGTCATAGTCTTCTATTTATATTTGCTACAAAGTTGGGTTTTTTAAATCAAAATTCTAACAGATCTGTTGTATTTTCAATTTGAATACATTTGTAGAAAAACACTAAATAAAACATATCACTCTTTAGATACAATCAAATAAAGATTGCACTATTATTTTAGACAATTTTTTTCAAATTCTTTTCTATGCAGGAATATACTTGCTGCTGCAGAAAGTGGCTCTGCTGATTAGTTTAAAATGCTTGGTCTAATAATTAAACAAGAAATATGTACATAGCTGTATATCTATATATCTATATATATATGTCTGCAGATATACAAAACCAATGAAAAATGAACATTTAACAATGAGACAAAAAAGGAGGAGGAGGTCAGCATCATGCATACAATATGAGGATGTTTTGAGGACCATGCAAAGCAGGTGGAGCATGCTTTCTTACCTGGGACATGTAAAGGCACAGACAGGTCAATATCAGCTACTGGAATGTCTTCAATATTCATTGACTCATATCTTTTGTTCTGCAGAGAAAAGAGGTTTTTATTAGAATAGGATTCTTTTTTTTTTAAGAAGATATATGTCCAGTGATGTTTCATCCATTCTCCATTACATCTTGATGTTTTATCACATCTTAAAATTCACTAGCAACAAGCATCATATTTTAGACTACTCAAAATATTAAGTTATCAATCTTGATAAAGAATTGTTTAATATTGAATTATTTCAATTTTCATGTTTTTAAAACAGTAATGCATACAAACATTGTGGATATGAATAAAGCCATTAGAGCCAATAAATTAAAAAAAAGAAAAAAAAGAAAGAAAAAGATATAAGATTATTAAAAAGCAGAAATCATTGAAGTTCACAATTGAAAAAAATATTTTTTAAAGTAAATTGAAGACACACATACAAATCCAACTTACAAAGTGTAACCAATTTACATAATTCTGTACAAAAAAAAAAAAAAAAAAAAAAAAAAATGAAAATTTGATTCTGTACTATTTGGTCAAAGAACATACATTATTAAAAACATTAATCAAATAGTTTAAAAATTATTTTTTTAAATACAATAAATCTCAGAATTAAACTTGAAACTGAATTTAAAATATTTTATGTTATTATTTCTATTTTTAATCAACATGCAAACAGTTAATGAATCCAAAGAAAATTACATTGAAAATTTAGGAATTTAAAAACAAACATAAAAAATGCATATTTTATTGAACAAATTATAAGTAAACAAAATAAAAGCAAACAGATGTGGTTAGAAACATAGGATATATTTATATTCTATGTTTTGGGAGGAAGTGCTGGGATTGATAAAAGGGAATAAAATATTATGGAATATTGGACTTTTTTTTTGTTGGTTTATGCAAAAGATTTTATAGAGATTAACATCAAATTACTATTTCAACTTTATTCTTCTTAACATGCAGCAATTCCTATTCTACAAATTCTATTAGCCTATATAAATGGTTTGTGTCTGTTTTTTTTTTTTAATTCACTTGATTCTTTTACAATGTAATATTAAAACCTTTGTCATAGAAAAAAAAGATACTGTACAAGCAGGTAGAAACTACACATCTAACTGAAATTAAAGTTTTTTTTTTTTGTTTTCACAAATTATTATTTGCTGCCCAGAATTTTTATATTTCTGTATTGATAACAATCCTAACTTAGTGGGATGAGAAACAACTACTTTTTAAACAAGCCATCTTATGAAAAAGAGTGGAAGGAAGAGGTTATATGTAGATTCATTCATGCTTCCCTCATAATTATACATGCAACATTTTTAATAAGGGAGATAATTCCAGTGAAATTGCAGACTTGTTTTTACAAAAGCCATATTTGTATACTGATTATAATATAAAAATATTTTGAAACTATTCAGTTTATAGTGTTTCTTTGTGAAACGTCTAAATGAATCTAATAGTTGTATTAAAAGATGTTTAATATTACTAAATATGAACTAGATCCTCTTACAATATTTTACAAATTAATCATTTAATATTGTACAATTTATTTTTTTATAAGAGATTTCTTTCAAATAATTATCCTCATTATTTATGCTTTTCTTCTAATATTTAAATCATTGTGTGTGTTTATTAATCAATAGTGAATAATTCTGTAACAATTCACATCAATGTCATTTAGTATATGAAACAAGTATGGATTTTGAATAAAATTTGATTTCCTATCTCCTAATGAAGAATAGTAATGATTTTTTTTTTTTTAGATATTTGGGATTTATGAAATCAAAGATTATTTCCTTTTCTGTCAACAAATATTACCACAAAGAATTTTAACCACTTGCAAACAAGACAAAAGGATATACCACACAGTTACTCTAATGATAACCAGAAAAATACTGATGAGAGTATTGATCCAACCTAAGTATTATAAATTCTCAATCTACAACACTGTCAAATCTGGAAAATGTTTTTTTTTGGGGGGAAAGGAAGAGTAATTTCATTATAATTTTGATAAAGTTCATCGACTTGGGATCAATGTTTTTTTTAACGTTATGTCACTTGTCACAACTCAACAGTCTAATATTCAATAATGAAATCCAAGGTTTATTGGGTTCTGCCAAAATTTGACTATCCTGAATTTAATTATTAATTGAGATCAGTGTGAGGATGGCAATGAGAAAATAATTGAAACAAAGAAACTTGGTTTGTTATTAGTACATTTAAAATAATAAGCGGACGTTTATAATAAATTAGTAGCACACTAACTTAAGAATTAGTAGTTAAATGTATGATCCAACAAGCAGCAGATACATCAACTCACCTTGCTTTTGCCATCATCCTTCAAATAATGAGGGTTATGCATATTTTCCATTCGTCTTTGTTCTCGCCGCTAAAAACACAGAAGACGATGGAAGTTATTTTGGGGAAAATTTATTCCAAATAGGCCTTTGATCCATTTTTTAAAAGAATTTTTTTAAAATCCTAAAAGAAATTCTAGTAATGTCATTTGACAAAGCAAAAAGGAAGAGAAATTAAAATCAGTAATTTTTATTTCTCTGTACCAAAAAAAAAATAAATAAATAAAAAAAAGAAGTACCTCTTCATAAGTAATAATAAGTAATAAATAGAAAGAAACCTCTGCCTAATTGAAATAAGATCAGATTAAAGCAAAATTTGGTGAATAATCATCTAATATGAATTCTTACATATTTGATGATAAATGTTTTTAAAGCCAACTGAAAATATTGCTGCTAAATGTTGTCTGCTAAATTTGAGAAAAATAATTAAGCAACAACATTAATTTAGAGACACTTAAATAAACACACAGCCAACTTGTTCACAAAAATGTTTCATAAACTGAAGAGCTTATTTGTGTCTAACTTTGTTAAAAGATTCTTTTTTTTTTTTTAAATTCACAAAATTTTAATGAGTTATCAACATTAAACTGTAAGATATGCTATGATAAGGTTATTTTCTTAACTCTAAAATAAACTAAAAACTGGGCTGTTCAAAATGAAGTGTTTCTTTGAGCACTTTATAGCTCAGTAGTTTCTCTCTCCGTCTATGCATGCTACATTCCAACATCCAGCAACATTGATTTACCATTATATTTTGGAGAAATGATTGATCCATTGGATGAGCTATCCAGACATTCTCACTATTTGGTCATTCTGAAGAGAACTTCTTCACTTGGATCCCATGCAATTCAGTAACAGTTTGTAATTAACCCTACATAAAATAGATCAGCCTATAACTAAGTTGTAGGTGTATTTCTATTTATGTGCATTGAGGGAATGATACGTAAAAGTGAAAACTGAACAGGAGTTTTGTGCAGTGTATAAGACAAAATACTTATGTCTATATTCCCACATCTGAGGAGTCAGTACTTTTATATCAACATAGCATCAGATTGCATTGATGGTGCACATATACAAAAAATAATTGGTAATAGCATGGTGAGGTTTTGTTTTTTTTTGTCACCAATTCTGTTCTGATAAACATAATCAAATAGAAAGAGGAAGTAAATATTTAGTATCACAATTGGTTAAATTATTTTTATGTCAATAAGTAATTTTAAAAATTACTCTTAATACAATATTGATCACTCACTCTTTCTAATTCCTCCTCGGTTGGTTCTGGAACTTTTCTGACGTCATTATGATATGAAGACCTACAATCAGAAAAAAAAAATTATAATTTCTAAGAAAAATCTATAACAAGCTAATAATGTTTGAATTTTTTAAAATGAGGCTTGATATGTGTTATTTTGATATTTCAGACTGTTGTTCTTATCTTTATCGTGATATATATATATATATATATATATATATATATATATATATATATATTAAAAAAATGAGGCTTCCTGGATTGATGGGTGTGCAAAAACAATGACATCATTATTTGAATGAGATCTTTATAAGTTCTTCAATGCTTTGTTTGCTCAACAGTCAAACTATTCAAAATGATTTCCCAAGTTGAATCATTGCTATGCTCAGATAGACAAAGTACACTTGAAGAAGGCTGGAGAGTACAATGGCTGAAATATTGTGTTTTTATATATCACATTAAAGATGAGGACAACAGTTTGAAAAATCAAAATAATACAGCTAATGATGGTTTATCATTTGTATAGCAATGCAGGATTTTTAAAAAATACATCTGAATTTTATTTTATAAATTATTTATGAATATTGAACAATTTTAAATCAAGAATAAATTATCAAAAATAATTTGCATACCTGTTATCCTCATTGGTCATTGTGAAAAATGAAGAACCCCGAACTTCTTCATCAGAACTTTCTGAAGGAATTTCATTAATCCATTGGTCCAAATCAAGTCTAAAATCACAAATATATTATAAAAATCAACAAACATATCTATATATAAAATAAGAGTATATAATCATTAAAAAAAACCATCATACTTTTGGCAAAACTGTTTGAACGTTTTTTTGTTTTTTTTTTACAGAGGCAAAAATAATGACATTCAAAAGTTAATTAAAACATTTTGTAGTATTCAACAATAAATTAATTGTTTAGAAAACTTTTCAATTTTTTTTTTAGTCCTAAAGTTGAAGATCTAATTTTAGAGCATAAAAGTTAATATTGATAATATAGTAAGTAAGTAAAGTTGGTAGAGTGGCCTGTTGTCAGTATCAGCTGGGCAGCGAGGGATTCTATGCCCTTTTCACTAGTCCTAGACCAGGAAGATTGTTTTAGTGTGATGTGGAATGCCACACCTACCATCAGCTCCCTATTTTACCACACAGATCCAATCTGTGCTACTGATATGCTGAGTTGGCAAGGACTGGTATCAAACCAGAACCTTATGGTTCCTAGGCAAATGCTCTACCGACTGAGCTAAATTGCTCTATGAATAAAAAGTACTCAATATCATTTCTCAATATAATTTACAATTTTCATTCAAGAGGAAACTAATATATAACCTAAAAGTTTTATGACATTTATGCAATTGGAATAAATTTTGAAACAAGTTTACTGAGGCTAAATTATCAAATATGTAAAGATAAATAAATCAATATTATTTATTATTCTGTAGACATTTGGAAAAAAAAGTAGAGATTTGAAATAATCTCCATAAATTGATTTGTTTTTTTGTTTTTTTTACAAAATATTTTTTAATATTGCTTTTTAATAGTATAACTGGTTAATTCTGTTTGGCAAATATTTCAAATTATTTATCTAGACAAAAAATAGTGACGTTTAAAGTATAATTAAAACAGTTTGTTGGATTCGACAATATATGAACTGTTGAGAAATTCTCAAATAGACCACTAAAAATCAGTAAACTAATCTGCTCATCAAAAAGTATTTTTCTTACTTTTCTGGAACAGGAACTTTTCTTTGAGCTTTCAATGCAACAGGGTTGAGTTCACCAGCAAATAGTAAAGCTAATTCATCAGCTAACTGGTTTCCTTTGTCTTGCAATTTCATTATATATTTTACCAATTGCAAAACACAACATGCCTGAAAAAAAAAAAAAGATTTACAAGTAATATAATTTTCAGTAATGATTTGTCTCAAAATGAAAGTTTATAAAAAATACATTTACATAAAATGGAATAAGTTTATATTACAAAACATAAAAAGATAAAACAATTCAATATGCTGCATATAGTATTTTTTCTTTTCATTTCAGAATGAAGAATACTCATAGAAAGAACCCTATAAAATGGCTATTCAAGTATGTGCAAAATCTTTTTTTTTAAAAAGAATATTTTTAATGAGTATTGAAATAAGCTATTAAATAAAGATAAATTCTCTTTCTCTCACCCATATTTCCACAAAATAATTAGCAAAGTCCTATTATAAGGCTGGGCCTACCAACCAAATTTGGTTATAACAACACAATATGTTCATCACATGTTCAATGTTGCAAAAAATAAATCAGGATTACAACAGAGAATGTTTAACAATTCAACATGCAAAATCTAATGAAGATTTAATAGGAATGATAGAAATTACAAATACATTGCTGATAAATTCAAATTGTTAAACAAAAATCCTCATCAGAAAAGAGAATACTTTTGCACTAATGTTTTTTTTTAAAATGAATACATGAAAATGTCACTGCACCTTTTTTTCTTCCCCAGTTTGTTTATTTATTTTTTGTTTCATCTGTTGAAATTTTGAGTCTATGTAATATTTTAAGAATAACAAAAAACAGTATTCTATCATTAAATCCTTAGATTGAAAAATATTGTTCAATCATAATATTCTCTTCCAAAACCATTAGCTAAAAAGTTGCTGAAAAATGGTTATGATTTGGTTGGTTGATTGGATTTTACGGCATGTCAACTCTTGGGTTATTTTATGCTGAAGATGTTTTGTTTTATTCATTCTTGTTGGGTATTCAAATATTTTTTAAACTCTTTTTTTAAAACTCATCTTTTGATTTATTTAACCCATAGATGGAACCCTAACAGGTACTACCACTCCTGAGGTCAGAGTGGACCTGAGAGTAATGGCAATGAAAGGTTACTCCACACTTCCCAGAGCTCCAGAATTGGAACTTCACCACTAAATGCAGTTTAACATTATATCCAGGACACTAAGACTCTCACAGCCAACACTTTCTAGCACATACATGATAAAAAGGGTTGGGGATTGCCATAAGAACAATATGATCAGGACAATCATATCAGTGCTAGGGCTTGATGTGACCAGGTGATTGACTGCCTGTATAGCCTAAGTAAGGGACAAAGTGGAGTGTTTGCCACCAGGTAGCCCCATTGGGAAGTGCGTGTGTGTGTGTGTGGGGGGCCTTACTTCTCTGCAGAAGTACAAGTCGACATATTCACAGCCCCAGCTAACAGGACTGATTATGATTTTGAAAAATAAGTTAATCAAATGATAATTTATTTTTATGAATATTTTGAAATAAACATAAACAATTTTTATTTAAATAAACATACCTGCATTTTTCTTCTGATTAAATAAGAACTATTTTAATATAAAAATGTGTCTTTCATTTAAAGTTTTATAATTAAAAAAAAACATCAATCACAATATTACTTCATTGTTAGTGCAAAATTAATTTTTCACATATGCTAACAACATGAAATAACTAATTTTTTTAATTAAAATCAAAAACTATCTTAATATAAAAACGTGTCTTTGGTTTGTTAATAAACATGAACTAACTTTTTAAAAAATCTTACAGTGAAATTCTAACATCAAAAATCGTCTGTTGGTTTTTTACAGAAGTTTGTGGTGAAAAGCAAAACTGTCCATTTCCTTACTGGTCTCAGTTGGGGAGCTTATTGGATACTTGATCCCATTATTTTAATAAATCTATTTTTGTTTCAATAAAGGTTGTTGATCTTTTTATTTTGTAGCTAATTAGAAAGAAAACCTTATTATGTTATAGACTTACTCTTTCTTGTACTTCAAGATCTGCACTGTGTATGAACATTGGTATTTTGTCAAGTAACAATTGACCAACTTCTTTCATAATTGCCTCATCATTATCTTCTTCTGCTTTCTTCAGGATGTTGGCATAAAGTTTGAGCAAATTTTGTACGTAAACACTCTGAATATGGCCGGGCAAGGCAGTGATTTTGGGTCGCAGCATGGCTTCCAGTGTGGTCTTGGGATCTTTTAGATACCTGAAGTTTAGAAATTTAAAAAAAAAAAAACATTTCTTTAATCATAATTGAAACTTGTTAAAACAATTATTTATTAGTAAATTCCATGGAATTGTTTAAGAGAAGTGAGCATTCAGTTGGAAACATGTTTTTTCAGGTTGGTTGTTTTACGGCATATCAACCCTTTTGGGGTCATTTAATGCTGAATCAAGCAATTTTTTTCTTCTAATAAACAAAGGACTCAGGTTGCTTACAATACCACATTTTCTAGATTTTCATTCTATGAATATATATATATATATATATATATATATATATATAGTCATCCACAGACACGTATTTCAACTTATCAAATCTCTTCAGTGTGACTAGACATTTGTAAGCTACCTACAGCCGGGACTATATATATATATATATTGAAGAAATGGATACAACAGAAACCTACTTGAGTTTCATCGCTAGAATTAGGGTTATATATATATATATATATAAAAGATAAAACTATGTCAGATAAATTTAACTATTTTTCTCCTCATTACATGTGCTTAATATTTTCTCTTTTAAATTGAAGAATTAAATCTTTCTAAAGAAATGTTAATGTAATTGTTGCATCGAATCTCACATTGTAGCAAAAATGTTATTACTTTCTAAAATAGTCTAAAGGCAAATATTCTGTAATTTAAAAATATAAATAATTTGAAGCCTGTAGAGTAGCCTATTGTCAGTATCAGCTGAACAGCGAGGGAGTCCATCCCCTTTTTGCTCGTGCTAACGAAGGAGATGGGTTTTTTTTTTAGTTGGGGTGGAATGCCACACCTAACATCAATTTCCAAATACTTTATCGCATAGATCAGATTATCCAAGCTGTGCTACTCATGTGCCAAGTTGGTGAGGACTGGTATCAAATCCAGAACCAAGCACTTCTTAGGTGAATGTTCTGACTGACTGAGCTAAATGTATTTAAATATCTAATAATGAATGGAATAGGAAATAAATTGCATTTTGAATAGAGAAAATTTTGTTATGAAAACAAGACTTATATTCATTAAGTTAACTTTAATCGTTATTAGTGATGAACTTTAATATTTTAAGAAAATGAATCAAATTAACCAACAATAAATGATATTACTAATTTTTTCTAAGAGAATTTACAGTACTTTATATATGAATGCTAGAACATTAATGTCAACATGGAATATATATTGCTGTTAATCATTTTATGTAACCAAATAAATAAGTAATCCAAAAGTTATCATAGTTTTTATAAGTATTAATGTTATCTTTTTTAATACATTGACCCTTACACTCACTATAAATAAAAAATGACTAAACATTTTGCATACAAATATGAAGAGTACAATATCATTAAAAAGAGATAGCAAATTTTTGAAGGTTCATATTGTGAGTTACAACTAAATATGAACATAGTTCTAATCAGATCTTTTAAGCTAGAAAATATTTAGACTAAAATTTAGCCATTGCATCAGGTAATGTCTTTAAAAAAATATGAAATTTCTTATTCTTACTCTGAGAACTCTCCGCAGATCCAAGCAGCAGCATACAGCACTTCACAAATCCCATTTCTTTGAGAGTTGGATGCCAGTACATGGGAATTATCCAACAGTACAGCCTGAAATTTAAAAAAAAAAAAAAAAAGTAAGCTATTTCACAAAGATCTTAATACATTCTATTTAAATCTCTAATGGGGGATTTTAAAAAATTGTACAATTTCAAATATAAAGCAAAATATAAAAGCAAGAAAATTGAATATAACACATGCAAAATTTTAATAAATGAGTATTTCGTCTAATTTATTTAATAAAGAATTAATAATTGATAAATACATGGTATGAAGTTATTTTAAACAATGAGAAAATTTTCTGTCCTTTAAAATTTGACAAAAATAATTCAATAATGAAAGCTAGATAAGTTATCTTTTTTAATACATTGACCCTTACTGTGTATATTTGGTTTGCGTGCATGCACACTTTAGACACAGGAACCATTTTTGATAATGATGTACTTTCTAGAATTCTCCACATTTCATATGATGTAGTAAAGCAGATTTTATTTTTACTGGCTAAAAATAAAGAGGTTGCAAGAATTGATTTGCATTGAGGTATGAATTTCTAAAGTTAAAATTTAATCAGTGAGGTTAATAACCCTGAAGATTATTATAAATATATAGTAAGAATTTGAACTATAACCCATATTTATGAATATTATGAATCTTAAGATTCATAATATTCATTTAAAATTCTTGCTGAAAAAAAAATATATATATATATACCTCAGACAATAACAATAAGAAACTTGGACAATGTACATGACTTAATTACTGCTTTATTATAATTTGGTCAAAGATTTAAATACTATCAATTTTATTACAAGCAACAAATAAAACAAATTTCTATAAAATTATAACAAAACATTTTTATTAGTAAATACCTACCATTTGCTGTACTGCAAAATTCCTAATTGTTTGTACCCGTATTGCAACATCCAACATTTGACTAGCAATAAGTTTACCATGCCGCGTGCCTTCCATTCGTGTCAGTTCAACTAATATACTGACATACCTGAAATAAAAAAAAAAAAAAAATCTTTTGAAAACTCACTTTAAAAAATAATGCACAATTTGCAACATTAGTAATAAATACAAAAGATTTTATAGATCAATAAAATTTTTAAAATACATTTTAAATAAAGACTACAAATTTATATTTTTTATTCTTGTATATGTGTGTGTGTGTGTGTGTGTGTATGTATATGTTCTCATAGTTACATATAATTGCAAAAATGTCTGATATATATATATTTTAAAGATGTTTGATACTATAGATTATTAATTGAAACAATTTTTTCAAATATCAAATCATTTCAATTTTTCATTCTCACTTATTATTCAACAACATACTGTCAGATTCATTTCCATTTTTCTCCCTACATATATATGTAACTATACATAGCAAAAAGGGGTTTCATAGCAAGATTTTTTATTAACACATAAAATTTGTAACTTAACTGTTTTTAATTCAATTGCAAACAAATTATAAATCTCTCGAGTTGGCATTTGCACTGAACATCATTTTTTAATCATCTAAATTTTCAGCATAACTATGAAATGCTAATTAGAATACTTCATTCCTTACTAAACATCAATATAATTATGGAATGTTGTCACAAAAAGAATACAGTCGATTCACAGATTTTACACACACTAAAAAAAAAAAGTCTTTATCTTGAATAAGTAGATTTCAGTGAAGTACATCAGTCAACAGCCTCATAATAGAAAAAATATTTATTTTACACTTGAAGCAGCTACCAGCATCAATGGGTAGAGGGGGGGGGCCCTGGTGTATTGATTTGTTTACATTTGAGATTTACAAATGCTGGACATTTTTAAGTAGAATTTTAATGCTATTTTATGAATATTAATTTTCAAATATCTTTAAATATAAATCAAATCTTCATAATTTTTGCCCAAAAACCAAGAACTGATAATATTTAATGTGTATATATATTTACTTTATTGTTAATTGTGTTATTTTTGTATTTTCATCTTGACATACATACATACACACACCAACTGCCCTTTACATATGCATAAACAACAAATATTTTTCTATATCCTCCAGTTCTTTTCCAATTCATTCAGTGATGAATATTGATCACATAGATCTGAGATTACAGAGTGGAATTTTCAGATAAAAATTCAGCTAATAATTGCATATCATTCACTATGAAACTATTAATCCAATCACATACACATACATACATGTACATACAAATATAATTATTACTTAAAATTGTTATTTAAATTATTCAACAATAAAAACAAAATACAAGCAAATAATTTTCAGAGAGAGTAACAAGATCTTGGATAAAGTATTTGGTAAAACCAAATAATAATTTTTGTGAAGTATCTTGAACTTTTGAGAGAAAATGTCATGTTTTGTTTACCATTCAAAATTGGTGACATATTGATAATTTGACTGGCTACAGATCTCTATAATCTTGGATAACAGCTCATCTCTATAATGGGAACCTTCAGCTTTGTCCATGTGAATCATCAATTTCTTGACAATTTCCATAAGATTTTTCTTTGAAACCTGGAAAAGAAAAAGAAAAAATGAAAGCATATTTCTCATATAATAATTCTACTGAGCAATAAATCACTAGAGGAATCTATTAATGTTTATGATAGAATCCAAGTTTTTAATTATATCTTACTTTAATACTATATTACAAAAGGTTAGGTTTGAAGTTCCGAGAAGGTTCCTGAATCTGACAAGAAATACCTGAAGAAGACTGGATGGCACATCAGCCAAAATGTTGAGCAGATAACAATAAAGATGAGGCCAACAGTCCAAATAATACTATATATATATATATATATATATATATATATAATATATAACATTATCATTGTATTACAAGCATATTATTTTTCTGAAATCTTGCTAAATTTGAGTGAGATAGAATTCAAATTTATAACTGCTGAAAATTAACAAGTTGTCCTAAGAAAGTGAGCACAGCTGTGCATCAATAAATAAGATACATTCTAAAAAAGTTGGATGTTGTGTGAACATATCCACCCCCCCTTTTTTTAATGCCTTAAAAAAATATAAATTTGAATAAAAAAGATACAAAGAAAAAACTAATAGCAGATCATATAATAAATGATAATAAATACAACACTTATATCTCCTATGCAATTTGAATTAAATTTTTTATTGCTATCTGTTGTATAGGATTACCTACCTACCCCCTCTAGACTGTAAAAGAATGGTTGGGTCTGTCTAAAAAATTAGCTGTCAGACGGACAAGACGGGGTGTTTGTATGTATATGAATTCCTGATTGAATAAATATACTATTACCAAGTATTTGACTTTGCCTCTCATTCACTATTATTACATATCTCCTACTTTCTCTTTGTGTGTGAGTAATTGGCCGCCTTTACCCACAACACAAAACTATTAACAGAATATCTATTTTGACATTGTTTAGTTGAATGTTATGCACAAGTGTATTTTTTTTAAAAAGTAACAAAAGTTAAGTGTGTCTTTCTTGCTACTCTGTGATTTGGAGGCATTGGAAGCCATAGTTGCAACAAATCCTGCTAGTCAGAAAACATATTAGACAATTCAATATTATTAATATAATTATTCATTATAATTTAAAGAAGTTAAGAAAAAGTGTTAATGATTTGAAAATGAATCCGACATTAACCTCTTCTATGCTAACAATCTGATAATTGTTAAGAGTTACTAGGAATTACATTAATCAAAAAGCTCCAAGCATTTTTTTATTTTTGGGACACAGTTTATTTACTAGGACTAAAAATGGGGCCTTTTTCATAAGGTTAAGCACCATCATCAGTGGTAGAGTCATGATGTTAAAACCGTGCCCCAGCCAAGAAGTGAATTTCACATCATTCAGACATTTGTATTACTATATGTATTATACATACACCTTTGATGAGTTGTAGTTCACCTGAGCACTGCAGACAATATTGTTATTATTTCACTCCATTCAAGTTTTTTAACACCCACCTTAGCTGGCGGTTCACTGGAGGCTGAGTGATAGCAAGTCTCCTTGGGTCTCCAGGACTCTTCTGAGTATTCTAGCTGATCTCAATAATGGATCTGGATGGTATCAATTCTTCCTCTGATTTCCAGTTCATCCAGACTCTTTTCTTGACCCCTGAGGACTATTCCAGGGGCATCAATTACAATTGGCACAACCTTCACTTCTATGTTCCACAGTTTTCTTAGTTCTCTGGTAATGTCCAAGTATTGGTCTATCTTTTCACTTTCTTTCACTTTTACTCGGTGATTGGCTGGGATGGTAAAATCCACAAGATGACAAGTTCTCTTCTTGTTAATCAACACTAGGTCTGGTCTCTTGATCAGGATTAGGTGATCCATCTGTATCTCAAAGTCCTAAAGAATTTTGTGTGTCTCATTCTCCAGGACAGATTCAGGTTTCTGAATTATTATTATTATTATACCACTCAAGTGACCAATGATCTCATACAAGCATACAGTTATAAAAAAAAAAAAAAAAAATTTCCACCACCATATTCTCCTAACCTTGCACTAACTTTTTATTTAGGAGTTTACAAAACCATGTTGATTGATAAAACTCACTTCAAAAGGGCTTGTGTGGGTGGGTGCGTGTGTTTTATTTCAAATCAAAATTAAAGGAATTTTACAAATCTGATATAAAACAAAAAACTTATTGCTAAATAGAATAAGGTCAGGAATTAATGACCGTGTCTTCAACTACCATTATATTTGTGTTTCCAAATAAATTGAAACATCAGATAGAACTTTCATTACAACCAGATAATTTCTGGTCAGAAATAACACATACAAAAATTATTATATATATATATATATATATATATATATATATATATATATATATATATCATGTAGGTACATCAATAAATTTATAGTCTGATTTCTTTTCTAACATAGCCTCCTTCTTTTTCAATGCACTTAAGTAGTGAATATTAATCACATAGATTAAATATTAAACGGTGAAAATTACATATCAAAATTCAGCTCATAATTATGGACTCTCATTTAGCTGTATTAATTTTTTGAATAATCAAAAAAAAAAAAAAAAAAAAAAAAAACCTGCATAAAGAATAGAAATTAATTTCAACTTACCATTCCATACAAGAGATCAAGAGCTCGAAGCCTTATAGACTCATCCTTGTCATCTAGACATTGAAGAATGAGATCTTTGTGGGCCTGTACACTCTTAGGATGAGTAGCCAAGATTTTGGACATCGCTAATAAACCCAGATATTTTACTGAAATAAAAATGGTTTTATATTCAAGACAATTATTAAAATTAAATGAAAAAAATTATATGAAGAAAATTCCTCTTTATGATTCAATATTAAATCTTTAAAAAAGAATTTTATAAAAGCATTTTAAAATTGATTTTCAGATTAAAGACTTTAATATAAAATTAAATGGAAGAGCCCAACATGTACATCTCTAAATAAGATTATAAATATTTTGCAGTTTTTATTTTTTAATAAAAAATATAAAATCAATATAGAAAAAGGAGTGAAAGCCAATATAAGAAAATTTTACTTAATGCTAACTTTAAAAAATAAACACTATGAAAGAAATTAAAATCTTGAAAAATTAACTTTCTCAAATAAATTATGATATAATTTAAAATGTAATTTCTGTATTCATGAGGGGAAAAAGTGATTGTTTAATGTTAACAGATATTATATAACAATTTTTAAATAAGATATTACATATTAAGAATATTTTAAATTTCAGAAAATATTGGATTGGACAAAAAGGTTGCTTTTTTCTTGTTAGGTGACTCTTAGCATGTTATTAAAAGAATGCTTTTCATTGTATTTAGCATATTTTTCTTACTTATTGTAACATTGAATATGAAAGAAAATAAGCAAGATTTTTAGAATATGCATTTCTTATTTTAAGAAAGATAAAATGTAAGTCAAATTCACAAGACAAAAAAAGAAAAGAAAGAAAAAAGTGTAATTTATAAAAAAGGTATTATAAATAATAAAATCCAAAGTAATTTGCAAAGCTTTATGCTAAAAAATTCTTGCTGAATATTTCACAGTCAGGAAGACCAGTTGAACTTAAAAATTGAAAATTATCAGCAATTATATAATGTAAAAGATGATTAACATACTGAAAATATTCAAATCATGCATTGAAAATAATTAGCATCAGTTTGGTTATGTTAGTCACTTTCACATGTGACTTCTACATAAGTGAAAAAAAAAGAAAGAAAAGACAATCATATTCCAAGTCTTGATTTGCTAATTAAACACAAGAAAAATGTTTTTTAATACAAAGTGTAATTGTCAATGAAAATTAAATACTTTACAACAATGTGAAATAGAAAAGATTATAGTGCAAATTAAATGAATCATTATTAACAATATTAAAAAAGGTGGGACTTCATTAAAAAAAGATGTTGCTGTGTTTATAATAGAGTTAAAAATGTAATAATTGATTTCAACAATTATTGCTCCCAATTTCTTTATTTAAAGGCAGTTATCAAAACAAAACAGTTTTAATTTACCCTTTATCTACCACTGCTATCCACAATAATGGTCATCAAGTTAATATCATATCACTGATCCTTTTCTATTGAAAAGAAATGTATTTATCTAATTCATTTCTCTTTTCTTTTTAAACTCTAAACCATTTTCTAAGAGTTGACAATCTTTGGTCATTTTTGGTGAGTATTTTGATTGTAGGGTGGTTCTGATAGATAAAGGGTTAACATAAAGGTTATAATATTCCATTAGATTAATGCTAGACTGCAAATTTCTTTGGTATGACTTGAGTGGAAAGTTTTCATTCATCAGCCAGATGCTGTATGTTTAAGTCTTAATGAAATAAATTCAATTCCCTGAAAGATTGAAAAAGGCATCTAGAACAATTCTTTGTTGGAATAGAAAAGTTTGGGGAGGATATAATAATGGTTTGGTTTGGTTTGGTTTGTTTTACGGCATATCAACCTCAGTGGGTCATTTAATGCCGATAAAGTTTTGAAATAAATCATTTCTTAATGGATAATACAATTTTTTATAAATACATTTTTCTATTTAACCCATAGATGGGATATAATAATGAAGCTATCACAAAGGTAGCAGAATGTAGTAGAAGATAATGGTAAATAAATTGAAAATGGAAAAAATGGGGGGGGGGATTTAAAAAAAAACAAAAAAACTTAATGAACAAACATTTTTGCCAACCTAAGAATTATATTTTTTCCAGGTTGCCTTTTTCTTCTTCTTCAGATATTCATTGTTAATTTGATTCATTTAAAACAACTGTACATAAAATAATCATATTAAGAGAAATATATCAATACTTACAGTTTTGGTCAGAATCCTCAATCAGGATCCTTAATTTTTGAACACACAGCTGAAATAAGAACAACAAGAGAAAATAAGAATAGTTCTAATGTTTTTACTACAAGATTATATGTGTTGTATTAATACTTACTTGGTCCAATTAGATTCTCAAGTGAGAAAGAAAAAACTAATTCACACACACACACACACACACACACACATACAAACACTTAATATTGTGGAGATATGGAGAGGATAAACAAAAAAGAAATGTAGATAGATGAAAAAAAAAGAATTATTTCTATTAAAAAAAAACTACCTATTGTATATAACTTGAAAGTATAGATTTTTCCTTTTAGCTAACATCCCAAATTAAGACGATCATAAACTTGTGCCACTGATCTCAACAAATATATATCAAATCCTCTGCATAAGCAGGATGTGACAAGCTCAATTTCTTAAGCAAAGTTTAACAGGTTTTAATTTTGAGTTTTCCTTCTCCTAAATTGGTTGCCTAACCAAGGTTAAAAAGTCCAGTCTGTCCTACTATTTAGTCATAACTGGAGGGAGATTAGTTGGATTCATACCTTTCCTAAGGGTATTAGTGCTATGTGAAATGCAAACAACCTTGTCCAGGATTTGAACTCATGTCGCTGAGTCCATTTCCTACAACAATAACCATTACACCACACACTTCTACAACAAAAATGCTAAACTGCTTATTTCAAACAAAGGAATATAAATCTTTGGAAATTAATGGAGAAAGCATAAAAATGATTTAAATGATACTTTTTTTTTTAAAAAGCTAATGGAAAAGAAATTTCTTTCTCTACGTATTATTTTTAATCACCTTTATAATGATTGATTTTAATGGCATGTCAACCTGTTTGGTGTTATTTCATGCTTAGAGGTTATGGAATTGTGTACATTTACATTTTTTGGTGTAGTTTCTTAAGAGTTTTATGTATACGGTTATATGATATCAAGTATTCCTATCTAATACAAATTATCTGCAAACAGATCTATTTGACCCATAGATAGGATCCTAACTTGTACTACCACTCTAGGTCAAAGTGGACCTGGGAGTAATAGCAATGAAGGAGTACTCCATACCACAGAGCTCCAGAAGTGGAGCCTTACCATAAGATATAGTTTACTATCACACCCAGGACATTTTGATTATCTTTGTAAGGGTCCATTAAAAGATATTTCTTTTAAATTCCAAAATTAGTTTGATTTTATTCTTGAGATACCTAATTGATTATAGAAAGTATTCAACATATTTCTTTTTCCTTCATTTTATTATTTGCTTTTTTAAAAATTTGTTGGTTGGATTTTATGGCATGTTAACCCCTATTGGGTTATTTTATGCCAAAGACATTTTTCTTTTATTCATTCTTGTTCCGTATTCAATTTTTCTTCTAACTCAATTTTAAAAAAAATACATTTTCTGATCTATTTAACCCATAGATGGGACCCTAAAAGGTTCTACCACACCAGGTCAAAGTGGACCTGGGAGTAATGGCAATGAAGGGGTACTCCACCCTCCCCAGATCTCCAGAATTGGAACTTCACCATTAGATGCAGTTTAACTCTGGGTCAGAGTTGACCTGGGGGTAATGGCAGTAAAGGGGTACACCACACACTCCAGAATTGGAACTTCACCATTATATGCAGTTTAACATCATACCCAGGACACTAAGACCCTCAGCCACCACCTTCTAGCACATATATGATAAAAATGGTTAGGGGTTGCCATAGGGGCAATAGGGTCGGGACAATCATATAGATGCTAGGGCTTGATGTGACCAGCTGATTGATCAAAGGGGGCCTCTCCAACCACCAGTCTAGCCTAAGTAAGCGCCAAAGTGGAGTGTTGCAGGTTATGGACTGCTCACCCACAAGGATTCCATCCTTAAGCATCACAGACAAGCTACAGACAATTGGTGGCCCCATTGGGGGGATTTTACCCTTCTTCTGAGGTGCAGTCAGTGTATTCTACTGCTCTAGCCAAGCTTTTCTTCTAAGTCAGTATACCCACTAAATGTTACATACTGATAGGCATAGCCTATCATTTTTGTAAGGAAGTATAGTATAGAATTTAAATTTAACAGTAACTTGATGGGAAAACACTAAGAGTTTGAATTGACAAATCTTAACCCCATGCTGGAATGAGGCTCACTGACTTATGGAGTCATGTGACCAGGTAACTCCTGGGAAAGTAGAATTTAGTCAGTTGAGCCAGGCAGCCCTTCTGGGTAGACTGCTAATGATGATTCTCTCCTACATGGGTGGTTAAGATGATATTGGGAAATAAAAGAGTACACTAAAAGTATGTCTCTGTGTTCCTGATATAATCAGAATAAAGATGGAACAGAGAAGCAGACAACCCCCAACGCGAAGAGACAACCGCCAATATGAAAGAGCAGACAGTCAATAATAAGTTAGAAAAATTTTAGAACAGAAAGAATTTAATAAGAAGTATATAGCAAGCAGTTTGAAATTAGAATAAAGAAGTAGATCCAGATAAGAATTTGTACTTACATCTTATGAGTTCATTTCATATAGACAATAATGCCTTAACCAATTTAGCTACAAAAACCAAATCTATAGTCATTAACACTTCTAATTCTTTGCACAATACTATTTGTATAGTAAAGTAGGTGGAGTGACCTATTGTTGATATCAGCTGGACAGCGAGGGAGTGCATCTGAGGTAGAATGCCACACCTACTGTCAGCTCACTACTTTACTGCAACAGAAGCTGTGCAACTCATACACTGAGTGGACGAGGGCCGGTACCAAACCTGGAACCTTGTGGTTCCAAGATGTAGTAAACAAATAGTATTGTGTAAAAAATTATAAGTGTCAATGAGTATAATCATCACAGAATAGAAGTAGTTATATTATAAACTAGCAGGAACTGTGAATATACCTCAGTATGATAATTTGACTTATGACATTTGATATATTTACTTAAGAGCTATTGCTAAAATGGTTCAATATGTAAAATCTCTGGCAAAAGATCTTTCTTTTTCTTCCTTATTGTTTCTTTCTTTCTTTTCTGCTTTTTTTCTATTTCACTGAAACAGACAATAAGTGCTATTGCTTCCTATCTCTCGTCTTTCTTTCTTTTTATATTTGCTTTCTTTTTCCCCCGACATGTAGCATGTTTTTTTTCTTCCTTTTCTTTCCTCACAATTACAATGATATGGTACATTGTTAATCTGAGGGGATGTCAGAGCATAAGATTTGAACACATGCATTCATATATTATGAATCAAAATAGTATGGTCTATTATTTATCTGAGGTGATGACAGAATATGACACAGGTAGGTAGGTAGGTAGGTAGGTAGGTACTAACATATTAATATATAGATTATTTGAATTCTGAGATTTTCATTATTAATTGATATTCTTTCCTTAACAATTAACGTAATTCTTTATTTGGATTTGATAATGTTTACTTTAACACTCAAATAATATTTCAACCTGAAAAAAAAAAAAATAAAATAAAAAATAAGATGATGAAAACTAATAAAAAATACTATAGCTCAGAATTGAAAAACTTCTTAACGTGGGTGTTTATTCATAACTTCCAACAAAGAGGTGCATAATAAGATACAGACTTTATTGTCTGAGCACATTTAACAACAATACAAAAGAGCTAGGACAAAGGTCCTAAGGAAAAATGTCTTAGTAGTCTCAAGATTATCTACAAAATGGAGAATAGAAGAGTCACTTACTGTATAGAATATCTATCGTGTAACAGGTACACAGTAATGACGCAACTGGTGCGTGTAACTTTAGTGGAGCCCTAGGGTGTAGAAAGGGGCTGCGTACATACATGGAGACAAGGCCCCCAAAGCCTTCATGAACAGACACAACTTGTCTAGTGCATCTTTGTGGATGCCAGATGGAGAGAGAGAGATTTCCCGGGCTGAGTTTAAACAGTAGGTGTGTACACCCTCTAGTGGCAAACCCTGGCGGCAAGGAAAGATAACCCTCTTCCACTTTCAACTCCATCCCAACAAGGGAAGACAATCGTTACAACTATATAAATCTAAATCCAGATGCAAGATCATTTTCCTAATTTGCATACCAAGATCACTTGGTCTTTGATCTTTAAAATTCATATTCTGATTGATTGTTTTAATGATTCACCTTTTAGAGGAAAGGTGAATCATTTACCCTTTAAATATAATAATAACTTGAGTTTCCAACCATAGGAATCTACTAAAGTTCGTTTTTGTCTTCTTAATAATGGAGTTAGACAAATCTTAAATATCTTTACAATTAATCACAAAAATCTAAATTAGTTTCTATTTTACTTTCTTGTAAAATTTGAAGAAAAAAAGAGAAATTGAAAACAAAAATCTACAGCCATGATAGGAAAAAGAGAAAATAAAATAAAGTTAAAATGCAACAGAGAAAGAATATAGTGAAGAACAAAAGGAATATTATGGAAACAAGGAAGTGTTTAAATAAGACTAAAACGTTATTCTTAAATATATACAGACACACACACAAAGGGAATTTTTTTTTAAATACACCAGAAAATATTTAACAAAAGGAAAGAAAACTTAGAAATTCAGTTTCTTAGTAAAGATAAATTTCATCTTCAAAATTGAACAAATTTACCTTGTTATAGGCAAGTCGCAAGAATTTCAATAAGATAGTTTAAAAAATTGTTTTTCTATTCGTTAATGATTTAGAGTAATAACAGCAATAAATATATCAAATTAATTATGGAAATTTACTCAATCTACCAGTTGACAAGATTTTTTAAAGAAAAAAATTCTTGGAATAATTTAAAACATACATTTCAATAATATATATATATATATAACATACACACAGAGGTGCGATGGGTAAATTGTTGTCTAAATTACGCAAAAATTAAAATCCCACTGACATCCCACTTTATCAGATATATTAACGAAATTAGATGAAAATATCTTGAAATACTATAGATTAAATTCATTCAAAGAAATCACCATTGGTTTCATCAACAGCCTCTACTTTAGAATCTCCAGCAAGTCTTACCGACAGGCTTCTTGTTTGAATTGGCAAATGCTGCCATTATCCATGCCTTCACTTTATCTTTTGGTCTTGTATAGAGTTTTGTTGATATCTCTCTCTCTCAACTATGTCCCATACATAATAATCAAAGGGGGGGGGGATTGCAATGTGGGGAGTTAGACTGCCCAGATGTTAGGGGGTGATGTGGTTGCAGAAATATTCTCACAGCAGCTAACACTGGGTTCTCTTGCTTGTGTGGCATAACAGAGTCTTGTTGCCAGAAGTAGGGTCTTTCAGTAGCCAGCCATTTGATACAGGGCAGCACTACCTCCCCTAGACACTTGATGTAGGCCTCAATTTACCCACTGCACAGTGTGTGTGTGTGTGTGTGTGTGTATAAAAGAGAAGAAAATCATAAGAGACAAAAATAAAAATCAATTACAAATATTCTTCACTTTTAGTAAATGTTTCTTTAGACCCACATAATCTGGATATTCATGAATGATATTAAAGAGTAGAAAGTTTATTAAGAAAATAAATCATTTGTTAGAAGATATTCAGTGGATTAATTTGAGTGCACACAATACGTTGTTGAGATTCTAAAAAAGTAAATAAAATATTAAAAATATCACCAAAAAGTTTTACAAAATAACTTTTTTTTTTTTCATTTGACAATTTTGTACTTGTTTATATCGGATCAATTCAAAGTTTAAAAAAAAAAAAAAAAAAAAAAAAAAAGAATTTTTATATTTAAAAATGATAAATAATGTCACAAAAATATTTTTAATTATATAAACCAGGGCTGTGGAGTCAGAACATAAGACCTTTTGGTGACTCCTCTTTATATTAATTACAGTGATTATGGCCTACTAATATAATATAAAAACATGATTTTTTTAATAATCTATTTATAAGAAGTGTGTGCAATGTATAACTTTAAACTAGGGTCATATAAAGCATAAATTCAACTGGAGTCAGAGTTTGTATAGCTGTACTGACTGCGACTCCAGTGACCCCTTAATTGCTTCAGACTTAGACTCCACAGCCCTGATATAAACAACTGATATCAATCATGTCTGCCAAAAATATGAAGACTAAACAGTTAAAAACACTCATATATACTCAGAATCAATCTAAAAGTGTCAGAGATGATTATGGTTAAAATTTCAACTTTATTATTCAGCATTGACAGAAACAATTCAAACTTCCAAAATTCTTTTTTAAAAAGATAAATAGAAATAAAACCAGATATTATTTATAGTTATTCATTGGTACATATTGAAATTTAGAAAATAACACATGAAAAGTTTTTATTTCAGAGTAAAAATAATTATTTTGTCTTTTACTCAATTCTTTAAACCAGATTCATTTTGATGTTGGGGGATTAAATTGATTTTTCTACCTTAATTTTCTCAAGTATTTGTCTCAATCATTAAGTAAATATTCTCAAGAATATTTTATAAATTGCAGATGACAATAATGTTTCTCTATTCCATAGTCCAATGCCTGTCCAAATGGACATACATTAAAATTATATATCACCACTGAACTAGTTCCAAGATGTTTTGACAATCATACTAAAAAGCTACAAATGTCCAAGGGTAATAATAACATTGCCTGTATAGTTGCTAAATTCATAGATTATTGATTAACAAAAAAAAAAAAAATGTATGAAAATTACGACAGGCGATGATTATTAATGAATTCCTTTAGTTTTCAATTATTAAAATATTTATTACTTGATAAGAAATATTTCAAGAGTGATCCTGAATGAAAATAAAGTCTGTAAGAATACCTATATGAAATGACCAAAATAAACAGTTAAAATATAACTTTTCTATTTCCAGATGAAATATATCATCAACTCAACTGATTCTATAATCTGAAATACAGAGTTGAAAGACCAGGCCCATAGCATAAGTAAATCTGTTATGTTTTTAACAGTATATTAAAAAGCAAATCAATTTTTTTTTTAAGTGAGTAATTATAAGAAGTAAAAATGTATAAGCTAAAAAATACACTTTTGCTTCATAAGACATTTTATAAAAAGGAATAAAATTATTTTTTTTTATAGATTTAAGGATTAGGAATTTTTTAAGGGTTGAAGGGATTATTGTTTTAGTTAAGGTTATGAATAGAGATAAGAAAATGAAATAAATATTCAATTAATCATTTCATGAAGAATATATGAAGTTAAGAATTTTCACTATTAAGCTAATAAAATCAAGCTAGGTTTTTTGTAGGAAATGCCGGGTAGAGCATTCACTTGGGAATTAAAAGGTTTCAGGTTTGATACTGGTCCTCACCAACTCAGAGCTTGAGTAGAACAGCTTGAGTAATCTGATAGTTGGTGTGGTGCTCCACCTCAGAAAAAAAAAAACCCTCCCTGGTCTAGCGCAAGCGAAAAGGGAATAGACTCCCTTGCTGTTTGGCTGATACTGATAATAGGCCCTCCATAGACATTACTACTTTACTTACTACACATTATCAAGAGTTTTATTCTTACAATATAGGATCCCAGTTTTAAACACTTTTACTAACAAGACAATTTCAGTTTGTTACTATTTTTCTTTTGATAATTTCAAAGATTTTCTAGAAATTATTTCTATTTGACTTATTTGAGGCAGTGAGAGTCGATGTTTTCATAAAGAAAATGTTCATTTCATAGGTAAGCATTAATTTAAGAACAATAAATCTCAAGATAAACAAAAAATCAAAAAGAAAATCATCCAGGTGGTTCCTTATCTTCCTGCTTCATCAAACCATTTCTCTCATCATCATCATAGCAACTGGAAACTGTGATGCTCCATGTATTACACTGAAGTGGAATGTTCTTTAATCTCTGAGAATTGTCTTTAAAAAGACACGGCAACATAATATATATATATATAAAAGCATCACTTGCATTAAAAATTATCTTGTAACAACAATGAAAGGGTTAAAACTATCTATGTTACATAAAAGCCAATTTGTTTTTTCTTATCTCTGATTTTGTCCAATATTTTACAACAATGAATTAAGCATTTTCACTGGGATCCAATTAAACTGACTAGCTGATAAACTACAAATAAATACAAACTAAAGTGATAACAAAATCACAAAATTACGGGTGATACAATAATAGAGGACACCAATTTGAAAACTAATTCAGATAAGACTCTAGAACAGGCAAAGCAATACACAACGACATCTTGTGACAGCCTTTTTGATAACTAATTAAAATAAGTCTACATAAAACATGCTTCTTTTTTTTTTATGTTTCTATAAGGATTATGTTTCATTTGAACTAAAACTATAAACACATTTTTATGGATTTAGAATATAACAAATTATAAAGTTAAAATGTGTAACACTAAGAAAAGGTAATGCAACTATCATCACCAAGTCACACTGAAAGCATGAATATCCATGACTCTCACTCTTGTCAACAATCCTGATTGGTTATTGCCTCTGGCAGGTTATCTGCACAGCATCCAGAATCTGCACAGAGCTGATTGGTGCAGATACATCCCAAAAAAGCTATTTCTTTACATGATTTTATGATAAACATTTACTATTTGTTAATTAGAAAACATGTTATTATTTGTATATAAAAGTTGAAAGTAACTACAAATAAACATTTGTAGGTAATTAACATTTGGTTGGTTGGTTAGTTTTACAGCATGTCAACCCTTGTTGGGTTATGTCATTTAAGATACCAAAGTCAGTCCTTTTTTTTTGGCAAGCAATTATATGGTTTCAAGTAACTATTCAACTGAATCATAAAAAATCATTTGTTTGGAGTTATATGGTTTCAAATATTCCTATCAAATACTAATAATTCTCAAACAGATCTTACCCCTCTGAAAGGGATACAGTCAATATATTCTAGGCTGTGCCAACATGGCTGTCAACATCTGTTTAACAAATTAAAAAAATAAATAAATGAGGTAAGATTAACTAAAGTTAATATTCTATGTACATCATCCTACTATTTTAATCAAATATTGATTATGTTTTTTCAAAGTTACTTTGAATTTTATTATACAACACTTTTTATATGCAAATATTACTTCATTTTGGAACTAATGATAATTATCTAAATTCTCTGTTGTTAGAGTAAATACAAGGAGCTTAACATTTTCTGTCTCAGAGACAATAGTAGAATTTGAACCAGTAACCAAATCATAATACTTGTTGAAAATAATTATTTATCTATCCATTTAGTAAAGTGAATAACAAATATATTTATATTACTTCACAGATTTATTATTTCAGATTAATGTTCAGAAAAATTTTCCAATCTTCAACTATTATCAATTTGAAAATTGTTCTATGATTATTTAAGTATAGAATTTAAAAAAAATAAAAAGTGTTAACTGATTCCTTGAATCTAGAATTGATTCATATTAAAGTACACATTTTCATAATACATGGCTTGATGTGTTATGGTGACTTGATATTTCATTTTCATTTGAACAAAATAAACATGTAGTTTTCTTTCTTTTTTTTTCTATATATATGGATTTGTTAACACAAAAGGAAAACATTTATAAAGACTTTAAGGTGATTTTTTTTTCAGGGGGGGGGGGAATTGATACAGTGAGCAATCATGGATTTTTGAGAGAATTGCTTTTTTAAAAAAAAATTTTTTTGAACAATTATTTTTTTGGGTCTTTTTTTTTAAATTTCTTAAAAATATATTTATACACACACATATTTTTTTATAATTATAGAGTACTTTTCCATAAAAGTCAGATTGTCATATGACAAAATTGAAGAAATATTCATTACCCCATGGTATATTTACAGGACCATAAATCCCACTCCATATTTTACCAGTCTTATGACCTACACCTGTGACCAAACATGGTTGGATCCATGTGGAGGAACTGTAAAAAGAAAGTTTAAAGTAATGTTGGTGTGCATTCTTTCCCATTTCCATCCCATTTTGATGAATTTATGTAAAAAAAAAAAAAGAAGCAATTTGTTAACCATACACCAAATACTTTGAACCATATTTAGTTGCACATTTCCCAAATAAATTGTTTAATTTCATTTAAAAGAAATGGTTGTGTATTATTAAGAAAATGCACAAATTATGTAAATGTTGCTGTTTCTATATGTGTTTCTCAATAAATCTTCTAATAAACTTAAGTTTTTAATTAAATTAAATTGTTCCTTATTTGATTAAATTACATACTGCATGTAATTTAATCAAACAAGATACATGTAAATAAATATAATTAAATTTAATGCTTAAAAACAAAAAGAAGAAATAATTTTATCTCACTTTATAACTTTTTAATCTTTTGTATTAACAAATCCATATTTAATAATAAAAATCCATGAATATATTTATTTTGTGTAAATGATTTTTTAAAATATTAAGTTACATTGATATCAGACAATGGGTTGTGAAAATGTCTTTTTGAGGTGAATCAATTCTGTATCCAACAAATTCAAGTGTAACCAATAAAACATTATAACAAGTAAATTATCCAAACTAATTTTTTTTTTTTTTACCAGGGATAGAAATGGGGGGCGGGGAAGATTCAATATGATTTCAACATCTAAAACGCCTTCACCTGACAAAGATTGGAATATTCTTTATGAAAAATATCTTAAAAATTCACTTTTGAATTAATGAATAATTTGTTTACCATATAAAACTTAACTAATTTTTGTTCATAACTAAACTTGTTGCTTTTTAATATGAACTTTCATAGTAATGACCAAGTTGATTCAATAACTTATTATTCAATGAAAAATAGAGCACATTCCACAACAACACGGAACACTGGTCAGGTGACAAATGTAGCTGGCCGCTACAAAAGAGGGGGCAGGGGGCATAATAACTGTAAACATATTGCTACAACAGAAACACGTAATAATGCAAAGAAAGCTGGTTAGGAGGCCAACATGGTGAATTATCATTGCAGCAATAGCAAGAGAGGAGGAGGAGGAGGAGCAGTACCAACACCAAGATTCATTTTTCCCTGCACCACCAAGTCATTTTTACCAACCAGTACCACATGTTAAAAAAACATACAACTGAATATCCCCAGCAGCAACAATATCATAATATCTATGCTAAACTCGATAAATTATTTCATATAGAAAGTATATTAATAGAGAAAAAAATTAAAGGGGTAATAAAAAGAATAAATAAATAAAAAGTTCAAATGATAATTTTTATTTATGTCTGTATTCAAGAGAATTCTTTTTTTTTTAAAGAAATAAGTCTAAAATAATTTACAAAATATTTTACCCCCCCCAAAAAAAAAAATCTTAAAAAATACAACAGTAACTTGAATTCAGTAAACATTTTAAATTCCACTTGGCCCTATAATATTTTTCATTTTGGTCTCCTCACCACATAGAGTACTAATAAACAAACTATTTTATGTTTACTCTTGTAAATAAGTTCAATACTGTATGAATACCCTGTACGTGTAGTCTTCTAGGATAAGCAAGTAAATAATACCTATAATATAAAATATAATCTAACCAAAAACAAACTTGCAGATAAAATTAAATTAAATAAAATATGATAAATATAAAACCTGAGAAAAAGATTAATGAAAATTGAACAAAACTAATAACATTTTTACTAACAATTGGTTGTTGTCAGTAAAACATTAAAACTTTTTTTTTTTTTTTTTTTTTTTAAATCAGTGACTGTTTGAAAATCTGCCAGAAGCTAAACATTTCTTATAAACAAATTATTAGAATGCACCTTTATAGATTTACAGATCAATTTTGATTGTATTGTGACAGCTATTAAATGAGAATGTTTTCTTTTTTTAATGTCAAAATTGACAACCTTTTGCTTATTGATTCTAATTAGTTAATAGAAATGTGCAATATTCTATTAGACGACATGTCTCTTTGGTAACAAGGAAAAAAATTGTTACAACTTGACTAGGAAGTTTTCATTCATTCACCAGATATTGCATTCTTAGATTACTCTAAGAAAACTTAATTCCTTGAGACTATAACCAGCATTTAAAGCAATTCTTTGCTAAGAAAAATTAAAATAAATTCTTAAACAACTGAATTATGAAGTTGCCTTAAAGATAGAAGGCAGTGGAACAAAATGATAAATATATATTGTTCAATAAAGTTAATATGAAAAATAAATGTCTTATATTTAATTAATAAACAGAAACATTTTGGCCAACCTTTTTATTTATGTTAAAAGATAAGCAAATCTATACAGCGACACTATATCAATATTAACAATTGTATAAAAGCTGAAATAAATCTTAAAACAATATTTGTGCACCCAATTCTAAACTTTCAGATTAAAAATCTTCTAACCTAATAGTAGATTTCTCATATCATCTAGAAAATTGCTGGAATAATATAGTGGGACACTCCAAATTAACAGTCTAAAACAAAATAGAAATTTTTAAAAATAAACAAAAACAAAACAAAAAAAAAAACACTAAAAAAAAACAAAGAAATATCCCAAATGGACTCCACAATAACCATTCCTCAAAAATATAAAATAATTCTTTTGGTGTGTATTAAAATTTAATTATTGCAACACCAGAAAATATCACAGAAACTAAATGTTAAATGCATAAAATTGAAAATGTTAAATAACTAGAAAATGAACAAATGTTAAAATGTTTTTTTAATCAAATGTTATGAAAAATATCAATGAGATCATAAAAGTTTCCCCTCAGTATCACAATTCATAGTAAAAGGCATACCCTAGAGGATTTGAATTAGAATAAATATTTTCAATAAAAATGGATATATTTTTATTTATTTATATATATATATATATATATATATATATATATATATATATATATATATATATGTGTGTGTGTGTGTGTGTGTGTGTGTGTGTGTGTGTGTAACTCATATACACATTTACTTTGTTTATGGATATCCTTTTTTTTTTTTTTAAATTCAAATAGAATTTTAATAAGATATTAGATTTTTAAACTTAGAGAAATAGACAGCTTCAAGGAAAGAGTAGCATTAATTGCAAAATTTATTTATTGTTTAATGAAATATTAGAAAAGTAGTTATATATATATATATTTTTTTTAGCAAAGCATGCAGGGGTATATAACTTGTATGCATGTTCACTGCTGGGGAAACAGCCAAGAACAGCTATAGCTAAAAACAAACAAACAAATGCAAAAATATAAATAACAGAAATTCAAAATATCTGGTACCTGTATGGAGGCTGAATGGTTAGGGACGCCTGTAGATATAGAAATAAGTACTGTAAGTAAGAGGAAAGAAGAATTATTTTCATGTAACATCAGTAGCAGAGTCTAGGATATAATGTATCCCATTTCAGTTTCAGTATATTTCACAGGCAAAAGGAAATAAAAAGAAAAATTGAAGAAAAATAAAAAGCAAGTGTGAAAAAGAACAGATGAAAATAGAGAAGAAGTGAATGGTTTTAAGATGACCTGCAAGTGAAGTAAAAAACATGCAAAAAAGAGAAACCCAAGCTAATCAAGTAGAGGATAACCAGCTCCCTTTTTTTTTTAAACATACAAAAAATATACAATATATGCAAATCAATCGGCTTTGAATGGAAATAAAAATAAAATTTCCTGAAATTAAATATTTTAAATTAGGACATCTTTTCATTATTCAGTAAATCATTTATAGAATTTATTTTTGACAATTTTATTTTAAGATATTAATGAATGTAATGAATGATAAAACTGAGAATATTAGAAATTTTACAACCAGATTGAAAAATCACAGTAGCCATTTGTAATCTCACAAAAAATTACAAATAAAATTCATTTTTTTTAATTAACAATTCTAAAATAAAATCAGCATTTAACAATAAGTAAAGAATTATAAATTCAATATGTCTGGGTTATAAATTATTTGTGAAATCAAGAAGTGACTTCTACAACTAAAAATTTAGCATTTAAAAGGATAATGGACATTTTTATCCAGGAAAGTAAATACTTTCTTGCACACTTAACATTTTGATCATTGCTGTTATTAAAGTCAGCGATTAAAAATTATTTAAATAAACTGTATCAATATTTAATGTTATCAAATTTCACTATTCTTATTTATATATTCTTTCAATCCCACCCCTAGAAATATTCTAATATTTTACAATGAATTCTGAATGATATATCTAGATCAATTATAGAAATAATGAAAAGTGCTAAGACAAATTGTAATATAAACTTTAGTAAATTTATCTGAAAAATCAAAGTAGGTTATATAATATCAAAAATGTCATTCATGAATTTTGATCATTAATTAAGATCATTCTAGTTGAATAACTGAATATAGTGATTTTCTTATAAAATAATCTTGAGTATTAGGAAACTTTATGGAGTTGAAGTAGTGATTTAATTTGGTTTTAATTCAATTTTAGATATCAGTAAAATGAATAAGATTAGATTATTATTTTCAAAAAATTAACATCAATATGAAACTACAGATAAGATCATTAGTTCAAGTTAAAAGCACAGTAAGGGTAACCCTAAACCAAACATTTTCAGACCTTTTCTTTTTGTTTTTTAATGCAATTATTATTGGGAAATGAGAAAAGTCTGGTTCATTTACCAAAACTTTTCTTTTTCTTTTATGATACCTACATCATCAAAAATAAGGTCTAAAAAAGTTTGGTTTTGGGTTACCCTTACCATACCTGAACGTCATTTAAAGCCAAATAGATTTTTAAAAATACTGACTGACAATAAATACATAATTACACTAAGTTCATTTTTTTTGTAATGTAGGCTGTATTAGATTAATAATCTTTGAAAGGGGATATACTTTACAGTTTCTATCCCAATGCATTAATAATATTTAGGAGTTTTAAAATAATTCTTTTATTTAATATAGCATTTTTAATTGTAATAGGGCTTAATCATCTTCAGGCCGTATTTTGCAAGTAATCAGATTTGAATCACAGCATTAGGATTGGGGGGGGGGATAACACTATTGGTTTTAATAAACTCATAAACCCTAATTCAAATTGCTGTAAAATTCCTTCTTTTTTTTTTAAATTAAAATACAACTCAACAATTTACAAGCATATATTCAAAATAATGTTCACTATCAAAAATTAAGAAATTAATAACTTTTAATTCATGAAATATTAAGTAATATTTATGAATAAATGTCATAAGCAATAGAAGTATCAGAAAATTATATATCCCTTGATATTCTTCAAATATATGTTTATATTATCCAATAACAAATATATTAAAAGTGAAATTATATACATATATTTTGCATATAAGAAAAACTGAAAGAGAACAATATAAGTAATGTGATATTTTGTGCTGAAGTTCTTTGTGTCATTTTGTGTACTGTTAAATTCATTAGTTAGTTATATGAACATGACATGTAAAAAGAGTTATATTTATTTTACAAGCAAAAAATTAAAAAAATAAATAAAAATGTTTTATCAATATGCTGAAATAAAAAAAAATTAAGTTAAATTAAAATTCAGTTATAGTAGAAAAAAAAAACAAATTTTTATAAAACAAAGTCAACACTATTTATAAATATTTCAACATTTATAATTAAAATTGTTTTTTAAATTAGAAATTTAGTTAATTAATAATAAATTAATGAAATGAGTAACAATCTGATTTTGTAACAAAAATCAATAAAATCTATGAAAGAAAATTGATTAGAATTAAAATTTTACTTCAAATAGATTAAGTTTAAATAAATGTTTTTTAAATTACTCATGTTTTTTTTTATTATTCTACTAGATTTATAAGTTATTACTTTAAATTACTTTAAATTACCTACTAAAAGAATAAAAATTATTAAAAAATAACTTTACTTATATTATAGAATGTTTATGCTTCACTTGTTGCTTATTATTTGTTATATAACACAATAAAATGTTGATTTCCATTAGGGGAGGGGGATACTTTTTTGTTCTTTTCTTTACTCTGTAAATATCAAAATGTGGTAGTTTTCCTTACCCCAAGTCTATAAATTGAAATCTGTGTATATATACTTATAAACCTTAAGTTTAATAAGATAATAAATAATAGAAGCAAAAAAATAAAAACTTTTATGCTTTTAGAATAAACTTATTTAAAATGAATTTAATACAATAGAAAACTTAAATACAAGATAACCAGAAATAGCAAATTTACATAAAATCATCTTTTCAAATTTTTATGTAAATGACAATACTGTCATAAAAGTGTTCTTTCAAAATATCTAAATTAAGAATTATTGGTTTGGTTTCTTTGTTTAATGGCACATCACTCTTCATGGGTTATTTAATGCCAAAGTTATCCTTGTAGAAGAGCAGTAGTGGTACTATTTAACCCATAAATAAGTAAAGTCGGTAGAGTAGCATATTGTTGAACAGTGAGGGAGTCTATCCCCATTTTGTTAGTGCCATACCAGGGAGATTGTTTGTTTTTGCATAAGTGGAGTGCCACACCTACCATAAGCTCACAGATGTAGTTTAACTGCACAGACTAGATTACCCAAGCTTATGCACTGGGTTGGTGAGGACCAATATCGAACTTGGAATCTTGCGATTCTTAGGCTCCACCGACAGAGCAACTTTTTTGACATTCATAATCTAAGAATAAAAATTACATTAGTCTTAGATTGATAGTTTGAGAACATCTTTTGCTTAAATCATAAATTAGCAAAAAATAAATAAATGAATGTAAGCCATATCCTACATTGAAATTACTGTTGCCTAATGGTATTGTGAGGTCTTAGTTTAATGTAGATTTTAAAATAGTATATGATGTATACAAATACCTGTGTGTAGATCATCTGAAATAGAAGAGTATTTTTTTATATGACTTTGGTGTCAAAGAATAAAGCATACCTGCTATCACCGTATTAATGCACTCATAAAGGAGCGACATTGCTGATGTACTGCAAAGAAAAAGGAAAAAGTATTAAAAACAATTTAATTCATCAAATGTATTCAAATCTGAATTATGTATGACAAACAAAGAAATGTGATAGAATTATTATTGTCTAATCATTTTATTTACAAACAAGTTTATATGAATATACAAAAGAAACACACATAGAAGATATAGAGGATCCTTAAAATTTGATATTTTAAAATTGCGCTTGTTACTGATTGGGACTTGAAACTATTTTATGTTTTAATTATTTAAAATCTACAGTAACGAATAAGTATAACTTTGATATGTAAAATGTTAAGGTGTATAAGTATCTAATTCTTGCATTAATACTACAAATAAAAAAAAATTGGGGGGGGTACTAAATAAGAGTACAAACACAAAATGTTTTCAATTATGTGTGTCATTATTTTATTTTTTTCTCAATTTAATTATGTATCTACCAATAATTAAAAACACATTTAAATAGAAACAGCCAATCTTAATCCCGAAGAAAAAGTTTAATATAAACTTTAAAGAAAAAAATTAAATAGAAATTCTAAAGAATCACTTAACAAGTAGTAAAGAAGAGTGGCCTATTGTCGGTATCAACCAAACAGCAAGAGTGTCTATTCCACTTTTCACTTATGTTAGACTAGAGAGATTGTTTTGCTGAGGTTAAGCACCACACCAACCATCAGCTCCCAGTTGCTTTACCACACAGATCAGATTACCCAAACTGTGCTACTCAAGTGTTAATAAATGGCAAGGACCAGTATCGAACGTGGAACCTTGCAATAACTAGGCAATTGCTCTACCGAATGAGCTAAACCGGAGATCACAAAAAATGTTATGGGGTTGGAATTATTTCAACTTTAAAACAATAATGTATGTAAGGTATTAAAAGCTAAGTCTTTAAAGGTTAAAATGTATAGAGAAAAATAAAGAATTTTAATTTTGAATAATTTACTTGAGCTAATAGAGTTAAAATAATTTCATTAAAAATGTTTCTCACCTGTGAATCAGATTTGTGAGAGGTTCAATGAGTTTCTTTCCCAGCCGTGGCTCAAGAGGGGTGAGGGCACCAAACTGAAACACCAAAAAAGAATCCAACAAGTTAGGCAAAATGACAAATCAAATAGAAAAAAATTAAACAGTATTTCAGTAGTTTTAATAAATTTATTAGTCATACATACATACATGTATAATAAACTGATATTTTATTACATAAATGTAAGACACTTAACCACAACGTTCCCACCATTCTGTACCTAATATGAAGCTTGGTTGAAAGCTAAGTCTATTTGCCCATGCACAGCTATTAGAAAACAAGGTGGTGGGTGAATGAGTGCAATTAATATACTCTGTTTCAGAGTTTCCCGTGCCAAAGTCAGGAGAAACCACAGATTATAAAGAATGGGGGGGGGGGTTTACTGATTGGCCGAGAGAGAAAGCACATGACAGGTAACAGTTTTGGCGTGCCAAAATTATAAAGAACATTATGAACGCAGAAATCATCAAGAATGATCGCACATATACGACACAAGTGGAACAGATTTGAAGTTGATATGCGTGACAAGAAGAATACTTCTTATGAAAAGAGAGATGTCTGAATGTCATTAACTCTTAAGATCCTGTTGAGAATTCCAGAGCCCCATTCCTATAATGAAATATCAACAAATGGCTAAAAATGGCCTGTTCATTTAAAGTTAACCAGAGATATTTCCCTTAAAATAAAAACTTCTAAATATATTTAATATTACATTTAAACAAAGGCTATCGTTTAGGGCAGATTAGGAAAACGAATGTGTCTTCTGACCGGGTGGAATGAGGTGGTATAGGACATTAAGAGTTAACTTATTACAGAGATTATAAGTGAACAAGAATGATTCTAATGACAAAAGGATAATAAAACAATGAACTATCTCTGATTACCACCAAGATGGTAATTAAGGAAGAAAACTTCTTATTAAAAGAGAACATCTTAAATGGCATTTAATTATCACAGAGATGATAAGTAAAGAAGAATGCTTCTTATGACAAGAAGATATTTAAAAAATAAAAAAAAATAAAAAAAAAATGGACTGTCACCAAACATTACAAACCATGGTTGAAGCTAAGTAAAGACTATTAACCTCTCACCTCTCTCTATCTCATATTTATAAAGCTGGGAAATAATGTATTTGCATACACCATTCCACCAACAAATATTAATTTGAATATTTTTCTATTCATAAGTAACCCATTCTATTTATTTTTTGTCATTTCACAGTTGAGAAAATAAATGTTATTTTGTAATCTGGTTGTTGTCATTGCTTGTTGCCTTTAGGACTTTTACCTCATTTTTATTTTCAATATGAGTAGATCTTGAAGGAGATGAAGAATTGATTTTATTTGAAAACATATTTATCAATTCTGATGAACTCCTGGCTTGTGACACTTGTTTAAATTTTTGAGATGAGGCTTGATATGTATTATTTTGATTTTTTAGACTATTTTCCTCATCTTTATTATGATATATAAAAACACAACATTCTTCAAAACTTTGTTTGAGCAAACTAATGAAAATGATTTCCCAAGTTGAATCAATGCTATGCTCAGATAGACAAGGTACATCTGAAGAAGGCCAGAGGGGACAACGGCTGAAACATTGTTTTTATATATAACAATAAAGATGAGGACAGCAGTAAAATAAATTTTAAAAATAATGCTATTTTATTGTTTGTTTGTTTGTTTGTTTTTTTTAATGTGTGAGAATCAATTAATCAATAACCTTCAAGTCTTGATTACTTTCCCCCCAAACAACACGAAGTACCTTAGCTAGTTTTCCCATAATATATGCTCTTTCTTTATAGGTTTTTAGACATTCTAAAAGTAATCATATATTGATTTATTTAAACTGTTGTAATAATGTTGGTTGTTTTTATATTCACTATATTTCAGCTGCCTTATTTCTCACTTCTCCTTCTTCAAGAGCATATTCAGTAAGGTTCTCTGAACCCTTTATTCAATCCATATAGTTAGACTGTTCTCAATACTTTGGATTAGTTAATTCTTGGGTTTTTTCATCTTGTTTTTTGTCCATTCATTCTTATGTTATCAATTCTGACCAATTAAATAAAATGGTAGAGAAAAATGAATACATCATAGAAATAAGCAGAAATATGTCAGGCAACCAAGGAAGACTTGATTGATTGATTGTAAAAGCATGCCAACCCGTCTAGAGTTATTTTATGCTTAGAGGTTAGGGAATCACGCTCATTCATATTTAAATTTGTTGTATAGTTTTTTTTTGTACACAGTCCTATCGAATACAAATAATTTTTAAACATATCTATGACCCATAGATGGAACCCTAACAGGTACTATCACTTCAGGTCAGAGTGGACCTGGGAGTAATGGCAATGAAAGGTTACTCGACACTACCTAGAGCTCCAAAACTGGAGTCTTACCATCAGACACAGTTTAGTGTCATACCCAGCACACACCTTTGTCAGCGTATTTTAAACACCACTGATGGGATGTAGGAAGACAAGAAGATACAGCAACCAAAGTGTTGTGATTATAAAAACAAGCAAGATGATAGCAACAGTACAAATATATCTGTGTATAATGACAATTGCTCATAAAAAAAAACAAAAAAACTATATAGCAACAGTTATTTTTTTTTAGTGCAGGAGAAAATTACCAATTCTTCTGAATATGACTTACCAATTTAATTATTTTGATGAGCACCCAGTTATTAGTAGAACTGGTCATCAGTTTGAAGAAGAGAGGCGCTAAAGAAAGATAATTCTTTGGGTTTTTCCTTGCTAGTTCACAGATAACATTGACAGCAGCAGATTGAACACCTGAGGGTTAGATAAAGAAAAAATAAAATTTTAAAAATAATTAACAAAAACACACTTTTTTTCCTTCTTCTAATTCATATACAATAAATCTGGTTTAATAACTATGATAGTAACAAAATTGAATTTTATTTAAACCTAAGGTGACACTATTTCACTTAATACAATTAATTTGTGTATACATTAAATTTACAGAATTAAAATATCTACCAAGCTGAGATTTACAAATATATATTTTAAACATATATTGACTTCAAAATTATGTCCAAATTTCATCTTCCATGAATCTAAGAGCAGGTCTTTAAAATTTGCTGTGAAGATTAAATTGAAAAAAAAAAAAAAAAAAAAAAAAAAAGAAGGTATCATTACATTATCTACATATCAAACAACTCCAATGAGTCCAAATCAAATCCTGCCAACATTGTGTGTAGAACAAAATTGTTTTGTTTTATTTATTTATTTTTTTAAATAAGCATTCATTTCAGTTTGTGATGAAAAAGCAACATTAATATTATTGAACAGAAAATGGATGTATTCCAAAGAAAATAATATATTAAATCAGTTACTGATATCAGCCAAATGAACCTTCCTAACTAATAATTTGACCTGCTTACCACCAGACAATTATTATCACCTGGATTTATAAAAAGAATACAATTTAGTTTATTGTTGATGCTATTTGGTCAGATGTTATAAAGAATAACATAAGAATAAAATTTTATTTATCCAAAAATTGTAAAATAAAAATGGTTAGTATCACAAGAAAAAAGAAAATGATAAAATCATTTTAAAATATAAGTTTGTTTTTTTCTAATAAAACAATTATGCTCATCAATATCAGACAAACAATTAACCATTCACATTGTTTCCAAGTGAATCTAAAAGCATATTTTCCATAGCATCAATGTATCAATGTACAGCCATAGCATTTTAAATGTAATTGTATTGTCTAAGCAAAATATACTCTTCAATAGTCTTGTGAATCTATTTTTAGAATTTAGCAGGAGCACAATAAAAGACTGAATTTAAGTAGCTAATCAATGAAATTTTGATTTTGATTTTTCAAAACTTGAATTTCCTCAGATTGAAATATCTAAGTAGCAATAAAATAATACAATCCTCATTAAAAAAAAATCAACTGTGAAAAAGATTTAAGAAATTTTGTTTGAAGCAATTCATTCAAATAATCAATCAGAATAAATATATATATATATATATATATATATATATATATATATATTAACCTATGTAACACTTACTTAGGTAATTTCAAGTCTAACCTACATGAAGAGGAAAGAACATTTTTTAAGTTCTTGAAATGAAAAATATCAACTAAAATTATCAGTGTTTTAAACTTATGAAAGTAAAAACATCAAATTAAAAAAAAGGCTTTCAAGTTATTTTTACTAAGTCCTTAAATATTAATAACTTCAATAAACACCTTTAATCCAATATCTAAATAAGTGATATAAACTAATAATGAGAGAATTTGAATAATATAAATAGACACCTTACTTTGTTATTAAATAGATAAAATGAAAATAATCAAAATGAAAAATTAAAGACCAAAAATTAAAATATTCCAGTAATTAAATAAATACAGCAACCCTGAGTATCTTTTTGATTTCTATCTTTCTAACAGGTGGACATTCTTACAAATTCAAAAAAAAAAAAATTAATACCCCCCCCCCCAAAAAAAAAAAACAGCACATCTTCCATGACTTTTGGAAACATTTTTTTCATGCTCAGAGTTGTTGAAGCATGGAACAAACAACCTGCATCAGTTGTTAACTGCCAAGACACTGCATCCTTTAAAACCTCTAAGCTTCCTGAAATTTACCAACACTATACCTGATACCCCCCCTCTCCCTATACACATACATATATAGCATGATTCATACACTGTTCATTTTTCTGACATTTGTATATTATTCTATATATTATACATGAACCTTTGATGAGTTGTAGTGCACCTGAGCGCTGTCCACAATAATTTCATTATTATTATTATTTTTATTATATGCAAAATGCAGATCTATTAAATAACAGAGAGCCTTCTTTCATGCATGTAATCATATACATTTTATAATAAGAATAACAATTTGTACTAATAAATATCTATAAAAAAAAATTAATACATTTTCTAAAGTAGGATTTTCACTTCAAGTTCTTAAACTATTAAAAAATGTTTCATATTTTCAGCCTAATAAAAAGTTAGAAAAATTGAGAACTAACACAAAACAATAGATATATGATGGAAATAAATAAAAATGAACAAAAAATATTTGAATGAAAGAGTTGAAGAGACAAAACATTTATGGTAACACATGTTAAACCATAAAAAGTTAATTTTGCAATATAATTCAAAAGATCAATTAAACAAAAAACATTTGCATGTGTTTAATAAAAAAAAAAAAAACTTAGACACAAAATAGTGAACTATCAAGGAAGTTCTTAGCAATATTTCATTTTGTCATTAAGTTTTCCTTTATTAAAAATATATAGTATCATTTGAGATTTTCTTTTTGGTTGATTAGATTTTATGGCATGTCAACACTTGTTGGGTTATTTTATGCTTTAGTCATTCTTGATAGGTATTCAAAATTTATTTTTCAAACTCAAATTTTTTAAAAACTTTTTTTTTTTTTTTACTATCTAACCCATAGATAGGACCCTATCAGGTACTAACACTCTAGGTTAGAGTGGACCTGGGAGTAATGGTGATGAAAGGGTACTTCACACTCCCCAGAGCTCCAAAATTGGAACTTCACTACTAGATGCAGTTTAACATCATATCCATGACAATCATTTCAGAAGTACTGACTGTAAGAGTAACAGAATATGTATCATTTTCTATACATAGAAGCATTTTTAAGTATTTTTTTGTAATTATGAATTTTTTTTAATAATAGAAGTTATTAATTTTCGAATATATTTTTTTTCCTCTCATTTTTTGTTACCCATTATTGCAAAACTCAGGTTGTTTTTACACGAGATAAACATTGAGGTTTTGATATCTTAAATTAGTCTAAACTGTTGATATAACACACACACACTTACCAAACAAAAATCAAACTTATTTCTCTTCAATATTACAGAGTTTTCATAGATTTCCTCTAACAAGATTTTCATTTAACACAATTATAGAAAAACAAATAAAACTGTTTCTGTTGGGATCTTTAATTTATTTATTCCAGGTTATGCCTGAAATACGACTATAACTTGTTATTTTTCATTTCATTTCAATTCATAAAAATTTAAATTTACAAAAGTGTAATAGATCAATATTATGAGAAACTATTTCAGTTTTAAGCATTTTTACTGTCAAATGATGAATGTGTCACAAATGTCATGTGACATGTGGCCTCTGATGTACATATTCATTCATGATTTAAGGCAGTATAAATAGCTATGATGACATAGCAATTCTCAATGTCATATCTTTTTTTTACTACCCCCACACACAATAAAAAAAGAAAACAAAAACTAATGCAGAAATGTGCCACATGGCACTATGATGAAAAAAAAAAAAATCCAGTGCCAAAGACACATTGTGGCAGGGTGGGTAAAAATCCAACCTTGTCATACATTGATCCCTAGAGAGGCTTAACAGATCTTATTGGGTATAGCTTAAGGTATAGATATTTTCTATCATAAGGTCAGAGGTAAAAGAGAGGAGCTAATTAGGTTTGTTAATAAATAGTGTGATAGATTAAGGAACTAATTAAGAGGGTCTATTAGTTTTGATAAATTAATACATTGATTAAAGATTAAACCCAAACTTGCAGTTAATCAAGAAGTACCCACCCATCCACTACACCCTTACAACCTCTTGAAGGAGCTGAGAATATGAAAAGTCAACACTAGCCAGATGGCTAACTTTAGATAAAGCTAATCAGAGAAAATCCTAGAATTCAAATATTTACATGAAATACTAACCAGGAAAAAAAATGCTTATGCTCTTAGATTAAATTGGGTCAAACAAATTAGGTCAACTGATTTAATTGGTCAAGATCATATGTCATCTACAAGTGAAAATCAGCTTATTGATTAAATTGAGAATTCAAACCTACAAATGAGCAGAGTTCCACAGGTTCTGAGACCAACCAAGTTGAGATATGGTCAGGAGAATGAAAAGGTCATCTCACAGAGTGTCAAAAAAAAAAAAAGTTTTAATAGAATTTGGACAAAGTTGGAAGAGAAACACAGAGAATTATTTGTCTTTAACGCAATAGAGTTTACAGTTAAGACACTACACAAAGGATGACTATCAAATGAAGAATGGAAATTAGTATTGAAATTGTGGTAATAAAAGAAAGTTCTGTATACATCATCTTGAAAGAGACAGAGGTAAACTTCTACAGGACATGGTGAGAAAGGCCAAACTGTTTTGCCCTAAGATAAATGATTACTACTACTACTACTACTACTACTAACAGAGGAATTAACTGATATCAATGATCATAGTCCCATTGATTAATCAAAGTAGATTGATCAGAAGTTCAATGCCTTGTCAAACTGATAAACAGTGAGAAGAGTAGATATAATTGAAAAAAAGTTTATAAGTAAACAACAGTTAGAATTAATTATATGTGAATTTGGCTTTTTCATTTTTATTTTGAAATTTTGGAAACCATCAACATTAATCTTGGTGGATGACCAGTGAAACTCCAGAAAACTTTGATAATGAGCCTGAAGATCTTTCTAGATCTTAGACATATTAATGGTTGGTTGGATTTTACAGCATATCAACCCTTGTTGGGTTATTCTATGCCAAAGACATTTTATTTTATTCATTCTTGTTTGGTAGTCAGTTTTTTTTTTCTTCAAAAAACCCAATTTTAAAAAAATAACTTTAAAAAAATTCATTTTTGGATCTATTTAACCCACAGATTGGGACTCTAACAGGTTCTACCACTGTGGGTCAAAGTGGACCTGGGAGTAATGACAATGAAGGGGTACTCCACAATTGTAAACCTTACCACTAGATGCAATCTAATGTCGTAGCCAGGACACACATATTAATGGAAGGGTTCCTAGCACACAGAATTACCAACTTGTGATCAAGGATTGAAGTCCCAATAGAAAATAAGGTTGTGCTTGCTAGTATAGGACAACATTTACCAAAAAAGTGCATAGTCTTATATGGCAATTTTCTAATGTTAATTCTAACAAAAACATAAATAGGCAAAGATTAAAATATTAAATGAAGTAATGTGTTCAGCTGCAAAACATGTCAATGAAGAGGAGGACTTGTACATTTTTCCCTTCAGAACAAAGTAAATGTATTTGGACTTTAAAATATGCAATGTATCATAACTGATTTTAAAAGGAAAAAAAAAAAAAAAAACATTTTTAATACATTCCATACACACACACACGCCTGAAGGGAGCTGCTTATGCCCACTGAACTTTATACTAAAATAGAATACAAAAGTAGGTGGATAATGTTACTTAAGTGCTAACATAAAATATAAAAATAGATAAGTTTTACAATACATTTTTAAAATTTGCATTCTGCTATAACAAATGGGAAAGTTGGTGTATAAAAAATATTTTTAAATTAGTTCTTTTTATGAACAAATCCATATCATAAATAAAAAATAAAAATATAATGCAATAAATATTAATAGAATTTTCTATATAAAGCTGAAAATAACTTTAAAAAATTGTAAAACACAAGAAATTGTAATTATGAGTTTATTTTGATTTTTATCTTGATACAACTGCATTGACAAAAAGTTTGTTCAATTTATTAAAAATTAAAGTTTAAATAATTCTTTTGTTCTATTAAAAATATAAATATATATATATATATATATATATATATATATATATATCTACATGTTTACTGAATAATATATTTATAATATATTTACCATTTTGTTTTACTATTATTTGTCATCTCCCAGGCAAGATTATAACCCCCCACCCCGATTTTCTCAAAGAACTGCTTCACATACCATTTGCAGTCTTCCAGGGAAATCGCATTTCTTATTTAGTTAAGAAAATACTGTAAGGAGTGAAATAAATTGTCTGGTAAATGATTCAAAACTTCCCAATTAAAACATAACAGGGTTTTTTTTGCCTGATCCTCAATCAAAAATTCAGTTTAACATGATTTTATTAAAGAATTTCAGGCATTTTTCACAAATTGTTGATTTGAAGAAGTGTAGTACTTGTTCAAATCAAACAGTAGTTCTCAACCAAGAGTCATATGACTCCCCCACCAACTATATAACATTTTTTGTTGTCCAGGCAAGCAATAAATATTTAATAAAAATACAGTAGAACTTTTAAACATCGAATGGCAACGGGGTACCCACTAGAGTAAAATAGTGATCAAAGGGGTCTATAGATTAAAAAAGGAAAAAAAAAGGGTTGACAACCATTGTTCTACAAGAAACACATAACAGAAGATGTCTTTTTCAATTCTATCATATACATAAAGCCTCAATTTGGCATGATTAATAATTGTTCATTTCACATAGTTATAAAGTATTATCTTTTCATTGCCCATCACAATTTGTTTTAGAAAATGTTAGTAAAAAATAATAATAATGCCAATGATTGTTCAATTAATTTGAAAAATATGTCATCTAATTATCAATTATGGAACTGAGTAAATAAAAGGGAAAACTGGCTTAAAATAAGACAATTTTTTTAAACAGCAATCAATCTTTTACTTATAAAATCTAAATTATTTTTATATAGATATCAACAAAAGTTAAATATTTATTGAGTTTTTGTTCTTTTTACAAAATTATAGAATTATTATAAGAGACAAGGGAATTATAGAGTTATTTGAAAAAGCTTTGACCAATTAATCTTTTTTTCTTTTTAATTATCTACAAAACAATGAAGAATCTATGAGAACAAAATGAACTAAAAATTAACCATAAATAAAGAGCAACAGTATTTAACTTTCATTAATGATATATCAACTTTGAAAATATACTCTACAACTTATTTAAAGTGTAAAACTGAATTTAAATGCTGTTAAGAAATATTTTTATCATTAAATTTCAATTTTGTATTGTTTAATTTCCTTAATAAACTCCTGACATTTCTCTTCAGGGACTCTAAAATAGGTTTTTCATGTACAGTTTTTAAAAGAAGTTATAAAAATCTATTTTCTAATATAAAAAAAAAATGTAAATGTTTTATTGTAAATATACATTTTCTTACCTGGATCAGGGTCTTCTAGTTTTTCTTTTAATCGAGGAAAAGCTGGTCGAAGGGCCTCAGGAAATTGAAGAAATACTTTGTACATGATCAGAACGGCTTTCTTTCTTAAGTATGGTTTAGTAGAGGTCATCTGATAAAAAATAAAATTATGCATTAATACATAGTAAATGTTAAGACAAAAAGAATATTCTTTTTTATAATATATTTCAAAAAGTTGGTATATTTCAATAAAACTTTTTACACACCATAATAGTTTCTATGATTAAGTACATTTTTTTCTATAAAATAAAAAAATAAAAAAAGGAAAATTTCTAAAAAAGAAAAAAAAATTTTAAAAGAAAAATATCTAATAATTAAAAAAAGAAAGAATTTTTAAAAGAAAATCTTAAGAAACATTAAAAAGAAAAAAAAAAAAAAGAAAAATGGGAAAAAATCCATTTGGTCACTATGAAAGTCAACTGGTCAATCCAACCATAAAGTATTATTCAAAGAGAAATCTCCAGTATGAAACTTTACAAACTATTTTTTACACATCTAATCATTCGCAATTTTTAACATAAACTAAACAAGTTTTTTATTCTTTTCAGTAGTATTTACTTTTTCTTAAATGAGCACAATATATCAAAATAAATTGCTTATTTTATTCTATCTTCCGTATTAGAATAAATAAACAAAACTATGTCCATTTTGACAAGGTTTTTAATATGACATTTGTCACAATACAATCAAAACTGATCTTTTGGAATAAATTTAGTTAAAATTTAATGCTCTTCCTTACATTTATTGATAACAATAGAAGCAAAGCAAAACACAATATCATTATTGAAAGAGTGTAAATTATAATTTTGAGTCTTTTTAGAAACATTTAGGTTTCTTTTGGAATAAATAGTGTTTTTTTGTTTTTTTCAAAAATGTCTTTAGACATATTTATCCTCCTTAGTAAATTTGTGAACTATTTTTTTTATCATTCATTTTTACAAATGACTGATTCTATTCAGGTTTGTGCATTCCTAACAAAAGAAAAAATATAATAGTCTTAAATTGTCCATATTTTTAGATGAAACAGTTATCAGTCATTTTTTTCATCTTGATTGATGTCCCCCATTGCAATTCTAAATGAAGAAGGATTTTCTTTATTTCTCATTCATACCGCAGGGGGGGGGGGGCAGCAATAAAGATGAAAAGAAAAACAACCCAAGAAATGGTAATAAAAATTGTCCATAAAATTTATGACTGAAGTATACCATAAAGACATTTATACTAACCTAATTTTGAAGAAGAGATTTTGTTGAATTATTTCATCTATTCTCTGTATATGCATACAAAAGGAAATTATTCAAATATGAATACTAGATGAAAAAACTGATTTGTTCAATAACATTTTTAAAATTTTAAATAATATAAAGGATTAAATTTAAAATTTTACATGATTACATATAAGTTTGATTTGGTTCTTTGTTTAATGGTATATTAATCTTTGTGGATTATTTAATGTTAAAGCCATCCTTGTAGAAGAACAGTAGAAGTACTATTTAATCCATAGCTGGGGGATTTGAGGAGGGTTCATACCTTTCTCAAGGGTATTAGTTTGAAAGTGGACGTAACAGCATGAGTGGAGTTTGAACTCACTTCTCACTTACTACAATGTTATAGTCTAGCATGTTAGCCATTACGCCATGGTAACTCCCCCTGATTACATATAAATTAGAAAGGTAATTGAAGCTAATATAAATATGAACATTCTAACTATTCAAAATATGTGAGAAAGATTGTTTGGTCTTTCCAAAGCTAAACTGAAACTTTTCTGATAATATATGACAAAATATCATGAAAGTTTTACAATTCATTAAATTTGTTTATTCTCAAACCACACAAAAAAGCAAAATTTTATCTGGTTTTTTTTTTACATGTTTTGTACTATTTTAGGTTTATATATGAAATTTTATAATAAAAATTAGAGGTTAGTCAAAGAAAATCTCTACACAAAAAAATATAATTTCTCAATTTTCATATTAACAATACTGATGATGGAAATAATTGTTTTGTTTTACAGCATATCAACCATAGTGGGTCATTAAATGCTGGCAAAGTTTTGAAAGATCCATAGTGATAGTTTGGAAGAAACATTTTTCAACTCAATTTTTTTTGTAAACAAATGATCTATTTAACCCATAGATGGGACCCTAACAGGTACTACCACTCCGGGTGAGAGTGGACCAGGGAGTAATGGTGATGAAGGGGTGCTCCACATTCCCCAAACCTCCAAAACTGGAACCTCACCATCAGATAGAGTTTAACGTCATATCTAGGACATGAATACCCTCAGCCACTGCCTTCTAGCACCCATATGACAAAAAGGGGCTGGGGCTTGCCATAAGGGCAATAGGGTTCAGACAATCATATAGGTGCTAGGGCTTGACATGATCAACCAATTGATTGGAGGGGTCCTCTCCGACCACCCATCTAGCCTAAGTAAGGGCCAAAGGGCAGTGTTGCATGTACCGCTCATCCACGGGGATGCTGTCCTTAAGCATCATGAGTTGCCAACCATGGCCAACAGGTGGCCTTATTGGGGGGGGGGGAGATCTTACTCCTCAACAGAGGTGCAATCAGTATATTCTAAAGCCCCAGTTGACAGGGCTGAGAAAAAGAGAATGTATTTCCACAAAAGAATTATGGAAACAGCAAGCAGCACTAAAAATAAATTTTCAGTTATTTATCTTCATATTTTATAAATAGATTAAAATCTAAAGAAATGAAATTCCAAAATATTTTATCCATTCTAAAGTTGAAATTTTTTAAAAAAAAGGCATGTACTTAGTATATCAATCAACATTTTCAATATAATGTATTATATCTGCCCCCCCCCCTTTCACATTTAAATATAGCTAAGGACATTAATAATATCACCCATATATTCTAGAAATAAATTCAAAGAATTTCATAGTCCTTTTAGCCATCCTTTATCAACATTTATTTTAATATATTTTAATCTTATCTATTTATGTTGTCTTTTTGTTAGCATAGATCATTAACAAATCTCTATTTAAAGTAATACAATATTACAATATTAATTAAATACAATATTATATATCATTGTCATCATCAGATCATGCTAACAGCATGGATTCCTATGACTTTCCTACCACTCGTCCCTATCAGGCATTGCTCCGGTAGGTCTTCTGTATAGCGTCCAGAATCTGCATAGAGCTGATTTATATAAGATTTTGCTGATGTGTCCATGTGTAGGTGTCCACAGGAGAACATCACTTATGTGTTCGTCCTTACTTCTCCAGCAGTATCCAGCATGCCTTGTACATCTTACTTGGATGGTTTGTGTGATAGGAGGTAAGTGGCCATATAGCAGCTTTTTGTGGGGTGCTGCTTCCAAGATTTGTTCAGAAGAGCACACAACATCCTTGTGTAGTTCCCATCTAGCTTTTTCTCTAAGCATTTCATTAGAATCCAAGTGGTGTAGCCATACAGTAGCATTAACATGGCTACAGTTTGGAAGAATTCTTACTTTATCTTAGAGAAATAAGATTTCAATATGATTGATTGTCAATAGAAATCCATAGAGTATGATTATCTGTGATTTTAGGAGGGTTTCTCAGCAGTTTCTTGAAGTGTTCTTTCCACTTAAGAAGTCTGTTTTCTTGGCTGGCAGCTTTTAGCTTTGCTCTCATCAAGGTGCTTTTCCTACCATTAACTTCATTTACTACCTGCAATGCTAATTGTGATTGTCTTTCTTCTACAGAATTTCTGATTTTATTTATTTAATTGGCCTTGAACGTATTCTATTTGTTCTTTTTTGTAAGTTTTAGTTCTATTAGTTCTTTCTTAAGATTTTGCACATTAGCATTTGTTGGGTTTGTTTTATTACATAAGGATGCTTTTTTAAAAATATCATTTCACCTTTATCTAACTGCTTTTCTCTCCTAGGAAACTGTATTTGTCTCTTTGTTTGGTTGGTATACATTTAGATGTTGCTTCTAAGTGAGTGCTAACAAAGTTTTCATATTCATCATTTAGAGTATGTCTTTCAGATGTCTCCTGTTGGTGAATGTTTTATTGGAAGAAAGAAAGAAAAGGCAAAAAGTGACACCCCGCCTCTGTAAAAAATGAAAACTGTAAGCTAACAGGCCAAACCCAGATATAAATGATACTGAATTTGACCGACTCAGACATGTAAGATTTTTCTTTCTGTTTTCCACTGTAGCATTATATAAACAAAACTTTATTCTATAAAAAGTAAAAATAAGAAAAATAAAAAAAAAATGCTATATTAATTTCTTTTTTTTATTATGCTAATGTTTTTTTGTGTTGATAATGAACTTTGTTTTTTCAGAAGAAATAGAAATGAGGAAATGTTTTCCTTCTCTTTTTTTCTTTAAAATTTCCACCAAGCTGGTAAATATTTGATTTTTAAGAAGGAAGGGAGAGAAAAGAAAGAAAGAAAAAAGCTCCACTCCTCCCTTTAGAAAGCTAAACCCGTAAGCTAACTGGTAAAACCCAGTCATAAATGAAACTGATTTTGACCAATGAGGGAGTGTAAGTTTGCTTTTAATTTCTAGAGTCTAATATCATTTTTTTTTTATTTCACCAAGAAGAAAAACTCACATGATCAAAACACTAAATGAGTATAAACAACAGCTGCATAACTCTATGACAATCAAAACAGACAAGTCAAACTCTGTGCTAAAATAAACATGCAGCCTCCATAATCATTCAGTAATATTGCTCCAGCTTATCACTGGATGAGATCCAGTTAGGTTTGATTTGGTTTGTTTTGTTTTACGGCATATCAACCTCAGTGGGTCATTTAATGCCAATAAAGTTTTTGGTTTGTTTGGTTTTATGGCATATCAACCTCAATGGGTCATTTAATGCTGATAAAGTTTTGAAATAAATCAATTCTTAATGGATAATACAATTTTTTTATAAATACATTTTTGTATTTAACCCATAGATGGGACCCTAACAGGTACTACCACTCCGGGTCAGAGTGGACCAGGGAGCAATGGTGATGAAGGGGTGCTCCACATTCCCCAAACCTCCAAAACTGGAACCTCACCATCAGATAGAGTTTAACATCATTCCCAGGACATGTAGACCCGCAGCCACTGCCTTCTAGTACCCATATGATAAAAAGGGGTTGGGGCTTGCCATAAGGGCAATAGGGTTGGGGAAATCATATAGGTGCTAGGGCTTGACGTGACCAGCCGATTGATTGGAGGGGGCCTCTCCGACCGCCCGTCTAGCCCAAGATAGGGCCAAAGTGGAGTATTGCAGGTCATGAACTGCTCATCCACCTGGGCTCTATCCTTAAGCATCACGAGTCGCCACCCACGGCCAACAGGTGTCCCCATTGGGGGAGTCTTACCCCTCTGCAGAGGTGCATTCTAACGCCCCAGCCGACAGGGCGGGAGATCCAGTTAGAGGAGAGTATTATACACACCATATGAGTGTGTAGCATCAAAAACCATGGGTAGCAGCATAGTGGATGTAAAGCAAGACTGATGAATGCAAAAGCAGATCAACAGCACATTTCACAAAATGCTGGGTGGGTGAACTTCATAGGTCAACGGTCGGAATCAAACAGTTCAATCAGGAAATTACTACTACTCTTCTCTAAGGGTAACGTCTATTGATGAGTTAATAAATAAGCTAATGAAGGATAACCATGACCGATAACCAAACTGTGTGTGTGTGTGTGTGTGTGTGTATACTGGCTTTATATTTGTAATTCAATAATCCCTTTCAAATTATTAAGCATTATAACTTTGTTTTTTTTGTTTTCTCTCTCAAATAACTTTAACTTTCCATTTTATTATTCTGTATCTGTATATTTGCATTCTTTTTCTTAATGTAACCGATTCATATTTCTGGTTATATTATCTATTATAATTTAGTCTATTATTAGCAGAAATCAATATTTTCAATTATTGATAAATAGCAATATAAAAATGTACAAAGATAGGTTGATGAAATATGACCAAAACTCATCAGAAATGTATACTCAATGTTACAGACAAGCACTAATTGTTTGTTGCTTTTTCTCTGGTGCATATAACAGCGGTTTATTTTCTCTTTTAGTTAAAATGAAGCGTTACATCTAATACACAATACTCAGAAGTTGCCATATTTTTTTTTTTTAGAAAAAAAAAAAAATTGCTAATTAAATATTGATAAAATATCAGGATGTCCGGTTTAATAGTTATTTTTTTAAAATAAGTAGGTTTTGCCTAAAACTACAATATTTAATTGTATATAAAATCCCCTATTCACCAAAAGTTCCTCTTACATCTTATATATTATTAAGAGGAGGTATCTAGTAGGCTAATGTTGACTACTAATACTTTTACCTAACCAAACTCCATAATACTGTTATAGATGGGATCTTATATACCATCAAATATGATACTAGTCTTCAACACTGAAATAACTGTTAAATCTTGAACAATACACCTAATGGGTTGAAGCCAATTCAACTGAATGTTTTAGATATTTAAATCCAAAACAAAAATTAACATTTACACTTTCAATGTTGATAAGTTAATTGGCATCAAAATTGAAGTTGATGTGATTATAGTAAATACTTAGAGAATCATCATAGAAAAACTAAATCTATGAATGTACTTAATTATCAATAAACTAGTAATTATTTTCTTTTTCCTCACATGGAGTTGGCTAAAAATGAATATAAAAATAATTGAATATATTTACAGATTTAATTAGGTTATTTTATGCAGTTTGTCAGAGCAGCCATACACATGTTAAAAATTTGTTGATAAAAATGAAGTCATAACCATACCAAATATATATATATTTACAAACTCCTCATACAAGCAAGATGTAACACAAGGTCAATTTCTTAAACAAAATTTAAAAGGTTTGATTTCAGAGTTTTCCTTTTCCTATACTGGTTGCCTAACAAAGGTTAAAGAGCTCAGTTTGTTCTACTATTTACCCATAGCTGGAGGGAGAATAGTTGGATGCATACCTTTCCCAATGGTTAGCTCAGTCGGTAGAGCATTCGGCTAGAAACCACAAGGTTCCTAGTTCAATACCGGTCCTCGCCAACTCAGCATATGAGTAGCACAGGGACCTGTGCAGTAAAGTAAGGAGCTGACGGTAGGTGTGGCACTCCACCTCAGATGTTAAAATAATCTCCTTGGTCTAGTGCAAGTGAAAAGGGGATAGACTCCCTTGCTGATTGGCTGATACCGACTTTAGGCCGCCCCGGCGACTTTTACTTATTAGTGCTATGTAAAATGCAAACAGTCTTGTCCAGGATTTGATATAACCATACAAAATATAAATTCTAAAAAGAACTTTGACAACTAGTAGTCATTTTTGGTGACAATATCCAAGACCAAAGTACTTGTAAGATAAAATAACTTGGATAAGCATTAAGACAACAAAAGTCCAAGAATTTGTAGAAAAATTGATTTTATTGGAATAAATCATTGTGTCTCTTGTGTAAAAATAAATGCAGAAAATTCTGATATAAAATGTTTTTCCCCAATATTTAAAACAGGGGGATTTTTTCTTTTGTTTGACCTTCTTGTGACCTCATATGTCAACCTCTTCTAACCTATTGTCACAAGTGAAAGTCTTGTGAGTCTTCCTAGTCAAAAATTGTGTCAATAAAATCTTAAAGAATAAATTAAAATTTGAAGGCAATACAATGCATATAAAAACTAAAAACAAAAAGATGTTTTTTTTGTCTTATCGATTTGAAATTGATAAGACAAAAAAACATCTTTTTGTTTTTATTTTTTATACGCATTGTATTGCCTTCAAATTTTAATATATTATAACATACTTAACAATGCTTCAAGCAAATTACCAATTACTCTTAAAGAATAAGTAAATAAAGCATATTGTCAGAAACATAAAACAACAAAGATGAGGATGATAGCACAAAAAATATTTGAAAAGCAACATCTTTTCTCAAAAATTCAGAGAGAAATAAGTAGATGATTATATTTTGTCCAACTCAAAATTACATACTGAAATCGTTTCAAGTTTTGGCTAACAAAAATATTATTTGATTGAAAATATCTTTTTTTTTTTTTTTGTCAGGCATAAAAATAAAGATAACTACACATCTCTTTATGATATCCTTTTTCCTTTCAACCACTTCACCTACTTAACACTAAAAATTTAGTCATAAGTTTCCACTGAACCATCATATATAAATCCCACATAATACAAGTGACAATTACACTAAGCATTACTAAGAGACATTTAGAATACATTTGTATGAGAGAGTATGCCCCACAAAATATGAAGGAGTTGAACAATTAACATTCAGATTATATTTATTATACTGTTTATAAATAGGATGCAAGTAAAATTTATCCAAATAAAGCAACACTCTATCCTAACTCAATTGTCAATAGTGTGTGTAAATGAGAGCAATAAACAAAGTGATTGTCACATGTAGTAGACTGTTACAATAACAGTTTTGAAAGGATTATAAAATAACTTACATCTGACCTTATTTAGTATAATAGGTTATTTGTATCTTAAAAAGTAAGGAAAACAATTTACTACAAGCATAAACCATATGTTTTGTTGATTTCATATATCCTACTTATGTATATTCTCATCATCAAGTGGTGCTAAAAGCACAGATCCCCATGACTCTCTCTCCCACCCTCATCCCTATCAGTCATCCCCCCCCCCCCCCTGGCAAGTCCAGTATCCTCACAGAGCTGATTAATGTAAGTTTTTGCTTGTCAGCTTACACTGGTGTGTCCAAGTGTAGGTGTCCCTAGGAGAATATCACTTATGAGTTCCTCCTTACTTCTCTGGCATTGTCCAGCCTGTCTTATCTTACTTGGATGATTTGTGTGATAGCAGGTAAGTGGCCATACAGCTGAGTTTTTGTGGGGTGCTGTTTCCAGGATATGTTCAAAACAGTACACATCCTTGTGTAGTTCCTATCTAGATTTTTCTGCAAGCATTTCATTAGAGTCCAAGTGGTGCAGCCATACAGTAACACTGACACGGTTACAGTTTGGAAAAATTCTTGCCTTATCTCATCAGAGAAATAAGATTTCCACATGTTCAATAATCTGTCTATAGCTGTCCCTGCGTATATTGACATCACTTTCTGTAAATTATATATTGCTACCTAGGTATGGGAACTGGTGTACAAATTTCACAGGCTTGCCCTCAGTATGGAAATGTCTCAATGTTGTTTAAAACACATGAACTTCATTTTATCTGAGTTCACAGAGGCCAATATCTTTTGCTGGTCTCTCTAGGCTATGCTACAAGGATTTAGCTTGGGCAGGTGTATTTGCAAGAAGTCTTTGATCATCTGCATAGACTGTATCTGTAATAGTTTCTGCAGGAAATTGCTGGCTTCTTGCATTTTTTAGTGAAGTCTTTTTCCTTCATTAGATCTAACAACTTTCACAGTTTTGGCAAATCATAAATAGAAATAATGCTAATGTATTTCATTGTAGGACTCCAGCAACAATGTCAAATAAATAAATCTGTGTCACCATCAGGTGAATGAACCATTGTTTTCATCTCTTTGTAGAGCATCATTATAGTGGTAACAATTTCTTTAGGGAGACCATATACTAGTAGTATTTGCTCCATCTTTCCTCTGTGTATGGAATCAAATGCCTTAGAGAAATCTACAAACAAAACTGTTGCTTCAATATTTTTTGCTTGAATCCTTTCTATGATTCGACAAAATTGTCAGAATCTGGGAAGTTGATTGATTTCTACAGACCCCATTTTGATTTTTTTCTAAGGATTTTTTCTACTTCAGGTCAGATGTGATTGAGAAGCCATTATAAACCTTAGACGCTATGGTAATATTAGTTATACTTTTGTAGTTCTTAACAATTCCAAAGTTGCCTTTCTTGGGGGGGGGGGAAAGATGCAACCTTTGTCCATTTCTCTATTGTATTTGGTTTTATACACTGCATTGCATCATCAAAGAAGCATGTCATCAAATTTCCTTGTCTTCAATACTTCTGAAAGTATTTCATTGAAACGTGCAGTTTTTCTGCTTTTTAGAACTTTGTGGAATTCATCTATCATAAAGTGTCCGAGCTTTGATGTCTACTTGGCTATTAATGATTTCTTAAGTATGTTTATCTGCGAAGAGAGTTTCCAAGCAAATTCTTGAAGTGTTCTTTCCACTTCAAAAGTCTATTTTCTTGGCTGGCAGTTTTTAGCTTTGATCTTGAGATGCTTTTCTTAACACCAACTTCATTTACTGTTTTGCCATGCTAATTGAGATTATCTATCTGTTACAGAATTTCTGATTTTATTCACTTGGCTTTGAATGTATTCTAGTTGTTCTTTTTTGTATGTTTTAGTTTTATCTGAACTTTCTTAAGCTGATGCACATTGGCATTTGTCTATCTTTTTTTATTATAGGAATGCTTTTTTTATGTTATCTCACTTTTCTTTAATTGCATTTGACTCCCAGGGTACAGTATATTTGGTTCTTTGGTTGGTATGCATTCAACTATTGCTTCTAAGTGGATGCTGACAAAGTTTTCATATTCATCATTTGGAGTATATCTTTCAGATGTCTCCCAAAGAGAAATTTAACTTGTTTTTTTTACTGTTGTTGAATAATGATTGCCTATATCACCATTGGCAAGTAAGGACCAGTCATATCCTACAGATTTACCAGTTTGCTTCTTATTTCTGAAATCATCTATATAAGTCAATTATACTAGCTGAAGTATACCTTTCAAAAATTTCACAATATAAAATGTAGCTCTTCAGTACAAATTAAGAGTAAACTACTAGATAGAAGATATAATTTATTATTACAAAATAATTAAAGTGTTATGTTGTAACAATATTAAACTTATTTTTTCAAATAGTATAATGTCATATGTTGATTGATTTAAACAGCATGTCAATCAGTCTAGGGTTATTTTATGCCTAGAGGTTATGTAATCGTGTTCATTACACATTCATACTCATATTTTTTGTGTAGTTAATTCGTATAAGAGGTTTTCATTTTTTTGCAGACGGTTCTATCAGATATGAATAATTTTTTAAACAGATCTATTTGATCCATACATGGGACCCTAACAGGTACTACTACTCTGGGTCAGAGTGGACTTGGGAATAATGGTGATGAAGGGGTACTTTATACTTCCCAGAGCTCCAAAATTGGAACTTCACCACTAGATGCAGTTTAACATCATACCCAGGATAAAAAAAAAGTAATTAAAGTCGTCGGGGTGGCCTAAAGTCAGTATCAGCCAGACAGTGAGGGAGTCTATCCCCTTTTCACTAGCGCTAGACCAAGGAGATTGTTTTTGGCATCTGAGATGGAGCACCACATCTACCATCAGCTCCTCACTTTACTGCACAGATCTCTGTGCTACTCATACGCTGAATGGGCGAGGGCTGGTATTGAACCAGGAACCTTGTGGTTCCTAGTCCAATGCTCTACTGACTGAGTTCGAGGCATTTTTTCATAATGTTAAAAAATTTTTTTTAAAAAGTGTCATCAGAGTGGATATGGAAGTAATGGTAATGAAAGAGTTCTCCACACTTTTCAGATCCTCAGCATTAGATGCAGTTTAGTGTCATACCCAGACACCTCTTTTTGCCCTGAGGTGGGGATACAATCAATATATTCTAAGCCCACCAACAGGGCAATCACATGTCATAAATAATCTGAGATAATTTAACTTTAAATCAAAGTACAAGTGTAAAGGATGAGAGATAAGAGAGAATACATTAAAATTCCACCTTTATGACAATATATTTTTAGAAACTGCAAAAAAATAAACTTCTAGTAAGGATTTTTCTGACTTTCCACCAGGCTGGAGTGACACAAACTGAAGCTCATGTAATTGTCAGCACAAAAAGTGCATGATCCCTATGGTATTCCCCTTTTGAGGTGCCTCAGGCACCTGGAAACAAACACAGCCCTGCCCCTTTTAGATGAGGGAGCAGGTGCTGACTGGAGGGATGGTCCACTGGGATCACACAATTTATTTTACTAACTGGCCCAGAAACTGAAGCTCCTGGATACTGAGCACATAGCCTTCTAGTATCTACTATATAAGAAATAATTGAAGTGTATAGTGTAATGGTTATCGTTGTAGGAAATGGACATGGCAAGACGAGTTCAAATCCTGAATGAAGCTGTTTGAAATATTTTTATTAAAACAAGAAAATTGGTAATAATTAAGATAAACTGATTAATACTTTAAAAATTATTATGTATGATTTTGATGGTATATAACTAGGTATATAAATATGGTTTTCAAAATCTGAAATTTTGAGGAGACATATTCAGAGTAAAATATACATTTAATAAAACAAACCAGGACCAACAATTCTCTTATCATGTGGCTAGTGTTATTTAAAAAAAAAATTTGTTTTAAAAAGTTGTTATGGATACCACTATTTAAAATGTACACATAAAAAATTGAATACAATTCTGAATTCATGATAAAAATAAGGGTCAGTGTTTATCATACACTAGCTAAAAAAATAAAACGGAAACTCAATTGAAAAAAAAAAAAAAAAAAAAAAAAAAAGATAAACTTCAAGAAGCTACAGTAAAAAAAAAAAAACAAATCAAAGTCCTATCTTATCCTTGATTCACGTGTAAGTTGTTTTCTGTATCAACTACACTGATATCAAACACTTTACTGAATTAAACAAGTCTGGTCATGTATTTGATCATAAATGGTAAAAAAGGACATTTTTATGTTTATGATTACAATTTTATTTAAATATTTAAATTTAACAGAACATTTAAACATTATTATTGAGTATTTAACATCTAGAATTACAATGAGAATTTAAAGTTTATCTTGAACTGAATAATTTTTGATATAATGTGTTCATTTTATTTCCCCAAATGAAGAGATAACAACTAATAACAAATAATTTAAAATTTCATGTCAACTAACCAGAGTCATGATGTCATTGGCCAAATCTCGAGACAGATCCTGAGAGATAAAACAAGCAAGGCCATTAAGAGCCACACCTGAATCATACATGTTCTGACTGTTCAAATCCTGAAAAAAAGAAGAAAAAACACAATTAGATATATTGTTTAATAAATAAATCTAAAAGAAAAAAAATCAACACAAATCATTTCAAAAGAATTTATATGAATATTCAAAATAAAATTATGCACTTTATTAATTAGATCATCATTTATGTTTGCATACAACTTTAGATTTGAATCTGTTTAATAGGTTAAGATAATTGCATAATCCCAACTAGTATTAACAGTTGGTGTTCAAGACTATGTAAAAACTAGGAATTTTGAATGATTTTTTTAAAGGTAAATAGGGCCTTCACAATTCAGTTTAGCTCAGTTGGTAGAGCATCTGCCTAGGAACAACAAGGTTACAGGTTCAATACTGGCTCTCACCAACTCAGCAAATCAGTAGCACAGCTTGGATCTGTGCAGTAAAGTGGGCAGCTGATGGTAGATGTAGCACTCCATCTCAGATGCATAAACAATCTCCCTGGTCTAACGCTAGTGAAAAGGGATAGACTCCATGGCTGATACTAACAATAGATCACTCCAATGAGTTTACTTTACTACTACAAGGTAATCTTATTTTATCTTTTCCCATTCATGACAGACTAAATTAAACTTAACATGAATATCATTTTAGACTTAAAGTTGACATTTTTACAGAAAGTATATTTTTAAATTTATTTCTGCATTGTTATCAAAAAGATTAAATTTAATAAGATGTGCATTAGGAAAGTTTTAAAGATTGAACTGATAAATAAAACTGCATATAACAAAGAAATAAAATTATTTAACTGTTACAATATTGTGCATAATTATAGTGTTTTGCTTAGTTGTGGCACAAGGCCAAATGTATGGAGCACCTAGTGCGACTCAAACTCACTAGTAATGATTTGCTTGTCTAGCTTACTAATCATTACAGCAATCACAATTGTATTGTATAATTATATGTACATAAAACTTTGAAAAATAAGTTTTAGAATATTGATGTAACAATGATTTGCTTTTTCATATCATTATGGCATTACAATACCAATCCATATAAATCCTACAACACAGACAATATATTTCTGATATTGAGAAAATTAAAAGAAAAGATTGAAAAAAAAAATGAATGATACAAAATGGGTAAATTTCAATATTTTTAAAAAGAATAATATATGCAGTTGTATAAAATTTATATAAATTCCAGATATATACAAAGTTTATAAGTATTTACAATAACATTAATTTCTAATATAAAAATCCTTACTCCTAAATAATGATTATTGTTTTACAAAAAGTATATGCTAATAACCATAAAATATTAGAAAAATACATTAAAACCCAATTATAAAATATAATGGCATCAAAGTATTGAAAGAAAAATACATTTTTGTCCTTTAGAACTCAAATTTTAGGATTATTTATCCTTATTAAATAATATTCATCCTTTATTTCCACTTAAAATAATTTTATATTGACAAATATTGTTGAAATGTAATACAACCAACTTTTGCAAATGTACAAGTTTTTTTGGGGTTTTTTTCAAATAGGTTGGGTAAGGAATAATTATGATATTTCAGACTGTTGTCCTCATCTTTATTGTATATAAACACAATGCTCAGGCCACTGTAATGTCTGGCTCTGTTTTAGGTATTTTTTATTTATTTTAATTACCCTAAAATAAGTCATCTTCAGACGATTACCCGTGAATTCAAACGTGGTTTGGGAGCTTAATCATTTGAATTCATGGGTAATCTGAAGATTGTCTTATTTTAAGGTAATTAAAATAATAAATAAAAAAAAAACCCACCTAAAACAGAACCTGAGGTTACAGTGGCCTGAGCATTTGTGTTTATACACAATAAAGATGAGGACAACAGGCTGAAATATAATTATTCATATTAAGCCTCATCTCATAAATACACATAAAAAATATTAGGTAGGGTAATGTTGATGATTTAAATAGAAAAAAGAAAAACTAATAGAAATGCTTTCCATAAAATTTATACTTAAAAATGCACTAAGAAATGTACTAATTAAAAGTTGATCAACACAGGACTTATTCAAGACATAGCATTATGAAAAACATTAATATTGACTAAATGGTTTATGCCAACTAAATTTTATGATCCAACTAATTTAACTAAATCTTATGACTTATCTTTTGATCTTGAATCAGAAATCAAATCAGCAATAATAAATACAAACAGCTGAACCAACACTACAGTAAACTATTGCATATTTACAGTACCTCTAAAATAAAGAAAAAAAGAAAAAAAAAAAAAAAAAGGTATTCTTGTAAAATTTATTACCAAGTGGGTGAAACTTATTAAAGAGGTTTCCATTCAATACATCTAGATAGTGAGCTTTGACATTTTAAACCTGTTCACCAAAGTCCCAAGAGATGAAGGCGTGTCAGTGGTTAAAGCAAAACTGTAATTTGATCAAACATTTGAAGAATAAATCAACATCCAAATGGAAACATTAACATTCTGCAAACAAACATATTTCCAGTTGGGTTTTGAAATATATTAACAAGAAGAATATATGGAGTCATTATTGTCAATAATAATAACAATATATATATATATATATATATATTCATACATGGTTACTTTGAAGAAATAACTCTCAGAAGTATACCAGTGAAACCATTAACCTTGATAACCTTTATATTCTAGCTTCAACCAGAAAATATAAAAGTAATTCTATAAAAGCCCTTCATTATGAAAAAGGAAATTAATTGTGAATTAGCCTTCCTGGATGTACTAATAACTCATACAGAACATGGATTCAAAACACCCATACACCATTAACTGACCAGACAAAAAAATAATAGGGGATAGGGGTTGGATGATTGTTTGCTGTTTATCAATCAAACAATAATACAGACATATACAAACAAGAGATAAGAACATAAAGGAGATCCTCCAAAGCAAATATCAACAGCAACTAATAGCAGATGAACAGCTCAGAAAACACAAGAAAATTGACCACAGCCATTTTATCATACATTATACATATGGTGGAGAAGAAAAAAAATATGTGTGAATATCAGGACAATATTTAAAAGTGGTTTTACACTATGCAACGTAAAAATAAAAACCCTGATGAAAGAAAACTTTATGATAATTGCTTGGAATATTGTACATACAGTTATTGATAGAGTACAACGGTAAAGTAGCCACTTAAAAAGAAGGATTAGGAACATCAAAAAGCTGTAAGTAAAGTTGGCAGTGACCTATTGTCAGTATCATGCAGTGAATCTATCCCCTTTTCACTAGCGCTAGACAGGGAGATTGTTTTGCATCTGAGGTGGAGCACAACAGCTACCATCAGCTCTGCACTTTACAGCACAGATCCAAGCTGTGCTACTGATTTGCTGAGTTAGCAAGGGCTGGTATCGAACTTGGAAACTTGTGATTCGTAGGCAGAGGTTCTAGTTAAAAATACTTTAAAATCTGGCGTGGTTGATCATGCATACTATGCTCAAATAGTTCAATCAGCAAACGTCAGAGTATAGACATTAATAGTTTTGTGGGAGTTATTAATCAAGGAAGGAAAAGGTGATGAAGTTTAGATTCTCTATGCATAGTCTAAGAGTACATTTCAAGAGGTCACAAGGTCAGCATAGAGATTAGGGAAAATAGTCACAAAAACAGATTGGGATATGTCCGAGAGGGTGTGCACAGGATTCCCCAATAATAAGATTTCATAATATTCCAGAACTCAACAGAGACCCCAGGGAAGGCTGGAGGGTACAGAGCAGAAATATGTAAAAGAAATAAAATAAACAACATTTTGGTTCAATTCTAATATGAATCTAATAGCTAAAATAAAACTAATAAGAAATTTAATGGTTGACTTTATTGCATCATTTTGTTAACAGAATGAAGAATATTCATAAGGGTTATACAGTTAATATAGTTGTAAAAAGGAAAGTCAATGGAGTAGCCTGTTGTCAGTATCAGCCAGATAACGAAGGAGTCTATCCCCTTTTCACTAGTGCTAGATAAGGGAGATGGTTTTTGTATCTGCAGTGGAGTGCCACCCACAACCATCAGCTCCCCATTTCACCACACAGATCCCTGTGCTACTCATGTGCCGAGTTGGCAAGGGCCAGTATTGGAATAAAATAGGAAACTCATACAAAAAAAAAAAAAAGAAAGTTAGACAGTATCATTTATGGTCACGGTAGGAGGAACAAAGACAATCACAAGTAGCTTCTTAATTGGTAATTGCCATTTTAAAAGAAAAAAACATTAATAAGCTGTAAAAATATTAACTGAAGCTGTAAAAATATGATTACATTAACATATCTATTTATATAATTTTGATGTGATTAAGACATCTCAATGAGCATGGCAGACAGTAAATAAAATTAGCAGTAAGTAAATTAACTTGAGATCAAAGCTAACAGCTGCCAGCCAAGAAAATAGACTTCTGAAGTGGAAAGACCACTTCAAGAAACTGCTTGGAAACCCTCCTGAAATCACAGGTGAACATACCCAGGAAATAATTACTAACCAAGTAGACATCAAACTTGGACACTTTACAGAGGATGAACTCAACAAAGTTCAAAGAACATTCAAAAGTAGAAAAGCTCTAGGCCTTGACAAAATACCTCCTGAAGTATGGAAGACAAAGAAATTTGATGACATACTTCTTTGATTATGCAATAAACAAAACACTAGAAAAATGGACGAAGAAAGCGACTTTGGGATCACTATGAACTACAGATGTATAACTCTTACTGCCATAACTGCTAAGGTTTATAATACCCTGCTTCTGGATTGCATCTGTTGTTTTGTCCAAAAAATTCTTAGGAAAAATAAAAACAAATTTTGGAGAAATCGATCCACAACAAATTCTGTTGAATCATTGAAAGAGTACAAGCAAAAAATCTTGAGGCAATACTTTCAAAATAGATTTCTCAAAGGCATTTGATTACATACACAGAGGAAAGATGGAGCAAAAACTTCTAGCAAAGAAACTGTTACTGATATAATGATGCTCTACAAAGACACAAAAACAATGGTTCATTCACCTGATGGCGATATGAATTTCTTTGACATAGCAGCTGCTGGAGTCCTACAAGGAGATACATTAACACTATTTCTATTTATAATCTGCCTAGATTACATACTATGAATATATCATTAGATCTAAAGAAGAAAAATGTTTCACACTAAAAAAAGGCAAAAAGCAGATATCCCACAGAAACTATTACAAATGCAGACTATGTAAATGATTTAATGTTTATCACAAATACACCTACATAATCCAAATTATTGCTGCATAGCCTGGAGCAGGCAGCAAGAGGCATTGGCCTCTTTCTGAACTCAGATAAAAACAAAGTTCATACATTTTAACAAGATGGAGCCATCTCCACATTAAATGGCAAGCCACTAAAATTAGTAGATCAGTTCACATTCCTAAGTAGCAATATCTCATCTACAGAAAACGATGTCAATATATGCATGGAAAAGGTGTGGATTGCTATAGACATATTATTGATCAGATGGAAATCTGATCTCTCTGATAAGATAAAACTGGAATTCTTGCAAGCTGTAGCCATATCAATACTACTATATGGCTGCACCACTTGGACTCAAAATGCTTGGAGAAAAAGATTGATAGGAACTATGCAAGGATGCTGCATGTTGTCTTGGACAAATCCTGGAAGCAGCAACAAAAAAGCAATTTACTTCCTATCACACAAACCATTAGAGTAAGATGAATAAGACATGTTACATATGGCTGGAAAAGTAAGGATGAACTCATAAGTGATGTTCTACACATGGACACACCAATGTTGGTTGACCAGCAAAAATATACATACAACAGCTATGTACAGACACTGATTACCATGCTGAGGATTTTGCCAGGAGTGAAAACAGATAGGGATGGGTGGCAAGATAGAGTCAAAGGAAACAGTGTTGTCAGTGCCACTTGATGATGATGATGATGATGAAAGTCAGTGGATAATAATTATATAAAATATATTAAAGTCAAAACATACTAAAAGTGTCCAGATATTTCATTGATCCCTACAATTGCACTAAATAAGTCACTATTATCATTAACTGATTGCACTAATATCTATTCTAATTTTAATGTTTTTATTATAATCTTTTTACTTCAACTTTAGTTGATTATTTTATTACAATTATATATATATATATATATATATATATATATATATATATATATATATATATAGTATCTGGACCTATGGAAATTCCATGGGTATTGACAACTAAGATTATCTATTTGTATTATTTAGATTTGTTTGTTGTCCTCATCAATTGAGGTTTCAGGTTCAATCGTGACTACAAGTGAAAATAACAGACTAACATAGCTTAACACATGTACCCAGTCAGGTTTAAGAATGAGAATAATCTACCCCAATGGATTAAATATAGGGTTCAGTTCGAAGCTCCGTGAAGGCTCCCAGGTTTGACAAGAAACACCTGAAGTAATACAGAGGGCAAATTGGCTAAAACATTGTGTATATAACAATAAAGATGAAGACAACAGTGTGAAAAATCTAAATAATACTAATTATCAAGCCTCATTTTAAAAATTCAGACAAATAAGATTATCTATTATATCATGTCTTTTCTCTTCCTTTTCCTTTATCTTTTCATTATTTTATTCCTTCCAATCATTATTGCCTATGAATTAGTTTCCTATGTGGAAAAAGAAATAAGAAATTCACAAATATTAATTCTAATGCATCCTCTTATCTTTCATTTGCTCAATCTATAAAGAATTTTAATGGAGGTGCTTGTTGTAATGGTTATGGTTGTAGGAAATGGTCTTGGTGACTAGAGTTCAAATTCTGGGTGAGGCTGTTTGCATTTCACATAGTGCTAATACCCTTAAAAAAATTACAAATTTTAAAGAAACTTCTAAGACCATTCCTAAATGACATTTTTTTTAGAAGTGAATTTCGAACCAAAAATGTTGTTTTTTTTTAAATAATATAGTTAAGTCTAAAGGATATAAAATAAATAAATCTTATTTGAATTGAATATTGGTAAAAGTTATTTCAAGTGTAAAAGCAAAACTTTCTTTGAATTTCTCAAGCCGACTACAGAAGTGAACTAGGAAAATCTCAAACCGAAAATAAACTGTTGGTTCCCAGTTTTTGACTTTGCCTAAACAATGAGTAGACCTTTTAATATAGAACACCAAGTGCAGACACAAAACTAAATTCTTTTTGTGCCATCTACTACCAGACTGATGTCTCTGTGGTTGTATATGGTCTTAATACATAGAAATGAGGTATAGTATAAGTGAATACACATAAATTCTCTATAGCTGATTTAGACTGAGTGTCTATTGAATACTTTATGGAATTTACATATTTTCTTTGTATGTGTGTGTAAGTGGGTATCAATCAAATCAATAAATATTCTTCCCACTCAAGTCTTTACAGCTCTGTTATATGGTGGGTTAAAACATTAAATTTTGCCTATGCTTCTTTTTTTCCATTATTATGATTCATGAAATTCAAGATCTCCAAGTAAACACTGCTTTTCAATGACACCACACATTCTATTTTTTGCCTGATTGAAAATGTTGTTGTTGCTAGAATTGGCAGACAATTTACTACACACAGACATGTGGGATTTGAGTCTCTTGATATATTTCCTTTTTTTATGTTGATGATAAGCCAATTTTAGTCTGATATGCAGAGGTTAAATTGACAATAAAACCTCAGTATCTGACTTCAAAGGGAAATATATTGGTTATTCAGCCATTACTCTTCATCATGTTCATCTGACAACACAGATACCCATAGCTTGCTCTCTCTCAACACACATCTCTCTCAATCAGTCATAGCACCTGACAGGTCTTCTATACAGCCTCCAGAATCAGCAGAGCTGATTGATGTACATTTTGGCTGGTGTGTCTATGTGTAGGTGTCCACAGGAGAACATCGCTTATGAGTTCATCCTTACTTCTCCAGCAGTGTCCAGAATGTCTTGTTCTTTTACTTAGATGGTTTGTGCAACAGGAGGCAAGTATAACTATTTTTTCATTAGTGCTACTTCCAGGATTTGTTCAAGAGAGCATGTAGCATCCTTGTGTAGTTTTCATCATTTTCTCTAAGTGTCTTGTTAGATTCTAAATGGTGCAACCATACAGTAGCACTGACATGACTATAGCTTAGAAAAATTATTACCATATTTTATCAGAGAGATATTTTCCTATGATTGATAATCTGTCTATAGCAGAAAAAGCTTCACACCAAAAAAGGCAAGAAGCCAGTGATATCCCACAGAAATTATTACAGATGCTGACTATGCAGATGGTCTAACACTTCTCAGAAATACACCTGTTCAAGCGGAATCACTGCTGTATAGCCTAGAGAAGGTAGCAAGAGGCATCAGCTTTTATGTGAACTCAGATAAAATGGAGTTCATGTGTTTTAAACAAGACGGAGACATCTCAACACTGGATGGTAAATCTCTAAAATCAGTAGACAAGTTCACATCATCATTATCATGTCGCGCTTGCAGCACGGATATCCATGACAATCTCTCGTCAACCTTCCCTATCATTCATTGCACCCGGGAGGTCCTCTGCGAAGCAAATCGCATCCTCACATAGCTGGTCAATGTAGGTCCTTGCTGGGCGCCCCACACCTGCATGTCCATGTGTTGGCTTCTACAGAAGAACGTCGCTTATGAGCTCATCCCTACTTCTCTAGCAGTGTCTGCATGCCTTGTCCGTCTCACTCGGATAGTTTGTGAGATGGGAGGCAAGTGACCGTACAGCTGCCTCTTCGTGGGGTGCTGCTTCCACGACTTGTTCAAGACTGTACGCAGTATTCTTGTGCAGCTTCCATCTAGCTTATTCTCAAGATGCTTCGTTAGGGTCCAAGTGGTGCAGCCATATAGCAGCACTGATACAACCACAGCCTGGAAGAACTGTCGCTTCAGCTTGTCAGGGAGATCGGACCTCAATATGACTGACAATTTGTTTGTGGCTGACCATGCCTTTGCTATTCACGTCCAAAAAGACAAGAAGCCAGTGATATCCCACAGAAATTATTACAGATGCTGACTATGCAGATGATCTAGCACTTCTCAGAAATACACCTGTTCAAGCGGAATCACTGCTGCATAGCTTAGAGAAGGTAGCAAAAAGAGAACTCAGATAAAATGGAGTTCATATGTTTTAAACAAGATGGAGACATCTCAACACTGGATGGTAAATCTCTAAAATCAGTAGACAAGTTCACATACCTAGGTAGTAATATCTCATTTACAAAATATGATGTCAATATATGCATAGGAAAAGCATATATAAATAAATTATACACTTAATCAGCATTGCCCCATTGGAAACATAATCAAAAACTTAATTCTTAGATTAGTTTTTACAAGTAAATCAAAAAAATTATTCATTATTTATTTAGACTTATCAGTAGTTATCATTTAATAAAATTTAGCAAAAAATAATAATTAACTTAAAAATAGTAATAATTATCCAATATTGATACTTTTGTAATTCATTCACAATTATAAAGTCCACAAAATCAAAAAGGCTGAATCAACTGACAAGAATTACTCACAAAATAAATAATACATAATTTAGTATATAAAATAACAAGTGTTTTATGTTGAAACCAAAAATCTAATAGAAGAAAAAGATCATTCACTTGTCTCGAGGTTATTTCTATAAAAAATGTGTATATATTTCTTAGAAATGCTATACAACTTTTACAAGACATTTTTGTTTAGTATTTCAAATTCAAAAGACAATACCATAAGAATGGAATGAATTATCAAGGTATCTTAGCACAAAAGTTTTCATTATTCCTAAAAACTGAAAAGGTCTAAAAGCAAAAAAAAATTTTTTAACTATAAAAACAGAATAATAATTCCATTATCTATCGGAAATCTGATAGTGGATTATCTTCCCCTGCCGCTAGGGAGTGAATCGCCAACTGGAGGTTGGCGCGAGAATCAAAACCCCATTACTTATCAAGGAGCAGTTACCGAGGGAAGTCGCAAAAATGAGCATTCCCTACACTTCACTTGTCTGTAAGACCTCGACCTGGACGGAGGCGTTTTTTAACCAGCATACTTTCTAAGGCTGTCTCATAGCATACTACTGAAGGCCATTTCGACAGCATACTTATCAGAAGGCTGAGGACCTAAATAGTCGACTTAAAAAGGGCCCCATCCACCGTCATTTAAAAGAACAGTTACCCAGATGAGAAGCTTCTAAAAGAGCATCCCCTACTTTTACTTATCGGATGAGAACCGACAAAACGGAAGTGTCTCTACAGAACTCTACAACCACAGCGACCAGAATTCCCTTTCTAGAGCCACTTCTCCAACAAACATTATTTCCCCTCACAGATAAGTCTGGTAGCAAATGACATCAAAATTTGCAACAACATTTCTGTACCTTTTTGATAATACATGTGTCTGTATTTTATATTCGTGTTTGTTTTCTTCTTTCGTCCAAACAATAACCACTACTACCGGAGAATAAGGGCTCCAATGAAACCCCGTAAATACTCTTATATCATCAATCTAATACCAATTATGTTTTACCACACTATAATTTTTGAATAAATAGTAAAGTCAACAGTGACCTATGTCAGTATCAGCCAGATGGTGAGGGGGTCTATCCTCTTTTCACTAGTGCTAGACCAGGAAGATTATTTTTGCATCTGAGGTAAAGTGTCACCCCTACCATCAGCTCCATGCTATGTTACTCATGTGCTGAGTTGGTGAGGGTTGGTATTGAACCCAGAAACTTGTGGATGCAAAAGTAATTTTCAAGCATTTTTTTTTTTTTTTTTTAAATTTAAAAAAAATTTTTTTTACAATGTTTCACACTTAATAGCTATGAGAAACATTTCATAGAGATATTTAAATAAAGAAAACCATTAATTTTAAAACATGTTTTTGTTGTGATGAAAAGTTTTATATCTAATATTGAGTTGAGTCATAAATAATTTCCATTTTTAAAAAGCAATTTGTAACTACGCATTTCAAACTTCCAGTGTTTTAAACACAACCAAAAATTACCCGATTAAAGTGTATCTTTCATCTGTCATTCTTATTTTAGTAGTGAAACAGTGAACATTATAATTTAATCTATGATTTCCCACCTCTAAAATGGAGAAACTGAAAGTGCATATTCAACATGTTGTGGGAGTTTAAGAATAACAAAAATGCTACAAAAACAGATAAGAAAATTTGTAGTGCTTATTGCTAAGGTGTCATTACTGACCACCAAATCTGAAACTGGTTATTAAAATTTCATTCTGATTATACATCATTTACAGATGAACCCAAACCAAAGACACTCAATAAGACCTTGATCAATATGCTTTAAGAAGGATTGATAGAATGCAATCCATACAAAAGTACTTATGAATTAGCATTGACCTCAATATATCTCAAGCCACAATCTGCCACCATTTGAAAAAGATAAGTGAGTAAATCTGGGCATTTTGATTACTCATACACTTAGTGAGAAGAATAAGGAAGATTGTTTTGTTTTACGGCATATCAACCACGGTGGGTCATTTAATGCTGAAAAAGTTTCAAAAGATTTGTAGTGATAATTTGGAAGAAAATTTTTTTAACTCAATTTTTTTTGTAAACAAATTTTCTATTTAACACATAAATGGGACCCTAACAGGTACTACCACTCCAGGTCAGAGTGGACCTGGGAGCAATGGTGATGAAAGAGTGCTCCACATTCCCCAGTCCTCCAGAACTGGAACCTCACCATAAGGCAATGGCTAAGGGTCTTCATGTCCCAGGACATGAAGACCCTTAGCCACTGCCTTATGATAAAAGTTGGGGGTTGCCATAAGGGCAATAGGGTTGGGACAATCATACAGGTGTTAGGACTAGACATGACCCGACGACTGAGCAAAGATGGCCTTTCCGACCGCCTGTCTAGCCTAAGTAAGGACCAAAGTGGACTGTGGCATGTCATGGACTGCTCAGCCACCAGGGTTCCTTCCTTAAGCATTCATGGCCAACAGGTGGCCTTGTTGGGGGAGTCTTACCCTTCTGCAGAGGTGCAGTTGATGTATAAATATTCTAAAGCTCTAGCCAACAGGGCTCTAAGGAAGATTGCAAGTGCCAAGTCTTCTTTCAAAGCCGAGAAATGACCATTTCATTACAGATGAAGAAAAATGGGTCTTTAATGACAATATTAAAATTCAAGAGGTAGTGGGGAATTGACAAGGATGAATCTCAGCAGCCTACTACAAAGGTGAAACTCTAATAGAAGAAAAGTTATGTTGTATGATGGGATCAATGCAGTATTATTAATTTTGAGTTTTTAAACTGCAATCAAACACTCAATGAGACTTATACAATCAACAGCTGCAACATGTGCATAAAAATCTAAGAAAATGATCTGCACTTGTCAATATAAGAAATGTTGTACTTCTCCATGATAATACAAGGCTACATTCAGAAAGAATCATGCAGGAACAAAAATATGATATTTAGGCTGGTCTTTACTCCTTTCACCATATTCATCAGATCTTGTACCAAGGGATTTCTATCTTTATCATTCTATACAAAATGCTCTGAATAACAACAAATTTTCTCAATTGGAAATGTTTGTGGAAAACTTTTTAAGTTCAAAACCAGAATCAACAAATTACCTGAAGTGATTCAAAATAATGGTGAATATACTATTGATTGACATTAATTCATTGTTAAATTATTCATAAATAAATTATATTTTACTAAATCAGATTTCATTTATGATTCAATACAATACATTATGAATTTTTAAACAAAAAATGTTGTTACTTTTGATATAAAATTAAAAAAGAAAAAAAAAAAGAAAAAAAAAAAAAAAGGATTTTTTATAAAGAATAATCATGATCCTATCTTGAAATTTGATATACAAGATTATATTAAAAATTAAGTTTCATGAGCTGGATAAAAAAAAACAAACAAAAAAACATAAGTAGTTCCTAACTTCCTACAGCAATTTTGGTTTACTAACTGAAAAAAAGAAAAAAAACAAAAATATTTAAATATTTCAAATGAAATTACCTTTCTTATCATATTGGTCGTTAACATCAAAACATCTGTGCCATCATGAAAACTCTGTGAAGCTGCCAGATATCCAATACGCTGGAAAAAATACAAAATAAAACATACAATTTTAGTATGAAATCTGATATGGGTAAAGACATTAACTTTTTTTTATTTATATTCACAAATAATATCTAAAATAAAAAATAAAATAAAAAACAAGTGAACATAATTCTATATTTTAACAATGAGAAATAAATACAATGTTATGTGGTAGGCATTTATTAAATTATCAAGATTCTAGCATCAAATTAAAATAACTATTTTGACATAGAGGAAATATATATTTTCATATTTTCGGAAACAGTAAGAAAATTCCTTTGATACTTATTTGTGGTTACAAAAAAAAGAAGACAAATGTTAACTAAGATGATAAGCTATTTAAAATTTTAAAAATGTATTTAAAGTCACAATAAAAAAAATTAAAGGAATTATCATGAAGTTACACATTTTGACAAAAACTCTCAAATGATTTACTTACCTTGAAGGTAAATTTTGAGGAACTCATCACCTCAATGATATTAAAAGCAGCCCAACTGATATCATATCCCAACATTTGGAGCTGGAATATAAAAACAAAACATATTGAATTTAAAAGCTAATTATCTTTTTTTTTTTTTTTCTCAAAATAAAAAAAATAAAGTAATTTAAAAAGTTCATTTTAGATTCAGATTAAGACAAAAAACAATACAGGTTTTTGTTTATAGTTGCAAAATGAAGTGACATCTAATCCATACCCCCCCCCAAAAAAAAAAACAAAAAAAAAAAAACAGGGGAATATCCCACTTTAATCATACTGTCAAATTCAAATGGTCTAAATAAACAGTTATAGCTTCAAACCCACTTTTTTTATGCTTAAAATATTCAATTTATAGAAAGGCATAATATATCAACAGAAAAAAATTAAACAAGAGAGTAGTGTTAACTATGTGTTAGAATTAACTTGGATTTAAAAGAAAAACAATTGAAAGATAATATACTTTAATATCAATGAAAAGTTATAATTTTCAGATTTGTTTTGTGTTTCCTCACTATCATATAATATTTCAATTATATGGAATAACTTATTGAAATCTAAGAAAAAAACATTTGCAAAAGAGAATTTTATTGAAAGTATTCTAGCATTAACTCTCTGCATTTAGAACAAAACATGGATAATCAATATTGACTTTTTTATGTTTATTGCTCAAGTAATATTGGAGCAAATTACACCAGTTTATTAGTTGTACTTCTATTTTCTACTCACATCATAGTTTAATAATGCAAAAATTATGCTCAAATAGAAGAGGGTAAATTTGAGCTCAAGGCTAAAAGAAAAAAAAAATCAAAATACTATCTTACCAATACATTAATAAAATGTTCAAGTTAATTGAAATATAAAGCAAAACTTGGTAGAGGAATCAGTAAATACCATATATATATATATGTATGTGTGTGTGTGTGTGTGGTATTTACTGATTCCTCCGATTCATATGTATTAATAAATTTAGAAGAAATTAATTTCAGGTGCATAAATAAACTGGTGGTTGACCCCCCCTCCCAGCCACCACATTTAGCACCTATAAGATAAAAGGGTTGGTTGTTTGCCATAAGGGCAATTTGAACAATACGGTTGTACTTAATCATATAGGTGCTAGGGATCCAGCTTACTGCTCCTCCCTCCCATATATGTGTGTGTGTGTGTGTGTGTGTGCTGGTTAGTTTGTGCTTAATGGCATATCAACCTTTGTGGGTTATTTAATGCCAAATAGTTTTTTTAATATATATATAATTTGTTTAACTTCATGTGTATTAATATATTAGCAGAAACTTTTATTAACTTCATGTGTATTAAAAAATTAGTAAAAATAATTTTTATGTTAGGTTTTTCATTAACTTCATGTGCATTAATATATTGGTTGAAAGTTTCTTTAACTTCATGCTTATTAATTGGTAGAAATAATTTTTATGTTGGTTGGTTATTTTGTTTAATGGCATATCAACCCTTGTGGACTATTTAATGCCAAAACTTGTTGGGTTTTTTTTTTGGTATATATAATTTGTAGGTAAATATTTTTAACTGGTTTAATTTCATAAACCAATAGACATAATTTTCATTAACTTGCAAACAGATCTATTTGATCTATAGAGGGGATCCTAACAGGTACTACCACTTTGTAAAAGAGTAGATCTGGGAGTAATGGCAATGAAGGGGTACTTCACACTTCCCAGAGTTCCAGAATTGAAACCTCATCACTAGATGCAGTTTAGCACCATAGACAGACACTAAGTTGGTAGAAATAATCTTTATGTTAGATTCTTCATTAACTTCTTGTGTATTAATAAACTGGTGGTTCACCCTCAGTCATCACCTTCTAGCACTTATAAGATAAAAAGGAGGTCAGTGTCTGTTTGCCATAAAAGCAATTTTAAGGCTATCTATTCAAGTCAATTTTAAAGCTTTCATTTTTTTTTACAAGTCAGGTCACTTGTTAAGCAGTACTGGTACCATGTAACCCAGTATTATGCCACATGGTCAGGTAATTTGCAACTAAACCAGCTCTCTCACTAGGCTTAAATGGTAAGAAGTTTGTGTGTGAGTGTGGAGGTGGGGGTTAGACACTCAGTAGGATTAAAAACAAGACCTGTTAAAGGGTGGATGAATAGTAGGAAGCATGTGGTGTAATGGTTAGTCATGGGAAATGGACTCGTCGCCCTGAGTTCAAATCCTGGACGTGGTAATTGCATTTCACTTAGCGCTAATACCCTTGGGAAGGTATGAATCCTACTCTCCCTCCAGCTATGGGTAAATAGTAGGGCAGACTGGGTTCTTTAACCTTGGTTAGGCAACCAGTCTAGGAGAAGGAAAACTCTGAATTCAAACCTGTTGAACTCCGCTTAAGAAATTGACCTTGTGTCGTATCCTGCTCGTGCGGAGGGGTTGGTAAATAGATAAAGGGTGGATGAATCTTTCTATAGGGTCAGTGGGTATCTAGCAACTCTTCACTATGATTGGCATCCCCAGTGAAGGGTATTCTTAATTCCTTGAAATGATCAAACATGAACAATGAATAACAACCAAAAATCTATGCTTCTCCAGTTGTCAAAGAGCTGCATACCCAAAGAGGAATATTCAAAGAACATGCAACACTACAGAAATCTGTGTTGGCCATCATCAGTGCCATCATCAGGTTGTAATTTGCTGTTACAGAAACAAGGATGATCTCATATATAAAACAATTCTATGGGAGCCAAAACACAGAAAATATTCCAGCAAAGAGCTAAACTGACATCTTTGAAAATGACATGGGTGAAAAATGTGATGAATTTCTAGCACTTATAGAAAACCAGGAGCAGTAGGAAGTCTATTGTTTATCCCCAAGCAAGCTTGACTGACTGATATATTTTTTTACAATTTTATTTAACATAAAGTAATTAAAAGAAAGAAAGAAAGAAATCAGTCAGTCACACACATTTGCATTTAGGTGCAAACAATTGACTTTCATTGCACCTAGTTTTCCATTAGCATTAGGAATTCACCACACTCATAATGTTATACAAGTTTATTAATCAACTTTTATCTACACACTACCATAGAGTTAGAATTTATATATTTAGGAGTGTCCTAAATCAGAAAAAAAAAAGAAGGTTTTTGACATCTTTTTTCACTGAATTTAAATGGAATAGTTTCTCTATATCAACTCAGTTTTGTCTACTGATAATTACTTTTCTTTTTTTTTAATGCTTAGGTCATTTCTTACATCTCCTATTTTTCTTTTTAATGTGTCCTGGGTACAACATTAATCTGAATCTAGTGGTGAGACTCCATTCCTGGAGCTTTGGAGAATTTGAAGTCATCCTTTTGTTACCATTACTTGTGAGGATCCCATCTATGGATCAACTAAATCTGTTTGAAAATAATTAGAATTAGATAGGAATACTTGAAACCATGTAAATTATATATATATATATATATATATATAGATAGATAGATAGATAGATAGATAGATAGAGTCAAAACTTTTCATGATAAACTTAATGTACAAAAATCTGTAAAGATTTCAAGTATTTACTGTTAAGCTTGTTTCTTTTTAATTAATAAAGACAATATTGAACAGATTTTACAAATAGGCACCTTTTATTGAATACAAAATAAGATTACTTATGATTTTTGAAAAAAGTAAACATACTAAATAAATTTATGTGACTGTTTATGGAAAAGTTGTTGTTTTTTTTTAAATACCATACAATGTAAGAAGATTTTTATTGAAAATTATCTATATTCAAAAATGTAAATAGAGTTCAATTTATTTTATATAAGGATTTAATTTTTTTTTATACAAAACATTTTCTTTGTAAGCAAATATGGTAATAACCTACAAAATAGAGGTAATGTTGAAAGACAATCAAATTTTATTCTATGAATTTTATCTATGAGCTCAAAGATCTAAAGATACATAAAATAGATCAATTTTAACAACTTACTAATTTGCTTATCTTTTTCTAATTTTTAGTTACATTTATGTTTATATTAAGTTTATGAAAACTTTTCCTATAATATTCCAAATTTTGATATCAGAATTATTGTCTATCATTCTATAAACAATTAGCATGTAACTATACAGGATAGAAAAAAATTATACAGGCAAATTGTGAAACTGGATTTAAAAAAAAAAAAAAAAATGAATGTCTACAAAAAGTAAAATGGATTCTTGTATACAATCAGACTATTATAAAATACAATGGTTGGTTGGCTAATTTTACAATATTTCAATCCTTATTGGGTTATTTAATGTTGAAGTCAGTCTTTTTCTTTACAAGTAATTATATAGTTTAAAGTAACTATATGATAATCATTTTTAAACAATTACAGTTTTAATTAACTATTCTTAATACAAATAATTTTCAGTTATGTTTTTAAGTATTCCTATCAAATTCTAATGGTTTTAGAATAGATATATTTGGCTAATACATGGGATCGTAACAGATGGGGGACTTGAGAGTAATTGTAACAAAAGGATGACTCACACTCTCCAAATCTCCAGAAATGGAGCCTCATCACCAGATGCAGTTTAGTGTCATAACTAGGACACTTTTTTTGGGGGGAAGGGGCGTTACCCCTCAGCAATAGATTTAGTCAATGTATTCTAAACCTTGCCAACAGATTGAAAAATAAAGAGAAGATAAAGTGCAAATTTTTTTTAAATCCTGTGATTTGAAACTATGATAAAATTATTTAGATCAAACCAAAATAATTCCAAGACCAATAAAATACAATTTTGATAGATTTATTTATTTATATTACAATGGTGTGTTATTTATTAAAGACAACAGCCAATAATTTCTACCAAAATAGAAATTTAGAAAACTTATATAATATATTTCTCACTCAAAAACAAAAACTGTTCAACAAAATAAAAAGTAAATATCCTCTTTGTTTTTTCATCTTACCATTTCCCATCTATTCAATTAAGAAATAAACCCAATAAAAAGACACTATAATAAAAGACTTCTTAACAAGTTAAACACTTTTAAACAGTGGAAATGCCTGAGTAATGATTAACAATTAATCATCCAAAAAAAGGTATTTAGAAGTAGGTAATCAATTATTGACCAGAGACTATTTACAAGTTTTGTTTCAAGTTATAAATTGATAGAACAACTTATTTATTGAAACTAAATTAATAACAGAATTTGTCGAGTATTAAAAAAAGGATTTATAAAATAAAAAGTTAACATTTCATTTTTTTAACTTTTTAATTCATTCAATTATCATGAATAACAAAATTTAGAACAATTTTACATTATTTGTAGATTATTCAATAAATTTTTAAAAATCTATGATAAAAATCAAGTGGTTCACAAAACGCCAATATAGAATGTCTAATCAATTCAAATAATGTTGGATTTCAAGTGATATTCTTATTTTTTGGAGCATACAAAATATCAAATTCATAATTTTATTTTCAAATATTTCATAAAACTATTTGAGCAAAGTTATGAACCACAAAACAAACTGAATTCAATTTTTTTCCTTACTGAAATTACTTTTTAATAAATTTTAACTGATGTGAATAAAAAAAATACAGATAATCTTTCAAAAATGCTCTGCCCCCTTTACATTGTTAAACAATATGTATGATCAACTATTAATTTTAATAAAACTAGAATCCAAATAATGTGGTAATACATGGTTGGGCAGAAGTAGTAGGCTAGTCAATAATAATAATAAATGTAATTATTATTTTTTTTAATAATAAATGATTATTTTCTATTATTACAACCTGGTTACTTTTGCCACACCAAATTATTAATTCAACCTTTCAACATATCTTCCTAGATCATCAATAGTATTTGAACAATATAGAATATATCAAAATATCTAGAACAAAAGGTTTTTGAATGAATTGGCTTTCCAGAACATTTCAGTTTTAATACATTGATAATATATCAACTGGTAGTCCAAGCAGCTGTGACAGATTTGTTTTCTATTGTCCTATGGAATTTCAAGCTCCTTTAATTTATATTTTCACCAAAGCCAAAGTTGACATGTTTTTCCATACTAAACAACCTGTCACCTTCCATTTTTTTTAAATATCAAATATCCATTATTAATGATCAAAACTACCAATATTGCTTATGGTACTTACATTAACTTGTTTCATCTCATTAAACAAAACACAGTTATTTCATAGATAAGCTTATATGATTGTGGCATAAGAGTTATTTATTTATATACATTTTATTCTAGAATTGTGTGACTTATAACCTCAAAAGTTCTGATAAATAAAAAAAATAATATTCTACAAAAAAAAAAGAAAAGAAAAGAAAAATAACAAAAAACGATATATCCAACATATTCCAAATATCTTCCAAAATATTTTAAATATTTGCAATGCAGATGTTACATTTACTAATTGTCCTTTGAATTTTACTATAAATTTACCTAAAACAAATTACAACATACAATTATAAGAGAGTCAAAGAAAGTAATCCTTAAACTTTATAAAGATATTAATAAAGATATTTAAATTAAAATTTTAAAAGAAATAAGTTTAAAAAATTGGAAGATGTACCTTAAAACTTTTTCTTGTTCTAGTGATAAACAAGTTTTAAGTAATTATCTAAATGAAAAGAACTGAAATAATGGTTGCATTTAGTGAGGCAATTGATTTTCTGTATAACATATATATTCATGGTTAGATACATCCAGTTAGTAGAGCATCTGCCTAGGAATCACAAAGTTCCAGGTTTGATACTGGTCCTCACCAACTCAGCATATGTGTAACATAGCTTAGGTTATCTGATCTATGCAGTAAATCATCTGCAAGCTGATGGTAGGAGTGGAGCTCCATCTCAGCAAAAACAATCTCCCTGGTCTAGTGCTAGCAAAAAAGAAATAGATTCCCTTACTGTTTAGCTGATACGGACAATAAGCCACTCCACTAACTTTACTACATTCCAAATTCCATTTTATATAAGGAGAGAAAAAAAGAACACACTATTTTCTTTGAATTAAGGTCACAGCAATAAAAAAGCAAACCCAATGAAAAATCTAAAGTAAAAGTAGCTTCATACAAGTATAATTAAAAAAGATGAATGGATAAACAAAGTCAGAGCACCTGAATTAGTAAATTGGTTTAAAATATTATTACTAAGCAATAAGTTTCATCCTCACTTAGTGTTACATACTTATGATCTTGTGCTAAACTTATAAAAAAGTAATTATAATTAAACTGTATAGATTTAAATATGGAAAATATTGAGAACTAATTTTGGCAGCTAAACCCTCCTCCCATATAACAGGTCATTTGAAAAAACTGTGGCACTATGCTCTGCAATTTTATAAATGCTGCCCACATAAGGAGTCAACCTAAGGTTAATTCCTTGATTAAAATAGAGGAAACAAGACCTAGAACTTCACTAAATTATGGTGTTCTTATTGAAGAGATGGAAAAGAAGAAAAAATATCAATATCAAATGACTTAAAAACTGAGGAAGATGGAATATATCAACCAAAAAATATGAAGTTTCATCGGAAAACTTAAAATTAAGAATAAGAAAAAAAAAAGAAAGAAAGAAACACCATGGAATATATGTCATTAAATCTGCAGACAAAAATTCTGAAAAAAAAAAAAAAAAAAAAAAAAAAAAAAAAAAAAAGCATTCTCAACCTTCAGACATTATCAGAATACTAAAGTCAATAAGGAGTATAACCAAAGAGCTCTTTATGATACCATCAGAATTGTGATAGAGAAAAATATCCAATAAAGATCTTATGTGATGAAAAGAGATCAATTAATGTCTACAAAGACACAGGAAAACTGGCTGATTTGCTCTAAGTGGTTACTTAACAAAATCAAAAAAAACCCTGAAAACATGGCATAGTATGTTTTTTCTTTGATGAGAAAAACTTCAACCAGGACCAAAAAGTAAAACAGGAGAAATGAGAATGTGCATATCCTTCTGATTTTTCTAGGGATCAATGCTTCTGTCTACATCAAAGTAATGGAATCCGTTGTTAAACCCTGGATTGAATGAATAACCAATGGAAAGCAAGACTGTTCCTTTTCACAAAGCTTAGTAACCTAAAAATGGATGACTGACAATTTTTATGATCATGTGAACCCCTAACATTTGGTCTCCGACTCTTCAGATTTAAAGACCCTGAACTACTTGCTATAGTGTGGAGTATAATTAAGATAAAAATTAAACAGCATCCCCACAATACTAAGGATTCATTGAAGACAGGTATCCTAAAAATAATGGTCAATATGAAGACCATTTGATTGAAGCTTAGAAACTCTTCTGGTCTAGCATTCAAACTGTCATCAATGCTGAATAAAACATTGAATGAATTTGTAATATAACTAGCTAACAACAATGTGCTCCAATTTTCATGAAAATAGGTTTGGATACATTTGCTTTTCCTGAAGTTAAAATTTGCTATCAAACACCATACTACACTATGCATTCTGTAGATCAGGCCAACTCCGGTCAGCACAAGCCCAAAAACTTTCTTTTTTTTTCAGGGGGGGGGGGGAAGAGTTAAAGGAAGTTAATTAAGCAAAACAATGTTGATTAAAGACATGTTTCCTCAAAATTAACTCTTTGCACTATATCAGTCAAATTTATTTTATAGAGTATGGAAGATTTATTATTAAAAAAAACAAAAAACTCAAGACCCACAAGATCTCTTGTAGACAACATGTGGCCTATGAGCCATATGTTGTGTAGGCCTGGATAAATCATTTATTCAAGATTTTTTTTAAATAAAAAATATTAGTATTATAAATATTATCCAGCAATATCTGATATTTGGCTGGATATCAAAATCTATATCTGGTATTTTATTTATCACTAATATTAGTATGTTTATACTTTTTATTTATATGAAGATTATCACTATTCATCATATGAAAACTTAAAATTTTAGCAATCTAATTCATTGACAGTAAAAAAAAAACATTGGTTAGCATAATGATAATTTTAGATGAAGAGGACATGTTTAAAATAAAATCAATAAATCTTATTCAGATTTCAATTTTATTTTTTTTTAAATGTTTAAATGAATCTGTTAATTTTTCTTTTTATTGTCACAATGAGATTTAAATTAAGCCAAACTTTCTTTTTAATAGATATTTATATCAACATTCAAACCGATTACATTTTCATGCTATAATTCTTCCAATGTAAATTCTAATAGCAATACAATTACAATTTCTGCTAGTAGATATCTATATGGATTAGATACAAAATATAAGTGCTGGATACAACACATAATTATATTTTGTATTTATATTTTAAACTTATTGGCAAAAGGGTCATTTTAAAGTTGGTCAATAATTGTTTTTTTTTTTATACCTGTCATTAAGAGATAGATTCTTTTTAACTCTTCTAGGAGATCTGATATAAATAAGTATTTTCTTTTAAGCACAGACTAACAGTAATGATAAGTAAAAACAAATTTTGAAACCAGGAAATAAAACGGGTTAACAATTTAGAGAATTTGTAAGAATTTTGATGGAAGAATAACCAAAAGTTATTACAAATAAAATAAAATTTACTTTTCTTTTAATAAACCTTAAGACTTTTTCTACAATGAAGAAAGGACCTTTTTTATAATTTCTAGATTCTGTCAAGGTTTTATCTTTTTTTCACAGAATAGACACAGCAGAAGAATGCAAATTTTATACTGAAAGTTTTACAAAACTATCTGCACAACATGGTACAATTTAAGAGATTGTGATGCAACATTTGTGCAATATTTTGATATGAAACAAATGTTGCATAAAAATTTCTAAAATACAAAGGTCATTCAATAAATAAGGTGAATTTTGCCTAAAGCGTTGCCATTAGGAAGCACAGTTTACAATTGCATCTTTTTCAAGGAAATCAATAGTGATAGGTCTTTTCATGTTCTAGAAGACTGTCTTTTTTTTTTTTTTAATTTTTAAATCAGAGAGGCTTGTAGTGGCAAACCCATATTTAGTCCATTTGTAAATATTTTTTGACTAAAACATGCTTCTCATTACACGTTCTTCTATAAATTACAAATGGTTTGGAATTTTCAGCTACCAAAAATTTGATGGCAGACTCCTATTCAAGCCCGGGGCACTGTTTGGTTTGCTACCATTTTGAATAGGCTCAAAACAAATATTTCTGCGGGATTAAAACAATTTTTGCTATAAACTAATTCCAAACAAAGCAGAGTTTACATTCATGGAAAATAATTTGGAAAAAAAAAAAAAATGTATTTTGCTTTTTTCCAAAACACTCCCTTTATTTATTGAATGACCGTTGTACATAATCTAAAAATAGACATAATTTAATATTTAGATATTCATTGGATACATGTAATATTCCAAATAAAACTGATTTTAATGATATTTTTCAAAATAGAAACCAAGAATACTTACATATGTCAACTTGTTAACAGCATTGGACTTGACAGCCATATTTTCTTGTCTAAGTTCTTGCTTGATTTCATCCAAACATTCTGCAATGTATTTTGCCTACAAATACAAAAGAAACATTTTTTTATATTTTTCTGGAAAATTAAATATCACTTACATTAAAAGAATCTCAAAAAACAAACAAACAATTAAATGTATATAGGAGTATATATGCACAAGTATTTTTTTAATAATTTGACTTTTTCTTCATGTACAAGGGTCAGCTGAAAAGTTCATAGGCTGACCAAGATACTCTCATGGAATGTGACCAAATGAGATTTATTTTTCAACAGTCTCATTTGTGGTCAACACACTTTTTCAAGCAATGTTTGCATCCCATTGGTCAAAAAAAGGCATCCACAGTAGATATATCATCATATGAACTTTTCAACTCACCCTCGTATATTCTTATCTATATATTAATACTCGTATTCGTACAACCGTCATCATCATGCAACACCCTCTGGTTAAAAATGAGATCATTTGATATAGTCCAAGATGAAATGCAAAAATGTAAATCCTGATTATCTGGTATTGCTTATCCACCGAATTCTTATTTCTTATGAATGTCGTCATCTCAGCTAAATAATGGACCATTCTGTTTTTATTATAAAGAAGGAAAGGGAAGTAAAAGGACATGCTACACAGAAAAAACATAAGAAAGAAAGAAAGAAAGAGTCAGGGAAAGATAAAGAGAGGAGGTGAGAACAGGAAGTGATAACACTTATATTTCAATGGAACATAATGAAAATAAGAAAAGGAAAGAAAGAAAACAAAAGAGAGAGTTAAATTAAATCAAGATTATTATACTTTTTACATATTGAAGTATTTTTCAATAACTCTTAAGTAAACATATCAAACATAATAATTAAATTATCATACTGTGGTATATCCACAAGTCCTGCTAGTATCAATATAATTATTGAAAATTAACCTATGCAATCTTGCACCATATTATAATCATTTTACACAACTCAACTATATATTAGTATTAGCGTTTCTGATCTCGACATTAACAATACAAATAAATAAAATTAAATTATGTATAATTACCACAAATCTACTTTAACCTTATTGTATGTAAACAGTTTGGTGTATTTGTTACATTAAAGAATGTTTGCTAAATATTTTATTTTGATATTTTTTCTAAACAAATACAATTTATAAACATATCGCAGCATTTGATGTACTGATTGAAATTTAGTAAAAAAAACTGAAGAGGGTAAGTTAGAAAAATTTTGGAAATGTAAATATAAATACAAAACATTATGGCAAAGGTGAACAGTTGTGACCCCATAGTGAAAACATTTTTTTTCATTTCTTTTAGAAAAATTTCTTTTGATTACAATCAATTAATCACAGAATCTGATTGGGGAGATCAATTCCCTATGTAAAAGTCTTGTAAAATGCACCCCCAAAAAGGTACTTATTGAAAATATCCACCCTATCACATTTATGGACTGTCGTGACCTCATGGCAAATACTGCCTATTTTTCAGTTATTTTGGGAAAAATTTTAAAAGTTCCGGTCAGTGGCACTTGACTGATTTTCATTAAATGTATTGATTCTGATTGAAATAATCTTTTTTTGAAAGTTCAGTATTACCATTTCACTCTGTCTTTCACAGATAAAGAGTTTTGTAAACACATTTGCTTGCACAATCACATATTTTCTCAATTTTTTTCCTGATAAAAATTCTATTATATTTCAACTTCTCAGTCCAACACATTCCTTCTTAGCACTTCCATTTTAAATTTTACAGTGGAAATGTAAGAATTGATATTTTTGATAAGCACTGATCAGGGGGCATTTCATAAAACAACTACATACAAATTAAAAAACCCTCAAAATTAGCCACAAAATAATCTACAATTTTAAAAAAATTGGATTCTTCAATGCTTAATTGATTGTAATCAAAGTCTTTTTTTTTTTAAATTGAAAAAGCAAAAGGGTACTCTTTGCAGAGTTCTGTCCCAGACTCAAAAACCGCTAGCCGGTGGCTGCTGAAAAAACAACAACACCCGCTATGACTGATGTCCGTAGCCAAAGCGGTGTCACTTGAAAAAAAAAAAATAAATAAACAACCAACTTAGGGCGTTTTTCCTGAAAACCCAACCCTAACCCTAAACCCCCTAGTTAAAATTAACAGTTTTATTACAAAATTTGTGGGTTCTGTTTTTTCTCTGTCACCCTGTATACAGGGTGACCCAGAAAAAACAGAGCCTATATTATTTATTTATTTTCCCATTAAACTAACCCTAAACCCCAACCCAGTTTTTTTTTCAAGTGACACTGCTTTGGCTATGGATTACAATCGTAGCAGGTGTTTTTTTCAGCAGCCACCCGCTAGCGGATTTTGAGGCAGGAGGCCGGGACGGAACTCTGCAAAGAGTACCAGCAAAAGTTTTCACCAGTGTGTTGCAACCTTGGCCAACAATATATTCATTATTTCATTCAATTTTTTAAAATAATAAATTATGTCTCTAATAGTCTCTTTTTCTATCAGTATATCTTGTATTAATTCCTGATCACTGACAATCCCATTTTCCCTTTTTTTTACAGATTGAATGCTTAACTCAAAATATTTTAGGTCAAAAATTATAAAATTCTATGTTTATTCATTAATTTTTTTCATTAATGCAAAAAAATAGTTTATCATCATAGAAAAATAACTAAAACAAAAGAAGAATAGTGGTAAAAATCAATGGACAGTGATAAGATAACCTAAAACTCTGCCTACATATATCAGGTTCAAATGTAGTTATTACTAAAATACAACCATAACAGTACAATAAGAAGATAACTAAATCTTATCTGAAAATTTATCTAAAACAAATGATGCTTAGTTTAATAGGTAACTAATGAAAATGACCTTTATGTTTCTCAAAAAAAAAAGTAAAACCTGAAGATGGCACATCTCTTTTTTTAAAGAAAAAAAAACTTTATTTAAAACTAGTTCATTTTGAATTATCATTGTCCATAACAAATGATTTTATAATAATAATAATAATGAAATGAAATTTATTGTGTACAGTGCTCAGGTGCACCACAACTCATCAAAGTCTCATGTCAAGTACACAGGATAATGTATTAGTGTCAGGAACATGAACAGTTTACAGTAGTAATATGCATGTATGTGTGTGCGTGTGTGCATATGTGTGTGGAGAGGGGCATCAGGTATAATGTTGGCGGACTACATGAAGCATGGAGGCTTTGAAAGATTCAGTGTTTCGGCAGTCTACAACAGATGCGGGCAGTTTATTCCATGCCTCCGCAATTCTGAGCGTGAAGAAATGTTTCCAAAAGTCACGTGAGCAGTGCTGTTTTCTGACTTTGTAGGCATGCCCACGTGTGTTAGAAAGATGGAGATCAAAAAGGTAATCAAGGTTATAAGATCTTTTATGTTTATTTTCTTAGGAGAAAAGGTAAAAAAAAAATATTTGTGCATTAACAAATAGCAGAACCCACTATTAAAATCACAACTAACCCACTATCACAATATTCAAACTTTACTATAGACTAGCAAAAGTATTTACCCCCTGGGTGCAAGTATTTAAGTTTTAATGTTATATGATATTATAGTAAATTAGAAAAAATAACAAATCTAAATAAGAACAAACATAAAAACATTACAATTATTTTGATGTTAATTGATTTCTATATAGAATTATATATATAGGATTGCTTTAAATACATTTGAGAATAACATAATAGTATTAGAAATCAGTAACAGTAAATAATTATTTATTAAACTCAGTTTTGTTAAAATCATTATGCAAATTATTCCCACATATACTATGAAAATCTTTTATTTCTTAGACATATATAACACATATTTCAGGATTCTAAATGCAGTAGTATGGGTAGTTTTGCAGCAAATCTAACTTAGCTAGACTTTAATAGAGACATTGTTGATAAGCAGATGCTAAGATTAAATAATGACCATTTCATAATAGTTGAGAATATAATAAAATAACTAAAGAAATCGTGATGTCAGTGTTGACATAGTTTCAGTTACAAACAGACAGTTACATAATCTCCATTATAATAAAATATTAACAACATTAGGTTTGTTTGTATTTTTTGTAGGAGAAAGTATGAAACAATATTTCAAAGGTTTATATCACTGGTTCAAAAATTAAAATGTTTTTACAGATACTAACAAAATAAAATTTAATCAAACTGTAGACAGAGTGATTTTGTCATTAAGATATTTCCTTTATCTTGTTTACTAATTAAAGGGAAAAAAAATAAAATCATGTGTTCTTATATTTAAGCAAAGACAAAAAAGGTAAAGAGACACTTTAATTTTCAAATAAAAGTCTATATTCAATAATCTAAACAATAAAAGAATATCTTTATACTTTCAAAATTTAATAAACCTGCCCATAACAGATTATGGATTTAAATTTTTTCAGATTTGATATCTTCTCATGTGGATATCCCACATTTGTTTCCCACAAATATGAAGCATTTCTAGGTTTTCTGGATATTTTCTTTATTTCACAATCTAAGAAAAACCATGTTCAATAATATTCATGTTAGAAATCTGAAATTGACTCAGAGTTACCTTTTTAGATCTTTAATTCTCCAGAAAACTAAATATTGGAGAAGTCCCTATTGTAGAACAGATATATATTTTTCTGATTTGATATAATCACTCCAAAAACTGAACAATCACAGCTCTCTGAATTGTTTCTCATATCATAACCATAAATTCACACTGTTTTACAAATGATTACAACTGGTTCAAACAAAATTCTTAGCTAAACCCACTGTTTAAAACTGAACATATGAAGACTGATCTAAAAAGACTAAATTGTGCCAAAACTAAAAAGCTCTGTTCATCATATCAATTATCAACTATTTTCTTTACTTGTCTACTTTGCCAATAATAACCCATGTCCCTCAGGTGGTTTTTAGACATTCTACCATATTTGCTGACTAGTAATTGGAATTTATCTCAATTTCCTGTTTCATCAAAACAAAGACATCTTTCTAATGATGCTGAACATGATGCAAGGGTCTCGTTTTTTTCATTTATGAATTGTATAATTGTTCATAATTAAAATCAGAATTCCTAATTTTTTATGCAATTTGAGACTGCCTCAGATAAGACCAGCAATATATCTCTTTCAAACATATGTTTCTAAAGTACAAAGGATTATAAAGTGATCATATGGTTCTCTTGGATTTTCATAGTAAACTATTGTCAACAAGTATATCTTTATTGAATGTTAATTTTTAAAAAATAATGATGTTTATTTAATTCTATTTTTCCCCTCTCTCTCATATATATATATATATATATATATATATACTAGACAAAATGTGAACCGTTGGGTCACCCATTAAGCTCTTGCTAGATGATTAGGGAAAAGGGAAGGATCTGCCAAAATATCATCTGCTTTTCATTTTTAAAAACGAACTAAAATTTATTAAATTGATTATTTAAGGTCAAATTTTTGTCTAAGTCGAAAAGTAGTAACATAATGAGCATCAGTAAAAAAGCAAAATAATATTACACATATAATTTATTTTTGATACATTTAAAACGTTTTTTTCGTCCATTTTGATCAAGATGCCTGCCAAGAGGCTACTTAAAATCCGTTTTTACAAAATAAATTGTAACTTTTGCAATTGAAAAAATTCACACTGGATTGTCCAATTGAACACATATCCTAGTAGATAAAGGAGTTAGATTAAGACAGTTCTAAATGCCAGTTATCTCTAGACTGCAGGTTCAATCCTGGTCAGGGACAGCAGTAACATAGAAGAATAATTAACACAGCTTAACACCTGTACCCCAGCTATGGTTAGTGGAATGAGAACAGGATACCCCCGTGGACCTAATAAAGGGTTGGGTTCAAAGTTCCGTGATGGCTCCCGATTACAAGAAGGTTCCCGAGTCCGACAAGAAATACCTGAAGAAGGCCGGAGGGACATCAGCCGAAACTTTGTACAGATAACAATGAAGACGAGGACAATAGTCTGAATAATACAAATAATGGTAATCTTTGCAGAGTTCCGACCTGGATTCTTGCATCCGAAGCGGTATCACTAAAAAAAAAAAAAAAAAAAAAAAAAAAAAAAAACCAACTTAGGGCATTTTCCACTGAAACCCAACCCTAACCCTAAACCCCCCTAGTTAAAATTAACTGTTTTATTACAAAGTTCTGTTTTTTCTGGGTCACCCTGTATACAGGGTGACTCAGAAAAAAGAGAGCCCAAATCATTTATTTATTTTCCATTAAACTAAACATAAACCCCAACCCCTAAACCCTAGTTGTTTTTGTTTTTCACGCCGCTTCCGCTACGGACTTCAATCGAAGCTGGTGTTGTTTTTTTGTTTTTTCAGCAGTCACCGGCAAGCATGTTTTGAGGCAAGAGGCCATGACGGAACTCCGCAAAGATTACAATTATTTGTATTATTCAGACTGTAATATCGGAGTGGTATATATTTGATTGATACTATTTTCTGCATAAATAAAAAGACTAAAGACAGAGTTTATTTTTTTAAAGCCATACGTAATTAAAAACAACCTTAATCCCCTAAAACCGTAACCCAATTCGCAAAATGTTAATTCATAGACTGTAGTTAAACTGTCATTGGGTACCAGCAATAAATTTTCCGTTTTAATTTTCCAACCTAAGTCAGAAGTCAGTCCTACATTCTATGAATTAACATTTTGCGAATTGGGTTACGATTTTAGGGGATTAAGGTTATTTTTAATTACGTATTGCTTTAAAAAATAAACAACAAAAAACCCAAATTACTATACATTTAATTAAGCATTGAAATTAATTATTGAATCTATTATTGAGACAGTTGTTTGTGTTAATATAGCAATGTATAATTTCAATTAAACTTAGTTTAAAAAATATTTTCAACATTAAATGTATAGTAATTTGTGTTTTTTGTTGTTTATTTTTTTAAGCAATACGTAATTAAAAACAACCTTAATCCCCTAAAACCGTAACCAAATTCGCAAAATGTTAATTTATAGACTGCAGTTAAAATGTCATTTGGTACCAGCAAAAAACTTTTCGTTTTAATTTTACCGACCTAAATAAGAAGTCAGTCTAGTTTGTTTTAGTTTTAACTAAAACAAATTTTTAAGCCCGAAGAAAATTTTCACTTAAATAGTGGGAGTAGTCAATGTTTGCTCATTTGAATTCCATAATATTTAAATATATAACTATTTTTTTTACCCAACATGAAATATTTTTTAAAGTAAGTTTAATACTCTATGAATTAATAATTAAAGTAATTTTTAAAAAATCTATTTTAAAGCATGATTTCAATTTCGTAAAATTTACGCTCAACTAAAATTGAAATCATGCCGTAAAAATATACTTTTGTTTTGTTTTATTAAAACAAACCAAAACGTTTGCTCATTTGAATAAGATTCGCCTGGAGAAAGGGAAGTGGGCGAATCTACGGGGGGTTAGTGTGTGGGTGTGAGGCATCCCTGGCTGCTGGATTTTTTACTCTTTTTTTCACTCTTCCTAACTGACAAATAGAGAGTGGGAGGAGAGTTAACTTAACTGACAAAGCGAGATGGGAAGAGAGACAGGTAATCTCTAAGACAGGGATTGGTCGGTCGTTGACTTAATTGCTAATTACGCCTAATTAAACTGAATTTTTTTTCATACACTTTGTAGTGCTAAGTATAAATATTGTGTCCATAACATAAATAGAAAAAAATCCTTTAGCTGGAGAAGGTTGATAAACTCAGCTTTAGTATGATAATAGATATCAACTTATATGATTACTTTGTCAGTGAATTAATTAAACATTTGTGATGTTCAAATATAAGCAATATCATCAAGAAACGTATTGTATTTATGTCCTTACAAAATATGTATTAAATAAAAAGAAATCTTAAATTAATAAATGACAATTTTTTTTTATAACAACTGAATATAGTAGCTATTTACCCAACACATTCATCACAGATAGGATATGACACAAGGTCACAAGTATTGGACAGCTATTGAGGATCGATTTAGTAGTAATGAATCTGTGAGACTAGCTTACTAACCATTACACCACGATGGGATGCCCTAACAACTGAATATTTGTCAATATTGACAATTATTGAATATCATGAAACCAATGAGATTGAATATTTGTCAATATTGACAATTATTGAATATCATGAAACCAATGAGATTCAATAAACAACCTAAGAAATTATAATATTTCTCTGAAAATGATGTTCTTTCTTTTTCATTGTTTACTCTTCTTTTATGTTTTAGCACAAGACTACAAATACAAGGGTGCAAAGTGAGGATCAGACTCATTATTCAATAAAAATGGATTTGTGCTTGTATAGGCAGTACATTTCAAGAGTAGATGCCCCAAATTTTACTTATGTATATGCTTTGACTTATGTAGATGAATATCTATATAAAGAAAAATAGAATTAATTAAAAAAATAAATTATATTGTTGATGGCAGTTTTATCAGATAGTCAATATCCTTTTTAAATACCTAAGATGGTAAAACATCTTGCATTAAATTCCAGTTTATCACAAGATCTTAGGAGAATCTAAAGAGGAATAAAGAGGGGTGGGGGAAAGGCATATGTACACATTATCAAGTAGATGGCCAATGATAGTGAAGATGATTGAAATATACTAAACCATCAAAGAAGCATATCACTATATTGTCAATAGTTTTAGAAAAATTCTAGAAACATCCTACACATGATCTTGAAATGAGGGTGGTCATTTTTTTCTCTCTCAGCCAATTGATATATACGATGTATGAATAAAGTGAAGCAAAACGTATTTTAACATTTCATTATTGTTTTAAAATTTTTATAACATGAAAACCATACAATTTAATAAAAACAAAAACACTTCATGCTATACTGATACGTCTATAAACTAGGTTGCAGAATTTTTAACAATGATAGATTAAATTTTAAAGACACTAAGTTTAAATTTCACTTTCACTAGTACCATAACTTGGTTTGGTCATGGGGTGCTACAATGTATAATTTTTTGAGCAGGAATAGCTTGGCAGAGCCCATTTCTTTCCAAGTCTCCAACTGGTTTTGAATTCAAAGTCTTCCTCTTCCTAGACCAGTTGTCATACCAATATTAAAGAACACAGTCTGCCCTACTATTTTCCTATAGCTAGAAAGAGGAGAATAGTTGGATTCATACCTTTTACAAGGGTATTAGTACTATGTGAAATGTAAACAGCCTTGCACAAGATTTGAACTTGAGTAGTAGAGACCACTTCCTGTATCAAATACATTAAATTTAAATCTAGTAATAAAGGATTCAATGGTATTTCTTATGTTTACTGCACAAAAATGTTAACTTTTAAAATATCAGAGAAAAAATATCTTCTACTTTTTTCAATTCCAAAGTAGACTAAGTTTATTCAATGATGACTTGCTCAATATTGAAAACTGATTTTAAATTATGATATATAAGATCCTTTATACAAAGATGATACAAGGTAGATTGCAAAGGGTGTTTATTGCAGAGCAATAGTTAACTAGTTCTTCAAACCATTAATCAGTATAATGAGCTTGATCCTTACTGAGTGTCCCACTATTGTAGCAAGCTAAATATCAACAAAGTAATATGAAAATGCCAATAATTCTAATTTAATCTCCCTTGTCCTGAAATCAGGCTACAGGACCAGTGAGATAAAAAAAAAAGAAATTATAATTAATACTCTAAGAAAAATGGTATTTGAAGAATGGCATTTCACTTCAGACATCATATATTTACCTGAATTAATAACCCATCTGATTTCAGCCTTGATCATTAAAAAAATATGACTATTCTAGGAACTGTTGCAAATTTTTTTTTTTTAAACAATTTATACTCATACCAGGCTGTTTGTGTCCAAGACACACTATATGAGTAGCACCCATCATGACCAAATCAGGTACAAATAGCCTGGTGGAGCCTATCCTTCTCCAGGTCTACAACTGGTTTGAATTTAGTTTCCTCTAGGCTGATTGCCATACCAAAGTTAATGAGCCCAGTCTGCTCCACTATTTACCCATAACAGGAGGGAGATTAGTTGGATTCATACCTTTCCCAAGTGTATTAGCACTATGTAAAATGCAAACAGCCTTGTTCAGGATTTGAACTCTGGTAGCTAAGTCTATTTCCTATGATGATAACTATTACGTCACAAGGACTTTTTATATATATATATATATATATATATTCATTACTATCTGCTTAAAGTAATGAAATAAAGTAACAACAAAATTCAAAAGAATGGGGATAATAAAATTGAAACCAATAATTTTCTTTATTAGATTGTTACATTCAAGTGTGTGGATATATTAATAACAAACTGGAATAAGCATTTGTATATAATCATTATGTCGAACTAGTAGCATGGATATCCATGACAATCTCTCAGCAAGCATCCTTATCATTCATTTCCCTCAGGAGGTCCTCTGCACAGCATCCAGTATCTGTGCAGAGCTGGTCACAATGTAAGTCTTTGTAGGGCAGCCCGCAGGAGAATGTTGCTTATGTGTTTGTCCAGCATGTTTTGATCATCTCACTCAGATGATTTGTGTGATAGGGCCATACAGCTGCTTCCTTGTAGAGTGTTGTTTCCATGATTTTTTAAGATCTTATGCAGCATTCTTGTGCAGAACCCATCTACCTTATTCTCTAGGTACTGTTAGGGTTCAAGTGGTGCAGCCATACAGTAGCACTGTACAACTACAGCTTGGAAGGATTGTCACTTTAGCCTGTCAGTGAGATCGAATTTCAAAAATTTGTATATAAATATCTAAAATATAAGGTTATTTCATCATATTGCCTATAAGCAATTTCAATAGTTAAGTTTACAACTATTACAGATATAAAAATATTCATGTGACTAAATGACAATTTAAAAAAAAAATCCATTTCAGTATAACTGTCCAAAGAAGAATCAGTCATGATTTATTTTTCATTATCATAGGAATAATTTTATAGTATGAATGTTGGATAAAAAAAAATTATTTCTGAACAGAACCTTTGCATTTCTATATATCAACAAGCATTGTAATAAATTATTTGGAAGATTCACCAATAACAACAAAACTAAAGAATCAATAGTTACAACAGCTATAATATTTAACAATCTCTTATCTTTAAGTTAAAGACCAAATTTCATTTAAAATAAGTTTGATTTGGTTTGTTTTACGGCATATCAACCTCAGTGGGTCATTTAATGCGACAAAGTTTTGAAATAGAGTCATTCTTAATGGATAAATCAAATTTTGTTCATAAACTCATGTTTTTCTATTTAACCCATAGATGGGACCCTAACAGGTACTACCATTCCAGGTCAGAGTGGACCAGGGAGCAATGGATAAAGGAGTGCTCCACATTCCCTAAACTTTCAAAACTGGAACCTCACCATCAGATAGAGTTTAATGTCATTCCCAGGACATGTAGACCTTCAGCCACCTCCTTCTAGAACCCATATGATCCAAAAGGGTTAGGGCTTGCCACAAGGGCAATAGGGTTGGGGAAATCATATAGGTGCTAGGGCTTGACATGAACAGCCGATTGATTCTAGACAAGAAAGGGCCAAAGTGGAGTATTGCAAGTCGTAGACTGCTCATCCACCTGGGTTCTATCCTTAAGCATTACGGGTTGCCACCCATGGCCAACGGGTGGCCCCATTGGGGAGTCTTACCCCTCTGCAGAGGTGCATTCTAATGCCCCAGCCGACAGGGCGGTCATTTAAAAATAAGTTGGCCATTGTATCTATGATGAAATTGAAAAAAAAATACTAAATTATAAAAATGTATTCATGTATCCGGCCAAATATCTATCAAAATACCAAAGAAAGAAAAGTAGTGCAATAGACACTAAGTACCAGGATTCATTCAGTAATGTAGAAATACATTTTAAGATTTACACAATTTATAACTTTAAGAAACATTAAAATATTCAATCAATGGCTAGAGATTAAAAGGCCAATACAATAACAAATGAGTCATTATGATTAATCAAAATATACATTTTAGGATTTTGATTTCAAACAAAATTCATAAAAATGTGTTTACATCATTTCTGATATTAAAATCCTCTCTTATAAAAGTGAATATCTTCCTTATTTTTATTTCAATAAAGTGATAATATCTACGAAGTATGATAATTCTTACTAATCAAGTCTTTTGTGGGCACTTTGCATATTAGCTAGACTAACAGACTATTGGGAGTTCAATTCTCACTGAGTAATTCATATATCTGATCTGGTGTTAAGATAAGTTTAGTGAATGACTACACATCGAGCCTCCTGGACTTAACGAATAGCAGACATAATGAAAAGATTAGTAAACTATAAATTCAGTTTAATTGCTAAAAAGTTAACTTTCATAAAAACAAAGAACACATTTAAAGGTTTTTTGTTATTTCACATAATGGAACAAAGGGATAGAATTTTGATATTGCCTTCTTAAGAGTAGCTATAAATAATTTTCTCTGTCTTCTAGCAGGAATCAGTTTTGTTTTTTAAATACTCAAGTACTCTTTTCAAATATTTGAAACAATGACTATATGCATAAAAAATTATTATGAATTCAATTTATATAAACAATAATAAATACTGAAATAATTATTGAAAGCTAGATAAGTGAATAATAATAATAATATTCCTTAATAAAAAATATCTTATGAATAGCAGTTAACTATAAACAATGTTTCACACAGTATATTTAACAATAATGTTTAAGAATTTATAAGTTAATATTTTCTTCAATTGAAAATGAATTAAAAATTATAGCAATTTGCAATCTTTGTACAGAAAAGTTATAAAAATATAATCACACACTTCCTATACAAACTGAAGTTTTTCTGTGTCCAAGTCTTTACACATTGAAAACTATTATCAAGCTAATTAAAGTGAGACTAATTTTAAAGGTGTCTAATACAACTAATTAATTAGTCATTAAATGAAATTAAGATGATAGGTTCTTGTTTTATATTTTGTACTCTATGTTTCTATAGCTTTGAGTATTAGAGAGAAAACCAAGACAAAATAATATAAAAAGGATATTTATCTCCAAATATTATTGCTATTTTCACTCATTAATTATATAATCTTTTTTTTTTTAAGTCTAATATTGACTATTTTTGTTGAGCATTATTAAGTTTTAATTAGTATTTCTTTCATAACTTTAGCTGCTTTTTATCACAACAACTCAAACTATCAGTCAATGACCATCACATGAAATAGTATCATGGATTGGAAATAAAGAATAAGTTTTAAGTGCAACTCAAACTCACATCTATTGCATCTAATTTTTTGTTATATCTTAACCTAATACATTGTTTATTTTTTATTATAATCTTATTTTTTTAAAACTTTTATACATTACTATTACATATGGACCTTCATGATTTTTCTTTAAATCTATATGACAGCAAATATAACTAAAAAAAAAAAAACCAATCTTAAAAAATGAATAAGTTCTGTTATATTTATGGCTTCATAAAACCATGAAATTAGCTCTAAGTCACAGAGAAAAAGAATGCAAATTATTTTTTTGTTCTTTTCAAGCTTCTATGGTTTAATGAAAAATATCCTCTACATATGTAAGTGCATAGAAACATACACAAATAAAGGTCCAGTTTAGCAGTGTATTTACATTGTATATTGAACATCCACTGACAAAGTCATGGTTAAGTTTATCATTATAAGTATATTGTAAATTGACCCCACTTTAAAGCCATTTATTTGCTTTGACTTTTAAACTTGATTTTTAAAAGGAAAAAATTCCCAAAGAAATGATGGTCATTTTCAAATAGAACAGAAATGTATCATACATAAATAGACACCTTAGTAGCTTTTGGAATGTTTTTTTTTCTCCCTCAAACAAGAACAAATACATCAAAAGTAATGTTTGACTAACCAGAAATTATTTCATAATGAAAATATTTGTAATATTAGATTTTAAAAGTGAGATTATAGTTAGGCAGAAATAAATGAAATATTTTAATACAAAGTATTTTACGAATATTAGTGATCATTTAAAATTCATATGTAATACAGGTAAGTACTGCTATTTTATGATAATTAATTTTATTTTTTACATATATGAGATAGACTTTGAATAAATCTTAAAATAATTTGGATCAAAGATACTTATTAGAAGGTGTGTGCATATAGGGTGCGATGGATAAATTATCGCCATTTTAGATTATTAATTTTATGTATGCGTTTGTTTCAAGTTTTGTCTACTGTGTAGTAAACTGGAGTCAATCAGGCACTGTCAATAAGAAAAGCAGCACCATGACACAATTCACTTCTCCAGAAATTTGGAAACAGTATGCTGTACTGCTTGGTATTCATACCAGAAGCTCCAATATGAAATTTCAGAGTGTTTGAGTGTAAATCCAAGGACATTGGAGAGGATTTGAAAAAAGTTGAAGGAGTCCAAAAGGTGATTATAATGTATGGCAGCTTGAAAGCTCAATCTGATTTTTCTGATAAAAAAGAACTCCCAAATTACTTAAAATGAGAAAGGACCAATTTTTATCACAAGTCATCAAAGACAAGAGGAAAGACTGCCTCCCTTCCATCATGCTTTCTGATGAGAAATATTTCTGTCAGGATCAGATGGTGAACTCACGGAACAACTGCTGGCTTGCTTTATCCCCACAAGATGTACCGATAGTGATGAAAAGCAAACACCTAGTCCACATCATAGTGTTTAGGATGCGCACTAGTGATGCTGACATCATCCCACCATTCATCTTCCCACATGGTTTCAGACTCAACATGGAGGCCTATATCAGTGCCTGAAATAGTTCTGACCTGGATCAAGTGGGGTGGTTGTTGGAATACCCTACACCTGGAAACAGTACTGTGTGCCACACTACACAAGCAGGAGAACCCAGTGTTGGTATGAGAAAATTTCTGTGACCCCCCCCCCCAAACCCCCAGATTGCAATCCCCTTGATTATCATATGAGGTGAACGGTTGTGCAAGAAACCAACAAAACTTGTCCAACACCAAAAGTGAATGCAAGGATATAATGACAGCATTTACCAATTTAAACAAGAGACCATCAGAAAGGCTTGCAAGAGATTGTAAAGTCATCTGGAGGCCAGGGTTGAAGCCAATGGCAATTTCTTTGAATAAATTTAATCTCTAGAATTTCAAGACTATATCTGATAAAATAAGATGTCAGTATTATTTTTATTTTTGTGTAATTTAGACAATTTACCCATCACACCTGTATATATCAAATGTAATCTATCACTTATTATATATGTTTCAACATTACATTATACAAAGAGAACTGTATATCAAGAAATGTATACTTAATATAGCTATTAGAAAAAAAAGAAGATTCTGATTAAATCTAACAAAATTTAAATCCATTTACATTTATTATTTTTTACTGATAGATCAAATGATAAAGCATACTGTAAATCTCTGAACAAAAAAATAGAATAGGTCACTATGTAAAATAGATAATTGTGCAAGTATATCAATTTAAGTATTGAAATTATGTATTATGCATCAACACGTGTTTAAAGGATGATGATGTAGCTTCAGGTTCTTTCCTAAAGTTAAATTTTGTGATTGTTACAGTTTCAGTATGATATGATTCAAATTGTCTTTATTGTGTACTTAGCTGATATAAAAATGTTATACTTGTTCAATAATCTTAAGCAAACCATGAGCAACAGAATAGTATTGCATTTCCTTTTCACTCCTATTCAATGAAATTATTAAACACTGAAATAAATAACAATATTAAATCACCTTTAATCTTACAAATAATTTTTTTTATACACCTAGTGCTAGAAATACAATATTTGCTAAATACACTTTAGACATTACTGAAGAAACTGACAGATAGCAAGCGCTGTTGACTTCATGTCTTTGCTACCCTTAGATATACATACTCTATCAATGATATTGAGCACCCTTATAAATATAGCAAAACTATCAATATTAATTTATTTATATATATATATATATATATATATATATACAGTGATGCTGATAACTTTTTGATTTAGTGCATCCTGGGGCGCACATATTTGCTTTGAATGATTCCCCAGGAAAATTTGAGTTCCAACTAAAGTTTCTTAATAGATTGTAGGGTTTTTATTTATGATCTGGGGAAACAACTAAAGCCGTCTAACTCCTATCTTGTACTCTATCCTGTGTAATTAGTTTCTAAGAAACTACTGAAATGTATTTACAGTTAGCTTGAAATGACAATGGAAGAAAAAAAAAACACTGTGATGTATAGAAATGATTTTATTGTGTCCTTTTAGATTTTTGTGCATCAGGGATGCAGGACACGTACCTATCAGCATCTATATATATATATATATATATATATATATATATATACATATACACACACACACTGTGCATATATGTACTCAAGTAACAGTTGGAGGCATGTGGTGTAATTGTTATCAGAGGAAATTTACATCACGAAATGAGTTCAAATTCTGAATGTGGCTATTTGCATTTCACATAGTGTTAATACCCTTGGGAAAGGTAGGAATCTATTCTGCCTCCAGCTATGGGTAAATAGTAGGACAGGTTAGGCCATTTAACTTTGGTATGGTAACCGGTCGAGGATAAGGAAAACTCTGAATTCAAACCGAAGGGGCTCTCTTCTTGTTAACCCAAACTATTTTGAGAGTTCCTCCTCCTCCTAAAACTAGGCTGCAAATGTTGATCCCCTAGTGAGGATTAAATTGATTATTCTAATCATTCATAATAGTAAGCTAATCTTACAAACAATTTACTTGTGAAGTGAGATGGATCTTCACTGAGTACTAGTGGTCTTGTGCGTATAAGACTAAACTAAGCTTAGTAAATATCTATAGATTGGATACATCATCATTTGGTTTCACTTTTATCTGCTATCTTTTAACCAATAATGTATCTTAATTTGAATTTATGATATTTACATTCTCTATATCTCTGGCCAATTGTATCAACATTTCTCTCACTTTGAGTAATTACTCACTAAAATAGATCCTCATTTCCTAAGCAATTAACTTTAATATGACAATCTCAAAATTGATTACTTATCCTGTCAACACTTAACAATTTAAAATCTCAGAATCTTATTAGCTCTACTCATTACTTCATTATTTGCTCTATATCAATGTCTACTGCTTTATAATGAACAACACTAAATATTTTCAACGTCAAAATTTTTAATTTCAAAATTAAATTAGTCTAAACTAAAATACTTTTATATTAACAATTATTTCTACAATAATGCTTTTCATATATATCTTGAGTAACAAAACATTAAAATAACTTTTTTTCATTCATAACTATAAAATATCATATACTTGATTTTTTTTTTCAGGGACTATATAGCAATATATAGATCACTAATAACTAAAAATATTTTTATTTTTCATATCCTGGAAGGTGAATACAAAAAATCTATACTGACTAAATTTGTATACAAAAATTAATTCAACACCTAAATATATTAGGAAAGACAAATAGTAAAATGAGAGTAAGTTTTGTAATACTATTTCATAAAAAGAATAAATCTTATATATACAGGTTTTCTCTTTTCGTGTTTACCATTTAAATAAATGCTAAGATATATTTCATAAATTTATTCACCATCATCTAAAACTTTCAAAAAGATCAACAATATAAAATACGTAATCAATTTTAACTTTTTAATTACTAAATATTTAAGGATTTTATTATTTAAATCTTTCAAAGATTTAGAGTTGTTATATGATTGCAATTGTCTAATGTTTGATAATAGATTTATATTGTTGCACTATTAAATGAAAGATGGGATCATTTGCATACTTTAAAAAATAAGTTATTTACATAATGCAACTTATAACCACTGCATAAAATTATATTATTACACCTTGGAAAATTATCAAATAATTACAGGTCTGTAATAATACATTGAAATCCAAGATAAATAATTTTTGTAATTTTAACAAATATATATTAAAAATTTATGGTTAAAAATAACATGTATAAAGCCATAGAAGCAACTGTAAAAATGTATCAAATTCATTTCTGTGTATGACAGTATTTTTGCAATCTTTAAAAAAACAGATGTTTTATTAGTTTTTTTAAATTCAATTTTAATAGTGAACATCTACTAATGAAACAGATTTATTTTTTTTTTTTGTTTTATTTGGTACTCTTATATTGCAAAGTGTGTTGCTTTAAAACTACATAAATAAGCAACTTAATCTATAAGATTAAATATATTTTAAGTTTTCAATAGGAAAATACTGGATATAAATCTGATTTTCAAGGGCATGTATATAAATTTGGCTCAAATGACATCAAGTATAATCATTTTAATTGAATAAAAATCTTAACAAAAGTCATCAAAATATCAATTTCAGTTGTCATCACTTATAATAAAGAAATATTTTATAATTTGATTATTCAATAAGTTTAAATGAAAATTACAGAATATACAAGTTTTTACTAAAATTCACTCCTAAGAAAAGCTTAACTCAAAACTAATGACCAAATTTGCTTGGCATGTCATGACCATTAATAAATCCTTGAACTTTCAAGAGTACAAAAATATAACATTGTCCTAATATTTTATTTGTAAAGGATTGTCATTAACTGAAAAATCTACAGCTGTAGTCATAGGCTCAATATGCTAAAATATCAAAGCTTTAGCAATATGATCAACATTATAATCTTGCAAATATTTTAGTTAAGTTAAAGATAATATCCTAAATAATAAACACAGATCAAGATCATAAATTCATTCATCAATTCTGTTCTAACTACATTTAAATTAAATAAATAGGGTTAAAAAAATAAAAATCTCAATAAAATTTTAAATAAATCTTGATGTAAAGTTTAATTGAATATTTATAAATAAAACTAGGGATACAAAAATAAGTTTATTTGAATAGATTTTTATCAAACAAATAAAAAGATTAACTACTGTTTGTTTACTCATATCCAGAAATTCATAAAAATGCCCCCAAAAATAAACAAGAAAAATGTAAACGCCCTTGAACCAGAGTTTATATTTTATGTTATTCTCGAAATAAATTCTGAAGCGCCCTAAGATATAAGATCTAAGTTAACTTGCTTTATTGTTCATTTGAAGACAATATAGTAAACATATGTTGACCTCCAGGAAGTATAAAGTAATATATCAAATGCTAAAACTAAACCAGGAATCAAAAATGAGAATAAAACTGGTGAATAATAAAAATGTTCAAGGGTGATTCCCCTTCCTTGCACCTAATGAGCAGAAAAATGGGGGACCATCAGATTGAATGAATGGATTATAGTCGTTGTTGTTGTTTTTTAACATTATGAACAAAATAGACGTAGTAGTAAGCAATAAATTCCAATAATTATATAACAGCAAGAATGATAATAATACGTTGATCAGTTGTGATTTAAAAAGGCTGTGCAGTGTGTAATAAATCAGTAATATTCATCTGCAAGTAAAAATATTTTTTTAATATTCACTTAACACGCCTATATTTAAATATCTAGACTAACCATAAGATTTGAAGAAAAGAAAAAAAAATTAAATTAAAATAATAATAATGTAACAGAACGTAATATTAAAAAGTTGCAATATTACAAAGTGTCGATAATTTTTTTGAACAACAGATGACACAGACAAAACCAACAGATGGAAAAGAATTAAAAGAATAGACTCGACCTATAAACAAGGGGGTGTATATTTAATCATTGAATCTCCTCAATGAATGAATAAACTAATTGGGACGATCAAGTTTACTGAGAGAGATACACTAAAACATGTTCTCATACTGTAAAAAGGACCCCTAAAAAACAGTAAAAACGAAAACAAAATTGTTAAATTAAAAAACAAAACATTTTTTAAAAAATCTAGTTTGTTTTCTTTTTCATTCTATTCTTTAAGAATCAAGAAAATATTTTAAAGGTTCAAATGCAAACTAACAAAATTATAGGGAAAAGAAACTATTACAATAAAACTACACATGTAAACATACAAATTAAAAATAAATAATATTTCTGAACCTAGTCAAACCTGGTTTACTAAACAAACGAAGTAAAAAAAAAATAACCATTATAAAATGGTTATTTTCTTTTTTTTTTTTTTTTTTTTTTTTTTTTACTTGGTGGTGTAATTTTAATGAAGGGGTAGTAAAACGAGTCAGCTTTTTAACATTGTGCGAAAATAAAAAATAAAATGTTCATCGTAATAATTATAATAAATTTCCTTATTTTTTAACAGAAAAACCAAACAATATTGATAAGTGTATTATTTTTACTGAGTTTGTCATTGTTATCATCATTTATTTATTGATGAAGACAGTGTAAAAGAAAAAGGGAATCAATCATAATTATTATTCAACTGTCTTTCATACATTTTGATTTATATTACAAATCTAAATAGGGTTTCTTTTTTTAAACACTTGTTTCCCCTATACCACCATATCGTGCATACGTAATCAAAATAAAATCGCAAAGACTCTATGGTTTATAAATGTAATTTCGACTCGATTGATCACTAAACTTGAAATGTTAGTGGCCCAACTACTAAAAGTAGTTCTTCACTTGGTACTTTAATTGATTAATGAATGACTTAACGGTAGAAAACCGGTGATTTAAAATATAAACGCATTTTATTTGAAAGAAAACAACTCCTGACTCAAGAGCAAAAAGATAAAAAAAATAGTATTGTAGGTTTATGATGAACAAATTCAACTTGAGGAAACTAATGGTTGTAGAGAGAGAGAGAGAGAGAGGGACAACATTGTAATTATTTTAAGTTAGAACAGACTTCATCATGTGAATAAATACATTGTCACTTGACAGTTATTCATTATAGTAAATCTATTACAAGCAGCTGTTTTTAATATTTTGCAAGTTTTTGTCATTTTTTATTATGATCCAGAGGCAAATAAATAAATCCAATTAGAAACTGGTCATTCAAAGATGTAAATGGGCATGTGTTGCATATACACAGATCAGTGGATGATGACGGTGTGTTTTGTAAAATGTGTGAATTGGCCGGAGTAACTAAAATAATAATAATAGGATGGAATTGAAAATGATTCAGTGATATGGTATTTATTATTATCATTATTTAAAAAAAAATATTTTTAATTACAATCAAATCACCCACAAAATAAACATATCCACAGATACACACAGATGAAATAAACTCTCAACAAATTAATATAAAACATACAAACAAAAACAACTTTTCTCGGTACTACTAGTTGTAATAATAATTTATAGTAGTACGAGTAGTAATAGTAGTAACACAACTATTCAGTCTAGTGGCATTAGTTGTTTTTTTGTTTTTTCTAGTCTAAAATAAAATATTCGATTTTTTTTTTCATAACACAATTCCTTGCATTATTTATAAATAGATAAAACAAAAGGACTAAATTAATTTAAAATTTCTCTATCCAAAGTAAATTAAATCAATATGTCAGGGGGTGTGTAGTCAACTTGGACACACGTCACAATGTCACATACATTTTTTCCAATCCTGTTCCTCTTTCTTTTTCTTACCAACACGCCCAGAAGAAAGTAAATAAGTTATTTATTTAAAATAAATCATCACATCAGCATTTTTTCTCCATCATTCATTTAATCTCTCTGTCGCTGTGACAATATCATAAAACTATCACATCAACTTTTTTTTTCCTTTTACACACGATTTTCATTTTTACTACACAGCAACATCCACTTCACTCTCCTGATGGTACAAGGTACAACATATCCGCCTCAACCCTGAGCTTTTTCTACCTTTCAAACAACCTTTTTTTTTTCTGTCCCCCGCCACTTGCATTCATCTTTCTAATGTCCACTTTAATAGTTGATGGTGTGGCAATATTTAATTAAACAGTTAGTTACACACTTAACACTAAAGTGATAAGGACTAGCGTATGTACATACAATATATATATATACATCATCTACCAGTAACAGGCCAAAATCCACTCCCAACCTTACCTCATTTTCCTTATGGTTCCGAATTCCACGGACCAGATCCTGTAAATTCTTGTCCAGAACTCTTTCTAGAGTCCCTTTCACTTTTTTCAAAGCCATCCTGTGATTATCTGTGGTTGTGTTATTATATTACAAAAATGGAGGAAGAGATTATGTGTTACTGTTGTTTGTTGGTGTTTCGCTTTCCTTCAAGTGGTCTGCTTTTTTTTGCATGTATATCTAAATATATATTTTAAGTTACCCTATAAACATGTAATTGTGTGCGTGTTTGTATGCTTGTGTCTTTCCTTTTTCTTCTATTCCGGTATCAACGAACCAGTATTCAATATATATCTTTCTTTGTGTATATTGCTGTGTAAAAATGTGTAGTCATGATATGTAGTTTCCTTATTTCTTAATGTTTTTTCCCCCCTCGCAAAAAGCACCGGACCAAGCTCTCTCAAAAGGGAGAAGGTTTCGGTGCTGTATCTAAAACTAACTAGATAGGAAGGAGGGGGCAGCAAGCGGAGCCTAGCAGAGCTCTACAGCTGCGATCCTCAAGCATTCAGACACCTGAAACATTTCAACATGGCTGCTGTGTACTACCGTCACGTGACTTGGTGACGTGTACATGGAGACGACAGGGTAAGCTACTCTGTCTTCCTTGAGTTGTGACCCAATCAAAATATATGCTTTTTCCTCTGACTTACACTTTGACTTGATAAAATAAAATAAAATAAAATAAACCATGGTGTGTAGTGTAAGTGGTTTTTAACGTACACCCCACCACATTCACACGTGTATCTGCGAGAAAGAATGAGAGAAAAGCCAACCGTGGTTAAGACGTTTATAAATTGCTGACTAAGGAGAATTCGTATTGGTCTTGAAATTTAATTTTTTTTAATTTAAAAAAAAAATTATGTTCTGGAATGTCAAAGGCTTGAAGGAGAAGAAATAACAAGGAAACGTTGACTACAAAATAAACTTTACAAACTTTTTTCCCCTTTCAAAAGGATATTGTCTATTTTCAGAAATATGTGGCTATATGTTGAAACTGTAAATTGTATCAAGGGGCATTTCACAAGTTAATAACTAAAATGAAACTATTTATAAAGAAATAAGATAAACTTTTAATACAGAGTTTTCTTTCTTTCTTTTAAGAATTGAATTTCATAGAACTTAAATCTCTTTAATTTCTGGGTGGCTACATACATACAATATATACATATGATTGTCAAGGTTGCATTATTTACAGACAGGATGTTCAATATCTAGGATAGGATATAGCATATATAGACAGTATGTTATAATAATAATATCTTTTTCAGCTAGTATATTAAGTATGAGACCTGTCAGCTATTCCTTATAAACATTCATCTTAATTCCACAGAATATTTATACTCTTTCCACAGATTATCTAACATTGCCTTAAAGGAGTTTAGAGATGGGGCATTCACTATTGATGATGGTAGTTTATTCCATATATTCACCACTCTGTTACTAAAATAATTTTGTCTTGCATTTGCTTTACAAAATTTTTTTAAGAGTTTTAATTTATGACCCCTGGTATTGATATTTTGAGCAATATTTAATAGGTCAAGTTCATTGAATAAAATCCATGGGTATATTTGTAGACTTCATTCATATCCCCTCTTGTTCGTCAATAAACCAAACTTGGTAAGTCAATCTTCCTAAGTCTTTCTTCATACAAAGTTTTTTTTAAATCATTCATTACTTTAGTAGCTCTCCTTTTGAACTCCCTCAATGAGTTTTATGTCCTTGCTTAGTCTTGGACTCCAAACCACATTAGCAAATTCCAAATGAGGTCTTACCAATGCAATGAATAAATTTTTCAGCATTTCTTTATCCATGTATTCATATGACCTTCGTATTAATCCTAATATCTTGTTTGCTTTATTTACTTGTATTTCTATGCATTTCAAAAATTTTAATTTAGGGTCCACATTCACACCAAGGTCTTTTTCTAACTCTATCTTTTAATATTTCTCTTTCATTAGAGAAATTTTGTCTCACAGTGTATACATGTTTTGAATTATTTCTTCCTACATGAAGTACCTTACATTTAAATGTATTGAATCTCATTTGCCAATTATCAGATCAATCTACAAGATTTTAATGTCAGTTTGGATTTTGTCAGTATCATTTTGATCATTAACAATAGAATATATTTTTGTATCATCTGCAAATATTTGTGTATAACATTTGTTCATATCTGGGAGATTATTTATAAAATAACAAAAAGACAAGGTCCAAGAACACGTTTCTGTGGAATTCCACTTGTCACTTGAGCCCATTTTGATTTAAGTTTTTATTTTGACACATTGTCTTCTATTACTTAGGAATTCTTTAATCCAATTTAGAAATGGACATTTATTCCATATTTTTGTAATTTCAATAGTAATCTTTTGTGAGGTACAGAGTCAAATTCTTTGGCAAAGTCTAAATAGATGGTGTCAACCAGTAATCCAAGATTCCGTCCACTTATCCATTACTGATAAAAGATTTGTATTGCAAGATCTTCCTTTAATGAATCCATGCTGATTCACAGAAAAAGTTTGTTTTATTCCATGTGCTTGAATATTTTGTCTTTTATTATAGATTCTAACAATTTGCAAATGATACTTGTCAAACTAACTGGTCTATAATTGCATGGATTACTTTTATTTCCTTTTTTAAATAAAGCTGTTACATTAGCTTCCCTCCAAAATTGAGGTACATATTCTTCAATAATGCATTTATTAAAGACTATAATCAATGGTAAAGAATATCTCTTGTATCATTTCTTTCAAAATTAAAGGGTGATGTTCGTCTGGTCCAGGAGATTTGTTTGGATTTAATTTCATTATTTTTTTATGAACTTCTTCTTTAGTTATTATTATATTACTCAGTTCCTCGTTATATGATCTTTCAGCAAAGTATGGTATATTTTCAAGATTTTCAATAGTAAACACTAGAAAAGTATTCATTCAATATATTTGCCTTTTTTTCATCAGATGTAATTGTTTCCGTCTGGTCCGAGTAAATCTGTGATTTCAACTTTAGTGTTCATTTTATTATTAGCATATTTAAAAAAAGCTTTTGGATTATTTTTAGCTTCTTTGGCAATTTTCTTTTCAAATTCTATTTTTGCTTTTTTGCATTCCCATTTCAACTGATTCCTTAATTTTGCATAATTGTGATAGTCTTTTCTCTCTCTTGTCCTAAGATAATTTTTATATGCTTTCTGTTTTTCATTCATTTTCTTAAATGTCATTTCATTCATCCATAGTGACTTTTTCTATTGTTATTAGAATGTGGCTCTTCTTATTTACAAGGGAAGTTAAATAATCATTTAATTTTTTGTTATTTTCGAAGCTGTTATTTGGGGATCTATAAATACATCCAATGGTTAATTTATTGGATGATTCCAATAATACTTTGCACCAAAAACTTTCAACAAAGTCTGCCTATATATATATATATATATATATATATATATATATATATATATTATATTATATTATATTATATTATATTAATATAACTGTGCTTTGAAGAAGATGAATAGTTTATACAATGCCTTATACTATTGTTTTTATTTCATTTTAAAAATAATTTCATTTAGGTTACATTGTATTAACACTATAATGTTGAAACATGCACATGTCAACACAATCTATACTATTGTTTTTCCTTTCATCTTTTCTTTATAAGGACCTACACCGGTAGAGTTTAGAAGTAAAAAATTAATATATATATATATATATATATAGTCACATTTTAGGTTATTTCCTATAACTCCAACCTAAAAAAAGGGGAACCACTCTGAATGAATTTTATCTGTTAATTAATCTACCCATTATTTCCCCATTAAACTAACACTAACATTAAACCCTAACCCTAAATCCGTCTTTTTTTCCCTAGTAGATCAATGAATAAATAAATAATTTTTTAGTCAATCAGAGTAGTTCCCCCTTTTTTAGGTTGGAGTTATAGGAAATAACCAAATTTTAAACACATTCCAACTTTAATTCTAGATCATGATTTTTGATTGGTTTCATTGATAGAAATCAAGAAAAATGCAATGATTTAAATATTGTAAGATTAAATGGTATAATTTACTAATATATAAAAATATCAAGATAAAAAAGATTATGTAAATTTGTTATAGAATTATTGGGGTCTAATTTGATTGTAACAACAATAGTGCTGATTTCACAATTTTAATTTCTAAAGTAAGTAAAGTTGGCAAAGTGGCCTATTATTTATATCAACCACACAGTGAGGGAATCTATCCCTTTTCACTAAACCCTTTTGCTAGACCAGGGAGATTGTTTTTGCATCTGAGCCGGAATGCTCCCCACTTTTGTGCACAGATCCAAGCTGTACTACTCCTGCGCTGAGTTGGTGAAAGCCGGTATCAAACAAGGAACCATGTGGCTCCTAGGCGGATGCTCTACTACCTGAGCTAAACTGGCCCACATCTTCTTAATCAAGTGGTAACTAGACTGATTGATTCAGTCTCTGGGGAATGTTAGGTATTTTTTTTTTTTAATTATTTACATAGAAATCCTAAATGTTCACTTATTAGATATTGACCGAACAGAACGAACCAACACTTTAATATTATTAATCTGTAAAGTAAAGTTGGCAGAGTGGTCTATTGTCAGTATCAGCTGGACAGCGAGGGAGTCTATCCCCTTTTCACTAGCACTAGACCAAGAGGATTGTTTTTGCATCTGAGGTGAAACGCTTCACCTACCATCAGCTCCCCACTTTACCGCACAGATCCAAGCTGTGCTACTCATGCGCTGAATTGGTGAGGGCCAATATCAAACCTTGAACCTTGTAGTTCTGAAGCAGATGCTCTATCAACTGAGTTAACTAAATAGACATTAATATCATACACACACGAGGGCCAGTATTGAACCAAGAAACATGTGGTTTCTAGGCAAATACTCTACCAATTAAACTAAAAAAGAAGTACCAAATATTCCATTAATTATTTAAAGTATTATTCTCTGCTTCATTGTTTCATTCGAAATATTTCCTTCAGTTCACTCTCAGAGTGATATAGATATATGCTCAACTTGTGATTCATAATTGTAATCTAAATAACTAGCAGGACCTGTAGATATACTTACTGCTGTTACTGTTACAGCATTCACCCTAGGTTGGTTGAGCCAGCTCCCTCCAATGAATTCACCTGTGGGGAATTTATGGAAGGAGTAACAAGGGAATATGAAATTCACAAGTGGTCCCCTAACCCCACATGCATATCCTGGTCAGGGGAAGGAGATGCCCTTGCTTGCTGCAGATTTTCCACAGATGCAGTGACAAGTATACCAAAAGCTATTGATTCCTGACAATGATGGAGATACCTTTTGGATTTTTGTCAGAGCCCTTTTGGTCGGGTTGTGGCCCACTGGGTATCAGACCTGTCCACCTTGGATGACCCTACTAGGGACTTAAGTTCCCGACGGCATGGCTTTGACATGGGATATACCACAGTATGATGATAATTTAATTATTACAATTTTTGATATGTTTACTTAAGGGCTATTGAAAATAATTCAATATGTAAAAAGTTTAATAATCTTGATTTAACTCTCTCTCTCTCTCTCTCTCACTCTTTTTTCCTTCTTTCTTTTCCTTTTTTCCTTTTTTCATTATGTTTGATTGAAACAGATTAGCGTTATCGCTTCCACATGCTCACTCCCTCTCTCTATGTTTCCCCTACTCTCTTTCTTTCTTATTATATTTTTTCTATGTAGCATGTCCTTTTTTCTCCCTTTTCTTTATAATAAAAACGGAATCATCCAAGATCAAATGCAAAAAATGTAAATCCTGATTATCTTGGTGTTTGCTTTTGCCACCAAATTTCCTTTTGTTTCTTATGAGTCTTGTTACTTCAGCTAAATAATGGATCGGATTCCGTTTTTTTTAAAGAAAGGGGAGAAAAAGGACATGCCTACAATAGAAAAAATATAATAGAAAGAAAGAGAGTAGGGGAAACATAGAGAGAGGGAGTGAGGCATGTGGGAAGCGATACGCTATCTGTTTCAATCAAACTAATGAAAAAAGGAAAAAAGGAAAAGAAAGAAGAAAAAAGAGTGAGAGAGAAGGAAGAGAGGAGAGACGTTAAATCAAGATTATTAACTTTTACATATTGATTATTTTTCAATAGCCCTTAAGTTAAACATATAAAATTGTAAAATTAATTATCATCCATCACCTGGTGGTATATCCCCATCGTTCAAAGCCATGCGCGGTCGGGAACTTAAGTCCCTAGTAGGGGTCATCCAAGGTGCGACAAGGTCTGATATACCTCAGCTGGCCACTAACCCGACCAACAAGGGCTCATGAACAAAAATCCAAAAGGTATCTCACATCATTGTCAGGAATCAATGCTTTTGGTTAACTTGATCCACTGCAATCCTGTGGAACATCTGCACGCAAGCAAGGGCATACGCTCCTTCCCTGACCAAGGATATGCATAGGTGGGGTAGGGGGCGGACCACTTGTGAATTTCATATTCCCCTTGTTACTCTTCCATAAATTCCCCACAGTGTTGAATTCATTGGAGGGAGCTGGCTCAACCAACCTAGGGTGAATGCTGTTAACCAGTAACAGCAGTAAGTCATTATGCGATTCTAGCTAGTTATTTAGATTTACAATTATGAAATCACCAAGTTTGAGCATATATCTATTCACTCTGAGAGTGAACTGAAGGAAATATTTCGAATGAAAACAAATGAAGCAGAGAATAATAACCTTTAAAATAATTAATGGGAATATTTGGTACTTCTTTTTTAGGTTTAATTGTAGAGTATTTGCC